>WHUZ01000017.1:0-600000 GCA_015179045.1 Kalaharituber pfeilii
CAGGGGTTCTCTCTAAAGGATATCCTTCTTAAGATGTACCAACGTTAAAACCTACCAATCCAACTAAGCTTGCTTCTTGGAATGAAAAGAACCTTAGCAACTTGTATCGCTCTCACATCCTATATGGATCCTTCACTTCATTATCTTATTACACCAAAGGAAAACGCAGCTGCAGTATGGAAAAGCACTTCAGGAGAAATTTTAGTTAAGGAACAAGTTCACACTTTTTTACCTCATCTATGAAATATTCAGCATTCAGATGGACAAAAATATGTCTCTTTTAGACTTCATCGCTAAATATGAATTTCTTTATGCTCAAGTCTTGACAAGAACCTGTGACGCCACTGATGAATATGGGAAAGCTCTCTTCAAGTACTTCGACCTGGACAATACTAAAAGCATTCATCTTCTCATTGCTCTTCCTTCCTCCTACAACAACAAAAAGGACACCTTGGTTACCGTCAAGCCTCTCCCCAATTATAGCAAAATTTGTACTCGGTTGCGCACTGGAGAATCTGCCAACTCCAATACCTCTAAGGCCTTCTCCACTCAGACTCATCCGAACAAAAAGCAAAAAGGCAACAGAAAGAACCAAACCTCCAAAAGAAGGAAAGACTGCGCCTCCTAAGGCTGGTGAATGTTCATACTGCAAAAAATATAACCCTGCCAACATGAAAGGCCATGTCCATGTAATTGTTCCAAGTTGAAGGCTGATCAAGCAGCAAAGAAGAATCAAAACTCTCCATCATCATCATTCACCGTCTCCAATGCTGTTGTCCAATGTGGCCACATTACAATAACATCTGAGGTCTTGGTATGCATGATTTCCAGAGAAAGTACCTTCAGACAATTACTGACACTCCTCTAGGACTCGTGGTAGCTCACAAGGCTGCTACTCATAAAACATATGAGGTATGGGCTTTAGACACTATATGCTCTTCTCACATCACCACTAACTTCTCACAATTAATTGATCCAGTCCGCTGTCATCAATTAGTGGAAGTTGGTGGAGGGATTGATCTACTGGCTACATATCATGGCAGTATCGCTCTTAATATTGAAGTGAAAAATGAGTGTAGGACCATCTCTCTTTCCCATATTTTGTATATACCTGTTTGGAATACTGTGAATCTCTTGTCTTGGAGGAAAATTGCTGTTCTTGGACATTATTTTTATGGAGATAAATCTCAGATGGATGTTTTTTTCTAAGAAGAATAATTTTTTGCATTTGTCTACTATTTGGTCTAAAGAAACTATAATATATGAAGTCTGCGCATTGACTAAATAGAGCAAGGCTTACTCTACCTCAGTACAATTCTGGCATGAAGCATTAGGTCACTCATCACCCACCTTCTGGCGAAATGCAGAATCCATATACACTGATGGTAAAGTATTACCAAAAGCTCCTTCTACGTTTATCTATAAGAAATGCGCCCAGTTTAACATGAAGCATTTTATACCACTACCAGTTAGTGACCAATTGACTCAACTCTTCGATTTGATCTATACTGATCTCTCCGGTCTAATGAGTACACCATCACTGGGGAAGAAATGTTTTTACTACATTTCTTTTATTAATGACTTCTCTAGATATACTGAAATACACTTTCTACACCTCAAGTCTGAAGCAGTCTCCGCTCTTCAAGCACTTTGCGAACAAGTCTTTAACCAAACTGGCTAATATTTATAAACTATATGGTCCGACCAAGGTGGCGAATTTGTCAATAAGGAAATAGAGTCTTATTGCCAATCCAAAGGCATTAAATACTAGACAACCGCTACCTACTCCCAGAGTCTAATGGGATTGTAGAACGATTCAATCTTACATTAGCTAACATGGTACGACCCGCACTGTCAGATAATCTTCTAAGCCTATGGGCAGAAGCCTTTAATTAGGCCTGCTACATTAAAAACTGGCTTCTTCATTTGGCGCTTGGGAAATCGCCATTTGAATTAATGTTCAATAAGAAACCAACTATATCCCATCTCCACCCTTTTTTCTGTCGCGTCTATATTCATATTCTAGAGGAGAAGCAACCTGCAGGATCAAAACTAGATGTACAAAGCTGGGAAGGAAAGTTGGTTGGATACTCAGACTGCTCCTTTTATTCCGGGTCTATAATCCTACAAGAAAAACCATAGAGATTATGCACTATGTCAAGTTTCCTCCTATATCGTACACTTACACTGACATCTACAACGTACCTACCACTATACCATCCACAACATCCGAGTATAGTGAAACCCAAGAAGTTACCGAGGTTCCTGAAGCATCATCCTCTATAGATACCACAACTCAAGAACAGTCAAGCACTCAACAACCTTCCTCTTCCTCAACTCTACATAATGAGATTCCAGAAAAGGATATCGAACATTCGGAGCATAGATCCCATGATGAAGAAGATGAAGATGAAGCTGTTACCTCCGATCCCACCATTCCACCTCGTTGTACCAGTATATTTACCCTATGGCTCCTACGACTAATAGAAAGGGATTCAATCAGCCTCCTTCTAGTTGCCCAGTATCTTAATTCAACCTTTTTCAGATAATTCCTGGAAAGAGAGAGAGAAAAGTACCTGAATGGTTTGATCCCTCCTCTTACGGTCCTGGTGGCTCATACAAGGTAAAGGAAAAGTCGTATGTATCTATTGAACCTACAACTTATACTAAAGCAATAAATTCATCTGACATAGATAAGTAGTCATAAGCAATAGCTGAAGAGTATAGTTCAATTGTTGATGCTAGTACCTGGATAGTACATGACATGTCTGAGTTGCCCTCTTCTCGAAAACCTATTAACTCTTGCTGAGTCTTCAAAATAAAATGCAATGCTGACAGGACTGTTGAACACTACAAAGCTCGATTAGTAGTTAAAGGCTATGCACAAATTTCTGGAATTGATTATGATAAAACGTTTACTCCAGTTACGCGATACAACTCCTTACGCTTAATCATTGCTATAGCCGTTCAATCGAACCTCCTTTTGAAGCAATTGGATATTAAATTAGCATTCTTGTATGGCGATCTTGACGAAGAAATATGGATGAATCCTCCGCCTAGGATTGGTCTTGATGGGAAAATTCTTCGACTTCGAAAAGCCTTATATGGCTTAAAGCAAGCACCCCTTCAATGGTTCTCAAAGCTGTCCGACGTGCTTACTGAAATAAGGTATAAATCAATGATGTTCGATCTGTGTGTCTTCATAACTGCTGATAGCAAGTCTTTTCTTGTTGTTTATATTGATGACATGACTATTGTGGGACTGCAAGCAGATTTAGATCGCTTAACTACGCATCTATAATCATACTTTCAGGTTGCTGTAAAAGGCGATCTCCAATGGTTATTAGGAATCGAAATCAAACAAACAGAGAGAGCAATCGAACTCTCACAGGAATCCTATATTAACGATATACTTGAACATTTTGGTATATCTCAATGTCGACACGTTTCAACCCCCATCGACCTGAAAAACAAGCTCTACAGAGCTTCTCCGGATGACGAACCTTATCAACAGCAACTCTACTAGCAAATGATCGATTCTCTGATATATCTTGTTACCTGTACTCGACCTGACTTAGCTCAATCTGTTTTCTTTCTCTCTCAATTTTCTTCTTGTCCTCTTCAATATCATCATACTGCTACTAAACGAGTTTTTCATTATGTTTCTGTTACACACAACTACTCTCTCATATATTCAAAAGGTTCTTCTCCTCTTGTTTTACATGGTTTTAGTAACTCTGATTATGCTGCATGCTTGGATACTCGTCATTCTCGTTCTGGATATGTTTTCATGTTAAACAATTGCACTATTTCCTGGTGGTCGAAGCTTCAGACTACTGTTGCTCTCTCGACCTATGAGGCAGAATATGTTATCTTGTCTCATACAACTCGACAAGCAATCTGGTACATGAATGGATTCAAGAAGTTTAATCGACAACTTGATATCAAACTTCACTGTAATAGTACCTCTAGCATTAATCTCGCATAGCATCCCAAGCTTTCCTTTTAATCAAAGCACATCGACATTCACTACTATTACACCAGAGAAAAGTTTGTGGAAAAACTCTTTACCTTGGATTATGTCTCTACCAACGAAAATCCAGCAGACCTATTGACTAAAGGACTGAAGCCTACTGACCATCACATTCATTATAATCGAATATGGAATTCAGTCTAAGAGAGAGTGTTAAAACGGACAGTCTAATTCCGCCTTCTATTATCATGACATACACATTCTGTTAATATTTTATTGGCTTAATTCTTTCTTATCTTTATTTTATATGTCGTTTATATAGATGGTTGCTATGGTTATCTCATATATGTAATTCTTTCATCTATTTCTCATTTATTTACGGAATTACTTTGGATATCATATTCAGCTGAGATTTGTTTCGAACTCACATACAGCTTGTGTTACTTTGTCTATTCTTTATAAAACTGTACAAGTTTGTTACCTATATCTACAGCTACTATTTGGGTATAGTCATCTCGCTTTCTGTGTATATAGTTTGTGGAAACCCATACCCACTTAATACCATAGAGTCGCTCAACTTCTCTCCTTGTTTCCTTCCTCCGTGCCTCCACTCTATTGCTGCCGCCATTTGCACTATTATCTTTCTCTATAGCACTTGCCCCACTATCCTTATTCTTCCGCTACGTATCGTATTATCCTCTCGTAGTGTTATGGCTAAGGTAAGGCTTACGGGAAATACCTGGAACCCCCGCCCGAATCGCTGTAAGGCGTATGCTGAAGATGTGACTGATCACTACTAGGCAACGCAGGGATTCATATCGGCCCATGAACCGGCGGGTGGCTAATAAAGTGTGTGTCAAGCAGTAAATCATATGATAGCACTGCACAGCGCTTACCAATTGTCATTAATATGCGCACATGTATTAATTGCTACTATTGCTACTTCTAATGCATGTTTTTACTACGTCTCCTTATCTATAATCATCATGTCATTGTCATATCATGTTGGCGGCCAGGAAGTCTATATAAACGGGCCGGATAGATAGCTAGAAGAAATCAAGACACTAGCGGTGTTCTAAGTTGAACTCTCACTTAACGCTCTCGCGTAACCTTTTGCCGTCCGCTTCGCTGCCTTCGCGAAACCGTAGTCGCCTCAGAGCCACTCTCGCGAGCCCAGCGACGCCTACGCTAACATTACACCGCTCGTTAACTATTCTTTCTCTTTTTCTTTTTCTCTCATTACCAATGGAATTCCAACGGTCGCTCCCCCGCCTTTCCCAGTACCGCAACCGCTCCCAGCATGCCCCTCCTCACCGATGACGGATGTTGCGATGTCTGGAGAATTTGTGGAAACCGCACAACACCAACCCCGCATACCTCACGATGCTAGCACGCCTCCCCACACTTGTACAACAACCCCGCAGGCCCTACGTGTAAGCTTCCCGCTGTTAGAAACCCTCACGCAGCCGCTCGGAGTCCCGCTGCTCGGAGTCCCGTCGCCGCTCGGAAGTCCCGTCGCCGCTCGGGAGTCCCGTCGCCGCTCGGAGTCCCATCGCCGCTCGGAGTCCCGCCGTCGCTCGGAGTCCCGTCGCCGCTTGGAGTCCCGTCGCTGCTCGGAAGTCCCGTCGCCGCTCGGAGTCCCATCCCCGCTCAGAGTCCCGCCGTCGCCGTCGCCGTCGCCATTGCCACTCAAGGTCCCGTTCACCTCCTCCCAAGGTGAAGCAGCCGAAGCCATTCCCTGACCCAAGCAGAATCGGAAGACCTCCAAGTCAGCATATCATCTCGGAGCAATCCCTACCCCCAGGCATACCACAGGGCACTCACCTCCCTACATTCGCACAACCAACCCCGCACGCCCTACGGGTGAGCTTCCCGCTGTCAAAGACCTCACGCAGTCGCTCGGAGTCCTACAGCTGCTCGGAGTCCCGTTGCCGCTCAGACTCCCGCCGCCGCCGCCGGCAGTCCCACTCAAGGTCCCGCACCCCTCCGCCCAAGGTGAAGCTGCCGCAATCATTCTCCGGAAAGTAGGATGAACTGGAAGACTTCCTCCTCTCTGTGGAAGTAGAAAGCTGTATCCATTGCCACCTACTGCTCCAAGCCCGCCGCCAATAAACGCAAACATCGACCGGTAGAATGACCACCACCGAGAGACCCGCCGTCCACACCACCAAGCCTAACAAGAATGAGGAAGTCAGCCCATAGCAATTCAGGACAAAATAAGGGACACCCAAAGCACCATTGGAAGGACCGGACTAGACCCGTAAACGTACGGCAGGGAGACAGGAGCTCCCTGGAAGGAACAAAGGTTCTGAGTCCTGCATTTGTGTTTTTCCGGCGTTCGGAATAAATCAGGTAATGTAATCTCTAGTACTGCTTTTGATTTTGATGCGGAATGTCTGGATATTGGGAATAGAGAAGTGTTATTGGAATTATTTTGGTTGGGAAGGAAAAGTCTCTCTGTTGATGGCGAAACCGGCGTTTGGTTTATGATTGCCTTGATTTTGTTGTTCCTTGTGATGAAATTGTTTTACTCTCGGTCTCTGTTCCTATTCCTTCCACCTGTTTCTGTTTATTCCACCCGTTTCTGTTTCTCCCACCCGTTTCTGTTTCCTCCATCTGTTTCCGTTTCTTCCATCTGTTTCTGTTTGGATTTAGGAAAGGAATCCTTGGAAGAAGGCGATGTACTACTAATGGTTAATGCGAACGTTATGAACGTTACGCTCAAGTATTCTCTGAGAAGCAAGCAGCCAGACTACCACCCCCGCCGATCCTGGGATTATGAGATCCCACTCAACGACCCTAACGCCGAAGCACCCAAGCGCCCGATAATACAAGACTACCCGGAAAGATGAAGCCCTGCAGAGGTATCTGGAAGAACATCCACGCACTGGCAAGATCAGACGTTCAAGACCCACAGCTGGTACCGATACTACCCGTCCGGAAAAAGGATGGCTCACTCCGTTTAGGTGTGGACTATAGGGGACTCAACAAGATCACAGTACCGAACCGGTACCCCCTCCCACTCATGCCAGACCCGCGGTGAATACTTCACCCAGTTGTTTAAGTACGACTCATTCGAAATCAGTCAGGCGACGAAAACCTGTTCGATTATACCGACGTGCCTTTTGGACTTGCACCGACGAGTCTGTAGGAGATGATGGACGAATCCTGGAAGGATACCGTTGAAGTAGTATGACCGGCGAATAGGTCCTACAACTACCACTTGACCACAGACTAGCCGAACAGGAGATAGTCCTTCTTGGCCATACCATTAATGGCCACAAGCTTAACACCATTGCCGATTGGCCAACTACTACATTGTTTCGTCAAGAACTACAGCGCCAGAGCGAAACCGCTTATCTCCCTCATGGGCAACGCACCATTTTTACAAGGCGACGCACAACGGCAGTCATTCGATGAACTCAAACAAGCATTCCTATTCACCCCAGTACTCCGCTCCTGGGATAAAACCCTGAAGGCGATCATGGGATAAAACCTGGAAGGCGATCATGGGATGGAACCCTGAAGACTATTATGGAAACCGATGCGTCAATACTCCGCCTATGGGATAGAACCCTGAGGACGATCATGGGATAGAACCCTGAAGACGATCATGGAAACCGATGCATCTAACCAAGCCCTTGCTGATACCACGGGAGAACGGAACTAAAACGCTATACCAGTCGACTTCCACTCACCAGCCCTCACCACAGACGAAACGGAACTGACCATGACAAGGAGCTGTTCGCGATCGTCGACTGCTTCAAATGGTACACTTGACCACAGGGCGTACATGTTGATGTCTATACGAATCACCACCAAGCAGAAGCTCAACTCCGGCAGGCAAACTGGCACACGAAGGTGTGCAAACTGGACTTTACTATCATCTATCGCAAGTGAAGCGATAACAGGAAGGCCAACGCTACATCATATCTATCGCAACGAAAGTGATAACGGGAAGGCTGACGCTATATCACGTTGATCTAGTAACGAAACTGGCAGCAGAGTTGCTGGCCACTGGGGGGTGCACCGCACCCAAAGAATGATATCAAGAAACTTTTACCAGTATGGATGGAAAGAAGCTACGCAACCATACGTCGCCAAACGGCGAAAGCTGACTGACATACTTGCCAAACCCAATACCAATACCAACTGGAGCCAGATCCATTACATCCGTTACAGTTGACTAGCGATAAAACGGTCACCAGTTCGATGCCTCATTTATCTCACCATACCCCAATGGAATAATTCACCAGCCAGAAAATGGCTCATAGGCCTGGCCAGCCTATGTGAGTGAAAGGTACACGTGGCACCGACCGCATACACGCACACGGCACCGACCGTACACAGGCACACGGCACCGACCGTACACAGGCACATGGCACCGACCGCATACAGGCACACGGCACCGACCGTATACAGGCACACGGCACCGACCGTATATAGGCACATGGCACCGACCACATACACGCACGCGGCACTAACCGCATAGATACAAGCGGCACCGACCGCTCACACGCACGCGGCACCGACCGCATACAGGCGCGCAGCACCGACCGCATATAGGCTATAAGTCCGGAAGTAACCCGGCATGCTAAGGACACAAACTGGACAATATAAAGCTGTGTTAGCCCGGCATGCCAAGTGGACGACGTGCACCGCCTATGGGAGAGCGGGATGGCCGCACTTGAGCAATGTGGCAGGGCAGCGGCGCTGTATCCCGGTAAGCCAAGTGGACAAGGCACCACAACACTTGGGTGTAAGCATGCGACTCCCGGCATGTCCAAGTGGTTGGTGGGGTAGCCGCACGACGGGCTGGGGCAGCAATTAGCAAATATCACTAACGCTAAAGCTATGGATTTCGTTGAAGAACTACTAAAGTCGGAAAGCTGCAATGCGATTCTCGTCGTTACGAACCGCGTCACCAAGGTCCACCGATACATACCGACCAAAACAACCTGTACGTCTATAGGGGTCGCCTCCGCATGTTGGAAATTAACCAGCAGCTCAACGACAAACCCCGGCTATTCACACCCTACCATCGGCAAACCGACGGATCGTCAGAGCGAGCGATATGAACTCTCAAGCTTACCTACGCATCTTCTGTCATGATAGACAAAACCGACGAGTCACTTTGGTTACCACTAGCTAAGTACGCATACAGTACTTCGAAAACGTCAATGTATACACCCTTTGAGGGCCTATATGGATTCAACGCCAAGCAATACACGTCTCGGATCCGGGATAACTACACTTCGCCTCACCGGCAGCCAAGGACTGGCTAGACAGGATGACTACAGTACATAACCATATACGCGATACCCTCAAAAATTAATGATCGGAGATCAGAACCCTTCGCCGAAAAATTTCGACAATTCCAAAGTAGGGGACCAAGTGCTTGTTGACCGACGAAACCTTCGGGTAATAACTGGCAACAACCGAACACTCACCAATAAATATATTGGTCCCTACGAGGCGAAGAGTCGCCAGTCACCACGCATACGAACTTCAGCTACCGGAAAAGACCTGCGATTGCATAACGTCATCCACATCAGCCTCCTTAAGCCCTTTCAAAGTTGAGACAACAACTCGGACCTCGATAGCGAAGAAAGACTCTATAATGTCGACTATGTTGTTGATAGCCATAAGGTCTGGGACTAGGCTAAATATCGAATCCGTTGGCAGGGGTACAACGAAGATGACGATACATGGAAGCCTATTGGCAACCTATAACGCTCGTTGGAGAAATCTACGAGAGAACACCCACGAAAGCCAAAGGACCTAAGTCTCGAGGCGGGTGATGAAACGTTCCAAGTAATGAGTGTTACATTGGATGAAGGTCTAGCTACGTGGGCTAGAACCTTATGTGAGCAGTTATACCTTCCACGCTCTTGAGATTTTCCCACTGGGTTTTTACTCAAGAAGTGGTTTAATGGCTAACGCTTACGAAAACTATTATTCGTGCAGGACACACCAGTCTTACCATCGGCCACCAATGGGTTTTGGTGATGACAGTACCCAGCGCATAGGGTACGCCGACACTCTTAGCCGTCACACACATCCCAACCGAATGGGTTTTCGGATCGGTTTAGATGCTTTTCGGGGCAAAAAAGCTCTAAAACGGGGGGTGATGTTACGGCTAAGGTAAGGCTTACGGGAAATACCTGGAACCCCCGCCCGAATCGCTGTAAGGCGTATGCTGAAGATGTGACTGATCACCACTAGGCAACGCAGGGATTCATATCGGCCCATGGACCGGCGGGTGGCTAATGAAGTGTGTGTCAAGCAGTAAATCGTATGATAGCACTGCACAGCGCTTACCAATTGTCATTAATATGCGCACATGTATTAATTGCTACTATTGCTACTTCTAATGCATGTTTTTACTACGTCTCCTTATCTATAATCATCATGTCATTGTCATATCATGTTGGCGGCCAGGAAGTCTATATAAACGGGCCGGATAGATAGCTAGAAGAAATCAAGACACTAGCGGTGTTCTAAGTTGAACTCTCACTTAACGCTCTCGCGTAACCTTTTGCCGTCCGCTTCGCTGCCTTCGCGAAACCGTAGTCGCCTCAGAGCCACTCTCGCGAGCCCAGCGACGCCTACGCTAACACGTAGGTCACGTTATTAAGTTTTACTTTTTATAGCTATTAATAATTAATACTTAGAAAATTGAGAAAATAAGTTTGTATCAAACTAATAACTAATTTATTACTAGTTAACTATTATAAAGGTAGTAAATATAAAAAGTTATTATCTATTAAGTCAAAAAAATATTTAATTAGTAATACTTATTAGTCCTTTATATAGCTTATATAGTACTTATTATATAACTGTAACACCTTTCTAACTATTATACATTACTTATATTACATATATATATTTTATATATACTTATATTTTTTACTTTTTATATACTTTACTAGCTACTTATACTATAGTTATAGTAAATCTATAATAAAAGTAATATATATTACTTATAATAGTTTTACTAATTATATATAATTATTATATAGATAATAATTCTAATAATTATTAGTATTAAGAGTAGAATTTATATTATTATATATTTTTATTATATTAATACTTCTATATTTATTTTTCTATTTTATAAGATAGTATTAATATATTATAATTATATTATTAGTTATTAATAAGTTATATATAATAAATACTTAAAATATAAATTTAAACTATTACTATTAATTAGAAAGAATTAAGATACTAATAGTATTTTAAGTTTATTTTAAACTTTTACCTTTATTACTTATCTTTTTATTCTTTTTTTTTATTACTTAACTTTAGCTATAATACTTCTATAAAACTATTACTTTTTTATAATATTTAAGAGCTTATATATAATATTTAGTAACTATTTTAGTAGCTATTTTATTAATTATTTTTATAACTATTTTAATAATTATTTTTATAACTATTTTAAATTTTATTTTTATAACTATCTTAACTTATTTAATAATTACTTTTATAATACTTATTATAAAGATTATTTTTACTTTTTTTATATTTTTATAAACTTTATATTATAATATTAAATTATATACTTATTTCTACTACTTGTATTAATATTATTAATAATAGTTTACTTATTTTCTTATTTATATTATTTATTTTAATATTATTATTTTATTTTTATATAAAACTACTTTTATCTACTCCATTTTAATAATTCTTTTCAATAGTAATATATTTATTTTATATAAACTTTGCTATAAAAATAACCTAAAAGTAGATTAATATATACAATATATTATATAATACAAATATATACTAGTTAGACATTCAAATACTTTTGAAACTAGCTAGTACAAAATGATTTTTTTCTAACGTATCAACTATCATACACTAATAGAAAGAACAGCATAATCTCACTTTTATAACTAGAGCCGCCACAAGATAGCATATGCCAAACTTCTCAGAAGAAGACACTATGTTTTTGATTGAAGCAACAAAAAAAAGACAAAAATTAAAATAGTACAAATAAAATAGTCAAATTCCCCGCCGTCAAACCAAGCAACAACGGTCATGAAAATTGCCAACCTATCTAAAGAAACTAACACGAAATGAACAGAAAAGAACGGAAAGCTGCCAATTCGCACCCATAATAACTTAAAATTGTGAAGATAACGTGCATGGACTAGGAAAAAAGAAAAAAGTAAATTTATTACAAATACGACCAAAGGCGGGCCATATAATCGAAAAGAAAAGAGCAGATAAAGATTGCGAACAACAGAAAACCAAGACAGTATACTTCCAAAGAGTAAGAAATACCTCCCCACCAAATAAGAATACTAAGAAATGCCATAGGGTATACCACATAGTTTTTATAGGAATGAGAAAAGTAATAAGTAAAAAGAAAAACGAAGTAAAAAGAAATCAAAGAAATAACAGATGTGCTCTATTTCCACTCCCCAAAACCAGATAACTCCAAAATACCAATCAACACCGGAACTCATCATATCTTACAACCTCCTATATATTGAACGTCTTCGAAAATAAAGATGGTGTCTTAACATAGTGATGTCACGAACACCTATGCCTCGTTATTCGTTGAGTGCGTGACATCCAGCTTCTCCTCTTGCTGTGAACTACGACCAACACTAAGAGGCTCGGTGGTATATTCTAGCTTCGCCTCAAACCTCCCTTCAGACTTCACTTCCGAATTCTGTCGGCTGAGACCGGCAAAGTTGCCACCATTAGGATCCGGAGTCAAAGATACCTTATGTCGTTTGAAGCGCTCCTCCGGTGGCAGGGACTGCCATTCGGAACCAAATGTAATCACAGAGGCTTTCTTGCCTACACAACCCATTAGTATATGCCATAGAATCACGAGGCCTATAGCCGAACGCTTACCATGCAAAGTGAAACTGCCTGATCCACGTGCAAGTCCCTCCTCCTGGGTCTCCCCATTTTTGTCTGCTCCATCTTTCAATTCGGATGAAAAATCCTTCGACTTCTTGCTCCTATGCCCTGGAACATGTGCTTCTCGGAGTGTTTTTTGAAGGCCACGGCGGAGTTTAGGAATCGAGCCAGACTCCTTCTTCACCTTGTCGTTCTCCGATCCTTTCTCAATTTCAAATTCCAGTTCTTCCTCAGACCGATTGGCAGAATGATTGCTAAAGCTGGTTCCAATACTATGAGAATCTGCTCCATTCGTTGCTTCATTGATAGGTGGAGCAAGAGACGATGCGGACGCTGGGCGCTGGGTGGCTGAAGAAATGGAACTTCTGGGTTTCCGCTCGGCAGGAAGGAAAGGCATGTCCCATGAGTCTTCAGCCGTCGCATCAGGAAGATCTAGGGCGGGAACTGAATCCACCGGCGAATGAGGAGCTATGCCACAGTCTGCTTGACTGGGCGCTAGCAATTCTGCAGTTGTTGCTGGACCTTCTTGAGTACGAGAATGAGTGCTGGTCTTGCTTGAACGGCGTGGGGTTGAGAACATGGCCGACTTTCGAGCTTGTTCATTCATGGTCCGTTTTTCTTCCTCCATATCAAGTGCAAGAATGTCACGATGGCACTTCAGCTTCCACATATCGATCCGCACCCATTGAAGTTTCGCAGCGAGGGCTCCGGCTGCAAGCACAACCTGCTCCCGCGTTTTTCCTTGGACAGGGGTAAGAATCGACAAGTGTCTTGCATTTCTTAGATATGCATCCAACTGCTTGCTTGCGGCCTCCAGCCGCTCTTCTGAGTCGAGGATCTTTTGCTGAACAATTTGACGACGAGCGTTGGAAATTTCTGCTGCTAATTGATGGTCAATTCCACCTTTCAGTATTGAAACCTCCCCAGAAGGCGAATCAACTACGTGAGCACCAGATGGATTTCCCATTCTACGAATCACCCGAACTCTCTGCCCTTCGTAATTCCCTCCTACAACCCCTCGCATTCGCACACCGGCAGTTCGGAAAGTAGCTGCATAGTTGAGTTTGGCTAACCAATCATTCATTTCCCCCTCCGACTCTGCCAAAAAGTATTCCTGAACGCCACCATGCCGGATGAAAGCAAATGCATACTTGTGCTTCTTGTAACTGTTGTCAAGCAATGCAACCGCATCATCTGTGGAAACCAACGCATCTGGTTTGAAGTGATTGAGAGGGGGCGTGAAAATGACCGCAGTTTCAGTGTTCCCAGCCTTCTGATGCTGCTCCAGTTGTCCCATTAGGTTCTTAATCCAGCTGACGTTTCGGAAGAAGTATAGTTGTGATCCTGTCAACATAGCGCCCCATTCCTGCCATGGATCCCTCATTTTCTTTTTCTTTGTATCTTTCCGCCACAAAATGCCCACTTTTGTTACCTTTATATCAACAAGGCCAGGATCAGCATCCTGAGGGTTTGCAACTGTTTTCGGTGACATGAAAGCGTCGGGTCTTGATCGAGGAGAAACGATTTGGAGGACTGCATAGCGAAAGAATGATTTGTGAAGGCCAGAGATGTCCAGTTTGTTCGCTGTACCTAAATAGCTGTATGGATCCTCAACTTCAAGGACGTCCTTCAAGGAAGGCCGCAATATGTCCAGTCGATGTTCCATGATCAAGGCATATGGATCAACTGGTTCTTTATTACTGATATTCCTTTTACTGTCGGTACTAACCCGTCCAAAAAGCCCTCGCTTGGGCTTTTGAGGCACAATTTTCTCACCGTTGATGTCGAAGTCGTCCTCCACATGAATAAATGGGGTATATGTAATATTTGAATAGAAGCACTTTTTGTTGTTAGTAGGCAGTTCATGCATGTCAACAAAGAATACATACCTCCAGAATATCATTGGTGACTCCTTCTCCTTGAGAATTCTTGACGTAATCCGCTTTCTGCATTTTGTGCCGATTGTTCTTGTTGAAAACATCGGTATGAAGAATCAAAAGCGAAAATGCAATGAAATATGCTTGTTCTACTACCAAGTCAATTGACGAATTAAATTGTAGCCAAGTGGGCCAATCATACCAGGTGAAATGTAGATATCTGGATTACATTCATGATATCGCTCCGCAAAGGCTTGTATCACGCGATCAATCTGCTGCGTTTCTTTTGGAAGCTCCGCCTCCATCAACAATTTCCTAATCTATCAGTATCATTATAGTTCCAATATTGCTCATGCCGAACTTACCTAATCGCCATGTCCATGGGGTCATCCCGGAACTCGAAAGTCCCCATATATGCCTTCAGCACTGCAACATGAAATGCATCATCTGACCTAGCAAGTAGAGATGCCACAACACTCTTGCTCACAGCCTTCTCCATCCGGGAAAGGTACATTTGTGGTGTATCTCCATTCTGGCGCTCTGGCATCATAAGCTTTTCTTTGGAAGCAGCTACTGAGTTTTGGGTGTTGGAGCCATTACCGGGTGCTGGGGAGGGACCTCTGGTTAGTGTCCCAGGAGTACCAGGCTCACTTTCCCTCCTTATGCGCAGGCCGAATAAACCACTAATACTGTTCCTACTCTCGGCGGTGTTAAGCGTCATACTACGACCCCGCGATAATCCGGTCTGTTGCCGCAGTGATGTAGGATTCGACCGTGACGAGCGCATTGATGCCGTTGAGTTCGACCGGATGAGTGGTGTGCCCGGACCAGCCAGTCCCAGAGATGACACTGCCAAAGTGGTAGAAGCATTTTGAGGTCGGTCCACCACTGTATTCGCCCTAGATAAACTCGGGACGGTTGACGATGCGCTCGGAATTCCGGATTGCGGCGCTGTAATTGTTTCAACTTTTGTCTCTGTTGTCTGTACAGCTTCCTTTTCAATCTTTGGGGGTAGTGGAAAGAGATGTTGAGGGCCTTTTTTGCGGCGAGGTATCTTCCAAAAGGTGGTTGTTGTTGACACTGTATGGGTCGTTGTGGTAGTGACCGCAATTTGCTCAGCAGAACTCGCAGTAGACCGTGATGATTCTGATAGTCTAGGTGCTGGGATTGAGAGGGTATTTGTATGTTCGTCGTACGGCGGTGGACCACTGCTCGACGGGGGGTCTGGAGTTGTTGTTCCTGGCCTCTCTGGTGTTTCAAAGGTCACCCGGCTTACACGCATCGCACTGTTTGTCCGAATTGGCCCCTCCTCTGTACCTCGATAGAGCGAAGAAGGACCTGGTGACGTTGCAGGCAATGGACGATTCGGACTATGCGCTGACCTGGCCCGGAAATAGCTCCTACCTGAGGAACTGGTTGGTCCATCCGAAGTTGGAGCGGTCCTGATAATTGACGGTGGATGCGGAAGCGGAGGTGCGTTTTTGCTGTCGTACTTCCTCGCCCTGTGACCCAGCAACGGATCTGATAAATTCCGAAGGCGTAACAGACTGAAAGTTCGCCGTGGCGGGTGGCCATCGTGCGGCACGCCCAACGTATCTGTCTTGCGGGGCATCAGGCAGCTACCAGCAGAGCCTAGTCTTTCGCTGTATGTCTGGTTGACGTAATCCGGTACCTCAGTGCTTGGCCTCCGCAGGTTTGACTCGCTCTTGCGATGTATCCCAATCTTGAAGTCCATTCGCAGCAAGAACGGGGGGGCAGGAGGGGGGGAGGAGGTGCGCACGCGGGGGAGGGGCAAGCTGGAGGCGTGAGGGGCTTTCTGTGATATTTTATTGGGGGGGGGGGTTGGTTGGTTGGTTGGTTAGTTGGTTGGGTTGGTTGGGTTGGTTGCAGAGAATTATAGGTGGGCAACGTTTAATTCAGGTCATGCTCGGTCTGCCAAGCCGTTCGATAGTTTTTCTGCTTCGTTCAGCAGGAATTGACGTGATGGGGGTGATGGGGTGATGGAAAGAAGTCGAAAGTGGGTGCAGTGGCGGGACAATTCGACGAGCGGGAGCAATTACTAGTGTATTTCTAGACTCGCGGGTGTTGTATGTATTTTTGTGTTTGCTGCGCTGGGGGGGATTTCCTTTCCTCACATTTTGCGGGTCAGCGTGCTGAAACCGATCTGCGGGCCGCCTGAGCGTGGCGAGGGAAAGGGGCATCCTGCGCGACAGGCAGCCCTGCCCATGCGCGGCCGTGGGAGAGCTCCTGGCGAGGCCAGCCGCTTGCTTGCACCGACCAGCGTTCTAGCGCGCACGAGAGCGGCTCTAGCGCCATCCCGTGCGCGAGCGATGCACCTCTCTCTTCGCTCTGGCATAGCATACATATCATAGCACTAATGCCCCGCGCGCGCGTGGCCTTCTAGGGAGATCTCCTCTTTCCTTTTTTCTTATTCTTTCCGCCCGACAGCAGAGCAGGGCCGACGTGCCTGCCCGGGCAGCGCCGTGCGTGGAGGGTGGCCAGGCTGCGGTGGGCCAGGAGGCGGTGCGGCTCAGCAGCCAAGCCAGCCAAGCCAGCCAAGCCAGCCAAGCAGGCGTTGTCGCGCCCCCCGCCGCCCCGGCCCGGCACGAAAGTGCCCCCGGCCTGCCAAGACCCCGTCGAGTCATCCTTCGCCCGCGCCAAGCGCGCTGCGACCACCGGAGACGCTCGTCGCAGAGCCCGTCGAGCCTCTCGAAGCGGACGGGCACGCCCCGTCCCAGTAGGTACAAGTAACTGCACCCCCCCCTCCTCTCTCCAGCGCTCTCGCCGTCTGACTTGATAAGGCTCTCCTCCTCTCCCAAGTTCCGTCCTCGCCCCTTCCCCCCCCTCCCGCTCGCGCTCGCCTAACATTCGGCCGCTTCAGCCCCCCTGGACCAAGGCATACCTAGTGCTTAGTGCTCCTGTACGTCCGCTGACGCATTGCTTGTTCTTGTTCAGCCATGAATCAAATAAAATTTCTCAGCGAGTGCCGCTCCTGCTCCCCGTGGCCGCAGAGTGATCTGTCGTGCGAGCGTCGCAGCTCTGTGATTCGCTGGACAACCTTGACATGCATACGTTAAGTACTATCATAGTACATATGCTAACCGGCCCTCGTCCCTAGAACACTCCCGACACACTCCCCCGCTGTTGGAAAAAAGTATTCCTGTGATCTCGCTCTTCACCCCGCTGCCCCGCCCCCCCCCCCCCCCCCCCCCAACCCCCCCAACCCCCCAAATCCCCGCCCAGACTGCCAGCACTGTACATATCCTAGATCTCTGACAGAAAAGACGATACACACCAAAGTTTCCCGGCATGCGTACAGGCTACTTGTTTTTTGGAGCCGCCGTGCTCTCATCTGTGGCCAACGCTGCAACAATTCCCGCGATTCCTCACACCGACAATGATATTACGTCGCTGCCAGAACTCGAGGAGAAACCGGCGCCTTGGGCAGAGCGGCTTAAGGCTGGATTCCGTGAGAAGGTTCTCGGCAGGCCAAATCGACATAAACAGCGGGAACATGCGCAGACGTATTTCGGATCATCGCTCATGACCAAATATGCTGGTGATATAGTGCTCAGGTTCAACCTTACAACACAAGCAGAGGCTTTGGCTCTAGTTGAAGCTTCGCAAGTGCTCTTTCTTGATGTGTGGTCTGCCACGAAAGAGCATGTGGACATCCGAATACCTGAACGAGATGTGAGGCCCACCTTTTTTTGTACATGTAACAGTTTCTCACAACTCTCCAGGTTCCATCTCTCCTTGGACTGCTACCCAACTCCTTACAACATGCACACACCCGCTTGCTGCCCGACCTCGGTCGGGCAGCCCAAGACACCTTTCCAGGCGCCCAGAAGCCGTTCGCTAACCCTCTTCTCGAAGATACCGCACGTATTGTCACTAACAATATATACTTTCGTGACTATCAACCTTTGTCTGTGATAGTGCCATGGATAAAGCTCCTCGAATCCCTCTTCCCTTCCTATGTTCAAGCAATCTCAATTGGTAAGAGCTACGAAGAGCGAGATATCATGGGCCTACGAGTTGGAACGCGGCCACCAGATGGACAGCGCAAGCAAGCAATTATTGTCACCGGAGCAGCGCATGCTCGAGAATGGATCAGTGTTTCGACGGTGTCATATCTTGCATACTCGTTCATTACTAGCCACATGAAGGATAAGGAAATCACCGCCTTAGTAGACGAGTTTGATTGGATATTTATTCCTACACTGAACGTTGACGGGTATGCGTATACATGGGAGCATGACAGGTTATGGCGCAAGAACAGACAGCCAACCAGCCTGTCCTTCTGTAAGGGAATTGACCTGGACAGGGCATACAATGTGCACTGGGAAGATCAACAGACCCAAACGAACCCATGTAGTGACAGTATGATACCCCCATATTCTCCATTTTCACATGATGACTTACATGACGCTAGACTTTCCCGGGGAATCTCCATTTGAGGCTGTCGAATCGAAGCGGTTAGCAGACTGGATGCACCAAATGAAGCTGGATGACGTTGATTTTGCAGGATATGTTGACTTCCACTCTTACTCCCAGCAAAGTACGACCAATCGCTCAATTCAGTTTGGTTTTGCACGCATGATACTAATTCTCGTCTGCAGTCCTCTATCCATATTCCCATACGTGCGACGTTCTCCCTCCCGACCTCGAAAACCTTGAAGAACTCGCCATGGGTCTTGCCAAAGCCATCCGTCTCCGCTCTGGTGAGCATTATGAAGTCACCTCCGCATGCGGTTCTTCCGGCTTCTTTACCTCCCCACAAACTGGTGGTGGCGGAAGCGCACTCGACTACATGTACACCCATCACGTGCCCTACGCGTACCAGATTAAGTTGAGAGATACCGGAAGCTACGGATTCTTACTACCAAGAGAGAATATTATTCCGACTGGAGAGGAAAGTTTGGCAGTACTTAAATACTTTGGGGAGTTTTTGAGTGAGGGGAAGGCTAGAAGTACGCAAGAAGTGAAGAAGCAGGAGATGGAAACGGAGCTAAGGAAGTAGCTTTGAATGTTTCAAGACCCCCTTCATTGCACATTTTTGGTGTGTGTGTGTGTGCGCATGTTCCGTTTTTGGTAATTTGCTTGCTTCGCCTGACATTAGTTGCGGAAACTTTGGGTTTCATATGATTCAAGTTGGTATTGGGGCATGTGTGGGTTTTTTTTAATAGTTGAACTGTACTGGTTGCTTGCGTTGATGCCTTTTTTTTTTTTTTTTTTTTTTTTTTTTTTTTTTTTTTTTTTTTTGCATGACAAGATAGTTCATTTAAGGCTTTTCGGTTTGCTTTTTTGGGGCAATTGGTATATCATATTTTCGGAGTCTTTATTGTCAAGAAATGCCAATTTGAGGGAATGCTAGGATAGGGGCTGCTACTGCTGCTGCTGCTGCGGGTTCAACAGACAAATCTTGCTATATGCTCATGCGAATCGTTATTCCAACCAAGCGGAGGATCTTTGAAGCGAACCATCTGATCTTATACCTGTTCGTTTTGTTGATGAGTCCTCTTGCAATAGTCTGTTCATCATAATGCCGCTGTACTTTACTAAAAGACAAATATCAAACCTTGTACTAATCCAGTTGATTACCTGTATGATACCGTGGTACTTTTTTCACAGAACCAATAAAGCCAATAATAAACCCAACACCAACAACTTACAAGTACCGAATACACCGTAACATATCCTCTCTTGGGTCTCCATCACGCCTCCACCCCATCCGTCTCACTCCCACTCTCTTCTCCCTCCCCTCTTCCACCCTCTCCCACATCTGATACTGAAACCCAATTTCTCCCTCTTTCTGCAATCCCTCCGGGGCCTTCTCCCCTATGAACGCGTTCAACGCCCTATTCTCCCTCTTCTTCCACCCCCTTTCCACACCCCTAAACTCATCCAGAAATGTATCGCACCCAAAGTCATCCGCTCCCTCCGTCTTGCTTTCCTTGCTTTCTCCCTGCTCGTCCGCTTCCCCTTCCGTGTCTCCCTTCTCCTCCTTCCCCAACCTCCTCACTTCCGTCAACAACACTCTCTTTGTCCCGGGATGCCCGAGTGCCAGCCTATATATCTCTGCCCCCCCAATCACAAACACCCTATCAATCTTTATCGCCACCTCCCTTTCCCCTGTGTTCCCCGCACCCTCGCCTTTCCATGCGGGGTCCCCACCTATCCACGCCTTGCCTCTTATACCCCCCACACCCTTCCTGTCCCTTCCCGCCTCAAAAACTCCAGCCCCTCGCCCAGGCCCGAAAACACATATGGACCCCATACGCTGCCCCAATTCGCACCTGAAGCGCCGCCACCACCACCGGGGGACCCCAGGACGCCGGCGCGCCCACGTCGCGAGATGACGACGTTGATGCGGCCCTCGAGTGGGCGGAAGCGGCGCGGGATCGAGGACCAAGTTTTGCGGCCCATGATAACTGCGTTGGCAAGCACGATCGGGATCTTTCCTTTGCCATTGTCTTGCTCTTGCGGGGCCGTGACGGGGTCTTGGAAGTAGGACTGCGTGGGGTTGTAGGAGGCGGCGGCGGAGGCGGCGGGGTTGGATGTGTTCTCGGGACTGGAGGGGCTAAAGGACGAGGGTGAAGAGGAGGGGTGATCGGATAGATAGGCGGGATTTGGTGTCCGTGCAGGGTGGATCCGCTTCGTGACGCGCGCAAAGTAGGCCATTTCAGAGCGGAGGCGCCATGGGAGGCCGCCTTGGGCACCGATGCCGAGGGAAGTGGTAGCGGCGACGATGAGGGTGAGGGATTTTGTTGGGGAGACGGTGGGGTTAGTGGGTGGTGGCATGGGGAGTTGGTTTTTGAATGCAGGGGACAGGTTCGAGAGCGGGAGCTGTAGTAAGATGTTGGTCTTACTGAAGTTGAGTTACGAACAGAATTCCTCAGCTGCTTAATTGGTCAATACCTACCCTACCCCACATAACTCAGGGTAACGACTTCACTTAATTCCATCCCCAGTTGGGTGCAACCCCACACCTCTAATATCAACACAGCATCCAAAACTTACAATAAATTCTCAATATTTCCAACGTTCTCCACCTTCAATTTACCCCCTACCCCCATCCTCTTCGGACGCCAATGACTATGTTCGGACACCAATGACTATGTTCGGACACCAATGACTATGTTCGGACACCAATGACTATGTATATATATTTACAACTGCCTTTTGGCTCGTTTGCCACAACATCCACACACTAGATTAATCAAAGATGATGCCCTTTGCAATGCAAAATTTCCACTGATGGAGGGAGAAAAAGAAAAAAATTCACAAGGGCAAAAAAAAAAAAAAAAAAAAAAAAAAATCAAACAAATGAAGCAGGAAAGAAAACAGTGACACGCCCAGCTGCAATAGGATACACGCTGTATTTCTAACTGAAAAACAAAAGATAAGACTGTGAAAGGAATATATAAAGAAATGAATTACAATGGTGGGATCCACATGTGAATAAATCTGAGAGCCCTTCACCAGTGTCCCCCACCCCTTTTTCTCTCCGCTTTATTATCTGTAATCCATAGAATGCAATGCCCATTTGAAGGAAACAAAATGCTGGCAATTGAGAGAGTCGTAGTATTACTGTGCTCCCATTATCTAGTGGCGGTGTTGCTCCTCCATGACTTCCTTGAGGTACTTGACAAATGTCTTCTTGTGGACCTACAAACGAACCGAAACAGTTAGATTAGAGATTGATAGTAAGGACTAGAACTGTGAAGTACTTACTACCCCGTGGAATTTGCCATCCTTCAGGACGCACATATACCTCAGTCCCAACTTCACGAAACATTCGTAAACCAAATCCATCGGTGAATGCCGCTCCAGGGCAACCGGTGCCTGTATACCTCCATGTCAGTCCAACTCCGCCAAAAATACTGCAATACAAGCAAATCCCGCTCACCGGATCAATGTACGGCGTAAAGTCACACGGATCTTTCACCGACCCGTCATAATCAGATTCCGAACCATCATCAATCGGCGCCATCCGGCACAAGTCATCGTCCTCATAATTTAGATTATCTAACGCATATTCCAAATCAGGGGCTGGGATAAGTCCAACAAGTACCCCGTTGTTGACGATTGGTAGACCTCCGTCTAGTTCTCCTGCTGCTTGCAAGAGACGGAGCTTCTCGCGCAGGCTCGTGGCAGGGACTAGTGGGGACTCGGAGATGTCAATGATGCGCTCAGGGCGCGGACGGGGAGTGATGTCAGCGAGGTGAGAGCTGAAGATGGGGCGGACTTTGTTGTCTAGGAACGGGTACGAGTTGAGATCCGTGAGAAGGTCCTGGGGTAGGTGTCAATTCGGAGGTTATACAGCATTTACAACGATATACTCACGTAGATGCTGAGTGGCTCAATCGCATCAGCAGTCCATTTCGATACAAGGACTGCCAACGAGAACGGCAAGACATGATCCAAGCTTCCAGTCATTTCAAAGAGGATAATAGCTAGGGTGACAGAGAGTCTTGTGACGCCACACATGACAGCTCCGGCCGCAACCTAGAATGGCCTGTCAATTCTCCATTACAGAATTTGAGTATTCCCTACATACCAACGCATACACTCCAGGAACCACGCAATTAGATGGGGCTTCGCCGACTGGGCATGACGCAAAAATGGGCGAGTCTGGGTATTTACTAGGCAAAGTCAGAAAAACAAACCCTAGAAAGTTAGGCATCTTAAATACATACTACACGGCATATTCAACGGCCAATCCAACCATATGGCCCATAAGGCCGCCAATCACCATGGTAGGCACGTAAACTAAGGAAAACAGTAAGTAACCGAAGACAGTGAATGTTGACAGAGAAACTCACTTCCTGAAGGCACCTTTGTTCCAAACGTTATAACCCTAGCTCCTATCAGTCAACGCCCCTTAATATCTAACTCCGGTTAAACCTACGTTAAGAAGCTCTTGATAGCAAATGCAATTGCCAAATACCAGATAGCATCCGGAATCTCTTCTGGCTCCGGGCACAGATTACTGTGTGCCGATTCTCCACCTGAACACGGGCTAGCAAGCTCATAGAGGAGCTCACTGACCGCCATCTTTGAGTACCGATTCCAGTAAGACACCAACGCGCTCACCAAGGCGACAAGCATGAGTTCGGCAAGTGGATTAGCTTTGATGAACCGTATGCGACGGAATCTAGTGGCCCAGTGTTTGCTCGCTTTGATGAAGAGAGCGCCATAAGTTCCACCGCAAACGCCAAGGAAGATGAAAGCCAATAGCTCGAAAATGTGCCAGTCGATAGTGTATCGAACCTCAAAAAGGACGATCTTTGACGTGCCATAGGGATTGAGGAATTTGAGGGATAGTGCCGCAACCTTATAATGTCAGTTTAGTACAAAATTATTTAGCAGGTATTGAGACTTACAATGCAACAGAAAAAGGTTCTGAACAAAGTTTTTGGTGGGAAATAGTAGCTGCAACGTCTTAGAACAGTATATCGTAATGCACACTGGGTATACTCACCTGACTTCCTCCAAACTAAACAAAACACCACCAATTGGAGCCCCAAACGCAACTGCGACACCACTGGCGGCGCTGGCACTCAAAACTTCTCTGCGTTTTGCTTAACATCACAAGGTCCAGTCAGTCTACGTTTTCATGGTAACCATTACACGTCCTTCTCCTACCATCATTGTAGTTATACTTGTCGAACAAACGGCAAGCGATATTCCCGATACAGGTGGCGACATGCACGTACGGCCTATGAAGTCGTTAGACATTGCCGAACTGCTACGGATGTATACACACTAACCCCTCTTTACCCAAGCTCAATCCAGAAGAAACACTCAATATTAACGCAAAAACTTTCACAACAAGCGTTTTGAAACCAAGATATCCCTTGACAATATTAACTCAGTGAATATCTCAGGCCTCCTGCACCGATGGAATACGTACGTGAAGAACGAAACCAGATAAGATAACTTTAACCTCAGCAACACCACTACCAGCAGCCGAATAGTATGAGACTGGTGGTGAATAACTGAGAGGCTTAGGCTTTGAACTACCACTGTGGGAGGAGCTTGGGCCAGGTTGCCCTGCATGCAATGATAAATCCTCATCAACATTCTGGATCTCCAGGGAACCGGGTAACGTAGTGCGAGTTGTCAATGTCAGAAGACATGAAAGAGTTGCTAGAGCCACGGTAGCGAGAATGTAGACAGCAAAGTCAACTCCCTGAGATTCCTTGCCAGTAAGGCCGACGGACCATTTTGTCCACATCGGACAAAATTCATTGACTAACAACCAATCAGAATGTATTCTCAGTGACCAGTCTGAATACAACGTACCAGTATCGCTTAAGCAGCACCTTTTCTTGCTTAAGTACCAGACCTCTGTTTGAGAGGATATATTAGCTCCTGCTGCCTAATAGCATCCGTGACAGATATAACCCACTTGTACAATATCCTTCCTTCCAGTCGAAGAACACATTCTCAGAAACATCCACAAAGAATGCCACACAAGCAGTAATAATGCCGATGATGGCAACCAAGATCCATCCCTGTGCGCCATCGAAGAGAGCGTACATTCGACCCCGAAAATCCCGTCTAGCCCGAAGATTCTTGACCCTATATGCATCTTTCTGTGCATCGTGCACCCAGTCTGTATAACGGTTAGAGGGCTGCTTCTATCGTGAATGTCTAAGTGTTGTTCCTACCTGTGGATGTAAACTGTCCAGATGTCAGCCCAACATGGCACAACTGAATGTGGACGGAATGTTGTCGCTTACCTGGTCATACCACACCCTATCATCGGCCCACGGCTCCCTAGACTTGCCCTCATACACGGACAGAGCCTTCGTCAATCGATGCGTGAATGACGGCGCCCGGTTGACCAGTGGGGACACGGCGGAGTGCTGCCGGGAAGGCCTCGGCCTCGGTGTCCCAGGGATTGTCGCATAATTCTCCTCCAAATCCGCCGCATCCAATAGACTTGCGCGCTCATCATCTGCATGCCTGATAGATGAAGCGGAAGGTCTCCTGCGGTGATGACGGCCCTTCCTCATGTTAGCCTGCGAGGGCCGCCGGGAGATCCGTAGCCGACTCCCAGTATCGTCGTCCTCCATGGCGTTGAACGAATGCGAAGCGAGTGCAGGACAGGTATCTATGAATGGCTACTTGAGCACCAATGTTCTACGGTAGGGATAGCAGCGGGTGAAGCGGCAAGAGGCGGGGGGGGGGCACCCGGTGCTGAGCACTGAAGCCAAATGAAGAAAGACGAAGCACTCGATTGTATCGCAAGCTGCACAGACGAAGATGCGCACGGAAAGGCGACGCCGCAGCAAGCAAGTATATAGGCCTCTCTCCTAGGTGGTAGAGGAGCGGAGGGCAGCACAAAGAGCGGCACGGATGGGGCGTAATGGGTGCCGACTCGAATTTGCTGTGACCACCTGGGAGTCCGAGGGTTGGGATATTATGTTTTTTTTTTTTTTGGGGGGGGGGTGGAGTGGCTGCCGCGCCGTCCCGCGTGATTGGGGGAGGGAGGGGGGGGAGGACCGGACGGAGGTCTTTGAATTACCGGCACCCTGCGACAACGGGGGGCTTCACCGCTGAGTACGAGGAGTGCTCAGCACCAGCACCACAAGGTGAGCGGAGAGAGCAAGGGCATCAGGCGCGCGAGCAAGTGAAAGTGCGCTCGCTAGCACGGAGGAGGCGTACAGCATTCTAAGTGGTTGGGGGGAGGGGGGGGGGGGGGGCAAGGGCAGCACGTCGGCAGTCTGGTGCCCTTTGATGCGCTGCAGCAGCAGGGATTGGCGGGGACAGGGGGGGGCGAAGAATACTCCACCTGAAATACAGCTCCCACGGTACGAATCGGACTCCAGGAGGGCAGCATCGGCGCCGGCCTGGATAAGGCATATGACGATGCGTAGCGACAGGGGCCTGTAAAGTATTTTGCTCGCTTCTAGGCAAGAAAACTTTAATGTAAGAAACCAATACAGCACCTCCAAGCGTCAGGGTGTCGCCGTGCAGTCTTGGCCCGGGCACAAGGGTCCTCTTCGTGAGGCAGCCGACCTTATCGCGCCGCGCCGCAGCTTCTGGACCCTTCGCCCGGCCCACCATCATGCGACCGCCGCTATTTTGCTCGCAGCAGGCCGCGGGGAGGCGGGGTGGACGGTGGGGGTGGGGGTGGGGGTGGGGGTGGGGTGAGGGGTGAGGGTGAGGGGTGAGGGGTGAGGGGTGAGGGTGAGGGGTATGATAGCGGGTAGCTCCCAGTCGTGGCCACTGGTCGCTCTCACACCATGCGTAGGATTTCTTAAGGCGCCGGCCCGGCCTGAGGGCGACGCTCGCTTCTCAACTTAAGAGTCTGGGCGCGAGAACACAACTTAACCTGCTGAAGACTCCCTAGGGCAGTATCCCGAGGCCCCGGGCAACAGTCATTATTAGTACATGCTCGCAGGCCGAGCTTGAGCAGACATAGGGAAGGGAGCTGATACCTGCACTGTAAGACCTGTCTGGTGCATTTGCGGTCAGCAACAGTGTAGAGTACTCGTACACAACACGTCAGTGGCAACATCAAGTACAATTTCGTGGCTGCGCGCTGAGGACTGTGGGCAGCTTTCAAATCAGCCGCAGTTCCCCCAACTTTTACTTGTGCCCCCCCCCCCCCCCCCCCCCCCCCCCATCTGCCCGTTCAACGACAAATGCGCTCTGTGCCAAAAGTTTACTGCTCGACCTCGCCTAGTAGGTGTTAAAGTAGAGCACCAAATTGTGATGCATCGTGACAAATGAAGTCCAAATCACTGAAATACAAATATTGCACGACGCCGGTCTATTACCAGTACAAGCACTTGTTAGCCAGCATCTCGGAACAATGATGTGGTGTCTGCCAGGGACCAAGCCCTGGTCTGGTACAAATGACATCTCTGTCGTACAAGGAAAGCAAAAAGGTACAATTACTTTGCAAGCGCATATGATACACTTACAATTTTTGTGCGTCAGGCTGTATCATACCACATGGATCGCGAGCGTTTGAGGCATCGTGTGTTCAGTCCCTTAGGCATCGAGAACTGCCTTAGGGAAGTAAACGCTTGTAATATTAAGGTACACCTCCTCACCACCCCCCCCCCCCATGCCCAGACCCCTCAGTTGAGTAAGTAGCGTTAGCCGCTTCAGGATGTCCTAACACTTCTACAAAACCCCCCCCCCCCCCCAGCAGCCTATCGAACCCCCCCCACCTCCCATTATTGCTGCTTTCTTCCAGCTCTCAGCGCCCATTAGAATTGCGCACAATTACGAGGATAACGCCAAACTCAGCCCCACGTCTTTGCTGATTGCTTGCACTTCATACGACAGACATGGCGACTAACCAATCTGACTTTGTGGATCTGGACAAGATTTTCCTCTTTGGTGATTCCATCACGCAGGGTGCATACGACCAGTCCGGAGGGTTCGTCCTTGCATGCATTCATTTCACCTATTCCCTCATCTAGCATCTCAGTTAGCATAAGTCGAAGATAGACTGCTACAAACCTTCTCCCAGTTCTACCATTCTCGGCATAGATGCTGACACTAATTCATTGATACCAACGGCAGATTTGGTTTTGCGGCAGCTTTGCAACATGACTACGCCCGTAGTATGTCCTTCTACCTTTCTCCTATTTCGAGGGATAAATAAAATCTCAATTGAATATGTGCTTTACTAACAACTGGAACCCATTATAGAGCTGGATATCGTGGGAAGAGGGTTTTCCGGGTATAATACATCAAATGCACTAAAGATATTACCTTCAATCATTCCACCACCTTCTCATTCCAAAATCAGATTGATGGTTAGCATCTTTCCTAAACTTTCTAGCTTCATTCAGTCTAACATATGTCACTCGAAAGATAATTTTCTTTGGTGCGAATGACGCTGTCATCGAAGGCCGGACCGTGCAGCATGTTCCATTGGAGAAATACCGTACCAACTTAAAGAAATTATTACATCATCCTGTGTTGCAAGCACACAGTCCAAAGCTCCTGTTAATTATTCCACCCCCCATTTGCGAGTACAAAACTCAAGAAGATGATCGCGCAAAGGAGAGGACTGAGATACAAAGAATGGCCCACATTACAAAGCACTACGCAGATACCGCAAGAGAAGTCGCAAAATCCGAAGGTATACCGTATGTCGATTTATGGAGTGCATTCATGACGTACACTGGTTGGACTTCAGGGGTGTTTTGCATGGTTCCAAAGAATATGCACGAAATGAGAAGCTTGGTGAACTGTTACGAGATGGTAATATAACGTATCCCTTTGCTCAAAACGTTATAGTCTTACTTAAACTGACGAGAATCACAGGCCTTCACTTTACACCAGTGGGTTACCAATTGATGTTTAATGAGTTAATGAAAACAATCCGAGATAATTATCCGGAACTACAACCGGACAGCCTGCCAATGATCTTTCCTTCATGGGAGGTTGCCCCAGTGATGGATGATTTAAGCAACTAACAGGGTGCATTACCGTACTGCTTGGCGCTTCAGATATGTATGGCTGGATTGGGAGATTTGGGCATAGCTACAGAGTTCGAGCACAATATCTTGTAGAGGTAGATATACAGACTCAAAATAACAAGGGTAGCATTGCATACAGGTAGGACTGGACGGCGAACTCCAGGCCAGAGATGTATCCCGTCGCCTTCGGCTGGATCATAATCGTACTACGGTAGATGAGCGTTCGGCAGTCAGCCTAGAGCATTGACTCTTGTCTGTCGGGTTACGATTGCTTGTCCTGTAACGTCTAAAATTAAGCAGTAGCGAAGCTTAGAAAGCGAAATGGTTGGAGCGCTTGTACTAGGTTGGGGAAGGAACGTAGACAGACGGCCCAGAAGCACCAACACCCAGCACCACCGCATCACATACGCACCAACTATCAAGAGACATCGTGAACAGCCCAACCCTCAAACCGAAGACCGATTTTCTGCCCTTACCTGAGGCCGTGCACCTTATATCTTTCCGCCTTTACCGCGCGTTATTATTGAGATCAGTTGCCGTCTGCTCTTCTACCTCAATCGCGGGCAGCTTCACCAGCCTTCACTTCATAGTCTGCTCTATTTTCAACGGTCCCACCGCCCATCCTTCAGGACAAACTTACTTCTCACCTCTAGAAATTCTAAGTCTATTCCGACTTTTTCCTTTCATCGATCCACTTCAATTTGCCGGGCCACTAGGTTTTACTTTAGGGACAACACATAGGACTTCCCTAATTTCGTTGGCCAAGCACCAAACCCTACGACTTTGTCATTCTGAATCATCGTCTATCATAAACTTCATTGGAACCTACAGAGAGGAAAAGAAAATTTTGGAGAACTAGGGAAGGAGAGTGCTGAGGAGCCTTGCTCACTCCCTAGGGAGTTTTGCATGCTCTCCGGACAATGGAGGTTTTTTACACTGCAGAGGACATTTGGAGGATTCAAGAAGAGCTTAAAATTATAAAGGCTGTACAGGCGAAACATACTCGACAACTTCACAATCACTCCGAGCGACTGCTGCAGGTGGAGAGGCGGGGGGAGGAACCCAAAATACAAAGTCTCTGGACGTCGTATTTTCCACCCATCCATGCTCCAACTAATTTTACCCAAAGTATGCTCGCTGAGTCCTCCCATAGCACCAATCCCTGGCCAGTTCACTTGCTGATAGCTTCTCTGTTTCTATAGCCCAACAGTATCCTCCAGCTGAACCCGCTATAGGGCCCTTCAACGGCTTTGATGGGCAGCAGCCACAAAATTTGGTTACTGGCCTTCCTCTGGACGAGGTTGATGTCCCAAGGAGAGGTGCGTCCAGAGCAAATAGTGTTCGCTTCGATGAGAGTGCTATACAAAACCATTGGGCCCCCGAGTCACAAAGCTCCAGCGAGTATATGCCGGCGAGAAGCACAACTGGCATTGGACCGTTGATGGAGCGCACTCTGTCATATAAATCTGACTACAAGTCTGACGGGAGGCAAAGCTCCATGAGGTCATTTGACAACTTTTCGATGGCCGGTAGTGAACATGACTGTAGTCTTCCATCGGCACTGAGGCCCCGAGATATAATTGAATGCAATACCCCGTCAGCTTTCGATTCAGCACCTGCCGTTATACGCTGCTGGCTGGGAATGGATTGTTCTTACGACTCAATACTCTATGCCGTGATATGTACCGGCTCCAGTAAATCATGGATAGATTCCTCTCTCGTCAGTCGGTGTGGCTTCAAAGAAAAGATATGGAAAGAGAATGGAGAGGAAAGAATTTCTCTTTCTCTCTTCTTAGGCAGTGCAAGTGTTCCAGCAGAGGTTATATCTTCACACACGACTTTACCACGCTTGAAGATAGAATTTACTGTCGTTCAAACGCCTGAGCGTCCACATAACCACAAACTGGTCCAGATTGTGCTCGGTAGCGATATATTATCAGCCATCAAGGCTGATGTACTATTTTCCAAAAGGCAGCTAACGTTTCACGTGAGAGACGGGCAGAAAGTTTTTGTTGATTTTGAACCAGATGCATTAACTTTCGACATATTCACTTCTATCCCACATGGGATGAACGAACCCCCACCGCTCAAGACGGTTCAGGTCAAATCTCACGGTTTAGGAACCTCTCATACCCCCTTTGAGCATAACGGCGAGGTTGAAATAGAACCAACTACCCCTAAGCACGGTGATATTAATATACATACTGCCCAAGATACCCCTTCTAATATGGAAACTCCTATGGCTCCGCAAGAACAAGCTCCCCCAGCAGAGATCTTGTCTCCTCCATCTCGGAAGGATTCTACATCATTGCCGCCATCAAGGGTAGAGGCAAGCAATTCACATGATAACATGCAAGATACTCTCCACACCTCCAACAGCAATGCTGACCTGCCGTCTGCTTCGGATTCATCGTCAATCCCGCGTAACATTGAGCGGACCAAAAATACAACCGAAGCTAATGTTAAAGGCCCTTACGCTGCTGCTGCCAGCAAGGCCTTGGCCGGAGGAGGCACCAACTCCTGGGACGGTTGGAGAAAGAGCGAATCTAGTGGCAGCACTCTTGCCAGTATAGCTGCTGGTGGTGGTGTCTCGTTAAACCCCCCAAAGGGAGTTGGCGGTGGTGGCAGCGGCGATGCAGCGCAACGACGACCCTCTCGCAGCATGAAGGTTCTCCGGCCGTCAACCGCCAAGTCAAATGCCAATATACCTGCTACACCAACCACCAGTCAGCCGGCACCGTCACAAGCAATGGACGAGAACAGCAAGGCACTGGGTTCAATAAATGGATTCTCGATAAGTGGGTCTAGTACAACATCTACAAGCTCAATTACAAAAGTCGCCCGCTCAAGTTCACTGGAAACACCACGGCAGGCAAATCACACCAAGTCGCGGTCAAGCACGAACGTCGTCGGGAGTGCAACTGCGTTTAAGTGGATGAGCGGGAAGATTGGCGGGGGTAGTAGTGGGGGTGGTGGAAGCAGCGCTGGGAGCGGGACCGAATAATCAAATAACTGAGCAGAATGGCCCCAGTTTAAATATCGTTTCCCCTGTTTTTGCTGTGTGTTGCGGAGAAATGGAATCGGCGGTCGGTCGCGCAGATAAAGAGCGTGTAGGGATGTTTTGTTATTTTATCTTCCCTTTTGCTATGTTCTTTTCCTAAAGTACTTGGTCCGGCTGAAAAAAAGAAAACTCGGACCTGCGCCGAGTTTTCCTTCTTGTTCATTTTCTGTGTTACAAGATAAGCAAAAATTTCGTTACCCTTTGTGTTTTTTTTTCTTCTGCCTGCTTTTCATGTCTACCTTATTGGGTTTGGTCTGGTCTGGTCTGGTCTTGGTATTCTTACCTTGCTTGCTACATTCTTTCGTCTGAGTCCGTTTCTGTTTTGCTTTTTGGTGCTGTGTGGTGCGCGCCGTTGCATGCGCTGCTAAATGTAGCATGTTTTTTACGAGGTTTAATACTCGGGCGTTTGAAGTTGAAAAGAAGAAATACTATACACAGCGTGGGGACATGTAGCGAGGAGGAGGGAGGAAGGCGGTTCGCTGTAGCTATAGATAGTATCTTGATATCACCTGAGCATTCAGATGAAAAGGTAGTAGTAGTAATACTTTGGCAGCTAATGGAGCTCAGCTTTATTGCCAGACTCACTAATACAAAGGGGAGGGGTGAAGTAGCAATATTCGAATACCACATCCAAGGCCGGAACTTGATCATTTCCATCGCTGCTAGCCAGCAACTCGAGCTCTTATCCGGGCCGCGAAGCTAGGATGTAGTACAGCACCCCAATTAGACCTGGGAACGAGAACTGGCACCTCGTACTTATTTACCTTTCCGCTTTCTTCTTACCCTTAGAATTGGACCGTTCAGAAGTTTTTATTTTTTCCCTCCCTCCCCATGGTGGGAATGTTTGACGTGGTGGTGCTGCTGAATTGTCCCGGGCCATAGAAATTATAGAATGGGCGTTTTGTGTTTCAAGTATGTTTTTATATATATATTTTATCTCTGTTATTTTATCGATTATGATGTCCTCTGATGGGAGGGAAGGGGGCGGGCAGCTGGTTGGAGAAAAAACTCAACGGGGTGTGTGCAGAAAAAAGGTTAAGGAAAGGGTATATATATATATATGCTATGGTGAGACTGGCATGGGGTTCGCTATAGGGTCTGGTTCACGAGATTAGGATCGCTAGAGAAAATATGCAAGTGCAAGAACATATATATGAATGGGGTAACATTGTGAATTCAAGTTGTCTATTTAGACCATAGACTTATATAGAGTACTCCAATAGAAACATTGTTTTAAAAAGAAAGGGAGAAAAAAAGAAAAATCGTCCACAACATAAACTCACAAGTCCTCCACGATCAGGTCAAAGATTCGTACTGATATTAGTTTGACCTCTACAACGAGCTCTTGCAAAGCCTCCCCAGCCCGTCCTTCGTGCTGTCCTTTGTAGCCTTGACCACCTTCAAGACGTCCCTGAATCTGTTGGCGCCGTTGCAAAATGCCACCCGTCAGCCCAATTCCTCTCTCACACAGACAGCACCAAGTTGGGGAAACAGGGTAAAACGTACTGCGCACAGCCCGCATCCTCCATCACTTCATACAGCCAACTCTCGCTCGTCGTTATCGCCGCCCCAGCCTGCCTCATCCTCGCTAGCGCAATTGGAATCTCCTCCTTATTACACGAACTGACCCCGTCCGCCACAATGTACACTTTGATGCCCATGTCCAGCAGATCCAGGCATGTCTGCAACACGCACACATGGGACTCAATCCCTACAATTGCTACGGCGTCTGGTTTGTGCGTGGCGACAAGGTCGCGCACCTCGGGCGTCATCATGGAGAAGAGGGTCTTGTCTTGGTTGATGAGGAGCCGAGGGGTCTCGAGGACGGGTAGGAGGTCCGAGACGGTGTTTCCGAGGCGGGAGCGGTTTTGCGTCGTGAGGATGATGGGGAGGGAGAGGGCGCCGGAGGCGTCGATGAGTTTTCTGGCGGTGGAGATCCTGTTGGGTATTGATGGTTAGTATGGAAGCGAGGTTTGAGGGGATGGCGGAAGGGACATACACGACAGGAAATTCATGGATGGCATTGCTAAAGCCCTCCTGGATGTCGCAGATGCTATAGGAAATAGAGGTCAGTTCATCATTTTCACGTTACTGACTCTGTGTCCAGGTGTTATCGTCTTATGCTCCATAGGTATTCACATGCTGAATGGACAAACATTGCGGCAAGCTTCGCATACTCACAACAACATATGATCTGTAAAAACGTGTTAGCTTTTTCATAAATCCGTAAGTATTTTCACCAGCGGTGTCATGATCTCGGGAAAACATCCTCTTCATGGTGAATTAATTGGACTCTAGATCTTTCCCTCACAAATAGGGCGGATTCAGCAAAATCTTTTATTCCCAGACTGTAATTGGAGCCTTTTCACGTAACCCAATAGCAGAGCGCAGAAAGTCGCAGCGAATTGCAAGTTGCGAATAACTTTATTTTTATTTTATTTTATTTTTTTTTTTTTTCTCCCGAACAAGATGGCGATGAGACGACGAGATGAGCTTCGATGTCTATCAACCTCTCTGCCCATCTGCTCGGAGCTACTTGGACTTGGACTTACCCAAAGCGGGCAATCCCGCTGTCCGCTTGTCATTGGCGGGCCGTGTGGGGTCGCAAGTGGCAGTGGGGGCATTTGGCCAACCATGTGGTGGGGGCTCCGCAGCGTGTGCACACCGCCTATGACGTAATGCGCATTTCAGCCCTACTTTTGATTCGTTCAAGCACAGGGACCGATGGCGGGGAGGTATAATAACATGCTAGTTACGGGACGCAGGTACAATTATTAAACAAGAAATTGATTAGGAATACGGGAATTATAATTAGTGGAAAATCCAGGGTACAGAAAGCAGGCGCTGAACTTTAGATAGTGCGAGGCAATCATTCCTCACATCAACAAGCAACCCTACAATCCATCTCATCCTCTTCCAGCTTCAACTCACAAACATCAACTATTACCTCCCCCCCAACCGCAATAATGGGTATCCCAACGTTCACCACCGAAAAGCCCTCCAACAGCAATACTGCCCCTCTTCCGCTCACCTCCGACCCCGATGCTCCCTCCTCCACGACCACGAACCCTGCGTCACTCTTGCCTACTCTATCCACAAGCCCCACGCCCGGCCACGGAACACATCTCCGCAGCGCACACGCCAACTCATCTGCAGCCGCTGCTGCGTCGTCCTCACAACATCAAAGGACCGCAGATGAGCAAGCGAGGCTAGATAGGTTGTATGAGGAGAGGATGGAGGAGGAGTATGCTAAGCGGGAAGGAGGAGCGTGAATGAATTGCATGAATGAAATGCCATCTTCTCTAACAGCGCCAATCATGAGGCTGCATTGATATCTGTGAGATACTCGGCGAGCTGAGGAGCATTGGAGTGGAGGATTGTCAAGCTCATGATCATTATGGAATGTTGCATTGAAACGATTTCGAATTTCAGTTTCATAGCAGTTCATATCAACTGCCTTTTCTTACAAGGAGGGTCTTTACTGTTCTGTACAACACATCTTTCTGCTTGAGCGAAGTACTTTTATTCATTAGGTGCCTGTGTCGACGGCTCTCATCTCTACTTGATACTTGTGTCACATAATTTGAATGGTTACCAGGTCTGTGGATATGGCTATCCAATAAGGGCCAGAAGAGGCCACATAGCAGCCCGAATAGCTTTCACGTTCAAAGTACCTCAAATTGGATCAATACAAGGAGGTAGCTGTAGTTAGGGTGATATTGTAAACAAAGACTCGTACGCCACAATGCATAACGAAAGAAAAACTGGCAAAAATGCCCTTCACAAACGTAGAGGAACCTGACAATCAATAACAAAAAGGTACATTGCGTAACATGAAAATATGAAATAATTGGCCACAGAATCACGAACAATAAGACTAGTTACTTAATGCAACAAGACACCTCCTTTGCAAGACAACTGGTAAACACCGCCACAAAATCCATATTCCAATTTCGTTGTGTATGTTTGTAGTGCTGCACTCAATCGGGACGAGGCTATACTCAATCGGTCGTGGACTTTCCCTCGCTGACAGAATGCATAGTTCGATAATTATGTGAGAATTGTGTAAGATCACAGTAAGCTCCTTAGTATATTGCAAGACTTGTGATCTCCTAGTGCCTATTAGATTGCTGGTGATGAGCTGGAGGTGGCCTCTGCTGCGGTTGTTGCTGTGCTGGCTGTGGAGCCCCTATCCTCCGCTTCCATGCTGTCCTAATTTCAGGGGCTTCTCGCAATAAATCCTCCTCCTTGACCGCATCCTGTATACTCTCAAGCACAGAGTGAACGACGCTGATATGATTTGCATCCTTTTTGTCATCTCGGAATCGCAAGAACCTCCACCTCTTTTGATCATCCATCGCACATTCCACAATCCTATCGTCCAGCGGAATTTGTAAGTTCTTCAAATCTTCCCACTCTTTCTCAGTCATGTACATTGTTCCGAAGTGAGAATAGTTCGATCCACCCTCAAAGATTGAAAGTTCGAATTCTGGCATGGCGCCGTAATTGTACCGTGGCATATTTTCCTCGTCATCGGGATCTTCATCAGATTCACTATCCTCGCCAGGCTGATATATGGGGAAATGGAGATTGAGACGAAAGTCGATGGAATTTTCATGAGTAGGTTTCCATTTCAGACTGCACATGAAAGTCAATATATGGTACTTGATGGTGACTATAGCTGTACATACATTTTTTCATCCGTGCCACATTTATATGCCGAATTCCGGCAGGTAAAGATTAGCCCATCGTTTCCATGCTTCAATTGTGGCAGAACCTCATTGAATATTTTTTCGATGGCATAGGAGAATTCCATGGGCTTGAACTCCAGGCTATAATAATATTAGCGTTGTATCCATAACGTTCCGAGAATGTAAAAACTCACCGGAAAGGAAAGTAAGGCACTTCTTGAGGAAAAGCTTTGCATAGATCGACATAAGGATTGTAGACAAACTCTCGAAAGTACTGCATATTGCTGTCAGTCGCCTGTAATTATTGTTCAGCTAACAGTAGGAGAGAATCCTTACCGCTAGCCTTTTGTCGAGCGTCCTATGCATTAGGATTTTGCCATCTAATACTAAACAGTCAAACACCAGGTATCGTAATATTACCTCTCCGTTCGGTTCTTCATCTAGAACTAACTCTCCATCGATCAAGGTGCCGACATGGAACGTCAGGAATGTATGATCCCCAGGTTTCGGAAAGTGTAAATCTGGGACGTAGTAATAATCATTCCGTCTATCAATCTACCTTTTCCATATTAGCTCTGTTGTAGTGGCCGTCATAGGGTGAACATTAGTTCCCACAATCCGTACCAAATAGTGAATCTCCTTGCCATGATCCCCTTCGGTAAAGTACATCAAACATCGTGTGCCGTCGGACTTTTCGCAGACATAGTAACTTGTGGTACCGAAGCTGTCAGCACGTGTGGTGACATTTGACTAGGTTCCGATGGTAACCCACTCTTCGTTCTTCAACTCTTCCAAGTGACGCCTTGCGAAGCTGACAGGCTGGGCACCTAATAATTCCAGCATGAGCCTGATTCCCTAAAAGAGTGCGCTACCAGGGCGTATTCCTTACCTGGGAAGCTGTAGTTTCCATCCCTATTGATTAACCTTGCCACCTCCCGCCTATATTGAACGGTCATGTCGTATGGGGCTTTGATCCCCGGCATTTTGGGCACTGCACCAGGCATTCTGTCGTTGACTGCTTTGGGGGGGGGGGAATTGTAATAGCGAGCTAGGTACAAGGACTGACTGAGGGGAGAAGCTCAATGTATTAGAACGACCTAGTGTAGAGCCAGTATCGACAAGAGGAGGGGGGAGATCAAGGGGGTAAATAATGGGTGCCGGCAAGCTGAGGTCCCTGCGTAGCGGGGCAAATGGGGGGGGGGGGTCTGAAGTTCAGCTTGGTTTGGGCGGGTGGTTGGCTGGGCGGGTCGATTGAATCTAAATGTGAAAACGATCGTCGAGCTACTTTAGCTTGCGGGAGTTGGGGGTTTAAGTGGGTGTGAGGTACCTAATGGCAGTGGGCTGAATTGCTCCGCAGAACAGCACTGGAGACACGAGCGTCACGAGAGTAGGACGAGCCTTTTTGAGGGACCGGCCGGGCCAGCAAGGAAGAACGCTTGAACGTTTGTCTGCGCCGCAGGGACACACTGCACGACGCACCGGCTGATGCAGGGACCAATGGGTAACGGGCGTGAGAGGACGTCACAGCCGCTGTTTCAGGCGGTTTTTGTGGAGTGCTTGCAAGCGACGGACAGCGGGGGGGGGTCAGCTACAGCGCTGCGCGGATCGCTCGTTCGGACACTTGTGTCAATGTGTTCTTTATGCGGGATGTCGAATGCGGTGGATGCGTCGCAGGGCAGCAGGGCAGCGGGGGGGGTGGGGGGGCTATCGACGCCGGCGGACGGGGGAGGGGGGCGGCATGCGGCTGCTTTATAGCACCGGCGTGAAAGCTGCTGCTGGTGCTGCAGCGCTGCACTGCTGGCCCCTCCACGGCGCAGGCGCAGGCACAGGCACAGGCACAGGCACAGGCGCAGGCCTTGCTCCCGCTCCCGCTCGCCAGCGATGTGATACTAGTAGCACGCATGTCCGCAGCGCTCCGCCCGCCCCTGCCTGCCCGCCCGCCTGCCCGCCTGCCGTGGGCGTGCGCTGAGGCTTCAATTGAAGCGGGCGGCAGAGGCTGGGCATCGATCGGTGGGCCGCGCGCATTGGCTGATCTGCCCCACAGATGTCGGGTCTCGTGACCGCGGGTAGCTTGGGCGACCACGAGGCGGCGGCGCTGCAGGCCGTGAATCCCCTCCCCCCCCCCCCACGTCACGATACCGTCTCGAACGGTGGACGCTGCTCGTAGCATATTCATAGCGGTGCTGCCGCCCCCTGCCGCTCCGCTCGCAGCTCGAACGCCCACGCGACCTCACCGGCTCCAGTCAGAGACACCCGCAACACAAATAGAGCCTACTGTATGATAAAACCTGCAATTTACCAAGCTGAACCCCCGATTGCGAACGATGCGTCACACCGAACGCTATGCAGGCCTTATCCGACCCGTCTCATTGGCGAGAGGCACCCTCAAGCTTTTTGTTCTAGCAACTTGCGTCGCTAACACCTGCCTTGCTGCCTGCCCCCACCCCCATGGCCGATGTGCTGGGGTGCGGCCCGAGACTGGGAAGGAAGGGAGGCGCATGGGCCTTGCTGTTCCTTTGTCTCGAGAACACCTTTTCCTGCCCTCTGAACCGTCTGCATGCAGCTACAGCAAACCCGAATTTCCACGATCTGTAGCCCCCCGTCCAACCGCTACAACCCCCCCCCCCCTGCGTTCACTTGAGCAAGCAAGCACTCGACATGCTCCCCCCTACTTCTGCGATCTCTGTACCGCCCGGCTAGCTCTCTCGTCCCTTCGATCGATTGCTAGCGCGTTCGCAGGCCCTCATCGCAAGCTTTCTGAGTTATAATAATATTGGCAATTGCGTAGACTGATTCGCCCAACACACCGATCATCAATCATCATCGCTCTATGCTAATCCCAGCATACTCATTGTCCCGTCCGGCCTTGCAGGGCGCAAAAGGCGTCTGAAGCTCAGTGTTCGTTCGCCAAGCTGATATCACCGTGCGTCTGCGGTTCGTAGCCAGCCAGCCAGCCGGCCATGCGAACCACCCCCCCCCCCCCCCCACGTCCCTTTCCCCCTCCTAGAGCTCCATGACTTTCCGCTCCCCCCCCCCCAAACGTCACAGCAGTACAAGAGTCGCTTCTATCATAAAAACCCTCCAAATTCTTTGACCGTTCGCGCCCCCCTCGCCAAAACACCATCATGATTCCCCAAGCCCAAATTCCATCTTTGATGCCTACCACCAGTGAACCATACTTGCTGTCGGGCATCGCCTTGCGTGCTGCGTGCCCTGGGTTTGCAATGGGTGCGAGCCTTCTTTTAGCGTGATACTTCCAGCTGCCATTCTTCTTCCTACTCACCTTATTGCGCTCCCTCGAGTTTGGACAACCACACGTTACAATACCCCGCAAGGTAGAACCAAGAGTATGGCAACCTCGCAAGCACCTTCATCTTCCCCACTCCATTCACCTTCTTGAACCCCCGCCCCCTCCCCCCTCCCCCCGCTAGCTTTCCTCCAACGGCTCTTCCTACAATGCTGCCCACCTCTGCACCACGCTCGAGTCCTTCCTCTACCTAAAGTCCCACCTCACCTTCGTCCCCACCTACCTCGGCCTTCTCCTCGCCCTCCTCGGCCTAGCCATTTGGCCCTAGCCATGGTGCATGTTGCCACAATCATCAACCACAACGCCCAGTCACGGCACCAGCCCGGACATTGCTCACTGCCACCACCAAAACCAGCAAATCCGACAGCGTCAACAAGCCCAAGCCCATTGGTGCCCCGGTCGGCGGCGGCTGAGGACGGTTCTTTCTCAACAGTATCTTCTTCATCGTGGCCATGATTGGCTGATATCTGGGCTGCATATAGGACGCTGCAAAGGATTCCGAGGTTTTAGAGGCGGATGGAGTGGTTGGCACGCTGAGGTGAAGACCGTGCGATTAGTCTGTACTTTGGAGTTAGTATGACTGAACAAATGAGCGAGGCACCCATGGTGATTTGATGGGGTTTGGTGTTTGAGTGGTGTCTGATGGGCGTTATCAAGTGCAAGGGCCGTAATTTGTATCCACTATTTTTCCGTTAGTACTTTCACCTCTTCTATGGATAATTTCTGGGTGATATCTTTTCCGGAAAATATAATAATTATTATTATTATTATTGCCGTATAAGTATTTCTTTTTTTTCGGCAGAGCTGCCCCCCTCCCCCTCCCCCTTCCTTCTCCACCACCTTTTTTTTTTTTTTTTTTTTTTTTTTTTTTTCGCCGCAACGTAAAACAAATTTTTTGACACAAATAGTAGTTCTACATTCATCACATATCATGTCATGACTTTGTTAAAGTTACAAGATACTTTCATGGTTCCTTTTTTTTTTTTTTTTTTTTTTTTTTTTTTTTTTTTTTTTAATAAATTCATTTTCATATTTTTTCCAGGTCGCCTTTGCCTTACCTCGAAGCGTGCGCATATACATGCATGGATTGGGCAATGTCTAATGAGTGAAGTTGGGTGTCGTTACAACATCTTACCCTCAATCAATCAAAAACCCAACCAACCCGAACACCATGCCGACGCCCGAACTTCTGTAATTCCGACCGGGCTATGAAAGCTCGTTGTTTATCCTTTTTGAACTACGTATATATGATATCCGAAAAGGAGTTTATTAATTCCAATAATGCAACATCAAAAAGTGCAAAAGTTAACATAAGTTAAGCTATAGCCCTCGTATGCTCAGGTCCAAAACCCACCAAAAGTAAAACCATCCGGAAAATGATAAGACTTCATCCCTTTTCTATTCGGCGAAGTGTCTATTTCTTTATTCAAGTATAATGGAACAAGAGCACAAAAAATACAGAGGGCTTTGGGGTAAGGTATTACAACAAGCACTTATGCAAATCAAAACCGCAATATGCAAAAGATATAGCCAGCCAGCGTGTTCTGCTGAAACATTCTCCCACACCTCTGTCCTCGCCCGCACCCCAAGTTCACCCCCTTCCCCTGACCTACAACTTACTTGGCCTTACCACGATCGCTCTGATTCTCTCAATCGCCTCCTCGGCCTCCCGCTCAATCCGCTTCACCAGTACCTCGCACGTCGGGATGTCGTGGATCAACCCCATTACTGGTCCAGCAGTCCACACGCCGTAGTCCACATCCCCGTTGATGAAGACTTGCCTACCGCGCTGACCAGAGACGAGAGGCGCGACTTCCGTGAACTCGCCCGTCGGTGACTCGAGCTCAATTTTGCGGGCTTCGAGCGCGGGTTTGTTTTTGAAGAGACGGGATGTGTTTTTCCATCTAGTAAATTTCCCCATCAGCAAATGAAAATCCCCATGCTTGTTCGGATTGGGGAAGGGGGGGATTTTGGGATTGTAGCCTACCTTCGCAAAACCAAGGTGGTGTCATCTTCGGTTGCTTTGACGATCGCCTTCTTGATGTTTTCATGAATGGGACTCTCAACCGTACACATAAACCTCGTGCCCATATTGATCCCGCAGGCCCCTAGCGCCAGTGCCGCGGCGAGTCCCTGCCCATCTGCGAACCCCCCCGACGCAATGAACGGTGTCTTCAGCTGTTGGGCAGCCCTGCGCAGCAAGATGAAATTAGTAATATCATGCTCTCCCACATGTCCCGCGCACTCGAATCCATCAATTGAGAGAAAGTCGACGCCGAGCTTTTCGGCAGAGTGGGCGTGGCGGATAGTAGTGCACTTGTGGAGGATGGTGATGTTGGCGGACTTGAGCTTGCGGATAATGGGGCCGGGCGAGTTGCCTGCGGTTTCAACGATGCGGATGCCTTCGTCGATGACAACTTGGGCGTAGGCGTCGTAGTCTGGGGGCACCAAGGTGGGGAGAAGAGTGATGTTCACGGCGAAGGGCTTAGTGGTCATTGTCCGGCAGCGGCGGATCTCTTTTCGGAGGTCTTCGGGGGTGGGTTGCGTGAGTGCGGTGAGCTAGTGGAGGGCATGGCGGGGGGGTGTTAGATTCTTAGAAGAATATGGGAGATGGAAATGTGGGGAGGTGGGATTGTGAGGTGTCTGTATGAGATGCTGAGTGCAGGTAGAACTTACGATTCCAAGTCCACCTGCGTTCGAGACGGCGGCTGTAAGCTCGGCGTACCCGACCCATTGCATGCCACCTTGAACCACAGGGATTGCAATCCCGAGAGCCTCTGTGAGAGCTGTCTTGAACGGCATTCTGTTGATCTGGAATATATGCTATATGCTCTGCTATCTATTCGTAAAACTTGGGAATAATGCTCAAGGGAATCCGGAATGTGCAACACAAGAGCGAGAACTCGGAAGCAAGTAGAGAAGGAATAGCTGGGGCCCAGTTAAGAACAAACAACGATGTACCGCGCAACTCCCAAGGCACCTGCACAGAAGTTGTTGTTCCACATTTTGTGATCGTCTCTACCCGGCTTGTTAACCTCGGCCGGCGGCCGGCCGCACAGCTTACCTGGGTAGCTCGTGATACTCTTGGCCCATCGCCGAGGCGCCTGACCCCGTGTGTCTCAGCCCAGCCTAGCGTACCCAGTGCTGTGCATACTGTATCATACATCAGGCTTAACACTTGCTGCGGCGACAACATCTCAACAAACGGAATTAAGCATTTTCAAAGCTGGGGAAAAAAGGTTCAGGCAACGGGTGCTTCCATGGCCCAGCGAGGCGCGACACGTGCGCAGGCAAGTGTTTAATTGGCTGATTGGTGGAGAGCTTATCTGATGAAACAAGATCAGTGGAGATATCAGATTTTCCTTGCTCTCTGGGCATGGGGTCCATGAGCCTGCATTTGCAGCCCACATGATGTTGACACAACTTTGTTCTGTAAATGTATCCAATAGCATGACGCTCAGATAGTGCATGGTCTTGAACGAACTAAACTGGATATGCCATGCGAACAGGCCTTGATTTGGCAATCACATACGATCGGATCCCATCTGTGCTGTCATGGTCGGAGGCCGCGGGCTGTGGTGCTGTGTGAAGACGACTGAACACGAGGCTTGCAGAAGGGGCACAACCTTGGATTGCACGTGGGGATTTTGTGATCAGGTTGCTTGACATCAGCTGAAACCTCTGGAAGAGGCCCACAGATCGAGGCTACCATCCTATCAAACTCTCAAGGCCGTGGAAAATAGGCTGCGGATAATTAGGCCTGGGAGTGCAACTTCGATCATTAAGCCATTGAGCGCAGACCATTTAATTTACGATTGAGATAAATTGAAGCACGAGATGTCTATGTCAACTGGGAACTTGAGCAAGAAGGAAACGCTACGCCTTATTGACAGTCATCTCCGCGGAACCTCCCACGAAACATTAATCGAAGATTGGGACTAGAGAGGAATAAGTAAATATATAGGAATAAGTAAATACATCTAGGACCTGTCATGAAATGACAATAAATCACACAACTTCTAGGATGACCTAATGTTGCTTCACTTGTTTGCCTTTTTTCTTTCTTGTTCCCCCCTCTTACGATACCCCTCTTGTGGCCTACTTGCAATATGTTTTCTGGATAGGTTCCAATTAGCATTGGGGACCTGCGTTTCTGACTGCTATGATATCAGGATGGGGCGTCATAGGGCCAAGCTAGTCAGGCACATACGTATGCTGCATTGCCATAACAACAAGAGTTCAAATCAAATTGCTAGCTTATCGGCTGTCAAAAGTCAGAAGTTCCCGCGGCCGTTTGGACCTGCTGAGCGCAACTATGTGGATGGAGTCAGTAATTGGTTTTTTCAAAAAGCAGCACCATCTCCGTCCCCACGTTGCACCTGAAGGACTGCGCCTCCAATTGCAAATGGAGTTGCCCCTCCCTAAAACCATTCTCGAGGACTATGCTAGCTAGCACTAAGGACATAGTAGTTAACGTTGAATGACGACCAAGGCGCCAACTAATCAATCGCACTAGTAGTACTAACCTTCCGCCCCTCCACCTTCGTCCCTGCTTGTTGTTTCTGAGAACAACTGCTTTCAGATTGCCGCAAATATGGTGGCGGACTGCAACCCAACCCGCAAAATGATATTCTCCCTGAATTTTAGTTGCTGCAAAGCTGTCCCTAAGTGGGGTGTGGTTTGCCTACTTGATTACATATAGAATGATCAGACCCTTGTTGGGCCCTGTCCTATGATATCCTGCACCTCCCTTCCTGCAACTCATTTCCACTAGCCGATACCTGCATATATGATCTTGTATCAGAGAATTCGGTATGATGTCCAAGCTCTAAGGAGTGAATGGATATTTGCTGTATCATAGGCTTCGATATTTGTCGATCTCAGAATATAGGTTTTGCTGAGTTTACATAACAATTCGTCAGTTGCGCCAGCAAAATGCCCGCCGGCTATTGCATGTTCGCAAACACGCACTTATACAGAGCATATAATATCATATTAGAATCTTACTTGCGCAAGAAGCACATGCCAGCTTAGAATCAAACTGCGCGTGGACAGACAGATGATTGAATTCCATTACCCAGGCGCACGCGCTATCTGCGGCGTCGGCTAGGGATGAATGCTAGGAGCAGGAGGACCTTTCACGGGTGTACTCAAGTGCTCGAGTATGCTACATTCAGGTGACATTATTCTTCGATATGAATGGGCTTATCGGCGCTTGATTTTCTTGCTGCGGGCATGTCCATACGCTGTTGTGCCTTTTGCCTCGCAGCAGCACAGCACAGCACAGCATAGCACAGCACAGCACAGCACAGCACAGCACAGCACAGCACAGCACAACGCAAGTGCGTACCAAGAGGCAGAGAACAAAAGCAAAACGGGGGGGGAAGAAAGTAAATGCTATGGCCTACTGGAGAGGGAGAGTCGCAGAGGAAACGAAGCGGTGCAGAAGCAGGATGGAAGGTGCGAAGCCACGGGCGATAGAAGGCCAGACAAGGAGGGCGCCGAGTGGGAGCGCAAGAGGCAAAGCCTCGCCGGACTCGAGCGGCTCCTCGCCACCCGGCTGCCACCAGTGAAGTGTCCGTCGCAGCAGTCGCCAGCTGCTTCTGCTGCTTCTGCTGCTGCTGCTGCTGCTGCAGAGAGTGCAGAGGAGAGCGTCCGCGGCAGCCAGAGCGGCCAGAACGGCCTCCGCCTGCCGCAGCGCAGCGCTGCCTGCGAGCGCACTCGCGCTGAACCCGCCCTTGGCCCTCGCTCGCCTGCCTGCCTGCCCGCCCGCCCCGCCCGCCCGCCACACCCACGCCTCTCGCACGGCGTTTGTGCCTCCCTCGCCCTGACGTCTCGTCCCACATTTCAAACCAACAGCCGACTGACTGGCTGCCCTCCACAGCTACGCTGGCTGGGCGCAATCCGACGCACCCCTCCCCCTCCCCCTCCCCCTCCCCCTCCCCCTCGCTCTTCCTTCCCCCCCACCCTCGCCCTTCCGTCCCCCCCACCCTCGCCCTCCACTCTCGCCTCCACCCTTCATTCTCTACTCTCCGCAATTCTCACCGCTCCCACCGCTGCGAAGCAACCCGCACGCCCTGAGCGACTCTAAGCCCTACTTAAATTTCCGTCCTTCGCAACGAGAAAAAAAGTAATAAGAGAAAATAACAGCGAACCTCGACCCCGCCTATTATAGAGGACTGCACACTAATTGCTCGACTGCGCGTGATCTCACAAGGCTCAAACACTTACATCACCTGGGACCATTTAACCTCACGCAAAGCTACTATAACTGCTTAGTAGCTACCAGCAGCAGCAACAGCAGCAGCACCACCACAGCCCAACCCTACCAGGCGTTTGGTTCTTCAAGGGGCTCGACGAACAGTCCCTCCTCTTTTTACAGGCCTCTCCCCTTCGTAGCATAGCCGGTGCATTGCCTTGCTCCCCCCCCCCCCCCCCAATCGCCTCTCTCGCCATAAGCACATTATTATTATTATAATTATTATTAGCTCTATCGTACAACCCACAGGCCTGGACTCGCAGAATACATAATAAATCCCTCTTCCCGCTACATCTACTTTTCACATCGGCACAGCTATCCTAGTTGTACTCAGCATCATACACTGACGAAGAGTCCTGTTTCCCACCGGTGAACTACAAGAGCGCCCAAATCTAGAGAAACTTGAGAGCCGGCTCGAAAATTGCGAGTTGGTTTATGGCAGGAGAGAACCTGAGGAATCTAAGTTTTTGAGGAAGTAGGACAGACCAATTAATATGGAAGGCACAGGCTCTGGAAGCAGCTCAGGCGCGACAGCTTCAAGGCCGATTAACCTACCGGGGGCTTCAAAAAGGCAACTCGATAATATGTCACCCTCTCAACCCCGGCCGCTTCCCACCCCAGGCCCAAGGTCAATGATACCACCAATTCAGAACCTGTTACCTTCAGCTCCAGCAAGCCCTCCAACTCCAGCTCCCAGTCCAAGGCCGCAACCGCAACGATTACCCAGTTGGTCGACCGCAAATGATGGCGAAGATACTTTCCTCAGGGAGGTTCGACCTCACTTTAGCAGACTGGATACACAGGAGCGACAAAGATTTCTTGCCGAGATCCTGAACCTGTGCAATTCGCAGGAGCTTAGCTTTGTGATGAATTATGTCTCTCCGAGATTAAAGAAGGACCCTTTCAAGTGCCTGCCAAATGAACTTTGTTTGAGGGTATGTTTGGTACCCTTGTTCCTATCGTGCCCCTCGCCAGGTTCATCCACACTGACGCCATATGGGCCTATAGGTGCTTTCTTTCATAGACGATCCAAAAACCCTTGCTCGAGCCTCCCAAGTATCGAAACATTGGCACGGCTTACTCAGCGATGATCTTACCTGGAAGAAGCTCTGTGAGAAACATAGTTACAGGAGGCTTAGCAGTGGGGCACCAATGTCAACATATGGCTCATGTGATTCATCTTCTTATTTGAATTCCGTGCCGAAGGGCTTTACCACGGAAATTTCACCTTTAACCTCAAAAGGACGAAGGAAACAGCCCGTTTCATACAAGTCACACTTCAAACAACGATACATGGTCGAGACAGCGTGGAGGACTGGTGGTCAGGCTATAGCCCGGCATATTACACCCGATCAAGGAGTTGTCACATCGCTCCATCTCACACCGAAATACATTGTCATTGCCTTAGATAACGCTAGCATTCATGTTTTCAATGCTGATGGCCAAATTTTGAGGACCTTGACGGGACATATGATGGGTGTTTGGGCGATGGTTCCTTGGGGAGATACTCTAGTGAGTGGTGGATGCGATAGGGATGTGCGGGTATGGAATATGGCAACTGGGTATGCTATAGTCAACTTAGTTTCGGCACTTACGTGAGCTACTAACGGCATACCTCTAGGGAATGTACCAAAGTGCTCAGGGGCCATACGTCTACCGTTCGATGTCTTAAGATGAGCGACCACAAGACCGCTATATCCGGCTCTAGAGATACAACACTTAGAATTTGGGACATTGAAAAGGGGATTTGTTTGAACGTTTTAGTAGGACACACGGCCAGCGTCCGCTGCTTAGAAATCCATGGCGACCTGGTTGTTAGCGGTAGCTACGACACTACGGCCAAGGTTGGCATCTTTGTTCTTTTCTCATTTCAAGCTCGTTTTGCATTAACCACATAACCAGGTTTGGAGCATATCCGAGGGCACTTGCCTCAGGACCCTATCTGGACACTTTAGCCAGATTTATGCTATTGCATTTGACGGCAACCGTATTGCCACGGGATCTCTAGATACATTTGTTCGCATCTGGGATCCGCATACAGGGTAACTATAGAGTCTTTAACACGTAGAGCGTAGACCTTGCTAATTTTACGTAGAGCTTGTCAAGGCATTCTTCAAGGACATACCTCACTAGTTGGTCAATTGCAGATGCGGGGCAACACTCTTGTTACTGGGGGCTCAGACGGATCTGTCCGCGTGTGGAGCCTTGAGAAGATGCAATGCATTCATAGACTCGCAGCGCATGATAATAGTGTCACATCGTTGCAATTTGATGACGCAAGAATTGTTAGTGGGGGCAGTGATGGCCGAGTTAAAGTTTGGGACCTTCGGACAGGAGTTCTTGTTCGCGAATTATCAACACCAGCAGAAGCGGTATGGCGAGTAGCTTTTGAGGATGAGAAGGCTGTGATTTTGGCCAGCCGTGCAGGAAGGACCATCATGGAGGTTTGTACACTAACTCGTGCTATTCCGTCCGGCTACTTTGTGTTAGAGTGGTACATAGTCTAAACAACCTTAAACTTTCTCAATTTCAGGTCTTTTCATTCTCGCCACCGCAGGAAGTGTTGGCAGAGCAATATCATGGAGACAGTCCAATATCATCAGAGAGGTCTTCCACGCTATATGATGACACAGCAATGAACGACGATGACGAAAACGCATTCTCGCCAATGAGAGCATGATTCAATACCCACATCATCACAGAAAATATTGGGAGAACAATAATGGCGGGGAAAAAAAAAATATGAGCATGGAACATGAAGGGCACGAAAGGCATGGGCAAACGGGAATTTAAATTTTTGGGCTTTTTGAAGAGAGACTTATTGGCTTTGTTTTTTCTTATTACACTACCACTACAGCCAGGAATCCTAGCAGAGCGAGTAAACAAGCACAGACAAGTAGCAAAAAGAGAAAAAGAAAAGAAAAAAAAGAAAAACAGCGAGTAGAAGAGAAGTGCCATGGAATCATGGACTCTTTTCCATTCATCCTTTTCTTCCCCCTTGCCTGGAGTTTGCTTGCGGATTCACTATCTTTACATATGGAAAAACGGAAGGTGTGGCATTTTTTGAGGAATAGCATTTTTTGTTGTTTTTTTACTGTTGGTGTGTTATGGGGTACTCATACATTTCAAGCTTTTTGTCAGTTTGTTGTTTTCTTACGGTTTAGTTTTTTTTCCCTCATATCTTTTGCACACTTTGTTTACCGTTTCTTTTGAGTTTTTTTCGTTGTATATCCTACCTTTATACCTATTACCCCTTAATCCATTCTTGGTAGTGTTCTACGAGTGGTTCGTTGATGCCAATCTAGAAACTACCGAATCTGGAGTAAAATTGAAACTGTGAAACCTTAGGTCAAAGGTCGTCTAAGTGCGCAGAAAGATAAGGTTGATTATTGTTTCTGGTTGCCATGTGTAACTTAGCATTGTTGGGGGTAGGCTTGGCACGCGCACAACGTTACCTGAGAGACTGTAGTCAGTACAGTAAAACCTGGAGGCTCACCCGGCCGGCGACGGCAGAACCCTCAGGCTTACTGGTATGCTAACTGGACTATAGAAAAGTACTTCCCTACATGCTCGTCCAGGGAATGCTTGTCCTTGTCCACGGAATGCTTGATGGTAAGCAAACGGTCTGCATTGATACGAAAGGTACCGTTTAGTACTTTTGTGACCCAGCTCAGGGGCTACCCTGCTCGATATGCTTCAGCCACTATTGCTGCAAGCTCGTATTCTAGAACTAGATATTTACCCAGCAAACAGCACAGTGTACCCGTCATCCAGCCCAGCCTGCGGGTCGGTCTATCATTCAGATTCAGTCTATTTCTTCTCCCCGTCTCTTAACCCCCATTCTCATTCCTGCTTCTGTTCTACTTCGTAGCTGGTATGGGAGGCGAGGTCCCCAGTCTTGCTGCCTATGCATTTCCTTATTGCCTTTCAGTACCCTTCGGCGATCTTTTGTAGCTTCCCAATCTCCAGTTGAGAGTCTGAGACATTAGTACCTCATCCTCTTCTACTCCCACTATACCCTCCTCTGAGGGTTTTCATGGTCCCCTATCTGACTCTCAAGGTTGAGACGGCCTTATATACCTCCTCCGAGGCCTATAAATGGGATTGCACTCTGCCTTAACCGCCTCCTCTCCCTTCAGAACTAACTACCGATAACTGTACCCACCCAGTTGCAATCCATGCCACCTCCAGCGTTCAGTGGCATTTCGACCCCTTAGGCCCCCCATAGGCCTCCAAACACAGGTTCAACATTTCATGAATAGTGGTTCTGTAGCATGGTAGTGAGTAGTGATTCCGAAGCTTTGAGCATTGAAACGACACTGGCTTTAGAACGTCGTGTCAGGCCCTCTAAGCCCCTACCGCTTAGAGTCTGCCGCCCAGATGTTTTCAGGCTTCCTTCCGGCTGCTAAGGTTAGTCGACATCGCCCCACCTGCTGGGTGCGTGTGGTGCGCAAGCAATTGGCTCTTCTCAAACATATCCTTTTCCGTGGATAGTATGCATGTTTGTAAAGACTAAGGACAATTTTTTTTTTTTTCTTTCAATCCAACACGGGTCCTCGCCTGATATTGTAGGTAAATATTTCCGACCACATATTGAGAACTTCACAGCAGTCGATGGTTTGGCTGCTCTTAACTATGAGAATGGATCTGGCTCATCTTTGACTATCAGGAGCCTCAACCACGAAATCAAAATGATTTGTCTGGAAGATGTCGGGAAAGTCATACCAAGTCTCCCTCAAAATTTCCAATACTGTGTTCCTTGTCCTTATTCTTGACGGAGACGTCATTGAATTTCGTAAGAAAGGTAGGAACTTGATTTGAAAGGCGATACTGAAAAAAGATAAATTATTGCTTGACTGAACTAGTATATATGCCTATTACACAACAAATATTCCCGCATATAAGCTAGTGTAGTGTGCTGTACTCGAGTATAACATCGTATTCTTCGACGGTGGGGGCTGGAATTTGATAAGAGCCATTAACACCATATTCATCTTTGGTATGGCAGGACACTGCTAGACAGTAGCACAACAGGCTCCAAATTTCGGGTACAAGATGTCCTTGAAAAGTGCGGCATATGGCAGAAGGAGCTAAATTGACAGAATGAAAGAATACTTTGGATGGTACAGTGCAGCATATAGTAGAATAAGTTCAATTGACTGATATCATAGTGCATTGCAGCATATCATACAACGGGATTAATTTCCAGGTACAAGATGTACTTGAGTACATGCGGCAGGATGGGCTCAATTAACAGACAAAATAGGATATTTCAGAACAGTGCCGTATACCAATATGGCAGAACGGGTTCAATTTGTAGGAAACGAGAGGGTCTTCTTTACAGTACTCAATCTGGCATTACAGTGAGGAGAAAAATATTCCGAACTGTTCATTTCTGCGGGACGTTGACGATATGCGATCCAGTTGGGTTGTGCAATAACAATACTTACAGGTTGACATTGATGGACGGTGTAGGACACTATTTACACTATTCACCCCATCCATTCATCCATCCATTAATCCATCGATTTCATTTATCACTTTCGCTCGCTTTATTCTGTAGAATTTTGTTATTTTTTTACTTACACTCGCATTCTTTTGTCCTTACATATTAGCCAAATAGAACCGAATTGACCCATACCCCGGATCTCAGTTTTCTTGCATCAATTACCTACTATATGTGGCTTCTTACTTGTTCCAAGCTCACCGCCTTTCTCCCAAATCCCTTTCCACAAAGCCCAGCGACTTATTTCCTCGCCTTTCTCTTGGCCTATGCCCTTTTCACCGGAGGTGAACATTCATGCGCACATCTTAGGTTTCTGTGGCCCATTAAGTAGGTACAGGTAAAGTAATCTTGCACAACTTATTCACCGACTCTCCGCGTGTACCCCAATGCAATGCGTTAAATGTTACTGTAAAACAAATTTTTGCAAAATCTCGACCTCTGCCCCCCCCCTCCCCTGTCCGCCCTCCATAGATGTAGCTACGGCCTCCTGAGTTTATAATCTATGCTCAGGTGTATATATATACCCAAGCGTTTCAAGCCAACTTACGCATACTGCCCCCGTTCAAATGCGCTGCTATGACATGAACAAGCGCGACAAGATGGTTCCACTTTTATATTGCAATTTCCAACACTGAAAAGTTAAATGTCATATCCCTCTGAACTTCCTCATCCCCGGAATCAATAACTACGCAACAGCGGGCAACTGACACTCGAAATTTCAAACCTGTAAAAGCGATATAGCAAATTGATCACCAGGTGACTAGAGATCAAAGATAGCCAGCAATATAGAACAAGATAATGTGATAAGAAGCTAAGTACTCAGTCAAGCGAAAATATATACTCCCAGTGTGGAGCAGAGAATTAAAGCGGGTTTCCAGCCAAAGATTGAAGGTGCAAGTACAAATGACGTAAAAAAGCGAATTAGAGCCGGGAACACCAGAGTAAACATAAATAGAGTAAAACAATACAAGACGTATAGTTGAAGATATACTAACTGGAACCTGCAGATCTCTTTGAACTCGTCGGGCTTCTGGGAGTTCGACCTCTGAATCCACTCATCTATTAACTGCCGTGAATCCACCTGCGCCGCCCGCCCCCGTCCCCGCCCCCGAATCCTCCACTTCATCGTTCCCGCTCCCCTGCGGGCTGGTGGCCTCAACCTCTTGCGGCGTTGGCGCAACCGAGGAAGCCGCAGATGTAGCTCTAGCCCCACGTTTGCTTGCACTTGCAGCATTCAACCCAGCGCACTCTTCCTTATAGCGTTCTCTGTTGCGGTCATACTCCTGGAAATACGGCTTTTGGCCCGCATGGCCAAGGTCTCGCCATGCCTTCGCCAGGGCTTTGTGCATGTCAAAGTCCTCGTCGTTTTCTTGCTCACGTCGGATATTGTTACGCTCCTTGTCACAAAAACTAGAGGGTTCGGTTAGTTACCTAGTAACGCAAGTGGCATTCCTCTGCTAATGACAAGCTTTACGAGAAAGGTAATTCGTACATCATGTAGGCGTTTGGTGGACGCTTAGGTCCACGGGGCCTGGATCCACCCTTTTTACCAGAAGATGGGGCAGATGGCATTGTAGTTTGAGTCGGAGTCTCAGTTGCAGGGTTCACAGTTGCAAAAGTCGATTGGTATGAGGACATAGGATATACCTCTCTTGTAGGTGACGGGCTGTGGTGCCGGCTCGGAGACTCAGGTGCGTCTTTGCGTGAACGCTTGATACGGAGGGGTTTATCTCTCGGCTACCAGGTGGCCATTATATAACTGTTAACTAGTGCCAACTCCGGTGTGTTTGATACAGCTAGACTGCGCGCAGAAGGTAGAGTGGGGTAGAATCAAAGAGAATGGAGATCTTGGGTGTATGGGGTAAGCCCAAGCGTTTTTGTCAAACATAATCTTGAATTGAGGTTTGACTAGCAGCAAGCTTGCCTCCCCCCTGTCCAAGTGGGATGATATTGGGTATAGGTGTTGCTATAGGACAAAACAACAATGGTGGCAGCTAGACTTACAGTCGGCGGCGGTGATGGACTGCCCTCAGAGTCGTCCACTCTTGCATCTGTACGGTCCTCAAGCGCTTGTAATAGAAAGGCCCGCTCGAGTCTGGCCCGCTGTATACCACGTCTAGACCTCTGTATACGGAGGATAAGCACCTCATTGGACTCTTCAATTTCTCGAATTCGCTTCTTAAGCTCTATGCATTTCTGACGGTATGAGTTTTCGACTGAAGTTGGTAGGGCTGGTGCCGGGCCCAGCGGCGATTTCGCTGTCATGCGGGTAACAATAGAACACAAGTTAGTTGATCTGATCTCCAAAATAGGCAAGGAAAATGATGCGAGCCGGTGAGAAGCTCACGTTTATGCTCCTTTGGCATTCTCGGTGGCGGAGGGAAAGGATGGTAAGTGTTGGGGCTCGGGGTGGGGGGTGTGGGGATAATCCCTCTCGTCGAAAGCAAATCGGGGAGGTCGAGGGACGCACTGATACGTTTCGATGGCGAGCCTGGGGGGGTGGAGAGGGAGGTTGGGGAAAGGAGGAGGGGGGAAGGAGGGAGGGACTGGTGTGGACGTAAAGGATGATGATGTCGATGCTGGTGAAAAGGTTTAGGGCACGAAGGTCGGAAGTATCTATATACCAGCAGGCATTCCGCCTTATGCTCCGAATTCCGCCTCTATAGCTATCCTTCTTTATCTTTGTTGAGTCTTGTTCTCCTGAGGCCCGGCTCGCTTCACAGCGGCAGCAACAAACTAGTAGTAGGCGACGGGCGGCGCGAATGGGCGGGAGCAATACGGCAGGGCGAGGCCTCCAAGCTGCAGCGGCTTCTTAGAGACGGGGGGGGGGATACGCTGCTCGGAACAGCAGTCGCCTGGCGGTGCGCGCGTGCGGTCGCGACTTCGCTGGAGCTGTGGGCCGTGGGCCGTGGGCTGGCGGGTGAGGCGAATTGGGAGCTTCGCGGCCGATGGCGTCGGCGCTGCAGGAGTTCCCTAAGTACGTGCGCATAATCTTATGCATACTTTCTAAGTTGTCCGCTGCATTATGCATAGCTGCGACCCAGCACCCGTGTGGCTTGGCCCGCAGACGTGGCGTCGCCCCGCCCCCGGCGTCCATGTGACCTTGTGCGGCTCGCAGGCATAGCACGGGTAAGCTGAGGGTAAACTATCCACGGAGTTCCGAACGCATCCGACAAGCGCATGGCACGAACGGACGAGACTCTACCCGTTCATAACTGATACGTCCACAGAGCAGCGCACGTATGTTGCGCTCAAGGAAGGAAGTGCAGCAAGCTACATCTTGCACAGCTCTGGATGCCCCACAAACCGTTTTTGCACGTAGTCTGCCCCCCCGTGTATTTACTTGTGCCCGCCCTTCTGTCAATGACCGGCACCTACGGTACCCTTCTCATCCGCTCCGTTCGATGGAATCATAATCCACGGCCGGCGTGAACATACTATCAAAACAGTGGAAGCTTGTAACGGACAACGAACGGATTTAGGGCCTCGTGAGAGGGACAAGGAAAAAACAAATGAGGAATCGCGCCTATTGCTATGCATGCGAATTGAACGAATGGTAGAAAACATGAGAGGATAACAATACTACTGCCGCAAAACTTCAAGCACAGAGAAGATATTATACAGAAACTAGTAAGGCGACTACTAAAAAGTCATAAAAGGAAAGAAAAGGAAAGATAAAAAAGTATAACCCTCAGGAGAAGAGAAAATGCAGCCAAGTCCAGCAAATCATGCGGTTAGAAAAGGTTTATGAAAGATGTCACGAGGATAAACATGATGGTAAAACAGAAATGGAAAGCCCACACAAAACGTAAAGTTTTTGCATCAGGGTAGACAAGCAGAACCAGCCAGCCAGCCACAGAAGGGTAACGAAAATTAAACGGAAGTTCTTGAAAAAAGATTAAACCAATGCCAAAGACGCCGCCATAAACATTAGAGAGCCCATTTGTCCTGCGTTTCATTACCGACTTTGTAAACAAAATTTGAGAAAAAGGCTCTAAATGTACGATATTCATGCCAACAAAAGTTGTGAAGCAAGAAAAACAATGTATCAAAAGGCAACAAGCTCCAATCTTTGCTTTGTTTGCCCATTGCCATTGTCTGTATGTTCTTCCTCATGGGTGCCTTCAACCACACTACGTGAGCTGTCATCGGATTTGGGAGGTGGCAGTGACTCTTCCGAGGGTGGGACATCAGCGGATTCAGGTCTCATCATGGAACCAGACCCAAATTCACTGTCCCCATCACTTTCTAGTTCTGGGAAAATTGCGTGAGCATACGTTATCCACAACTTTACCATGGTTTGATACACCCCAAGATCGGGAGAAACACCAAACCCGGAATTATGTTCGGGTGCCAGGCCCATGCCAAATACTATGGCGAGATTAACGGCTCCCATTTTATTGACAGCAGAATTTTGTGCAATCCTATGAGCCTTCAGTTAGTATACCATACTATATGTGAGGATATAGTTGCAACTACCTTTGAAAATGCAGATAAAGCCGGCGAAGAAAATAATAGGTATAGGGAGGCAATGACATTGTCATAACATTGCGGTAGGCATTGATTCTATCCTCCTCGTCGGGTAATTCAACTGTCTCATGGTTAGTACCATCTGTTCTTAAAAGAGCTGAGTGGGGCTTACGAGTGAGAGTTTTGAAGTGTCCAAGAATTTCCAACGGGATAAGCGGTTTAGGTATTTCGCGCATAAAGAGTTTGAAGCATCCTGCAATGGCATTTATGTCATACCAGCGGTCATCGTCCATGCGAATATCTTCACCAGCGTCCAGGGCAGCTTTTAATGCATTGATACTAGATACCGACCCTGGCACACGGTATATCCCAATTTCGTTGAGACCTTTAACAATATCAGTTATGTGTGTCCTACAAAAGCAGGCGCATATGTGAGAATCACCTCTCAGTTCAATCTCGCCTAATAAAGCTTCGACAACAACAGGGACCTTAACATTATCCCGTCTGCATAATTCCTCCAAAGGTACACCAAAAACTAAGAGAATTCTGTAAGCATCAACTGAGAAATAACTCTTCACAACTGATTACATACCAGGGAGTGCCACCCGATGCTGGGACACCATAGTCAACCCGTCAAAGGACTCTGTTCCCTCAATAGCAGAAACGCCTCGAACAACAGCTATCGCTTTAAGCCACTCGTCCATTTCAGCTTCAGATGGTGCTTGGATTAGATACCCAGTGCCACCATCAGTCCGAATTCGCCAAAAGAAACGGTCGCGTGTAGTCTTTGGGATTGTCACTGCAGTCACTGCGAGAAGGTCAATTGTGGTGGTAGGCTTTCGACTATGAACCAATCCCTTAGCTGACGGTAGATCGTGGGGAGATATAATACGCCCTGATGAGGCTGGTGGTGTCCAGGAATTTGTGAGTGCCATTGAGATTGGACGGACTGCTTTAAAAAGTGTATTAACGCCCAATCTTTTTCCACCTTTCTTGGCAGCTTCGGGAGCTACGGTAGGCTGCCGGCGATGTAATGCCCGAACTTGCTCCCGTTGCTGTCGTTCTATAAGCTCACGTTGTTTTGCGTCCCTGCGTAACTTTTCCTGTTCGTTGTGACATAGCTTCCAGAATATCCTGTGTTTTGCGCTCTTGTTACCCTGATTTTCCCTCGTGGAAACGTCACGTAATAATCGGCGATCTGGCTCATAATTGGCTGGTAAATGGAGTTCTTCCGTCATATCGGGACCTCGGTCATTAACAGGTGTTGACACACCACTCGAGTTCGTAAAATTGTTGATGAGATTGTACACATAGCGGCGCTTGTCGAAATTGATTAGACGATTGTTTTCCACTAGCATATTTGGGACATAGCATATGATCTCCAACATTCTCTCCAACAACCATCCAGCGCAAGGGGTCATGGCTGTCGTATTCCTGATATTATCAATGGTCTTCGGGACAATCTGCTCAAGAGACTCGATCTGGGATCCAGACCCAACTTCTTCAGCCGCCAGCGTCCAAGCCGTCGCGAACACCCTGCTCTCTGGTCTGACCAGCGCAGCGGCTATTGCGCTCTCCACAAACGACGGAATATGTTGCCGCGGTCCTGTGTTGGAACTCTCATAAAGATCCATACCAGACATTCTGGTTCGGCATATAGTGAGACACTTAAGAAACGCCGTCATTCTTTTTACTCGTATATCTAACTTGATAGCAGTGTCAGTAACTTGGGATGTCACCCAGTCCTCTATACGCCTGTGCAGGAGACAGAGATCTTGAAGTGGTGTAGGAAGTGAATTAGCAATAGTGTCATTTGAGTTCACTCGGCGAAGATTCTCCAGGAGGAAAAATATATCCTGGAAAGGCATGTCGTCCTCATTAGAAAGAAGAGCGATCTTTGGAACAAAAAAGCCTAGGGGCTCTGAACTTTGGGTCTCCAGAATCTCAAAAGCCAAGATCCAGTCAACCAGCTTTACGGCTTTGAAAGATCGCGAAACCATAGTTTCCAGCTGCTCAACGAGAACTTCCAGTTCCGCGACTGCACTCCGGGATGGCAAAACCAACTCTCGAGGAGGTCTCGGCGGTACTGGGTGTGTATGCAAGAAAGGTGTATACATCTGCTTTGAGAACAATTTTTTCAAATCCCCCCAAAGCTTATCGATGTCTTCTGCCGCCCTTCGCAATTCATCACTTTGGTTTCTCTTTTCTTTCCAAAGCGACAATTCTTTGTTAGTGATGGCAACAAATGATATAAAATATTCAGATAGCGTTTGGTCACAGTAAAAGTCCACGAAGAACTCAGACACCCAAAGGTGTATAGCCTCAAGAATTCCAATGTGGATTTTTGCGACCAGAAGCCAATCAATGCGTTCTGCTGATACAGTATCTACACCTGTCCAGTCTGGAAATACCACATCATCATTTGCATTTTCAGTGATCGTGGCAGCCGACTTTGACCCAATAAGACGCTTCTTGAGATAGTCCAAAAGGACAATTGGGGAGCAGTAACTATCAACAAAATATTAGCTTATAAACTGAATATGCGTGAGATTTGATTACTTACCTTCTGAAGGTGGCAAAGAACGTAACTGTAAATACATTCATATCCATTGTGAGCCAAGGTTGGTTCTCTGGGTCTGTATTTTCAGAGCAGTTCATCCGCTTGCTGAAGTCATGTACACCTAGCACCAGAATATCTACCAGCCTTTCCAAGGTTCCACCTTTAGGTACAACAGGGAGAGTGCTTGTGGAAAGTTCTAAATTAAGCAGCTCCTGTCGAGCAGGGTTGGAGAAAATATTTCCATCACCATGCACTGACATACGAGGCGACGGTGCGCTGCTATGCATCTGAACAGAGATTCTGCGAGATGCAACGCTTACACGGCTGGATGAAGTAACTTCAATAACACTTGATGGTCGAGAAGAACTACCCTCCTCAGTTATAGATTTCAATACCAGCTCCCCATCTTTGGAATAGAATAATTGTTGGCTGACACCTGCTACATCACGAATAGCACGTAGCATTGCTTCATCCCGCTCGAAAGACCAGCAGTGCGCTCCCGGGTAGTGAAATCCAAAACATCATATCCTGTAGTGTGTGTTGATGTGGGATTTTTGGGAGATGGTGGAAATGATCGTACTCGTCTTAATGGTTTCGAGGCTGAAGCTGGAGGCTGCAAATTTTGGTTTGACTGTGATGGCCCGGGATATTGTTGAGAGCCCCCATGGCTTCCGCCAGATGGTTTCTTGTAGTGATTACCTCCTGCAATAGCTAATGTATCCTCCTTATCAAACAACGAGAATCGGGGCAACACATCGGTCAGGACTAGAGGAAGATTGGCGCCAATACTGAGTGGAAGGCGCTGATGATAATGCGACTGTAGGTACATGCCTGTTGAAGAAGGTTCACAAACCAGTGACATATCAAAATAAGCTTGAGATGTCGCAGATGGAGGATTTAGATTATTGTGATTAAGTTCCCTAAAGCATCTCTGCAGTTGTTCAACCTCCTTTCTCTCTTCCTGCTCTATGGTACTGTTTTGGGCTTTTGACGCAAACCAAATTTTCCATTTTTCGAGCGAGCGTAAAACCCCCTTCATGCCTTGGAGAAATTTGACGTAGTCGATGTTGGTAGTCCGGCTTGCGTATGCTTCATCCATGCAATAACAAAGATCCCCAAAGAACGGCACGACGTCTGCCTGGGCAACTTCCTTGCCAATACCTTCAGGCGCAAAAACATGGGCTTCGGAGCCCGTCTTCTCATAGTTCAATCTCCGCCTATTAAGTGTCATCATCAAAACCCGACCTCCTTTGCTATACAATTCCACCAAACCTGGATCCACAATGCTCCATGTCTCCCGAAGGCGAAGAATCGCTGGAGAAGACACAGCCATGATAACAGCCAACCATCCGACCATATCACCCATTCGTTTCAGCAGTTCCGCAACTTCGAGCCATTGAGAAAGGATATTCACTCTGAAAGTTAATGACGTGGCTGCTTCACCAGAAAGAATATGGTTAAAAACTCTGTCAGTGAGGAAATGAAGATTTGTAGATGTGAACACAAGCGGATTCCTCTGAGCCGGGGATGGCAGATTTGGGGACATGAGCAAAAGTGATATGTCCTCCGCAGGATTCCAGGCTGTTAAATATTTTAGATGAAAGATATGAAGCTGTGTTGCGAATACTTCAGGGCTAATTTGCAGAAACTCATCTGCTGTGAGAGTTGTCGACATAGCTCCTGTAAGCTCAGCGAAAGTTGTATCTGACTCTGTGATAGTTAGAACGGGTACCCATAAGATAGAATTGGAGCGTTTGGGTCATACTATCTCCAACATCCATCAACGATTCTAATGAACGTTTCAACTGCAGTGCTCTATCTTCAATTTTCTCTCGTAGGCTCCTTGCAAGTTGCTGATCGTGCGAGGTTACTCCTTTCTCCACCAAAAGTCGTATTGAGTTATAATACCCCGGATCCAAGAGTAATCCGGGAGCAGAGTCCAGCAAAATGGATATGATCTGCCCTATCCTGCCCGATGAATCCTTCAACGCAGCAAATTCTATAAGAATAGCCAACCCTGTTTCTGGAGTAGCCCATGCAGGAAGCGTTACACTAGCACCTTTTACAAACATCTTATCCTCTGTGAACATAACTTCATGACATAATGCCTCGATGGTGCCGCCTTGTACTATACCCTTGTCATCCAATATCAGGTCAGGATGTCGAGTAGTTGCCCTATGTCGTATCCCGGGTGTGTTAAAAGCTGGGGAAGCCGTGGCCGGGGCCGTCTGCGGTCTTGCAGGAGTCGTCTCTGATGGTACTAATGGATCGAACGACTTGATTCCCAGATGTGAAGGTGCTTTGAAGAGGATGAGATTATTTCCACATAGAATAGCATGTTGCAGCCTCAATGCCTCTTGTAATGGGCCCTTCCTTACAGAGTGAGAGTCCACCATATTCAGCCACCCTTCTTTGATGACTACATCCTTATTTAGAACCTCTCCATGCTGCATAACGGAAATTGTAGGCACGCCAGAAACGCCCACGCTACCCAGCAGCCTGGGTGACTCTGGTCCACCTGACCCCTTCCCTCGTTTTCCCTCCGGCAGTACATTTAAAGGCGGCCGCCGGGGCGATGTCTCACGGTTTGGCGGAGAACGCCCCCTTGAGAATATGTTTCCAAGATCATTCATTGAACGTGAAATGCTTCTGTAATGTGTGTTGAAAGTATTTGACGGGGTCAATTTGGATTTCTGCTTTTGCGTTGGCGCCCCTCCTGTTGCACCTGACATAGGTATGTTGACTGGTGATGCTGGCGGTTCATCTTCGGAGGGATCGCCTGCACTAGGCCATCTGCCATCTGCTCTGGCTAGGATCTTCGGAAGTCGTGGAGAGATGACAGGATCTATTGGTGACTTCCCATCCGCCTTCTTGGACTTTGATGACGAGAAAAAATTGGTCGCCAAAGTGCGGGGAGGGTTGCGAATGGGCGACTTTCGTCCGTCAGAAGAAGTGGGGGTAGCCATGCTGGGTTGGGGCTGGGGGGGGGGGGGGGAAATTAGGTATATAGACCTTCGCCAGGAGGAGATGGTCAGATCATGCAATCAAATTGTATACAAGGAGGATGTACGGTACTTTATGTTTCAACGGAGAAAATTAAGAATTTTGAGCAGATGTCAACAACGATCCCGGCTCGGCCAGTTCTTCTACTTGTGTGAAGGACACCAGTGGTGCAGGCGAGATGGGGGTAGGGTTTGGCAAGGAGTCAAGCCTAGTGGGTAGAACTGGCCTCCATGTGCCACCACTTCTCTGGAACGGGGCCAACGCTCAATCGAGGGCAGGTAATTTGGACTTGGTGACGGAAGCGGGCTGGGGTAGGGGGAGAAGAGACGAGCAACTGGCGCTGGGGAGGGGGGGAGTGGAGGGGGGAGCTGGAGAAGGGCGTTTGGCGGGGCGAGGGCGAGTCGTGAGCTGCCGCGACCGCTTTCCCTCAGGTCGGGAAGAATTGCTACAGGGGACTGGGGGGGAGGGGGGAGGTTGCACCAAGGGGAGCAAGCAGCTGGCGGGGGCCGGGGCTGCTGGGGGGGCTGCTGGGGCCAGGAGTCGGCGATGATCCTTGACGTCTGAGGCCCTGCCCGCAAGTTCGTGCCTTCTAGACAGAATGGAGGTGGGGGGGTGTTCGCTGTGTTCGCTCGCTGTGCTGCTGGGGCTGGCGCTGGCGGGCTGGATGTGCTTGAACGCAGATGCGTGCGGCTTTAAAGGAGCGGGCAGGATGCGCTGGGGAGGCAGCCGCAGGAAGGACCGAGGGGACGTGAGGGGAGATTTGGTCCCTGAGACGCTAGAGGGCGGATCTGTGGCTGCTTCTCGCTAGTGCCGTGGGATACGACGCCGCCTTGTCTGTCCTGGTCAGGGGCCCCCGACTCGGGATGCCATGCCCGGCCAGGCGGCCAGCGGCCAGGCGGCCAGCGGCCAGGCGGCCAGGCGGCATGGCTCTAACAGGCCGGCGCCTTCGCAGCAGCACTCGAGCAGCAGCAGCAGCAGCAGCAGGCATTCACAGCGCTGCGCGATGCGAGGGCACTCCGCAATGCAGTGCCCGCTGCGTACCATCGTATCACGCGCATAAGTGCAACCTAAGATAAGTAGCAATGTCTCTTAGCCTGACAGACAGAGCGGCGGCGGAGGGTGTCACAGCGCGGCTGCGCAAAGGATGTGCTCTGCGAGATTGTACTCTACAATGATGCTACAGCAGTCCGTGAGGCCACACGGTACTGTAGAGCACTCGCAGCGACCAGCACTCCCCTCTTGAAACCCCCGCATGCAAGGAGCACTGGATGTGCGCCAGCACTCGATATGGACTTCGTACCAACCTAGCGCTGCACTTCGTCACTGGCATCTTCTCGAGCAAGTGGCCCGCCGGACCAACACCCGCCCTGCTAATGACTGCAGTCTGGTTCTACTGTGGAAAGGAACATGCTGCCTGAGGGATGGAAGAGAGAGCCAGTGCAATGCATGTATGCAATTTGGTACTTCATACAGTACATATTCATCAATGGTGGGGTGCAGAACATGTCAAAGATAGCATCAGCGTGGGAAACAATTCAATCTAGGCTGATACACATGCTTACTGTAGCCAGCTACTCAGCCAGACTACAGTGGCATCAGCTACAGCCTATAGCTGCCTAACATGTAATCTTGTGTAGATTAAACACGAAATCTTAGCTATGACGTCCTAAGGCCCCTGAATCAGGGCGAATTACCCTCAAGCGCGGTAAGCAATTGTAAACTCCCCTTGTGCCTAATTGTTTTTGTGCCCTTCAGCCAGAGGTCGTGTAACAAGACTACTGCATTGAGGTGAGAGTATGTTTGGGCTTTTGGGCTAGGCATCACTTTTTGCCTTGGACCACTAGTGCTGAGAGCATTGGCACTCTTATATTCAGCTTTGTGTGCATTCAATAGCTGGTTATACTTAGAAATAACAGTGCTACGAATACTACTACCTACTAGACAATTCATAGTCTGGTTGCAGGTAAATTCATTGGGCACGATGAATGTATCGTACACTACCTGGGCACGAGAACCGTGTATGTACACTACCTGGTTACGAGACTAATACACTAGGGGTATTCAGACTAGAGATATCCGATCGGATACGTATTCACCCATATGCGGACATGACTTTCCCCTAGTCTGAACACCCGGTAAAAATTAACGTACGCGAAATCAGGAGTTTTACCCCGGATATGGGGTCCTCTCTACACGCAAAATTTTGGCGTCATATCCGACATGTTTTTGGGACGTATCTGGTGCTTGGCGTCATACACGTGACAGTTATGATTTTGCGCAGTCTCAAGTAGCGGTGCCTCATTAACCACTGGGCAATAAGCCCCTTGAGTATCTCATCTTCCATCTCCTCAACTGTCATTTCAGAGTCCAAATGGCCGTTGTCAAGCTCGTCGTCATATTCCTCCTCCAACCATTTATCTTCTTCTGCCGCATCCACTTCTGATTCGTCAGAAGACCCATCATCCTCAGATTCAGAACTTGAAGATGACGAATCATCGCTACTGGAGTTGCTTGACCAATCAGAAGAGTCGCTTTCAGGGTTCATCTCCTCTTCTGCCAATACTTCCCCAAGCGTCTCCTCTAACTCCTCTACCACCTCTTCCCATCCCTGTTCCACACTCTCAACACTATCCCTGATTACCTCCGCAGTGTGATTTAGCTTCTCTTGTTCATTCCTAGCTTGCTGACCGTTCCAATAACCATTTATCAATTTGCGCTTGTCGCTCACCCGTGGCATGTTGCGTGGCTTTTTGCGTGGGACTTAGGCTCGTGGAACTTCGTGGCTGATGTTATTTGGAAACTGGCTCACGCACTTGTGGACTTAGGAATTTCTAAGTTCAGACGGAGGTAGACTAAAGGGTCATGCAACCAGCCTACTGCAAGCCAAGACCACTCCCTTCATCTGCACGTGGCGCCTACATGTGACTTCATGAGCATATCTACCAGATATGATTTCCTATATTCAATCGGATATGACGGTCCAATATCCGGACATGAGGACCCCATATCTGCCCGTATCCGACCGTATAAGTACGCTTCAAGTAGTCTCCGGACCGGATATGAAAATTCATCGTAGGGCACCCAACACGATTTTCCTATCCGGATTTTTGGGATTTTCATATCTACCATATCCGATCGGATATTTCTAGTCTGAATACCCCTACTACCTACATACTTGTATGTATGTCCTTAACGTTGCAAAGCTGTTTGGCCTTGGCATAAGACTACAGTAACCTATAAGTACTACTCATTGTTCTTCCTTATTGTCTGTAATGCCTCTTCGGCTGCATTTTCTCGGTCTATCTTTCTGGGGCCCCATTATTTTTACAATTCAGTTTCTTTTTCTCCTGTTTTTACTTCCCGCTATTAATTTGCTTTCCACGGTCTTGATCTCGATCTCTTCCTCCCACTTTTGAAGGGGTTTCCTCAGCTCTTTGCGCGCCTTCCCAGCCGTTCCTTGGCTAGCTCTTTCGCTCTTCTTGCTGTCTCCGGTGCCCTCCATGCCCTCCCACACGTTATTCCACAATTGGTCCCATGAAAGTGCATGGGTAGTGCAAGACACTGCCCAGATCAGGACGTCTTACTTAGGCACTCAAAGTACTCATGCCTACTTGGTTGAGACTACATCACTACCGTGTTCAAGACCTTTACTAACGTATGTACGTAAGTACATAAGTACTATTACTTATTGGTTAGGAAAGTTAGTGAACGATGGCGCGCTGGCCATGGGAAGAGCTGATTCTTCTGTACTCTGGAGACTTCTCGATTCGTCATACATCTCCTCTCCGGTCCTGGAACGATAGCTCACCATCAACCTGCTAAGCTGCTATACGAACGAGCATCTGTGGAACAGGCAGAAGGCAGCTGCGAAGGAACTCCAACATCGGCTGATGATAGTACAAAACATCATGTCAGATTCTCCTCCTTCACATCCCGGCCTACCCTCTCCAGCAATCTGACCTCTACGGATGTTGACATTAATTGACTTCTTCACATCCAAAAAACAATTTCACTTTCATACCTTCATCTCCATCTTTCAAGAAACTATTAACTATGGATCCATTGACAGAACTCGCATTCCCTACCCAACATTCCGATCTACCACCAAAATAGAACCTATACTTGTATTCAGGAAGAATAAATCATCCTCTATACACCAAGACTCTAGATTAACATTGTGGTTTTTATTTACCTGATTTCTTTTGCCAGAATCCGAGAGACATTGAATGTGTTGGATATTGCAATTACTGCTCCACTCACTTAGAAAATAGCTACAAGTCTAGAACACACATACACACACACTTTGCCAGAGGTGTTGGCAGCGCGAGGCTCAGAGTACCAGCTGTGCGGTGTAAGGAGGGAGATGATGAGTTGAAGTCAGTTTCTCGAAAGTTAAGCGGTGATTGGCCAAGTTCATAATTGAAGTATGGATTCCATGGCTCAGAACTCGTAACATAGGTAATTTAGTTCACATATTTGCATCTAACGGGTGGGTATTCAGAGCTTTGTAACTCAGATACGATGCAAGAAAATGCTAGATGCTCGCCAAACTCACATGTCAATCATCAAGCAATTGCTTCTATTTCTTTATACTCTACTCCTCGGTGAATTGAACAATGACAGCCTTTGCAAAGCTTTTCCGGCGACCACAATCAACTATCAGGATATTCTGGAGCTATACTTCAGATGGATATAATGACAATCGATATTCTGGGCATTGCGAATTATCTACAAGGCTTTCAACACAAAAACGCTTTGATTTCAAACATGCTCGCAGTAGATGGTATCGATTGACCCACATGCATTTGATGTGGAAAATGGTACAAAAGAGAAGGAGAGTCTCTAGGCTCACGCCGCCAATAATTCCCACAGCTGCCCAAATCTTCAGTTTCAATGCAGTCGATAATGAAGTGTAATCCTCAGAATGCCAACTTCACGATCCCATACACTACAATTTTGATGATCTGTGCTTATCATCAGTCAGTTGGTATTCAGCACTCACAAACCATTAAATCTTACTCTCAGTGTTTCCACAACACTGAAGTAGATACTGGGATAATACGCTGTCATTGGGCTAGGAGTATCATGCTCATCCATTTGGGACATTCTGCTGGATTCTCAATGGCCCCAGGTGTTGATGTACTTAAGTTATTCCACTCGATGAAAATTACAAATACCTTCTATGCATATTCTACTGCAATACTACTGGAGATGCACAACTACCATAACTTCATGTATTTGTACAGATAGGTAAGTTTGAATATCAGGGTAACAATAGCACTGTTGAACGAATCAACCACTATGCCCCAGTTCAGAGATTAGCTAATATCTCGTGTTATTTAACTCAGTCTCAAAACGGGAGCATATATCCTTGCGTAATATTGTTATCTAGGTGTAGCGCTACAATAAACGCGAGAAAGAAATAGTATACATATAAATATAAATATAAATATAAATAATAATTTCGCAATTGCTACTATTTTATTGCATCAGCTGTGGATACATAGCTTTAACATACACATACATGGCCCGCCGCAACCATTAACTATTCACTTCATCAAGTGATCTGTTCGTCATATGTACCACATAGAGAATCTCCCAAACCTGCTTGGGTGTTAATTGATTACAGCTTGTATGGAACATCAATCCCATTCTCGACCTCTTACCGCGCTAAGTAGCCCAAGAAAACTAGCACCTTGCCACTAGTTTCGCTGTATCATAGGTTTTGTTTTTTCCTCCGAATCAATAGAAGTCTTGTGCCCAGTCGGAAGAGGGTCAACAGCTGTACGAGGGGTAGTGCGACATACAACAGCTGAGGGACCCTGACTAGTTGTTTTGAATCGATCAAACTAAGCCATAATTGGTTGACAGGGGCCATCTGTTGAGCTTGGACCTGTTGCAAATTACTCTATAACCACGTGGTTTAAGAATTAAAGACTATGCATAGGTGTGGAGTTGACCAGGAAAAAGTGTACTAGTACTTGTACTCCCATCAATTGCAACAGCACTTTGAATCAACAGCAATTTCCGCTTTGCAACATTTTTATCGCTTGGCAGCGTGAAATTCAAATTCTAATGCCAAGGCGGTGTGTATAGGTTAACTGGTTGAAATTATGCTGCTTTGTAGTTGTGTGCACTGACATTTAACGTTATTTCCTGCTGGCATTAAATTTTTTGAGGTTAACTTTTCATATGTAATAAACATACAAACTCCATTAGTGCTATACCATAGGTCTCTATGCAGTTTCAGCGCTGGTTTGTACTGCCAGTGACATAGATGGAGGCAAAAATGTTACTGCTATTGCAGCCGGTTACGCCACAGCCACGGTAGCAGCCTGGCAGCTACTAGTTAGCAGTCATGGCTTGGTTGAGCCACTACCAGCTGATGCGTTACCCTCAGCCTCAGCCAACAGCAATAGTCTGCGCTGTCGAATATTGCCATCGTTCCTATAGTGCCGCCCATATGTATTCTGGACAGTAGAGCTCCTAGGGCGTTCTGAGGTCCTTCCCGTATACCCTAGGATTCCCCCCTCTATGTATCGTATACACTACGCATATACACTCCATAACGCTTTGCTTAGGCTATGCTCCGTTACGTTTCTCGGTCGGTTTAAGTACGACAGCACACGCATTCCCTTCCCTCCGGTTACGTCCTTGCTCTGCCGTGCAAAGCCACTCGACACTTTCATTGGTGAAACGCTTAGTTAAGCGATATGCCAGCAAGCAATAGTAGTAGACCTAACGCTTAGATGCTGGTTGCGAGAGGATGTGGTTGTGATTGAGTCCAATTGTTATCATAGTCCCTACCCCACTATAGCGCTTGAGGGAAAGGAGTTCTTTGAAAGCGTGGGATATAAAGTACCTCCTGGTACAAATCGTTGTTAGTCCTAGGCTTAGATTAAAAGCACAGATCACAAACTCATCTGCAAAAAACAATTATATGCAGTCTGAAACGGACTACAAACAACAGTCAGGAAATTTCCAAATAAAAGCTTTATTGAAATTGGTTGGCTCACGTGGTCAACTGTCCGTTGATTGTCAGTCAATTGGCATATATACCTCATTCAGATGAAAGCAGTCTTGCAACCAGCAATACGGTGCGTATCCTGAACAGCACCAAGACTCCAAGTGACAGGCGATTCATACTAATGAAACACAATTCCTCTAGATGGACATAGAAGTTTTGCTATCAATTGAAGCATTTGGTTTTACAGGGCCCTTAGTGTTACCATACTCTGGTCTTCAAAGTTGGTATGAAAGACCGATTCGAGTTGCCAAGTTTTCTGACAACTTGAAACTTAAATTATGAAATTCTTATCACCATAACTAACACTACATATGTATCACAGGGGCAATGTGCCTAGCAGGATGGTAAAATCCGAGGAGCGTACCCGTTTTCTTCCGAGGTCATGGTGTTCCAGATCTCCGGATATCATGAGGTTACAGAGACCACAGATATCAAACCGAGGCTGATGGCTCACACCAGCAACCAGGATTGAAGAGAGACTAACATTGGAGACAGATGATGTGCAAAGACAATCTTATAAATACAAAGATAACATTGCAAGTCGTTGCTTTGAGCTAACCGTATCGGTCTCAAGCTGGGCACGAGAACATCTGGACGCAAATACCAGGACTCTAAACTCTGCATTACAGTAATATGCATATCTCAGAAATTCTGTTGTCAACAAACCTGGAACGAGTCAAGTATCTGATAGCAAATCTTTCGTTTCTAAGAAAGGGGTTGGCTGCACCAAGGGGCCCTGGTCATATTATTAGAGTTTGTGGATCTACTAGTTGGCATGTATGTATGATTGAGAGTCATATTGTGTCAACTCTCCAGATTATCCCTGGGGTTCTTGTTGCAAGACTAATTACTAGTATCTCCAGGTAGTGAAGACATGAATTCAAGCGGACCCCCCTTATTCACGTTTTTCAAGAATAGGCAAAGATTAAGAAAATTGCAAAAAAAAAAAAAAAAAAAAAAAAAAATTAGTATTGAACCATAGATACCATACCTAAATAAAGATTAGCAATTTCATCAGAATTTAAATCGATGCATTATTGGCTTAGTTGTTGTGTTATTGCTCTAGAGGATGTCCGCTCTTCTGCTCTCGTAGCCCATTAAGGGCGACATTGAAATCAGTTGTAGCATATACCATAGGGTAGTATAACCCCATGGAGCGGATATGTCCATCTAATCGGGTTCCCCTTTACGCCCCAACTACTTCAAAGGGAGAACAGACAGTAAGACAGGCTAATAAAAGCAAAGTAGGGAAAAAAAGAAATGAAGAAACGCACCACCTTAGGCACTTTTAATGTCAGGTCCGGATCTTCCATGGATTATTGCACGCCGCAAGAGAAGATCTGCTTTTCGGTCCGAGACAAAGCGCCTCCCTGGATTTGGAGATCTGAGTACCCAATGGAGAAAAGGCGCTCTAGAAGTGGCAGAGAACCGAGTACCTTTTCTCTGCTAGCTCCGCAGAAGCGTAGCTGCACCCTGACTATTGCAGCTCGCTATTATTGCCCGTTTGACAGAATAACCTCGTACCGTCCAAATTTTTCAAGCTAAGCGGCAAGCCAATACGATAGGAGAAAAGATTCAACCACGCGATTCATGAGTGGTAAACCCACAATCCCACAATGGCCCTTGTTGCCTGCACTCTTCCTGTATGCATGCACTAGAGCGTTCTAGCAACTTCACAGGTACTGGGGGTATGGCATCTTTACGTGGAAAGCGCCGATTTAGAGCGGATGAGCGTACTGACTGGGTTAAGAGCAGAGGAACCAGCTGGTGATACCCTTGCTAGAGACTCGTTTTACGGAGCGCCGGTGGGATTATAACCTTGCTAGTAATGACGACGGTACTGAAGAACCCTGATGAGAGAAGTTTAGGCTCTTGATGAAGGTTTGGTATTCTAGCAATTCTATGCTGATGAGGTTGGACTACGCTGGTTAGCGAGTAGCTACATTTCACGGACCTTGTTCTAATGGGGCAGCACTGTCATATGATTGATAACAAACATGGGCGCATGATAATTACAGTCTGAAAACAATGTGTGAGGTTGTTCACGAGGTGTGATTTCATATAGAAGCAAGGTTATCGTGACAAAAACGGGAGTGCGCATCAAAAGGTGGATGGAACGGTACATTGCATGCATTGACGTTTTTTCATGATGTGACAGCTGATTGCCGCAAATTCACCGTGGCCATGTGGGGGGGGGGGGGGGGGGGTTGTTAGCGACTACACCCTAGCTTATAATTCACATGACGGGAAGATAACAATGTTTCCTTACCCCTTTTAACGGGTTTTCCTCACAATGCAGTGCTTGAACGATTCACAGCTGCCAGTCTGGTTGATTTTCGAATCTGGAGTATAGCGGCAATGTGCCGAAGTCCTTTATGGATGATCAAGTTGTCAGCAGTGATCGAAAAGGGCGAAATTTGAAGGGCGAGGCATCAGGTAATAAAGCACGGCAGTCTGCACCACGCAGGTCGGAATAATGCCAGTGGGGTAATAAATGTTACATGCCGGTGAGGGTGAGGGCGAGGATGCACGGGTCATCAGATAGTATAGGTCCCGGGGGAGCATGTGCTGAAGTCGCCTTAGCCCGGTGTATACTGTACTGTACTGTACTGTACTGTACGAAGTGCGCCTTTGCTGGACTGGTCACCGAGACGACTGAATCTAGTACTAGTACTGTACTAGTAGTCACGTTGCGACTGATTCAGATGGAATCCATCATTGCTGCAGCGCGGGCGTGCGATGTGATGCCATCGCGGTGATGGTGATGCTAGTGCATATGTGCTGTCCAGGTACGTATGCGATATGCGGGTGCCACGGCCGCCTCCGCTGGCCTCTCCGCTGGCCTCTCCGCTGGGCCTCTGCTGGCGTCTGGCTGCGCTCCCCGTATGTCGGCGCCGCTGCTCTCCTGCTGTGCTCCTGTGCTCCTGTGCTGTCCGCGCCGTCCCACCTGCGCATCGCAGGGCCGGCGCGGTGCCTGCCCTTCTGCTGCAAGCACCCCATAAGCACCCCATAGGCACCCCCTCCACCGCTGCTGCTGCTCCTGCTCCTGCTCCTGCTCCGCACCCATGCCCCCCATCCCATCGCAGCCCGTATCATATCCTGCCCGCCCTCCCCCCCGCCCAATCTACCTTGCCGATGCAGCACAGCGCTAGCTCCTGCGCTTCACATCCCGACTTTCGCTGAGGGCTGCCATCTCGCGCTCCATTAGTGCTAGGTCTGTCAAGCCCCCCCTCATCTGTTTTACTCAAAGGGTCGTGCGAAGGGTCTGCCGGCCCCGGCCCATCTCCCCCAGGGACCACCCGGTTCTGAGATCATTCGTACATCCCCATACAGCGGTCAGATTGCCCCCCCCCCCCAATCTTCATCTACCGCCCTCCCACTAGCTGGGTGTCCTCTTGACTTTACTACCTTGCTCCTCTTGCAACCCCCCCTCCCCAAGCCCACGCTTCGCCTTCGATTTCAAATTATCCCTATCCTTTTATCTAGACTCCCCTCTGTAACCTCTCCCCGTCCTCCTACCCTTACATCTCTCGACTCAATATAACCCCTCAGAGGCACAGCGGGTTCTGTCCATGACGACCTACCGTGCGGCGAAAGGCAGTCCCAAGGAAGAGAGCTCCAACTGGTTTCGTATAGGATTACTCGGGAAACGCAGCAAGAATCGCATTGGGGACTCACTAACCCCCTCGAGCTCTTCATCGAGCGGCTCATATCAAAACGAGCCAATTCCACACTTGAAGCGGCCCAGTCTGCGGCATCTTGCAAGTGATAATCATCTCGGCAGCCAATACGACCGCGCACCATCCACAGCACCCTCGCTTGGAACCGCTTCAACGTCAACCGCCCGCCCATATTCTTCTGCAAATAGAAAGCCACATATCAATACAATGGCTGGGATGTTTGACATGGACCGTGCTCGCAGCCGCCGTGACCGTACATTCATTGGTAACCAATGTGCAGTCTGTGAAGAGCCACTAGAGCATACATTGAGGGGTGAACGCATTCTGCAATTTTCCTGTGGCCATGTCTCTCACGAGGCTTGTTTTTACGAGTATATAAAGGAGGTTGACTCACAGACTTGCCCCGAATGCAACGCTCCACTGGGGCTAGATAGCAGTCGTGGAGGAAATGTTCTAGATATTGGTAAGTACACATCCGAGCAACGCTTAATATTGCCGTCACACTGATATTTCCAGAAAAACTGAGTAGCATTGTGCGGTCGGTTTCGGTGGCTGAGGGCCGTGACCCAAGAGAGCGTGAGAGGGAGAGGGAGAGGGAAAGAGAACGAGAAAGGGAGCGTGATCGTGAGAGGGAACGTGAAAGGGAAAGGGAAAGGGAAAGAGAAAGGGAACGAGAGCGAGATGCGATGGTTAACCCTAGATGGGAGACTCAGACTGTTCCGACCACTCGAAGCCGTCAAGGGAGCCGTACCTCCAGCGTTCATCGGGACCGTGAGCGGGATAGGGAGGCCGGCCGGGATAACCGAAGTGAAGCTCGCAGTGATGTTAGGGATCCACCAGGCCATTGGCGAAGTTTGAGTGGAACATCTGCAGGTGACTATCCCGAAGCGCACACTGGACAAGGCCCTGTGCGGAGGCACGAGTTTGATGTCCAGAGCATGGAAACTGAGATTAATCCCCGGGTCCCACCTATGAACCCCATACCTCCTCCTATTGTGGTTGTGAAGAGTGAATTCCCTACTCTGACCCGGTCAAAGGGCCAGCAAAGCCTTACATGTTTGGTCACCGTGGAGGTCGCAGAGCGTAAATGGCAGGCCATCACCGATGAATTACCTCCCCCACCGCTCGCACCTCCACCCCCACCTCCTATACAGCCAATTCCATCAATACCGTCCAATTATGATACCGCGCCCACTCCGACGAGTAGAAACCAGTATACTCCGTTCGAAAAGCAAGAAAAAGAAAATCGTGAGATGTTGGACCAGATAATGGAAGACCTTGCTGTGCGTGTTGATAATTGGCATGGACTTGATTTCAACAAGTGAGTAATCTCTTTTTTCCCGATTGAAAGAGTTATTTACTAAGTTATTTCAGGTTCGGAAAGCTCCGGTTACATGGCACGATTAAGGTTGGAAAGGACTGTCAATCATGGCAAGAGCTAGAATGCTATCTATTCTCTGAGATGCTCATTTGCGTAAAGGAGAAGAAGATCTCATCCCAGCAAGCACAATGGGCCAATGGGCAGCAACGGCAAAAGTCCGTGAAATGTAATTTGAAAGGGTCAATATTGATCAAAAAGCACCTGAAGAAGGTTTCCGACTCTAGTACTGCTGGTGGGTTTACATCACGTGCTACTATACATAGCATTTTGCTAAAAAAAAGACCTTACAGATGACCATATTCTCACGCTTAGTCTCTCTGTTGATGAGCTGCCTCAATTTCATCTATCCTTTCCTAACCATGCTCAACTGGAAGAATGGCATCGCGCATTGTTAGATCTTCATTCTGTAGAATCCACTCCAATTCGAACTCAACATCCAAGCTCGGATGTAGAGGAAGACGATTTCAGAACAACTAAGACTACGAGACGCGTATCCTCTGCAACATCATCTTATGGGGTGCTCGATCTGTTGTTAACGCTCAGATTGATTATCCGGCTTCCGCCCGCAGCTTCCCTAAGCCACCAATGCCCGCACCACATATACCTTTGGACATTGTAGTTGTCATACCCGTGTCTTCCTCTATGCAAGGGCTTAAAATCAACCTTCTTCGGGACACGCTCAAATTCATGATCCATTGCCTTTGTGAGAGGGACAGGATGGGGTTGGTTACATTTGGCTCCAGTGGGGGCGGAGTTCCGCTTGTTAGTATGACTGGGAAGTCTTGGAATGGATGGACAAAGATTATACAATCGATACGGCCGGTTGGAACTAAGAGCCTTAGGGCTGACGTTGTCGAGGGCGCAAATGTGGCTATGGACCTGCTGATGCAGCGCAAGTCTGCGAACCCCATTGCTACTATACTTCTCATTAGTGATTCTTCTACCTCAGACGCCGAGGTGGTTGACTTTGTCGTATCAAGAGCTGAAGCAGCCAAGTAAGTCAGGAGTTACTATTGATTATATGTGATTTCGTATTGCTAATTAGGCTTAGGATCACTATTCACTCTTTTGGCCTTGGACTGACGCACAAGCCTGATACCATGATTGAGCTATCAACACGAACTAAGGCCACATATACTTATGTGAAAGATTGGATGATGCTGAGGGAGTGTATGGCTGGGTGTCTTGGATCCCTGCAGTCACTCTCGCACCAAAATGCCAAACTCAAACTAAAGTTACCTGAGGGCTCTCCAGCCCGATTTGTCAAGATCAGTGGAGCACTTCATATATCGAAGCGGGCTTCAGGCCGAGAAGCCGAAGCGTCGTTGGGGGATCTTCGTTTTGGTGATAAGAAAGGTTTGTTCATACACATTGGCTGCATAGGTCCGCGCTAACGTGAAAGCAGACATTCTGGTACAACTTGTGGTTACTCCAGATAATAGTTCTGACGCAGCTCCTCAGGACGCTTGGGAGTCAATAGTATCGGGATTGGAAGCATTAGGGGGAGCTTTAGAGCAGGACGAGCCACGAGTGCTAAGCGTGGAAGAAGTCCCATTGATTCAGGCTGACCTCACATGGGGAGATATACAAAAGGAAGGGTCGTTGTCACAACTGTCAAGACCACACCTTCTAGCAATCACAATGTTGCCGGCGACTCCCCCAAAGAAGACCAACGGTCGCCCTCCATCACCACCAATTCCATCACATCCTTCTGTGGTACAGCGGCGAATGGAACTTCTGACTTCGGACATGCTCACTCGTGCCTTAACTTTAGTCTCAAAAGGCCAGCATGAGCGCGCACAAACGTTGCTCGTGGAAACTCGAACAATTCTGCGGGGGCTTGGAAAAGGTGGACTTCCGCCAATACCACCGTCACCAAAGGCGAATACTCCGGTAGATGGTTCGGGAAGTCGAGTAGTAACACCAACACCACCACTAGAAAACAACTTTACTCCAGCTTCTGGTATAGATCCGACAACTGTTGCTGCGCTTGATGCAGAGCTTGAGGCTGCCCTTGAATGGATCAATCATCCGGCTATATTTGCCAGAGACTCCAGAAAGGCAATCTTGCAAACAATTGGTGTTATATCATGCCAGCGCGCTATCACATTCAGGTATGTAGCATATCATTTGAGGTATCCTGCTCTCACCAAACTAACGGGTTGATCTCTCTTCAGGACTGCATGCGAATCTCTTTGGGCCAGTAGAGTTGCTGGTGTAAAACGTCTTTCTATCCAAGCTCGTGAATGGCGTGACACAGAAGAGTCACTAATGGAAGAGGACTGAGTGTTGTAACATAAGCTATTTTTCCATTCCTTTTATTCTCATTTGATCTCACCAACTTCAAAGTTCTTATCTTAATTACTTTTCCTCTATTGTTATCCGAAAGGGATATATATCTTGGTTGTTACTGGGGTCTATTGGACAGAAGGCGCGGAGAAGGGAGTGAATTCACATGGTTTTGGATAGGTTTCTTTTGTATTACCTTTTGTGAGGTGTTCCACGGGATGTTTGGGTCCAATACCTTGAGGCTTATTTATACCAATCAGCAATATTATTGCTGCAGTCATCATACACTCTTAACAGTCTTCTTTCTCTTTTTTTTTTTTTTTTTTTTTTTTTTTCCCTTTCTTGGTAAATTTGAATACCTTGAGGAAATTATTGGTACAATGAGACACTCCATTGTGGGCTCTACGTAACTTAATATGGGTTGTGGATTGGGTTGTGGATTGGGCAGGCGAGGATTTGGCTTGAAGTAAGAGTGTTGATTTTTTTTTTTTTTTCCCCTTTCTTTTTCTCTTGATTCTTGAAGTATTTGTGTTTACATGGGTGGACGGTACTGCTAGCATTGCTTTGATGAATTAAACAATAGAGAAGAGCACAATTGGTGGTATGTGTTTCTATTATTTTCTCGAGGAGACGGACAGGCACGATTTTGTTGGGCATGAGTGTCGTCGATGAAGACGTTACGCCGCATGAATCTGGACAGTGAGACGGGCGCATACGTGCTATGGTAGTCCCAATGGTAGCGAAGATGTATCGCATTAGTGGTTATCAGTTATGCGTTGCGTAACCGTAACATGACAATAAACAAAAGCTCTTGTTGGCTGATTTCGTTACGCAAAGCAAGGGATTTCGTCACGCACGTTCCGGTCATCACCGTTGCGATTTGACAAAGTTATGACGGGGCAACAGGTTATGCAATCAGTTTTTTGCCTAAATCAGCAAGCTTTGAGACCATCAATGCACATCGCGTAGTTGGATAGCATAAAATGCGACCTCATGAGCATATCCAATCTATACTCGCTGGTTCGGAAAGTATTGGAACGCTGCATAAATTGTGTGGGCTATTCGCCTTTTGGAATAGTGCAAATATGTTATGCAGCGTTCCAATACTTTCCGAACCAGCAAGTACATTACAGCTCTCCAGCTTTCAACCAGACTGGCTATGATAGTATGAGCCAGCAAAACAGCAACTTGACTTGGACAAATGAAGAGAATGAGACTTATTACGTAATTTAGTATTACCAATGTGATGATATGCAATGGTAACGTTGGTAACTTGGGGAAAATCAGCTTATTACGCTTAGTGGATTGACAGGAGTTATGGAACGCAACATTACGAAGGCGTAACGGGTTTAGAAAATAAGTAAATTGACGAATGGCGGCAATCAAATGTGACCTTCTATGGGCGTTGGGATGCCTTTTTTTTTTTTTTTCCTGTCTCATAAAGTTCTAACAGAGCATGTATCGGCTAGTGTGGGGCAGCAACAGCTACTGCGCCAACAGCATTGGTAATAAGGTGCACACTGGCGGGCATGCAAGCAGAGATGCGGATTCACAACCCATGAGAATCTAAGTAGTATTTCAGACCCACCTCTGCAACTTTGCAATTCCTCGAATCCTTCATAGGGCATACAGGGAGTACTGCAGGAACATATACCACCTCCCGGCTCAGAGTTGACAAGATTTCACCACACAGGAGCCGCTCCCGAGAAGCCAATAGGCTCACATTTACTATCGTCGTTTTCTCCATCGTAGTTGCTATCCTGTCTCTCCGTCCTCTTCTACGTTCCTCGTTCTCACGGCTGGCCCCTCACACAATCCGCCATTCGCGCCTGCAAGCACTTTCCGTGGTGTCATCCTCATCCGTAACGAAACGGCCCGAAATGTGTACATACGCAAAGGAGCGACGGATCGCAGAGTTGGCAGTTCAGAGAGCTGCCGTCCTCACGGATAAAATTTACAAATCCCAGGTTGTAGGGACTACAATGAAGGAAGACAAATCCCCTGTTACCCGCATGTTTGCCCCCTCCGCCTCCTCTCACGTCCCCCGTTTATAACGGTTACCGTACACCGTTTTCTATTTTATATTGGAAACGACTTTTCCCGGAAAATAAGTTTCATTAACTTTTTAGATTTTATACTGACAGCGTTTTACTACAACGATAACAGTGGCGGATTTGGGTGGCCAGGCCCTTGTCATTGCTACCATTCAACATGCATTCCCCGGCGACGCAATTGTCGGTGAAGAGGACTCCCAGGTTCTCCGGGATCAGAAGGAAAATCGAGATTTCCTATGGGGGTATATCAAGGAAGTTCTCGACGAGGGCAAGATTTCCGAAGAGGAGTTGGGCACGATAAAGGATGAGGAGGAAATGATGAACTTGATTGACAAAGGAAACCATGCTGGAGGACGCACGGGAAGTCAGTTATGCCTCATGATTGTGGCAAACGGAATGGCTGATTGGGTGCACTGTTCTACAATTTAGGGTTTTGGGCGCTGGATCCGATTGATGGGACTAAGGGGTTTCTACGAGGAGGCCAGTATGCTGTCGCCCTGGGATTGATTGTTGACAGCACTGTCCAGGTTGGCGCCCTGGCATGCCCTCACATGCCCGTTGACCCAGCGAGCCCAGAGGACGCAAAGGGCGTCCTGTTCTCCGCAGAACGTGGACAGGGGGTAACCGCGAGGCCCTTGGATCCTACCTCTACAGCTCCGGGAAAGCCTATCTCCATGAGGAGCATATCCTCAACCGCTGACGCCTCGTTTTGTGAGGGCGTCGAGGCTGGGCACAGTTCTCACGGGCAACAAGCGAGTATTGCGAAGAGGCTGGGAATCACAAAGCCATCTGTGCGGATGGATTCGCAGACAAAGTACGGAGCTCTTGCGCGCGGTGATGCAGATATCTATCTGAGGTTGCCGGTTAGCCTGTCATATGAAGAGAAGATCTGGGTGAGTTATTCTTCATTATGTCTCAAATTGTCTTGAAAGTTGAACGGTCATTTTGATTGTATGATTTGCATTGCTAACTACTAAATCTGCTTTTTCTGGTAATAAAGGACCACGCAGGGGGGTCTCTGATCGTGGAGGAGGCCGGTGGAGTGGTATCCGACGCGGCTGGGAGCCCCTTGGACTTTGGAGTGGGAAAGACGCTCAAGAATAACAAGGGGGTGATTGCTGCTGCGAAGGGTGTCCATGCAACTGTGATTGCGGCGGTCAAGGAGGAGCTTGCAAAGCCATCTCTGTGAAGTAAAGGGCTGGGTGGATCCGTCAGGTACCCGGTAACCTCTCAGACGGATATGATACAGTAGTACTCCATTCATTACTTGAGCCTCATCCGCACGCTTGTACTCCGTACTAGTACAGACCCGCCACCGCCAAGAAGACAGCGCCCTGTGCGTCATGCGTCATGCGTCATGGCATGCCCCCTCGGCCCGGGCAGCAGCGGCACACAGCGGCGGCCGTCCCGTCCTGCGGTCCTCCCCGCCCTGCGCCTCTCCTGCGGACAGCGTCTCCCCGCCCACGCCCGCCCCCGCCGCCATGCTCACCCGCTCGTGCCTACGCCCGCTGCTGCGGCCCGCCGGCGCTCTGCGTGCCACGACCCACCCGTCCCCCGCCAGCCACCTCCCCGCGCGCCCTACATCCGTCCTTCCCCACCAAACCCAGGCTCGCGGTGTCCGGATCATCCTTCCCCCGGGCCCTTCCGGCCCCCGCAACCGCTACGAACGCTTCCAAAACCGCCGCAAAACCATCGCAGACCTGTGGCAGAACTCGCAAGGCTTCCGGTACGGCGTGTACATCACCGCCGGGGTGCTATCGGTCTGTACGTCACGAATCTCGAGACCGTTCCCGTGTCAGGGAGAAGAAGGTTCAATATCGTCAGTGCCGAAACGGAGTCGCAGTTGGCAAAGACGCTGTATGAGAGCACGTTGCAAGAGTTTGGAGGAAAGATTCTGCCTCCGGGACATCCATATACGCTGATGGTGAGAAGGGTGATGAAAAGGTTGATTCAGGTCTCTGGTGGGTGCCTTCACACTTCACTTCCCCACTCCCCTCACGAGATAGCGGCTTTACGCTTGGAATTTGGGTTGCTGATGGCTGTGTAATGGCATCCAGGCCTTGAGGATCTCAACTGGGAAGTGTACGTTATCGCCGACAACTCCATCAAAAATGCCTTCGTCATCCCAGGCGGAAAGGTATTTGTCTTCAGGTACCATTCTCGCCCTATCTCCCCTCACCAGTTCCCTCCGCTCCTCGTACAAACCCCTACTAACCTCCCCCTTCCTAACGCTTGACAGCGGCATTCTCCCAATCGCCAAAAATGACGACGGCCTTGCTGCCGTCCTCTCCCATGAAATCTCTCACATTGTCGCCCACCACGCCGCCGAGCGCATGTCGCAGATGTTTCTTGTTGTCGCGGCGTTATGGGCTGCAGCATTAGTATTAGGGGGATCAGATGGTGGATTAGGGAGGGTGCTAATGGATTTAGTGTATTTGCGGCCGAGTAGTAGGAAGCAGGAGGTTTGTTAATATTCTTCCCATATCAGTCTCTTTTTTCAGGCACTTGCTGACTTCTACACAAGGCAGAGGTACCTTTCTACAATCCCCCCGCGTATCCCATTGGGTACCTCCCTCAACTAACTCCTCTCAAAAAGGCAGACTATATCGGCCTCATGATGATGTCTCAAGCCTGCTATGACCCGCGCGAAGCTGTGCAATTGTGGCACCGCATGGAGAAAGCCGAGCGGGGCGCCCCACCGCAGTTCTTGTCAACGCATCCCGCGCACAAGACAAGGATAGCGAGTTTGGAGGAATGGTATGCTTGATTCCTTCACCCCCTGCATTCTCTCTCCTTCCTGTGCTCATAGTGAATTTTTTTTTTTTTAATAATATATATATTGTATATATTGGGGATACTTGGGATGGGAAGTGGTATCATTTACTGACATGTACGCTGGTAATGCGAACAACAGGATGTCAGAGGCCCTCTCAAAACAAGCCGAGAGCGACTGCGCCGCGACAATGGACTACGCAGATCAGTTCAGGAGGGCATTCGAAGTTAGTGCCTGGTAAAATTCTTCAAAATCTCACCCCCTCTCGAGCTCCCTCCCGTAGGTTGTAGGTTAAATTAAAGGTATAGGGGTGTTCAGTAATATCATCATGGTATTAATAATATACACGGGGAGAGCAATGGGGGTCGGGAGGAGGGAATTTCTGGGCTGCGTTTGTTGGATTATTTAATCCTGCCTTTCCCCCCCAAAAAAAGACATCATTTGGTTACTAACTTTATTTACATGAGGCAAGAAATATATTAATATGAAGTATTTCTGTCAACTCAATACATCCAACATCTCCCTACTTAGTATTGAGGCTGGAGCAAAATGGCTTTACCCTCAACTCGAGCGCTTTCAGTCCCATTTTGGCACCTTTCACATGTCTAATGATTTGTGGCGTCCATGGTTCCATGCAACCGCCACGTTCACATGGTAGCCCGTGATTGGTCAAGCTGGTGTGTCGCCAGAAGGCTACCCAACTTTATGGTTTTCATATTCAGAACTGGAAGGCTTCATGAAGGAGTGACAAAAAAAAAAGCATAAGATCATAAGTATTGCTTGTGATAACAAGGGCATAAGCAACTATAGCTAGTAATGAATGGTAAAGGAACGTGAATGAAGTGAAGGCAACAACGGAACAAAATGTCAAATAACAACAAACAAAGATGCAAATTGAGCAATCTGGTCTCCTCCATTAATATTCCACCCTCGAGAATCAAGCAGCTCAAATGGCAACCTTTGAATTCCTTCCACCACAAAACTATTCCTCATCCTCCCCATCATCTGACTCGGCCTGAGCAAGCCAGGTCAAGAATGGCTCTGCCGCCTTTCGAACCTTCTTGGATGTCGCAATGTCGACATACTTCTTGGAAGCTTTGGAACCCCATTTTTGGACGACCTCCTCGGTGATGATATCGTTATCGTAGAAGGCCATGAGAATGTTAGGTACAGACTTGATGAGCTCAGGATGATCCTTGCCAATGAAACGCTCAGTACCACCAAGGAAAGCTCTCTGGTGACGTTCGGAAGTGATAAGCTGTAACGTAATTAGTTAGCAATCTGAACGAACCCATTTCTTGCAAACGGAGAAATACCTTCTGGAGGAGAGCAGCCCTAGTTGGGATTTGCTTGACAATGTTTGTATCAAACAGAGTCTGCGCCAATACTTGCAAAGTCTTGTGCTTCTTTTCGATACCAAGTTCGACGGCTTTCTTATAAATCTCAACATCAACACCCCCAGCAGTCTTCTTTTGCTCTTCAATCCAAGAACCAAGCTTCTCATAAGGATTGTCACCACTTTCGCCCTCTTCGTCCTCCTCATCTTCCCCGCCGCCGGTAACTACAACACGGCTCAGGGTATCTGCCAACGATTGAGCGCGCTGTTCAATAGCCTCTTGGCTCATATCGATGGCCCACCCATCGTCCTTAGCACCTTTGGGAGATGCTTTTGGCAAATCCTTAGCCTCTTGTTGAATACGACGGGTAAGTTCGTCATCGGAAGCGTCGCCATCGACTTCAGCCTCAGGAGCTGCAGCGTTCTTGTCGTCTTCAGAGTTGCCACCAGATCCATTTCCATTCTCCTCAGCTTCGGTGTGCTTCTTGCTCTTACTCTTGGTCTTCTTCCCACCCTTCTTGTCTCCTCCGTTCTCCTTTCCGGGTGGATTCTTAAGAATGTACCCAGAAAGCTTGTGCCGGAGATCGACATTAGTGCGTTGCCCGCAAGCTTTGCAATCGCGGATAATCTGACCATCCTTAGTGATCTTCAGGTCTGTTTCTGGATTCTTGCATGCTTCGCAGAGTACAAATTTGACGATGAAAGTATCCAGATAATCCTGAAGCTTGGAGGCTTCATGAGCACCATTGATGATATAACGATCATCAGAAGGATTAGCGGTGACCTGAGCGCCCAACTCGAAACCAAAAAATTTGACGACGTCTGTAGGGAGTTAGTGACTGGAACAATACAGTTTCAGAAGAAGAGAATACTTACATTGAGGGGAGCGGCTGAGTGATTGCGCTACACTGGAGAGATTGACAATGACACTTTTGATGCCATTTCCTTTCCCTTCAATCTTGGATTGAAGTCTCTCCATCTTGTAACGGTAGAATGGGTCATCGATGTCCCTTCTGATGTTGATGGTCCCCATGATTGCAGTTGCGGAAGTGTCGCTTTTTTGAGGTTAAGGAGGTTGTGAGCGAAGAAGATTGCTGAGAAGTGGAAGTACTAGTTAAATCTGTATAGGAGCAGCATGAACCGTACGATGTGGCCAGCGTAGACTGATTCGGAAGCCGTTTCAACAGATGGGGTATCTGAAGAGGTATCTAAACTGTTCGTGCTAATGAAGGTGAAACAGAGTTCAACTAATGGCGGATTGCTTATGAGGTTGAAGATTCCTTCTTATGGATCGTATCTTGACTATACGAGAGCACGGGGAATTCAAGGACAGCAACATAAACTCAGTTAAAGTTTACTGTGGGCTCTGTTGCTGGTATGGAGTTTCTGTGAAGTCTCTGTGAGATTTTGTTTACTCAAAGTGTGCGAGGTGTGGAGTGTATGGAAAGAAGAAGGTTGGGAGGGGCGAGGCCGGACGAATTTATACGAGTGGGTTGGGGAAGAGCAGGGTCTTTACCTAACGAGATTTTTCTAGTGAGATCGAGGCACCTTAGCGTTTTCTGTCTCACGGAAGTGGCAGACACGAATCTAGTGGCGAAAAAAGTTTCTGATTGGTACGAAAGGAGTTGTCAAGGCAAGCGATGGATAGAGGGAAGAGAGGCTGAAGGTAGAGATAGGGAAGCTGAGGCTTTATGAATAGGGAGAGAGGGCTCCTGGGAGTCTGTTATGCTTAGTTTGCTCTTGCTCTACAAAGTGTTCCTGCCGAATCCCGTGGTGAGTGGATTTGTAACTAGGGCTTTTTTCCAACTCTGCTTTTCTTGGCTGAATCTATTGGGAGTTTTTTTTTTTTCTGAACTTTTTACTTTTCTTTTTTCCCCCACTGTTCTCTTCTACAGGCAGATGGAACAGAGAAGGGAAGGGGTGGCGAGTCCTGGAGGCAAAGGTAAATGGGGATGGATAACACTGTGACTTTACCGCAGTTTGGATCGAAAGTGGGATTAAGAGGAGAGCAGTAGAACGTGGGGAGCGGGGGTAGAGGAAACAGCGGAAGTAGGGAAAGAGAAGTATTATAAAACGTAAAAAAGTAAGTACGACCGGGATTGTGATCAACCTTGTTAGCACCTGACACCTAGCCCTCGTTAGTAGACTCGCTCAAGAGTGCTTACTAACTAGTCTACTAGGGTATCACGTGCCCCAGCACGTAGAAGGACAAGGCTACCTGATACCCACGCTGACTGAGCACAGATTATGCTACATGCTCCAATGGCCATGGTTCGTCTCCTGCGTTACATGAGGCTACCAGATGCCTGATTTCAATGCAGAAACATCAGGCCAGACCTGGTTACGAGACTAAGGCCAGACCATTCAAAGTACATACCTACTTAGATTCAAAGTGCTTACATAGGCCTTTCTTGGACCCGTACTGATGTCTGCTTCGTGCGGACGGCTATCAGAGTGTACCAGGTTTGGGCCAATGAGAGAGGAAAGGAGCAGTTACAAATTACTTTGCTTTGGTACAATATGCGCCTTCCAGCAGTTTGAGGTCATGGCATGTGATTACGTAGTCAATTGAGGTGAAAAATAGTTGAAGCTGACATACTTGGAGGTCCCATGGAGTCGTGAACATACCCTCCAGTCACACGCGTTTGAAGAATCACTTCGAGTGTTCTACGATGCCATGAGATGCTTATTTAGGTACTTGTGAGTAGTAGTAGTAGTACTAACTACATATGTTTCAAGAACAGTCCACGCCGGGACTATGGAAAATGAAGATCCATACTAAGTATTCAAATAAGCAGGGAAGCTCAAGTTCTGATTTTGACCCGCAATTTGCTGAGCCGATGCACGAGTCGTACGACCAATCATATTGCTAAACCATGTTACTTTGAATTGGGTTGCTCCAGTTTTCTAGTCTCGTTACCCTATGATCATCCGTCTGCATAACAGTAGCCAGAGCAATAGAGGCGGGGTCGTAGTTGCAAAAACGGTTAATGTGGGGTCGGAGGGTCATGTATAAAAATTATAGAAATAATCTACCGGCAGGTATATTCCTGTCTATCTTACAGTTTCAATTTAAAATCAAAGGCGAGTCCATATATCTAATTATATACAGTCGACATTTAGCATTTGACAGCTATTCGATCAGGGATTTTCTTTGCTGCTCGCGATCGATTAAGGAAAGAAAATCTGGGTTGTTCCTTCTTGCCAACCAGCGTTCTTCAGCTGCAGAGATGAATTATTGTCTACTTAATGGAGTAACTACATCCCAGCTTACAGCCGCATATACTGTATTGAAAGCAGAGAGGCCACTATCATCCCTTACAGTAAGAAATCAATTCTTAGCTCGCAAGGAATCATAGCTGCAACGCCACAGTTATATACGGTAGCTCAGTCTCGAGCCAGACTGCCGTGGGTAGGCATTTCTTCACCTGTAACCCTCGAGTCGATCTGTTCAACGTGGCCAGCTAGTAATGCAATTAACCTCACAATATGGGCACTAGACGTGACATCTGGCAGTGGAGGAAATGACGGCGGGATTAAAGAGATTCTAGTATGTCTTACACCTAACATGTACGCAATAATTTAAGATGGGTTCGAGTGAAGTCTGTAGGATAAAGAAACACTTGGTTGTTCCACATTCACATAGAACCTGCGGTACTAGTTACATGTACGATGGATTATCGCCGATCCACTGATTTTTGGCGATACTTCTTCCCAGATCTTGTAAGAGATAGCCATAAAGGAGCTAACTTTGATGGATTAACAGCTTTCAAATTAAGGCCTCTGGGTTTGATATAATGCGCCAAAAGTATGATTACTTGATTCCTGGAATAGTTTTGCCACGCAGATTCTAGTAAACTAATCCAACGAGCTTGGGTCCGAAAGAAGGTATAGGTACCGGTTTATCTGCTTGATATTAACTAAAGCTCTAGGAGACAAGTTTCCAATGATTCAGTTCATGTAACATCTACTCACTTGTCATGCAGCACATTAAGCTCAGCATACGCTGGTAGAGTGAAAGGAGGGGGGAAACTGGACGCAAGTGTGGAAATGCCTAGGGGGACTCAAGTTTGCCATTGCAACGAAACTGTTACAATAGACCGTACATGAGCGATTCACTTTAACTTCTGTCCCATTACCCTCAGATCACCTCGATGATGCAGGGTTGTACTCTGCCCCCTTTCCTCTGAATAGGTGCTGAAATGTGGTATAAATTTTGGTAATCTTTTGATAGCGCTCATTGCTATAAGGCGGGTTGTGACAAGAGCTTAAAGCGGAGAGTACAATGGCATGAACTGCGGACTTAAGGTCACCGCATTACGTCTCAATTCATGCCACGGGGCGCTTGGAGGTATAAGGTGAACTCCTGGGGAGCCGAGTGCTGCTGTGAGAAATTAGTTGATTGGTACAACTGACCCATATCCCGTCTCGGCTAGTGCCAACATCTTTGAATCCGGGTAAAGGAAAGTTTAGTAAATTGAACCATCACCTCACGAAGATGAATTAATCGAGAGAGCTCTTGCTGTAGTTTGAATGTTAAAGTTATTATTGTGTACTTACAAAGATCTGTACAAGTAAGAGACATTGTAGGGGGTTCTGGTAATCTGGTTGAAGTTCAGTTTAGCACAAGAATAGCCATATCGGGTAACACAGTTATCTGTCATTACAGTCACGTGATGTATATTGAGTACTATTCTTACTGAGGTCTACAATGATACATGCACATAAATGGCAATGTATATAAGTTCTGTATTTAAGTATATAAGTGGCATGTACTGCGCTGATCAAATTACAATGAGCTAATACATGTGTAATATTATATCATTCATCTTGAGGTGAAGTCGTCATGGAGATTGTGGACGTTATGGGGTCGGGGTAGAATGAAACTATTCATGGCAGCTAGATTGGTTGATTACCCTCTTGGCTCGCTAAACCGAAGTTTTTGTGACCAGAATTATCAGACTTTTATTCACTTTGATGATTCCCCAAGTAAACATGTATGTGCATACACACGAATACCTATGCACAGTTCCTTTTAAGTCTGCTCTGGTTTCCTGACTATCTCAATGAGGTTGACACACCTCCTATAAAAGCACCTGAACCAGTCAATAAACTTAACACCTCCTATGCCATCGACATTTACGCCCAAAGCCATTTTGCCTTTAGGCCTTCATTTTAGGAACTGAAAACACTAGCACCTCGTTCTTCTCCACTCTTAAGTAACTAAGGCCTTATATAAAAGAATCCATCCACTCCCTGCCAAATACTAGTCTCAGCACACTCAAATATTGCTCTTTCGATTCAAGTCAAGCCCACAAATGCGTAAGCCGTCAGACACGTTGAACTAGCCAAAGAAATAAAAGGAAACAAAAGAGGCAGCAGTGCAAACAAGGGCTGTGTAGCCAGCAAAGACATAACATCAACTGCAAGGACACTAAACACTGAGCCCCACTTAAGTCATTAACCGTAGTACATACGCCCAATGCATGTGTACAAAGGCTTCTGAACAGTAACCAAGGAGAAGCAAAATACCTATACCACAACCATAAAACATGGCTTTGATTCGCCAACCAACAGTCCCTAGAAAACACGCCCAAAAATGACGATGAAACGTACTAGAACACCAATGCCTCCACTGGCCAAAATTAAAAGTCTTTGAAAAAGTGTCCATAAGGGTCATTCCCATCGTTAATTCCATATTCCTCCGTTTCTTCTGGATATTTATCGAATTGGCTTGCATCTCCTACACCACCTCTGACAGGAGGAACATATGGAGCTTCAATGTCCCGTCTCGCCAACCTTTCCCAGTTGACTTCTGAGAACCAGGCATGATTTTTAATGTCCTCGCTACCGTGAAGCAAATTTCCAAGCCTTTTCGTCAAATCAGGGGTGATCAGTTGCATGAGCAAGTCTTTAGCATCCGGGTGGATGTGGGGTGGGTATTTAGGGTTTCCTTTCAGGATGTTCTCGTAAATCCTCATCGGGCTTCCACTATCATAGAAGGGAGTATAACCACAAAGCATCTCAAAGATCAATATGCCAAGTGACCACCTAGCAGGAAAAGAATTAGTGGGTAAATATCGTACATATTTCTATCGAGCAGTTTGAGCTATTCACTTACCAATCTACAGACTTGTTGTAACCTCTTGATGATACAACCTCTGGGGCAAGATAATCTGGTGTACCACACAGTGTCCAAGTGATATCCGGAACCTCTTTTGCGAATCCAAAGTCTGTTATCTTAAGATGGCCATGGCGATCCAATAACAGATTTTCAGGTTTCAAATCACGGTAAATGATGTGATGGCTGTGGAGATATTCTAATGCGAGAGTAACCTCCGCTGCATAGAATTTCGCAACAGGATTCGGGAATTGCTGTTTATTAAGCTTTGTTAGCTTCAGTAAATGAATCGAGAAGTCAGAATACCAACATGGGTTTTTCGGAGGAGACTAAATAGTTCCCCGCCTTCAATAAAGTCCATCACCATATACAAATTTCTCGAGTCCTGAAAAGTGCCCCATAGTGTTATCAAAAATGGATGTTTCACTTTTTGCAGCATCCTCCTTTCGTCATTTGTATGCTCCACCTGTTTCATGCGCACGACTTGCGCCTTTTTCAAAACCTTGACAGCATAAAAGCGCAGATTATGTCTCGACTGAACCAAATGTACCCGTCCAAAACTCCCTGTACCCAAGGTTCGCTGAATTGTGAAATCGGACAATGAATATTTCCCCTTGGTCGACCTAGTTTGAAGCTGGGACTGAGCCTGTGCCTGCGCCTGCGGTACTTGTCGCTCACTAGTCTCAGTATTCAATGTGCCAGCCGGAAGGTTACCGTTGTTTATAGTCGGAACATGTTCCTGCTGCTGTTGCACCTCTGATTGAGAAGCGTCTTGCTGGACTGATTGTTGGTGGCCTTGGGACTGTTTCTGGTGCTGCTGTTGCTGTTGCTGCTGCTGTTGTTGTTGTTGTTGCTGTTGTGATTGTATACTAGGGTCATAGTATCTGGGGTAATCTTGCGTCGCCGATGGCTGTGGAGGATTGATTAAATTGTTGATATTGCTTTTATGAGGTTGAGAGGCATGTGAAGCTGCGAGAGGCGCAGATTGGTATTGTCCTTGTTCTGGTAGCATTGGCCGATCAGAGACCAAGGCCACGGATTCAAGCGATGCTTGTGCGGCAGAGATGGGAGGATTCGGAGTTGGATCAGTATTTTGCGACGTAACTATCTGCTCCTGTTGTTCGCTATTATTCACTTGTGATACTGATGTGGCTACAGTTGGAGTAGGAGGCTCCTCAACCTGTGGTAGTTGCTGTTCCTCCTTCTGCAGTATGCTAGAGGACGTTGAATTGCGTTCTCTGGATCGCTGTGACTCTTTGTCTTTCTTCTTTTTCTTGAGGAATCCCAGGGCCGGCATACGAAGAGTTGCCGAGAGTAACACTCGAGAGGGGAAGTCTTATCGGCCTTCTCCCGTTCTCTTTATACTCTTGTATTGATTTTTTGTTACTTCTGTCAAGGCAAATAATAAGTTCATGAAGGGAATGCCTAGAAGCCTAGAATTGAGGCACATACCGGTCGCGGGAAAAGAAGTATATGGGGAGGACAACAAGCGAATTGCCAGTGACAAATTGAATATGAGGGGCTTTTTTCCTTCGGTTGTTCCTCTTCGCAGTTTCTCACTTCCCTCTCACAGGGGAGCGGCGGCTATGCTATCGTAAAGATGACAGTAATAATGCGGGATCGACGTCTGTTCTTGCCAGATGCGGCAGGCTACCTCTGAGGTTGGCCGAATGTGAACTGTAGCACCTGAAGTCGTTAGTATGTGGTAAGCGACAGTGTACCGGCTGAAGACTCATAAAGCTCGCCCAAGCTCAATTCTTGCTGTGTGACAATTGCTTGGGTCATTGATAGAGGAGGGGTGGGGGGTGGGGGGTGGGGGGTGGGGGGGGTGGTTGAGCGGTTGTATGGGGGAATCTGCTTTACCCGGCCAGCAACCACCAAATGCTTCTGTCGGGGCGTCGATCAGCAAAAACCACGCTGCTCGTGCTTTGGGTGGGGCGGGAAAGGCTGGCGAATACCAACGTACGAAGTTCCAGCAGTAATGCGGATGTTTTTGACTCGAGTTGCAGGAAGGACCAGCTACCCGCAAGCTAGTACAGGATACAGGAAACTGACAGGCACGGCTTCACTCAACGGTCGGCGTTAGAGCCTCAGCAGGGGACTAACACGAGAGACAGGACGCAGGCCAGTCACAGGAGGGCAGGAGAAGCGCAGGAGGCCTCTGCACGTTCAACATGCGAGGGGCTTGGGAGTGTTATAGGATGTCAGGGCGATGTATGGTAGTCGCTACAAGCTGAGCCTGGTTGAGCAGGATGCAGGCTGGGGTGGCTGTTGCGTGATACTGAGGGTGGAGGCAGCGAGCAGCTGGAGGAGTGGGCGGTGGGCGGTGGGCGGTGGGCGATGGGGACCGGAAGGGGGGCGGCAGGTGGGAGGTGGAGGTGGAGGTGGAGGTGGAGGTGGGGGAGGGGGTGGCTTGATGGTTGGGGTGGTTAACAAACGCAGCATGCCTTGTGCGCTGCCCCTCCCTAGTCTCGTGCCCCTCCCCTTCCGATGAGCTCAGGCGCGGCCGCGCGGGGCAGTTATGTAGGGTATGCACTGTGCGGTCCATTCTCAGGGCCGCATCGCCCTCGACTCTCCACCACCGCGGCCCACTACATGCGAGCGCCCGTCCCGTCAAGACCCCAGCATGCGGGGACACTTAGTGTCTCGCTCGATAAATCGGTCCGATACAGCTTGGTCGCGTCCACTTGCGCCGCCACCAGCTGGTGTAGTGACGCAGATCACCGAGACCAAGATCAACGCATGTCTGAGATAGTACTGTTCAAGTACCTGGAGCATCGCCAGAGTAGAGTTATATAAATCTTGCTCAAATTGCATGCTGGCTGTCAACAAGATCCCCTCGAAGGATCACAGGTAATACGAGTTTAATGCAAGAGAAACATTTCTCAGGCACTCCGTCCCAAGTCAGTCTCGAGCCAGACTACCGCTTAGTGGCTGGTCCCCAAGGATTGGAACAATGCCGACCGCCGTCATATGATGAGTTCTGAAGCAACATTATGAACTGGCGTCCTTCTCAGGCACTGTGTGTATTGTGATTATCTAATCTTATAACCAGACTTAACTAGTGATTATCATCATGTTCTAAAGTACTAATATTAATATACATGGTACTTGCATTTCTAAGCTATGTGTACGATCTTCTCAGTCTCGCAAATAGACATGAGGGGTGATGCAGCAAGTATAGTATTCCCCACTTCCATCACCAAAAGCAACTCATGTTGCTGGGCATCAATGCTCCAATGCAAACCTTCACATCAGTTGTTTGATTCCTTGTATTTCACCCACAGAGCATCTATCATTTGGAAGATTGTATTAACGGCAGTCAATATATCGTTCTCCAACTGCCCCCACCGCTGCTGTATCTTATCAGGGTGCCATTTAATTCTCTCTGTTTTCAGTAAGTTCAAGAAATCAGTACTATCGTGTTCTATTGGCGCTAATAAATAGAATTCCTCCACTGTGTGTTGATTAACCTCCTGTAGTTGACCAGAAGACACTGGCCAGGGTATCATGGTAGCTGTGATAGAATCACCACCATCCCTCACTCGCAACCAAGCTGTTGTATACTCTCCCCAACTTTTCTCGAGTTTCTCCTTGAGCTTTTTTTGTTTTCTTGCTCGGCCTCTCCGAAGCCTTTCCCTCTCAGCCGCTTCCCATTCCTCTCGCTCACGCTTTTGCCTTTCCTTAGCTTCTTGACGGGCTTTTTCCCTTTTTAATCTCTCCTCAAGGATGTATTCGTGAGTTTTCTCATACATCTTCTCCCTCACATACGCAGCGTATTCGTCATCAGTCATCCGCTCTAGCTTTCCAGTTTCCACTCCCGCTTCTGATCTGGGGTAAATATCCACCCGTTGCCCGTAAACACCTTCCCAGAAAGCAGCCCCCTCATCATCAGCCATAGCATCAAACAAAGACTCGCGGAAGGCGATATCCGGGTCTGTAAACTTGAAAGACTGAGAATTGGGAAGGTAAGTGTCATCGTACGCGGCAGGGTCATCTATGCTGTTTTTTGACTTTGTAAACCCTTTTGATTCGGAATCCAGCGTTGTATGCCGTGATGAACGACTTCTTTTATGGTCTCTTGATTGCTTCCTGTCCTCACTTCGATGATGCTTTCTACGCTTGCTGGATGCTTGCTGGCCACATCTCTCATCGTCTTCATAAAAATGACTGCGACTTCTATGCTCAGAATCTTCACATCTATGACTCCTTGATGAGGTTTTCTTAAATCTGAATTTTCCTCGCTTTACCTCTACATCGTTACCGCATTCAGCCTGTATCTTTGTATTCATATTGGATTTATCCTCGCCATTTTCAGGAGTCTGCAGGAATTTTGATTTTTTCTCAATGCTTGGACTGCGACGAGGTCGTCGGAAAGGATGTGCTAGATTCGCTTCTTCGTTTGGCTCGAAGGCACTTTGATCGTGTGAAGAGAGTCCGTATAACAGGCCCAGTCTGTCGTTAGACACATCGAAAGATCGCATGCTGTGGGTGCCCAAGCCGACAGTTTTATCGTACTATATTATCGATGGAAAGTGTTGGCATAACGCTCAGACATAGCCTCGGACCAGGTGCTTAGTACTAGTCAGGATCTTGGCATATTCATTACTTAAGCAATGGTTTAAACCAAATAAGACAACAATAAGTACCTAAGATTGCTTATATAACACATACGCCAAGGCATCCCTCATCAGGAAATGAAAATTATGTAGTTACGAGACAAGACTGCACACTACCACAATACGGTCAGGTTGTGGCAACCAGCTCCCTCGAGGTTACATTGTTTATGAACTTCAATTCTTACTCAGCGCAATCCGGCACGTGAACTATCTCGCTTGGCATAGGGCAAGCCCTAACTTTCCACACATCTCCAGACAGCCGAATTGAGAGTTTGTAACGCATTTGACGGCAAACAACGATCAGGCCAACATAACCTAGGAATACCGAATCTTCGCCCGAGTGAATAACAGCATACCGAATTCAAAATGACCAAGAGAACAAAGAAAGTTGGTGTGACCGGTATGTACAATCACTTCCCGAGTTCCTTATTGTAGAAAATCTAACAGGAAAGGTGAATAGGTAAATATGGTGTCAGGTACGATTGTCATTCCCTGGACCCTTAAAATAGGAAGGAAGGAGCCGTGCGTAAAAAGCTAGGGTAAAAAGGAATATAATTTTCTAATAGAACGACTCTTTGGATAGATATGGTGCTTCCCTCCGCAAGCAGGTGAAGAAGATGGAAGTCACTCAGCACGCCAGATACACTTGTGCCTTTTGCGGAAAGAATAGCGTGAAGCGACACTCTACTGGCATCTGGAACTGCCGATCGTGCAATAAGACTGTTGCAGGCGGCGCATACACCCTCACGTTTGTCTACCTCGCCCGAGATTTGTTCTCAGTTGAGGGAACTTCTTCAGAAAGGAATCTGACATTAGGAGCTATAGGACCCCTGCTGCTGCTGCTACAAGGTCAACAATTCGCCGTTTGAGGGAGATCGCTGAGGTTTAATGAATCATCTTTTAGTCTTGTTCCGTCTTTGGGTTTCTTTTTTCTTGCGTTTGCCGGTTTCGGGACAATGTGGATGATGCGGTAGCGATTGGTGTACTATTTTTTCGGAATCAAAATTCTTGTGAATTCATACTGGGGTGGGCTCGAATTTCTCGCTATTTTGTTATACACTACATAAGATCAAGGCGTTTAACTAGAAACAATAGCTGGCTACGAAATCTCAACGATGTATGTGACAATTGCTGGGGGCAATGGAATTGAGGAACCGTTCATTGGGGGCATCATGGTAAATCGGACTGACACTTGAACGTAAAACCTGTAGGGACCCGGTTCGATGCCCAGTCAATGCCAGATCAAGTCCAACCAGACTAATATAGGGGCATAGCTAAGCGCAGCTGCACCCCATCAAACTAAGAACTGCACCGACATCCATCCAAATAGGAGGCTATATATTGGAGAGATTGCGAAGTGAAGCTGAGACCATTCAGAGCATGTTATTGTGTGCATGCTCATGATGCTCTGGGGGGCTGACCGAAGCTGACTATAGATATTAGCTAGAGTATAAACAGTGGAAAAGTTGCTATTTGTATGGTTGTAGATTGGCGTCTGAAGGTGCCACCGGATTCAAATGGACATAGCATTCTACTATTCGCTCCTACCTCCTCAATGCAGGGTATCAGTTGGGTATTTTAAGTTTGACGTGCTCTTCAATAGCGAGCAAGATCATGAGATAGGCTCGAGGCTACTCAAAACTTAGGGTTTGCTGACTGCAATTTGAGACTGACAAGGTTCGAATACTCAGTACTGGTAATTGGCTGGTTATCATACCTAGCCAAGTTGCATGCGCTGCTCTCCACATGCCGCCTGTGTGCATATGCGAAGGCTTGCAGTGCACTAGCACCCCTGCTGCATACTGTTCCCTCTAAGGCTACAGTAGCAAAGAGTGCTTGGCCGTCGGCTCAAGATGGTCACCAGCGCAGGATAGGAGGAGGAGACTAGGTCCCTCAGGGTGCCTATGCCTCCTGTGTGCCTGTCCCTGGCCCGTGGCTACGAACGGCATGTCGTACTGACTGGCCTTGAATTTGTGCTGCCAGTGGGACTACCCAGTGGCCGCTGCATCGTTGCGTACTTGCGTACACATAAACTCAGAGAGCAGCCGCGCTGCAGCTGCTCTCCCAAAGTAGTGTGCTGCTTCGCATGTCTCGCCAAGACTACGCTTTATATAAACCGCCCAAATTCCCACCCTGTTCTATCCCGTCAGTCCAACTCTCCTCGAAACATCGCTCCTACTCGCCTCAATAGCTGGTATTCTTCTCTTTCCCGGCTTATCCAGCTATTGGCCTTTTCCTTTGCCCCCATTATTGCACGCCTGTCGCAACTTGTCGCTGTTCATCCACAAATCTTCTGGCCAACTTACCCCCGCACTTACTCCCTTTCAGGCTCCCGCGCGGCTTTCCTAGTCTCTATTCCTCCACAGGTGTCATCACACCTGTAACACCAATTAGACGCTCTTTCTCATGACACTTCCCTCCTCCTATTGTCCGTTTTCCCAAACGTCTGCACAAGCGAGCACCAATCCAGTTCTTTCCCTATGCCCGCATCCCAGTCAACTCCAGTTATACAGGATCCCAACTTGTCCTCTGCGGCTCTGTCTTTTGCTTCAGACGAAGTAGCGGACAATGCGCCTCTCGCATCAGCCAGAATGCCGTCCTCTGTAGAGGCTGATAAAATAGCTTGTATCGTATGTTTGGCTGATTTACCAGAGACAAGTGATGACATCGCATCAGGAGGCACATTTGATCAAATTGCCAGGCTGGTACCATGTAATCATGCCATGCATAATAGTTGCCTCGCACCGTGGGTCGAACGAGCCAATAGCTGCCCCATCTGCCGGCAAAGCTTTAATAAAGTCAAGCTCTCCAACACTCTAACAGGTATGTGAAAGTTGTATGTGGACCTTGTTGTTACAATAGGCTAATACGATATCAGGGATGCCCATTGGTGAGTACGATGTAGAAGACCGGATACAACGGCCGGATACGGATCAGAATTTTGTGGGAATGGAGTTGTTTGATGAGATGGAAGAGCCCACCCTGCCTTGTCTGCTTTGCAACGAGCCGGACCATGAAGAAGTCATGCTTCTTTGTGATGGCTGTGACGGCCCATTTCATACATATTGCTGTGGACTTAACGATATTCCACAGGGTGTGTGGTACTGTCCACTGTGTCTTAGCCTTGAGAATGAACCAACATCGTCCGAGGCCGCGTCTGGGCACAGAGGAAGGTCCAGAGCTGGAGGAAGCAATCAACGAAGTTCTCGACATTCGGAGAATCGACGAGCACGTCCCCGACGAAGGCGACAGCGCAATGATTCGGCTGCTAGCAGAATTAGGCGTCCCGATGATGCGCATGGGGGTTGGACCAGGGTCTGGCAGGAGGTTTGGTCTCATCTAAATAGTGATTTAGACAGAGTTGAAGATGAGCAAGTAGCTGAAGAAGCCCACCTTCGGGAATGGACGAGAAGGGCGGAGATTGCTCAGGCTCAGGGAGATGGTTACAGTGGTTTCCGAGCTGCGGCTCCTAGTATCGTTGGGTTCCAATGGAGCAGGCCGCGGGAGAGGATTCCAGTTGATACTCCTACTTCCCCTGAGGCTATAGCTGCTTGGAGTGCTTTTGATGAACTCAAGAGGTTAGAGGGAAAAGTAGAACAATCAAATTCGAGAAAGCGAACAAATTCCAAAACTGCTACGGCATCACCTAAAAGCTCCCAGGAGGCGCCGCAAGTGGAAAGAAAGCTCAAGAGGCCCAGGACGAAACCAAGTTCCAATTTCACTAATCTTCTACGCCGGGATTCAGCACCAGCTGGATATTCTGGGCCTTCCACTCCTACAACATCCGCGACGAACTCAGAGCAGCGCACTTCAGTGTTTGGTTCATGGATAAGTAAATTAGATTGCGCTGTTGCCGAAAAACATGATCATAGCAATCCTTCTCTGCAACATACCACTCCACGAGTTGCCTCAAATTCACCAACTCAAGAATCCCCAAGGTTGCATGTTTCGATGCCTACATTTCCACCTTCGTCACCACCTTGGAGCAGGCCCCATTCGCCACTAACAGCTACATCCCCCGCCAACTATATGCTTTCACCGTCCGTTTCACCACGAGATCCTGTTCCACCTGCAGCTGGTCCGTCCTCCCCTGTTCAGTTTAGCAGCTCCCATAGGCCCCTTTCCCCCGAACTTTCTCCTAGTACGTCGCCAACACGACCGTTCCATTTGTCCGTAAAGAGCAAAGAGGAAATTCAAGCTGTGGTTCGTGCTGCGCTCAGACCGCATTACCATGCACGAAAAGTCAACACAGAGCAATATACCGAAATCAACCAAAACGTTTCAAGGCATTTATACGAGGTTGTAAGGTCTCCAAGTAACGGCTTCTCAACCACCTTCAACGAGGTGGATGAACAGATGGAGAGGCTGAGGAAGATGGCAGAGCAAGAGGTCCTGGGTGCTTTGACAAAATTGACTGGTACCTGTTGATTTTTTTGATGGATTTTGGTTTTCAATCCAAGTATGGTAATTAGGTTATTCTTGATCTTGTAAAATGATGCTGGGTGTTTTAAGATTCATCCCGTTTACAATACTTCTCTTTTGTTACATGATACATCATTTTCAGTTCTACTTCCTATGTTTGCTTTTCCTTTATTATGACGGGCTGGTCGATTTTTTTGGCGTCTTTTGGATTGCTTTGGCTTCAGAAAATGGAGCACGCAGGCATTATGTGGGCGGCTTTCTAGCGACGGCGTTTAGATATCGGAATGTTCTTGTATAACCTTTTTTTTTTTTTTTTTTTTTTTTTTTTTTTCTCATTCATATATTTTGTTCTGTGTCTGGACCAATGGGTGAGCACGATTTAAAAGGGAGGATGGAACACCAGAAAGAGAGAGATCATTACAGGGAGAAAATGCAAGCAAGGCCCGTGGGTATGACGGATCTTGGCACAAACCAACCACCACAGTCTAACGAATTCTTCATTCCGCTCTGCGCTAAGTTTGCAGAGGCTGCGCAATATCAACAAGCTTTGGAAGCGCAAGGAACAAGCACGGACTTCATCTATGTTCAGATCCACGTTTACGTCCATACCTAACTTCCGCCATTGGGTTCCAAATCTTTGGGGCTGAACTTGGTGATGTATCCGTTCCTCTCAAGGTACTCAGGCATGATTGTATCATTCAGAACGATAATAGTTCATTTCGAAAGCAAAGCAAAACAAAGCAATGATCAAATGATTAGCATAAGCTATCACAGATTTACCATAGGTTAACTGCACTCAGAAAATCTTTAAGGCGAAGAAGGAAAAGGTAGATTCAAGTTATTTAGCATATTGCCCTATCACTTGAATTTGGCTTACGTCGAGCTAACCGTATATCGTTCCCGCTCGTTGCTACATTCTGTTCCGTCGACTTACGTGCTTCAACAATGCAGTACTCGCTGTGTCACAAGACTTCTCCCTACCTTACAATGCTCATAAGGTTATGGAACATGAAGCTTTTGCTGGCCCTTGTTCGTTATATGGGGGTATGTTTTCTGTTTCTCGATTACTGACAATTAACATTATACCCTGGTTATTGAAGTTCAAAACATTACACGCCCCACTCTCGGAATATAGCATGATAAGATACTGGAAGATCAGGAATTGGAATCCTGATTTTGGTGGGGTTTGATGCACTAACGTACATGTACGTACCTCGCAAGAGTTGACGACTTCTTGATATCACAAGATTTCAGCAGAATACCGCTATATCCTATATCCTAAAAGACGATTTCATACCCGATTTTCAGCCGTGCTACTCTATCTGCGACAGCACTAACGAACACGTACTAAGCGTTCAATCCCTCACCCCTCTTGCTGTCTCTCAGCTTGAATGATACTCTAGTTCCTGAGATTTCTCTTAATACTTGATACCTTATGCCCAGCTCTAATCAGGTTCATATCAGAGCTTTACTGACCCTTTTGGCTTTGGTTTTATTGTCTGCAAGCCCACACTTTTGTTCGACTTGATACCCTTTTCAACCCCTACCTCATACCATACCCACACTTTACAGTGTATACCACATGCGGAGTTTATATACTTACCTTCTCTTACTGCGCTTTTTGAATTCTCGGTTTCCCATCCGACAGGTGGCTACGTTGAGTTACCTGAACGTTAAATCTTAATACAGAGGTTTACAAAAGAATAGAAAACTAATAAAATAAATAGGAATAAACTATCCGTCAGTTTCGTACTTTGCTGGGTCCTGTGGCCGAGTTGAGAGTACTCCAGTTAGTTGGACATGTGAGGTGTATGCATGCATTGCGGTCAGTAGTCGATTATGCTGCTCAGAAGTTTGTTAAGGGGTCAGAAGGACATGCAGCTGTGAGATAAACAAAGGCTTCGTGAGCAAAACGTTATCCTGCCTGAAATTAGTATCTACATACAAAAAAAACAAAAACATCTGTATTATTGTTCCAAGTACCTTCTTGATAAATACAGCCTCTGTAATACTGCTCCCTCATTTTCTACCCCCCATCACCTGTTAACACCACTCAATCGCTGCGTTTGGAAAAAAAAAAAAAAAAAGGTTAAATAAGAAAACAAAAGACTACAAATGTGCTTACATTGCAATGATAACTTTGAAAATTTTCATAGTCTATCCGAGTATCCGAGTAGAGTATCGCGAGACAAAAATAAAAAGAAAAGAAAACAAAAAAGCGAGCATCCCTCTCAACAATCCAAATCTCACGAATAAAAAGAAACTGAGAAAAAACAATGGCAACGTGACGTAATGCTTGCTTGCTGGTTTATTTCCTTTTTGCTGCCTTCATTCAAATTCCAATCCTTTCCCGAGTCCACCTAGGAATTCCGGAATACACCATCCTACCACAATAATAATACATTACGCGCACACATACAACACAAATGAACTCATGAGACACGCAAAAACGTTACCTCCAACCAACAAACAAACTACCATCCAGGCATTTCGGTAGAAAATTTTTAAATAGGCAAGAATATAAAAATTCACAAAAAAAGGTAAAGAAGTAAAAGAAAAGTCATTTGTGTAGTAAAGCTCAATAAGGGAAAAAAAAAGGAAAAAAAAAGAAAAAAAACACCTGAATCTTCTACCTCCTTTTATCCGCACTCATCATCTCACCATACCTTCCCCTCTCCTTCGTGGTATCATATGCCTCCAACAACCTGCTCTGCCCTTCGTCACCCTGAGAGAACGCATACCCGCGCTGCTTGCGCATGCGTTGCACTTGGCGGACTTTGCGGATGGCTTTTTGGAATTGCTCCATGCTAAAATTGACAATTAGTGCATTGTAACTTGGGATGATTTCAAGTAGGTGAGGATGGGGGGGTACATACCGAGGCCGGTAATCCTGAATATTGTACTTCTGAATCTCCTGAATGTGATGGTACGTTTGAGGGTAATACATTCGCTTGGCACTACAAATCTCACATGTTAGCCATCTACTCAAAATTAGATAACAGTAAAACCTACTATTTCCACGCAAAGTCTCTCATTAAGCACAGGCACGGCAGCACAATTGCCATCCCCCAAAATACCGGCGACGCTACTAAATGTGGCAAGATACCAAGATACTCCGTTGAGAAATTCAGCATCGGCGCAACAGTCGAGTACACCGGCATGAATATCATCCAAATGACCATGGAGCCAGGGATAGCCATGACGGTATATTTGGTCCACATACTGTGAGAAGAAAAAGTTAGGCCTTGTTCTGCATGATTAAACACCAAGAATTTCTACATACTTTGTGACCAAGGCCGCTTTTCCAAGCACCGTAGCAAGTACTGCTGTATACAATGCAGTTCCCCAAAGCCAATGCCCAGATAATGTGCCATCAGCTTGCGGAAGGTCGTAAAGATAAATGAATTCCGAGGCAATGTAAAGAATCAAGGAATGGTAAAAACCATTTATCAACCAAGCCCAAAAACTACTAGTTTTGAACTGTATTGCTATCAATTGTAGTTCTGGTCATCAAATGTATAGGAGAAATACTTACAAATACACCCTTTTGCCCAAGTTGATAAAGCTGTGGATATCGGTCAAGCAGTCTGGCACTAATAAATTGGTCGAAAATACCCATTACCAGGGGAGGAAGAACGGTGAAAAAGACATTGTAGAAAGACAGCGTCCATGACTCGTAAATAACCTGACCAGAGAAAGCGTTTTGAAAGGCATACTGTAAACAAATGTTAGACAAGCTCTCCAAACTTTGTGATGACAGGGAGAAATGTACCCAGAACTGTGTCATATAAAGTGTGATATTCTTATAGAACGAGTAAAGAATGACTTTACTGATCCGTTGATAACTCCAGGCGCCATGCACAAGCAATAATTTTCTGAGAAACCTAAATTGCCCAATGGCTACATCTGCACTGCGTGCAGCTTGTAACCCTTCCATACCGCTGATACCAACACCGACATGAGCGGCTTGAATCATACTAACATCGTTGGCTCCATCTCCGATAGCAAGAAGGAGCGCCGACGTATGTCTCTTCACCAATTTCACCACCAATGCCTTTTGCAGTGGTGACACACGGCAACAAATAACAGCTTTGCACGCCACAGCAAGATCGAGGAATGTCTTCTCAAGATCTTTTTCCAAAGCAAAAGTAAGCGAGCGACCGTCAATGATCAGAGCCAGAGCCTCCATATCGGCACCAGTGGTTTGGCTTTTGACAGCAGTAAGCTTTTTGATTAAGCTATCTCGTGTTGCTTGCATGGTTTCCTCGTTGATGATTACCAGTGTCATATCTTCGCTAATAAGCTTACAACTCATCCCAATATTGATAGCTGTTTCTTGCCTGTCACCAGTCAAAACCCAGATTTTGATTCCGGCCGTTTGGAGAGTATGTATTGTGTCAGGGACGCCATCCTGTAGACGATCCTCAATTGCAGTAGCGCCCAGTAAATAAAGGTCCTTCTCTATCAATTCAGCCGCCTTGTCAAGTTCTTCACCACGATTATTTATTGTAGTCGCAGCTTTCTCGAAAATAGCATTCCACTGGCGATATTCTTCGTCGGAGATTTCCTTCATGGCAAGGCAGAGTGTTCTTAATCCTTCCGTTGCGTAATCTTCCAGATGCTGGAGGGTAACCTCAACTATTGGATTATCGGGTGCCAGTCGCTCCAGAATAACTGTGTCGGCACCTTTGCAGTACAGCCTGATCTTCCCATCAGGACAGCGGAAGATTGCGGACATTCGTTTCCTGGTAGAGTTGAACTCGCAGACGTTTAGAAGCTCATACTCTCGCTCCTTTCCAAAAACATTAATCGTAACTGATCGGGGCTTTCGCGCCACAAATTGGTAACCAAGCTTCACTGCACCTTCTACCAAGGCACCTTCATCCGGGGACGCGGCTTGATATTTAATCTCATTTGGCTTATCCTCCTTCCTCTCCGGGATAACTGTATGGCAAACTGCTAGTAAAGTCAAAAATTGGTCCATATTTGCGCTGCTAGGATGGATCTTGAGGTTTTCCTTCAATTTATTGAAATCATGAATTCCGACCTCAACACCGTCTTGTACTGTCGCTCGTCGGTCCTCAGGTACTTCATCTGCGTAACATATTCCGGAAATCGAACATTGTCGGAATTCCATCACATTGCAAGTGAGCGTGCCTGTCTTGTCAGAGAAGATGTACTCGATTTGTCCAAGTTCTTCCACCAAGCTGGATGTCCGGCACACAGCTGGTGTATCTGTTGCTTCATAATAGATATCCAAGTCTGAGTTGATGAGAAAGGCATGATAATACTTGACTATCTCCACGGTGACAAACAAACTGGTACATGTTAGAAGTTGTATACATGCAAATTAAGGATATCACAGCGGAACTAACCTAATGGGCACAAGATTGGAATACAACACCCAGTAAGTTAGAATGTCAGAAAAGAATTGTTTTACTTTGTTGACCCCTTGAAGTTGGAGGTAAGCAAACTCGGTAGCAGCAGTTGACTAGAAATACCAAAATCAGTCAAAAACAATCTGGATATCGAACAATCTCGAGGGCCCAAAATAAAATTACACACCTGTTTGATAACATCTCCAATAGAAGAAATCAAAGATAGAATCAAAAGAATAGATACAAGGATTATGATTTGAACATTAACCATTCGCTCAACAGCTGTGCGTTTGATGGGTGTCGCTGTTGCATTTCTCATGAGTTTCGTTTCATGTCCAGTGAAGACCACGACACCATGGATCCAAGGAGTATTTCTCAGCGTTGCCCCTCTAAGCAGTAATTGGTCTGGGCTCAAAGGCAACTCCTTCTCTCCCCCACCAACATCAATTGTAAGTGTAGCTTCGTACGTGTACAAGCTGCTGTTCGGTTGTTCTGAACGAATCCTGCCTGACAATCTGCTCAAATCCCCAGGACTTACAAGATGTGCTGTTTCTGGTATAGCCTGCTTGATTTTCAAATTTGTTTCTCCGTCTAGATTGGCGGTTTCAATGTAGCATAATCCTTCAGGCTCAGAGGATGCCATTAATACTAAGTCCGCGGGGAATGGTTCTTCAGATTCCACCCTAACGATGTCTCCAACCCTGACATTTATCCACCTCGTATCCTCAAAACTTGTCCCAATCAATACTCTTGCCTTCGATCTATTCAGCTCCTTGTCCTGTGTTTTCCGCTTCCAATCCTCCACAGCTTCCTTTCCCGCCGAAACGAGAAGCACAACAATAAGAGGCCCAATTGTTGTATACTTGTTAGTGGGTGAGATGTTCGGAATCTGCTGTAGGCCCGCTGTGAACAAGAAGAACAAATTTGCATACTTTGAAAACTGTTCATAAAGAAATTTTGGAAGAAATGTCGCAAAATTATATTTCGCGGTCGAAATATGATTGTCTACATACTTCCCTAGGGCATTGGCCGGTGGATTGTTGAGATGTATCACTCTAGGACCAAGCGTTGAGGGGTCAACCTTTTGTCGACCAAATCCAAACTTGAATTTCCCGGACTCCTGTTTTCTCTTCCTGTCCTTCACCGATGTCGAATCATCACTCAGTCCAGTATTCGTATCCTTGGGCCTAGTCTCTGTCAAAGGTAAATCCATCTCACTATACTGGGGTCCCATTCCCATCATGGACTTCACTCTCCCCACCATACCAACGCTTTGCCGTTTCCTCCCGCCCGCTTCTGGAGAATCATATGCACCCCCGTTGTCTTGATATATTGTACCAGAGCTTGACCTATTTTCGTCCGGAAAGTCGTCGTAGTAAGGTTGATAATTCCCTAATGAGTTCTGTGAATATGTTCTTCCAACAACTGGCATATGATGCGGATACTGTTGAATGTCGTGGGGAGTTGGCGCTACCCCTGGCTGCCCTGAGTTAGAAGCTCCAACAAAGTCATCGTACGAGGTCGAAGCTCTGGCATAGTATTCGTCCGATACTGGTGGTGGTTGACCTGGGCTTCCATAGGTGCGATCATGCTCGTCAAGATCTAGGAGGAGGTTCGGGTTGTTAGAGTTGGGTTGAAAGCCTGCCATCCGGTGCAGCCAGCCTGATTAGGCAGGGCGAGAAAGTTGAACAAGGCGCGAGAGACAAATAGTGGGGTCAGACCCGAATAAACGATGGAGTATGGAATTGCTGCTTTGCTATTTGGAGGCGGGAACGCAATAAATGGGGCGTAATTGATGACTGTCGTCAGGTCGTCAAGTCGTTACGTCTAGGAAGGAATTGAGAAACCGTGAGTGTTGGGGGGGGGGGAGTACAAAAATCTGTATCGGCTGACTGTCGCTTCGTTCTGCTGCTACCTCCTTCCCTTTCCTACTTTTCTTGTTTTTCTTGTTTTTCTTGTTTTTCTTCCAACTGCTGTTTGCTAGAGGAAGGGGATGTAATGCGGTTGAGGGGGGATGTTTGTATTATGGACTTCGATTGGTCGCAGCCAGCCGTTAGGGTATACCTGAGATTAGAAAGGGGACCTAGCAATGATCTTGAATGTAAGGCTCAGCAACCCTGGGGGCAGGTGTGGGCGCCAGTGACTGGAGGCAGAGCCGATCAAGGGAAAGGAAAGGTTGCGTTGCAACGTATACAACGGCCTGCACTAAGCAGGGGAAAGGAGAATTTAGAATACCAGAACGACAGGAGGAGCTTGCAGGTTGGGAAAGAGGGAAAGCAGCAGGCCGTGATCAAGTGTATGTCGAGGCGTCTTGGGCTTACTTACTTGTCTGAGCCAGCAGAGGGCAGACGGGGGGGGGGTTGCTTCTTCGAAAGGGGACGCTTTGCGGATGGGTGGGTGAGGGGGGGGGGGGGGGGGGACTGACTTAGCACGAATGAGGATAGAAACGAAGTAAGAAGTGAGGCTAAGGCGAGTGAGGCTGCAGCTGAGTGTATCTGGGGGGCGCTCAGAGGAAAAAAGAAAGTCAAGCAATATCTGGGAGCCGTCTGTGCCTCAGGCTGTGCGAGGGAGGAGACTACTAAGCGTGCAACGACTGTCCATCACCTCACGGTGGGTGGGACGGGGGAGGCACTACCACGGGAGTGACGGCGATAGGACGGGGGCTGCAGTGCTTGCAGTGCTTGCAGTGGCGATGTACGAGTACGAGTGAGCACTTGGGTAAGACTTCGACGTGAATTCCCGAGACGCAGCAGAACGCTCCAAAGCGGATGCGGATGGGAACATGAATTGCAGAATTGAATTTTGAGGAATGGGGCCGTGGCGGCAGCGGCAGTGGCAGTGGCAGTGGCAGTGTAGAGTACAGTACGGCGCTGTACCGCACTGTGCCTAGGCTATCATAGCCCCGGCGAAGGCCGCCGCCCGTAATTTTCCTTCGCTATCGCCAAGTTATCGTAACAAGCTTCCCATGGCACTTGGTACATGTCACGCTTCGTGTTCTCGCTCCCGCCCGTCGTACGTATGATACTTGTACGTAACTGCCCTTGGAAGAAAAGAGACGTGCAACATGGCTCCTCGATTGAGGCGCACAGGCGTCCTATGCATAGAGCTGGCTGGAAGGCTACGCTTACGGCTGGTTCCTATTCCCTCGCAGGCTTTCTTCTCTCCGAAACCTCTCACCCCCGCTTCTATGTACTAGTACAAGAAGTTACGCATATCATATATGGATCTACGTCCAGAACACGCACGCTGTCTAGCCCTTGCAATTTGCAGGGCGGTGGGTGGGTGAGATTCCCAAGCGTGGCTGGCGGCGTGGCGGTACCTATATTTGGCCCTCTTTGAGGGGGTCTGATGTATCATACCCTTTGCTTGTTTGGAGGGAAGTCCATGCAGCTTTCAAATCAGCAGTTCTCTGTCGGATATCAACTCTTCCAGTGCCATCAGCTGTCAGCGACGACTAAACATTGCACGTTGCATCGTGGGTGAAAGAGCGCATGTTCCATGCGGGGTCTGAAGGGCCACAGGGGAAATAAACGATTTGGCAGATTGCGGCTTTGTTGGATCGTCTCTGCCTCTGGAGATGCCGTGCTGCAATCTACTCGATTACGTATGGGCGTGCTAGGTTGTAATTTCATTTTGCCCTGAGCAGTGGATCCCCTCCCCGTAGGTACCAGGTCTCGAGCCTACTCGGTACCCTGAGCACGTGCGCACCTGTCCAATGCCGGGGGGTTAAAATACTATGAGTGGATCATAATACATATGTCAGAGCAGAGACAGGTACTGTATGTGCATTACTTTTTGTTGTGATGCTGGTACACGATAACGAGCATTTTATGTTTGTTCATCTGGCTTGACCAACCAAGTGTTTTGATGTAGAATTTTCGCAGCAAAAAGAAAAGCGCCCGGGAGCAAGGCTCGGAGGATTTATGTATCATATAGGCCACGATATTTACCGGCTGCGCTCGTAACCTGCATTTGCACAGCCCGCATCACCTTGCCGCGCTACCGAGGGTTAGAGCTCACGGATGGCCAACAGTCATGCTACGTATATACAAAGTTGTAAACGCAATCAGCTATGTTCCAGAAGGATAAGGTGATGTTAACAAGTAGGGCTGATATGCCAATGTCTAGCTATAGTAATCCGTGGGTACGAGAACATAGTAACCCCAGTATTGTGCAACAACTCAAACGGAAATCAGGCGGAAACCCTACCCCATAAACCCCTTCTTGCGCTGTATGTCGTCTATTGTGATACTAATATATGCCACGCAGAAGTCAAACGTCCCCCCCCCCCCCAACAACAACAACTTCATATACCTCCTTCATTGGAAGTCCACTATGCCTCTAGTATTTTCCTCCAAGTTACGTCGCTTTCATGAAGACCTTTTTGCCAAGATAGTCACCTCTGCAACTCGCAGGATATTCATAAGTAAAATGACCAATTGGAACATTCTCAAAAAAATCACGTATTCATGCTCACTATACCTAACACTCTTCCAATCCCCTCATGACAGCCTACATAACAGGCTGGGTAGCTTTCAAGAATAACCGCCGACGCCCCTAGTGACAAACCTCTTTTAGATTCTCCGTCCTCACGAGAGCAGGATGTGGAAATTTCTAAGCATTTGACTCCCTGGCTGTTTTCACACACAGATATAATGTCCTCGACTATCGTTGATCTTTGGTATTGCTTGAGGTCCGTCTCTCTGTAATTCGGCTTAAAGGCCGCTCTATAGAATTTTCGATTTCCTTGCTCATGTACTCTTCTAATCCTGCCTGTGCGTTTTCTAATTCAGCTGCCCTATCTCTTGTCATCGTTGTCTTTAGTTTCTAAAATTCTCTAGTTTCTATTGGTAGCCCCACGACAAGTTATTCATCTTTTCAACGTTCCTAGTATAGATTTATATCCATCCTTGATTCTTCCTTGTCTCTTCTTGTATTTCGCTTCAGCAAAGGCTTTCTTTTTGAAGTTGAAATATCGAGCAATAGGAAGAGCCAATCTGTCAGTCAGTCGGCGTTTGCAGAAGTAAAATGCGTTCTCGAAGTCAGGGGTATCTGTATAAGGAGGAGCGGTATGTGATAGTACAACAGAGGCATCTAAATATTCTATATCGCTGGAAGGAGCGGAGGGTCGCTGCTACTTACGTTAACCAGCTCCTCACAGTACTAGTTGGAATGGGGTTTCCAGTGCGCCGTCTGTTGCAGAATAGGTAATTAAGGGCCAATCACGTGCAAGCCTAGAATGGGGGCTATTCTGAAGTCTACTGTAGACTGAACTTATGATAGGCCGTCGGGGGGGGGGGGGTAGTGCTTAGTCAGCGTCCGTGACGAGACTACCGCAGGTGTACTGTTTTTGTGGGAGAAGACGCATCGAGGGTTGTATGGCGTTAGTAGGCATTTTTTCTCAATGAGCAGTGCTTGTAAGCATGGCACACGGATGGATGGATGGAGTACATTCGGTGCCTGGGGGGGGGGCGGGCAGCACTGGGGCATTCGGGATGCACGGATCCTCGGTAAACGGTCTGGGCAAACGTCAGTGACACTGCAGAGTTAGGAACATAGACTTGTTTCCTAGCGTCAAGCGCGAACTATGTTGCTCGTATGAATATCATATTTACGCCGGGCGGCGTCTCAGATCTGGATCAATGGGGAGCCAATGGCCACTACTTGCATGTGAAGAGGTACGGGGGGGTGCCTCGTGTGCGTATGGCCCCGGGTGCAGCGCGGGGCGATGCGCGCGACTGGAGCCCGAGGGTGGGTGTGCGGTGCGGCGGGCACCTTGCGGCGTCGCGGGTTGTTCCTGCGCAGCTCTCACCGCCAGCCCTAACCTCGGCATTGCGGCGTCCATCTCCACGAGGGCCGCCCGCCCGCCTGGGCACGAAGGCTACCCATTCGCTTTATTCTGCGGCCTCGCTGACGGGACAGGTGCGTTGGCTCCCGCTAGGCTGGCAAGCAGCTCGACGCCCCGGGACACCCTCACCTGCTGCCATGCCATGGCACGAGAGCACCTCCCCCTCCTCCCTCCTCCCTCCTCCCTCCTCCCTCCTCCCTCCTCCCCACCCCACCACGGCCGCCATGCCCCGCAAGTGGCCTCCCCTACCTGCCCGCCTCCCAAGAAACTATCTTGTACTTTCTCAGCTCGTAGTATGCTTCCCAGCTCACTAAACCCCCTCGGCCCCGGACCGGTTTTGCTCGGTATTTCCCTCCCCCCCCTACCACCACCACCTCTGGGTGGGCACGAGAAAGATCCCCAGAATACTATGACTCGAGGCAGCTCTGCCCTTTATATACCATAAGACGGTGGACGGCGCCCGGGAGGAAAAAATATAATCCTATTTTACACTTCCTGCCCACCCTCATCTATCCATCACACCTCGTTGCGGCAATTCTTTGTGACACACAAACACACACACAAACCCTTCAGAAAAAACGTGATTCCTTCCTCGACGGCCATTGGTTGTTGATACAAGCTTACTGTTGGAAGAACCCAAACAGTAGCAGCCCGCAGAAACTCTAATCCCACATTTTTCTGTTGTGGTAATAGGGGGCTCTCGTGCTTTTTTGTCGCGCAATCCCACAGTCATTAGGCAAGATTACCGAACAACTATTACATCACGCCTTTCTCCCGTCCGCGACTGGAAATCGTACCGTAGAACCCGAAACGAGATCCTCTGAGTGCAGAAACACGATGGCACCAGCAGGAGAAAAGAAGAAGCCCACAGCGGCAGTACATTTAATTGGTATGTTTCCATAAACCCGAATGGACAGGAATAATGGGATGCTAACTGAGATTTTATAGCTGGTGGAGGAGCTGGTCTGTGTGAAGCTCTAGCATGTCATCCGTTAGGTAGGCATTCTTTCTATTTCCCTTGGCGGATTCATGAAAAGCTGACATGGATTGTGTAGATACCATAAAGGTACGATTTTTGAAGAGTCATCTTCCAGTCATAAGTGAATTTATATACTCACGTTAAACGTGTAGGTTCGGATGCAGCTGAGTCGGCGGTCGAGGGCCCCGGGTGTATGCAAACCCTCATCCTGAATCTCATCATTTGATATCGAATTTAACATGGCTGGTGTAGGTAAAACCGAAAGGCTTTTTCACTGTTGGCAAGGAGATAGTACAAAAGGAAACACCGCTAGGTCTCTATAAGGGCTTGGGAGCTGTCGTCACAGGGATTGTCCCCAAGATGGCGATAAGATTTAGCTCGTTCGAGTTTTATAAGTCCCTTGCTCCTATAGACCAAGTAACCGGAAAGATCAGCTCAAAGGCGGTATTCTTTTGTAAGCTTGCACCAAGCCGTAATGGGAGAAGAGGACAAATCACTAACTGGACATGTACATCGTAGCCGGATTACTTGCTGGAGCCACAGAAGCCGTTGCGGTGGTTACCCCCATGGAAGGTATGCTCAATAGCCCAGGATTTTTACCCAATTAAAATTCGGATTGACTAACTTTTTCTTACTTTTCCCCACAGTCGTCAAAATTCGTTTACAAGCCCAACACCACTCCATGGCCGATCCCCTGGATATTCCCAAGTACGCCATCCCCTCTCTTCCCAACATAGCACCCTCCCCCCACTAACCCTCCACTCCTTCACAGATACCGCAACGCAGCGCACGCTGCCTATACTGTCGTTCGCGAGGAAGGATTCGGCGCCCTCTATCGCGGCGTCACCCTGACCGCCCTCCGCCAAGCCACCAATCAAGCTGTCAACTTCACGGCGTATACCGAGTTCAAAGCCTACGCTCACAAGCTGCAACCACATTACCAGGAACAAGGCCTCGAGCTCCCTGCCTACCAACACATGCTGCTCGGCCTCGTCTCCGGCGCCATGGGCCCTCTTTCTAATGCCCCAATTGACACGATAAAGACGAGATTGCAGAAGACACCCGCGAAACATGATGAGACGGCAGTAAAGAGAATCATGTCGATTGCAGCAGATATGTGGAAGCACGAGGGTGTGCATGCGTTTTATAAGGGTATTACGCCGAGGGTAATGAGGGTTGCGCCGGGACAGGCGGTCACATTCATGGTGTATGAGGCGATTAGGGGGTGGATGGAGAGGGTGAAGCTGTTCCCGCAACCGGTAGAGTATCAGGAGTAGAGAAGGCTCTGAAGGGCAGTGGAGGTGGAGCGAATGTGGAAATGTATGATCAATGTACTGACATTTTTTTCCTTTCTCAGAACTCTGTGTTTTCCTTTTCATGGTGCAAAAAAGAGTGGAGCGGACATCTTGCTTTATGGCGTTTAGTTATTTCATTGATTGCCATGTGTTATTTAACACTAATCATTTCTCGATTTATGATTGGTTTCAAGTTTCTTTTATTTTCTTTCTTTCTTTCGTTCTTTTTTTTTTTCTGAAGGATTATGCAGCTACACTTTTCGAGTGACTACCTGAATAGGAACCGTTGTCACGTGACCCCGAATCTATATTACCTCAACGGGTAATTGTTTAGGGATTAAGGGAGAATTGAAGTCGAGTCATTTGAGCCAACATTAATGGCCAAAGACAAGCCCCGCAGTAACTTTTGGCTTTTCGAACAAGCAAAGAAATTATAGAGTGAAAGTGTACTTCTTCTGTAGCGATCGAGACCTAGCAAATACATATAACGAACATAAAATGCCATTCAAATCGGCGCCGGCTTAGACGAGGATGAGAGCAGGAAAAAACAAAAGTGGGTGAATTTAATACAAAGCGCAAAGAACCTAAAGCCCGTGTGCAAAGACCCGCTCTAGAGAGAAGTAAGAAAGTCCCGTTTGTGATGCTCTCCTGCCAATCTGAACTCAAAAGCCCTTGCAAAAAAGGAGAGAAAACAGCAGCGTCGGAATGCATGTCACAAAAGACCCTAAGGGAAACAAAATGGAACGGGCATAAGATGGTCGGTATAGTGCTACATTATCTCATATCCCCAAGAAAAGTAGAGATTGTTAACTGCTCCAATACTGGTGTACCCCACCGAGACCTTTCAACAGGCTTCCAAAACACCATTCAAGCAATAGTTCGTCAGAGGCAGGTTCCGAAATTTTCAGAACCATTATCTAACTCAGCCTCAACTCCCCGCCTTCGGTATTAAACAGTCTCAGTCTATTCATATACGGCGCCCAAAACCTCTTCTTGTCGCTACTTTCACAATAAAAGCTTGGTATCTTCTCAACATTATCCGGATACGCCTCATTCTTTTCCAGGCTCAGCGACAGGAAGTTAAATCTCGCCTGCGGCAACTGCGGGCCCCTTGACACCCACGCATCTGTCAAGGGCTCCTGTTTCTCGAACCCGGTTTCGTACGCCAACCGTGCAGCGATCTTGATCAATATAGAGGATGTTATGAAAGCATCGTAACCTGCTTCATGGTATGCCTCAGTAGTGGAAGCGTATTGAGTGTGGTCTGGGTGGAGAAGAATCTTGGGATTCGCCTGGAAGCGTAGGAGACTCTCGAGAAGCTGCAGTGTGGAAGCTGAATTCGCGGTTGCGGAATCATCGTGACAGGTGGCTAGATATTTTGTGTCGATTACACTGTTGAAGAGGACTATCAGGTTTGCTGTATAGGTGTATCAGAGTTATAGGGTTCTTACATAGGAAAGCTCGTGTGAATCAAGTGAACGAACTCTTCAACCTTATCTGGTAACTTTCCAATAAAGCAATTATATAAATGTAGTAAATCCATGAATAGGTTATGTCCCACCAGCACAGTCCTCCTACCGTCTGGTCTCTTCGGATCGAACAATTCATCAACGATATGTCGTAACCCAATTGCCGAGTCTAGCTGCTGATTGAAGAGTTCTTCCGACTCTGCTTTTCGTTTATTGATCATTTCTTCATTTGCGCGAGTCACGCAAACGAAAGTGGATTTACCAACACTCTGAAGCTTTGGAAATCGAGTTTTGACGATCTGGTGAACAATCAACCGCTGATAATTGGACATGAGATTACGGTCCGTGGTTATGTTGATAAAATCCCATGGAGCCTGCGGAAAGGGTTAAGTGCAAATTCATTACATCTGAGAAACAGAGCACTAACATCTGGGTCGTTTTCCCACTCTTCAAGGGCCTTGATACAGTCGTCTGCCTATATACTAGTTAGAGCTGTAGCTCAAAGCTTTGTAACAGCACAACAGGAGTCGAACAAATTGCTGTAAAGAAGGATCAATTGGCGTAGGTCTTTGCTTGCCGGTTTCCTCTTCCTGCCATGTTGCTCTAATGTTCTTCTCTTCCTCCCGTGTTAGATAAGGAACTCCCTGGCGAAGCTGTGTGTTGAAATCGAATCCATTATTTGCCAAAAATGCCAAAGCTACATATGCCTCATCAATATTAACCTTGTACGCTGCGCCCCAGACACTTACTGCTGCTTTGTAGAGAAAAAACCCTATCGACATTGAAGTTTTGTTGAGCTACAATAGGGCTGACATAGATGTTTATCTGTCAAAACCGTCCCGTTAGAGCTGAGTAAAGTCGAGATGGATGCAAAATTGGGATACGTACAGGTGAAGCAATGTAATTCTCTAGTAAAGTCTGAATTAGCATGACAGACATCCAATATGCCTCAACAGAGCAGAGGCCTCTACATTCGTACGTACTATCACCCTCATTCCACTCAACCGGGCATAACCCCACCTGAAGCAATTGGTACATCTCGACTGCTTCCTTCATCGCTTGGTAACATTCCTGAAGGGATTGTTTTGTCCTTGGAGGCTGCCGTAGTCCAGTTTTAGGTTTGCCCACGCCAGAGAATTCCAAATCAAACGCAACGAACATTGAGCGACGAAGCTTCTCTATGATCTCTGGCCGTTGCTCATCAAATATTGTTGAAGTGAGCTGCATGCTTTCTGCGATCGTTGGAGGTCGAGGGATAGCGTCTGGGTCGGTTACCTCACCAGAGGTGAACTTCCCACGAACGATACGGCACTGCACTGATCTTATATATGGTTTCTTATTCCCGTGTCCAGCAGGTTGCTGTTCTTGTTTGGTTGCCCCGGATCGGAACTGCCTGCTGAGAGTTTCGTGGGCTGGCCAGGGTAAGAAACGAGGTAATGTTCCTGAGCGAAACAATGTCTGACTAAACAGCAGGAGCTTGCCAAACCGCCGCGAGTGAAACCGCAGAGTTGCTGTACATGAAGAGAGTTGCATAGTATGCGAGAGGAAAGGTAGGAGGGGGAGTTTGTAGGGCAGCGTTGTTCACGTACGAGCACGAGTGTTATTTAATAGAGGGAGTTATCATAAAGCGGCAAGGGAGAACGATTCAAGGCAGACCGCAGCAAGAATTTTGAAACGCTCCCTAACACATATCATATTCTAGGGGTGAACCTGCGGTCGTCTGAGCAGGTGCTAACGTTTTTTGAAATAGGATTTGTTCATATTTTGCTACTATAGTTTCTCAACTATGCGTAGAGGTGGTTTCCAGGCAACTCAAGGTTCGCTAAATCTACAAAACTCTGGAGTCTCAGGAAAAGCTTAGAAGCACTACATCACATAATCCACCAGAGTTTAGACTGATGGTAGTCTCAGTATGATGCTTTGCTGTCTGCTGAATTAACGGGCACAATACATGATTGTACTCTCCTCAGACGTTACCATATTTTCCACAAAGCGCAATCCCTATCGATCTTATCGCCGATCTATTTGTGCCTGAGTTTGCCATGAGGGGAGCGAATCTTGGCGAAGGCATGGCATGAGATTAACTAGCGGGGCATGAGACCAAGTATGGACTTAGTACTACCTGCAGGCATTCTAATTGAATTGGTACCTGAATATCAGCAGCCTGGCTTGGCATAACTCTTGGCATCCCATCCACGAGGACATCTTCCTTGTCTCGTATGATATATCCATAAAATTGCAACATGCTAGCCTGAGGTTCCTCGTAGAGGACACCTATATCAAATATTTGCATCAAAATGAAACGTGACGGGGTATCGGACCCTAAAGGCACAGAATACTTCAACTTATTACTCACGTAAACGAAATCTGTGGCACTAGAAGAGGGTGATACCCGTTCCCGCTACTGGGTTAAAACCCTGAATCATAAATCAACTGTTCCCGTGCCCAAACTAATCTGTTCCCTGCTTAGTGCCTCAGCCTGCTTAGAAGTCAATCAAGTCCTCCTGTGCTAATGTTTTAGGAATGCCACATTCTTCGTTCAATCCGCCATCGTCTGTAGGTGACTGACAACGCGAATCCGACTAAAGCCTCGCATGAGCCAGCACTGCCTTCTTTCGCTCGATATTCTCCTCCACGGGCCATATACTAGCACGCTTAAGATACCGAAGACTAAAAAGCTGCCGATGATGCATCCCCCAATAATGTCATATGCATCACCCACAGCTCCTACCCCATCTCAGAACCTTCCAGTTGGCTCGGCAACATGTAATATGAGAGAAAGTAATTGAATGGTGCCTATAACAATCGTCACAATGACAGTGATAACCGTGAGAATGATGGAGTAGTATAGGATTGCAATTTGGTCTTGGGCGACGCTGGATGATGCATACAGGACGGACATGAGCGCACCATCTGTTGTATCAAGCAAAGACATACCAGCTGTTTACGATTAGATAGGGATTGTCACAAGAAATCGGGGGTAGTAGTGACCAGTAAAGAGAATAGGGAAGATCAAGATCAACCAATACTTGTTCCCTTTATAGCTTGAATTGATGTAGTCTGGTTGGTAGAATCGATGCTATTCCTAGAAGCGCAATCTCAGAGGATGTATCAAATCCTAAGCCGACTAAGAATTTGTGAGTTCGTACATGACCAATTTCCCAACGTGCACTTACATAGAACGCCCAGTGGGTACACTTTCCATGGCCGGTCCACTATTAAAGGCACCCTTAAATACCTGAAAGAAGCAACCCGAACCAGTGACTTTAAAAGCATCATCCATATTTTCATCCTGCTCATCCTTGATTGTGGCCTTCAATTTCTTCACGAGCTTGTATATAATATACGCATTGATAAGCGCCAATACAATAAAAAATGCTGCCGATACAGAAGTTCTAATGATACCGCCAATGTAGGAGAATCTGTCAAAGCGTTCAGAAAGCGAGGCAGCCGTTGCGGCAACTGTTATCGGTTTAATGATCACTATCCTACACCGCAGCATCATAGGCAATTATTTATATTTAAAGACACCTGCACTTAACACTTACGTAGAATGGCCCCACAAGAAGTACATCCGCACTGTAACAGGGCGCTGTCCAGAGGCGATAAGCCTTCACGTCATGAGGTCAATTGCCTAAAAGATCCAATTAGCTTCCAATCCTTTTTGCTCTTCTGATTCAAAATTCGAAAGACACGATGGGCGCACTGATATATGGTCTGCATCGAGAGCGTGTCGTAAACCTAGTGTATATGCCAAAACTGCTGTGCCCATAAGTGGCTTAGTGGTGAACTCCTAGTTTCCACAATCATTGATTAGCCATCTATTCCTGAGGACCTGTTAGAGTAAAACCTAGGAAAGTGCTACGTTGTAAAAAGTATCATGTTAGTTTACTGTACCTGTTCCCATTCAACGGTGATCAACGCTGAGAGCTCACCAGTACAACCCCAACTCCTGCCAAACATACCAAATTTGCCATAGCAAGAATGACGATGATGTGTATCAGGTAGAGTTAACTTTTGCAGGTACGGAATCCGGCTATGTTATCTGATCGCTGTGAGCTTCGTCAGCTTCAGGGCGTTTGAACTGCGATCTTGAGGAGCCATTAAAGAAGAGTCTGCCTACTGGCTTTTCCCGTTCAGCGACTGTGAATTCGGCCAGATCCTCATCATGCCCATAAGGAAGGAGAATAAAGAGTTTTCTTAACGCTACGACCGATTAGTACTTCACAACCTCCGCAAGCCTCGCCAAGTAGAGGCTTCTCGAGAGAAGTGGGGTTCGGTCCATATCCTAGATAGAGCAACCTTGTCAACTAGGAGTACCCTTTTTAGGTTCCACTTATTATTGCGCACAGATTCCTCTGTGAATTACAGCTAACATCTTAAAGATATCAAGGTATAATCAGGCTGACATTCAATGTTTCTGCTATGTGTTTATCACTTTGATGTTGGCATGATATTTAAGTACCCTGAGGCCGTTCTTACCTAATGGATGATACTACTTCTAGAATTGTAAACCGTCAGTTTGAAGATAATTAATTGCATGGCAGAACTGGAGCCGGCAGAGGCAGCTGGTTATTGTAAATGAATATCTAAAGGTGACAAAGATAGATAATACATTAAACACCAGGAAGTTATTGCCACATAAATCTACAAAGTATTTTACACAGGATGTATATAAAGGACAACAAAATGCGATCTGGATATAACCCAATAACGTGGCAGACATAACAATGAGACGGTTATGAGGCTAAACAAAATGGATAAAACCAAACAATTCCAAGAAATGACCTAGCTCCAGAAGTGAGTCTAGGAAAAGTCCGAAGGGGAGTCAAAAAGCTAACAGCCAAAGTACGGAGAGTAGAAAAGTACTAACATTTTTCAGCAGAAACCTTGCACGCCTGAGGAATAAGAACGTCCTCAATGAAAAACAAAGGAGGAAAAAATAAATGAAAATAAAAAATAAATGGTTAATGGAATGGCATCAAGTCGTAAAATAAACCAAGGATAGCGGAAATACAAACCACGCCATCATATCGTGATGTTTGAGAAATGTTTTTGTAAATGGGCTTGAGAGATGCCCATAGAAAACTCCACCCAGTGCTCTACAGTCAAAATCGCCAAACATGTATCCAATTCAGAAATTGCACTAAAAATTGTATCTTGTACCTTGTCTGCTCAAAGGTTTACCATTTCTATTGAGCAATGTCTTATCATCACCGTTTGTACTCTTTCGGTTCCCTTTGCTCTTTTTCATTCGATGATCATAGTGCGTGTGGCCAAGTTCAGCAGTTGCTGTGGTGTTTGCCCAATTTAAACACCTATGTGCAGAAGGATCAAACTGTGCCTTTCCACGAGTTGACATTCTTATACCGCTAGTGGATTCCGATCCGGAGGCGTCCTCAACAGGAGTAAGATAAGCCTTTCGTTTCTCCATACCATCAATGATCTTTTTCCGATACAGTTCCAATTCTTTTTTAAGCTTCAGTTCTCTCTCGCCACGTACGTCCAGCCACGAAATTAACGCGCTGACTTCCTCTGGAGTCTCGTAGAACGCGAACTGATGTGCGTAGGTAAGACTAGTTTCACCTTCTTCCTTCCGCTTACGCTCCATCACAGCTGTATTGCAGTCAAGATCCATGTTTTGCTCAGAGACATCTTCGGGTTGTTTGGTACCCTCGATAAATCCTTCTCTCTCCATATCGCTTGGACCCTGTATCCATAATCTTCCATTAGCATAACCGGCATCTGCGGTCGAACTCGTAGGAAGGCCACCAAATGGCATCCCATTGCGCTCAAACCACCAATACCTATTAAAAAACCGATCTTTTCCTAACAGGCGTAATCTGGCACAATCAGCCTCACGAAGATCCTCATCAATTGTAGCAATTTCTTCTTCTTCTTTGGCTATTTTGCTCCGTATTTTTTCGATATTCTTAAGAACTCTCTGGAACTGTTGAGATGTCTTAGGCCTGCTTGCTGCAGCTTCGGCTCGTTCCTTTTCTTCCTCACGTTTACGCTTTCGCGCGTTCGCTCGTTCATCTCCACGGCGTAGAGACCTCCGGTTGTCCGTATCTTCTCCAGTCTCATCAATCTCATCCTCATCCTCTGTACCATTCATTCTGGAGTCATTATCACCCTCTTCCTTTGATGTCGATCTCCCTCGATCAGGAGATATGGATCGAGGTGTATTTTCAGGTAACAAAATTTTTCGTTCATCTTCCAAGGCACGAAGCTCCTCGAGGCTATTGAAAGTTAGATAAAATACACCAACAGCATGAGGGTTTTCACTTACTAAGCCTTTCTTGCTCGTTGATGTTCTATTTTCTTTTTGCGGTATTCAGTCATTGCTTCGGAGCACTCCTCCATGTACTTCCGGACTATTGGTGCGTCATAGGATAGACCAACCAATATGTGAAGAACGAGCACTCTGAGGCTTATGTCAAGCGTCAGGTACTGTTTTTTTCACAGTTTGCTGGGTTGGCTCTTGATCAGCAGGCACGAGGTGGGACAATATTCTTTCAGCATCATTAGTGTATTTCGGCAGGAGCGATAGTTGATCAAGCAATCCGACAACGATAACCTGCCAACCACCGTTCTTGAAATCACGGCGCCGAAGCCGAGATATCCAATCGTATCCGTCTTCGAACAATTCGGCAGCCCGATGCCCAATCTCCTTTTTGTCATCATCTTCCATCTCAACATCTTCGCTGTCTGGTGTATCTCGACTTCCTTGCTTCACCTTGACTTCAACTTTGTCCTCTGCTGCCTCTGACTCCTGTTGCGAGCTGGAATCATCCTCGTCGTCTTCCTCGTCATCACTATCAGGGATTTCAGGCAGTGAAATTTCAACTCTGCCGTTATCGCCCTCGCCAACGAAGGATTTTAATAGTGCACAATGAATGTCAACAAAGAGTTCGCAGTCTACTTCTTCATGGCTGAATTGAATTGCGTCCACATAATCGTCAAACGTGAATGAATCAAGAAGGAATGGCTCGCAATAGATATTCAAGAAGACCCAAGTTTCCAAGAGGAAATGGACGATTTCATCATCGAACCGTATTGCATTTGAGCTCGGTTGAGAAGAATGTGTTACGAAATGTAATCTCGGCCGTTGAGGTGCGTCTGATTTTGGGGGCACCTGAAGATCCTCAATGGGGTATCGGATGACTGGGGGAGGCGGTGGTTTTGGTACTGGAACCGGCTTGATCTCCTGCTTCATCACAATCTTGCTCAGTGGGACGATAGATGCGTTAGTATCTCGTTCGGGAGTTTGCGCTGGGCTACTAGATGCAGTAGGATCTGCACTCTTCCCACTACGTGCCACTGCTTGCTGGCTTTTGCTCTTATGGCTTTTGGGCGGTGTGGGGATTGGCCGTATATCGAGCGTGGACGTTCCGGTGGAGTCTGTGCTTGGGGTCGCTGCAACGCTGTTGCTTCTGATGTTGCCTAACAAAGCTGCTTCCTGTTCCTTCCTACGAACTAAAGCCGCCTTGCGGTCCGCTGCGGTTAGGCCTCTCATCAGATGCGGCGGTATTGTGCTGTCAATTTTGTATTTCTTTGCATATTGTTCCTTCACAACCCAAGGAGCACCTGTCCATGCCTCTCGAGATACTGTATTCTTAATGAACGACCGTAGCATTGCCTTGGTGAAAACCTTTCTATCTCGAACAAGCTGGTCGTCATCAACATTGGCCTCGGCATCATTGCGATTAGGCAACTTGACAACATAACGAGAACAAGCTCTGCGCTCGACTTCATTCGTAACGGGGTTTCGTAGTTCTGGGAACCGACTTTTCTCCCTGATAATAGCTTCTGTCCGGTCTCCATTAGGTAGGAATGCCATTACGGTTTCCCCGGGATAGAAATCTTGTTTGAAAAGCTACAGAGCCTGTTAAGTGTGTGGTGCTGCAATATGTGTACTTGTGAAACGTACCTCAAAGAGATGATCCACTAATGTCACAGAGTAAGCAAATATACTACGGTGAGAATGAATTGGAGCAAAGTTACCTAGATTATCTACACGAGATATTGTTTGAAATTGTACCTTTCGTAGCACTGGCTCTTTCAGGGCTTCAGGAAATGTTTCATCAACGTCTTTAGATCCGGCAGTCTACTAGGCATTAGTCGAGACAATTGAGCAAAATCATTAATGCTACTACAAACCTCACTACGATGGGCTTCAAAAAAGCTCAAATTAGAATGCCCTGTTATTTCACAGATGAAGCGCTTCTATTGAGAAGATTAGATCAAAGTCTATGAACTGGTCCATGTAGACCTCATACCTGTTTATAAAAGTCGAGCCTACAAATGGTGATTCTATTAGCAATAATATTTCTTGACAATACCAGGATCGTGATATAAAGGTGGCTAATAGGGTAGAAGTTACAGTGCAGAAGTGAGAGGTGTGTGACCAAACCATGTGGTGATCGGTGTGTTAGCGAGACAAAACTGCAGACGTACCTAGCAAGGTAATTTTCATAGCTAGTAAATATCTCCCCCGTCTCGCCGATGAGCCATACCTGCGGAAGTAGGGTTAGAATTGAAGCGAAAGCTATAATTGAGCAAGGCCAGAAATTACCTCTTGTGAAGTATCATCGATGAGCGGTGCCGGAACAAATTGCACAGGCTTCCTCTTGAATAACACCTGTTGGTTGATGGAGAAGGCGTAGCATTAGCTCTTGGCCTAGCGGGCGGACATGCGTGTGGGGAGGAATAACGACGATGACGGTTGTCTGGGAGCCTCATACCATTCTTCAGCGGAGGTATAGCAGGAGTCCTATCCGGCGATTCGATGAGGGTCCTTGAGACGAGCGAAGCGATAAGCAACGACCGTTGCCGGTGGGGGGGGGGATGTCCGGCTGAGGACGCAGATATAATGGCTTCAAGACAGTGTGTTTGATATCGGACTACGGGGGGACCGGCCGTTGTGAGGGAGGGGTGAGGGGGGGGTAGTTGTGGGAGGGGAGGTGGTGGTCGCGGACGTTGTTGGTGATGCTGCCGTTGCGGTCGGGGAGTGTGTGGGGAGGGGCCTGGGGGGGAGATTTGCGGACGGCTGTGGGCGAGAGAGATATTTGGGGTTATTGGGGGGGGGATGGGCCGGGAGATGCGGCTGGGGCGGTGGGCGGTGGGCGGCGGGCGGTGGGTTGCGAGGGTGCTGCTGGGGTTGGGGGGGGGGGGGGTGGGGGGGCGCTGGGCGGGTGGGTGTGCGGGCGGCGGGCGGAGACGAGAGGGTGCGCACGAGGGGGGAGGAGAGGGAGGAGGCCATTTTTTCGAATGGCTAAGTCCCGGGGACTCTTGATGAGGGTTCGCGCGACAGACAACTGAGCCAAGAACTGATCGGGAGCAAGTACACCTTAGTAAGGATTCGAGTGAGGCATGCCCGCTGGCCCACAAGGATGCCTGTTCAGGTAAACTCAGATCCGGAAGGCCGCCATGCCCGACGTGGCATAGCGCGGAACAGAGCTCGCACCCAGCGGCGGGCGTGGGACGCTGCGTGGTGTGCGGCAGCAGGCGGCGGGCGTGGATGGACCAGCGGCAGAGCGCGGCGGCCTCGGGACACAGGCTACCAGGGCCGGTGCACGCCTCATACTGCGGGAGGGGGAGGGGAGGGGGAGGGGAGGAGGAGGAGGGCGGCGCCGGGGCTGTAGGAGCACACCAGCACACGCAGCAGCGCCCACGCTTGACGCTCGACGCTCGACGCTCGACGCTCAGCATGCCCGGGCCTGGCGACAGGTCAGCAGGCGGGCGGCGCAGGCCAGGAGGCTTTCGCTTTCGCAGTGCGCCCGCGCTCGATGCGAGCAAGCCGAAAGCTGTCGAGGTCGCTGCACTTATTTGCTACGGTGCGCGGGTGCCGGGTAGGGTGGCCCTGTGGTGACCAGCCGGAGGAGGAACCCGCCTCGCCCGCCCGCTCAAGACGGCGTGTGGGCTCCGCGCGTGACGAGGATGCCATGCCAGTGTGCCCAGGCCATGCCAGGCCATGCCAGGCCAGGCCCCAGTGCTACGGCTGACCCTCTCGTTGTCTGCTCCCCCTCATCCCTTCCCCCCTCCCCCCCACGCGTCAAACTCTTCCTCGCCGCTGGCCACCCCCTCCTCCCCCCCCCCCCCCCCTCCACTCCCATCCGCCCCTTCCACACTCCACCCTTCCCTTCCCCCACAACCCTCCCCCCCTAACCCCAGGGCACCACCCCATCCTCCCGACCCACACCCCGAGGGCTGCTGCTGGCTTCGAGGGAATCAGTCCGCCGCTTGCATTGCCGAGACGTAGAAAATTCCGCGAATTCGAGAATCAGTAAAAATATGTTCTGATGTCAACGGGTCCTGGTTTTTTATTTTTATATTCGCAAGTGACTGCCTCGTACAGCCGTCAAGTGCGGAAGCTAAATGAAGCTTTTTTTTTTTTTCTTGATGTGTGTGACTGATTCCCCCGCCACATTAATCGCTGGGCCCATTCCAAAACCGACACCCCCCCCCAACCAGAACCTGAACTCTTGGCGCTGCCACATGGGACTAGCATTTTGGATCTTTTTCCGTTTGACAAAAATTTAGAAGGTATGATAGTACCTGAATGCAAGCAACTATCACAGCGCATCGCCCAAAACTCATTGGCACCACATCGCATCACATCCCCGCTTCAATGGATTGCTCGTGCGGTGATGCTCGTCTGGCAGCATCGTCATTTTTTATGCAGTTCCCGCAAAATGTCAAGGATGTTATCAGCGGAGCAGCGAAAAGCGACGCAGATACCCAGGCCTACCTTTCGGCACTCTCCCAGCTGGCAATTGAGCCCCAGCTGACTCCGCTGATACTCAAATACTACGACTTCATATTCCCAGAGCTTGTATCACGATGGCCCAGTTTTGCCTCTATTGACTCAATTGCCTCTGCGTTTGGGCGCATACTCCCGGTTCAGCCATTCCTTCTACCCTTCGCTCAGGATGTCCTCAATGTCAACCAAAAGTCATCATTGTATACCTCAATTGCACATCTTTCAACTTCCTCCACATTTCAGGAGCTAGAAAGTATACCTATTGAATCTACAAAGGAAAAACTCCTGTCGTTATATCGGCTTCTCATGTTTCGGAGGGAGAACTTTCTCGATCTTGTGAAGCCTGTACATATATTCCCGTTGTTAGGGCATTCGGATCGTGTGATTCGATATCTTACGATCAAGACTATATGCCTTTTTTTGAACAGCAGTGATTCACAGGAAACTGAGATGATATCTCGTTACCTTGGAAAAGAGGCTGTTCTGGGTATATATGAAGGCAAGGTGGTGGATTATGGTTTCTTGCCGTGAGCAATTCATTGACCTAGAAAGAGGCTCACAGCTAACGTAAAACGGGATAGTCTCCTTGAGACAAAACGTCTATCCGAGCTAGGTGCTGAACTCGATGAAATACGGCGTAGCAGCCTCCAGAGTAATACAAAAACTCCAAAGATAATAAAGCAGTATCATTTATCCTTATCAGTAGCGAATCTTTGTGGCGTTCTCATCATTCGCCTTCGTGGTAAGCTTTGACATGCCTTTCTTCTACAGATATTCAATCCCTAATGGCATTGCTTTAGGCCCACCAACAGATCAATCTTCCATAGTGCTCACACCCTCTACTGAAATAAATGTCCGCAAAATAGCTCTAGCCTTACGGTCCCACCAGCCGCTGTTAATCACAGGGCCTGCAGGGTCGGGGAAGAGCTTTTTGGTGCATCAGATAGCCCAGAAACTTAGTGAATTAGCTACTATGGTGTCTATACACCTGGGAGACCAAACGGATGCAAAATCATTGATAGGAGCATATACATCGGGAGATACCCCTGGAACCTTTGAATGGAGGCCTGGTGTTCTGACCACAGCAGTTCGGGAAGGCCGCTGGGTATTGGTAGAAGACATTGACAAGGCACCGACAGAGGTTCTGAGTATTCTATTGCCTCTAATGGAACACGGGGAGCTTCATATACCTAGTCGAGAAGAGAGAGTTGTTGCTGGAAGAGGGTTTCGCCTGATTGCAACTATGCGAACAGTTGATACCGGAAGAACGCCTACGACTTACACAAACATACTTGGCAGCCGACTCTGGAGCAGAATAAACATACAGATTCCATCTGAAGAAGAACTTCGTGAGATAATAGATACAAGATATCCAGCAAGTCGTCTAATATCTGGTATGCTATTAGATACATACAAAAGTATTCACTCTTTGTATCAGGACCCCGCATTTTTCTCTGTTAGTAAAACATCATTGGGCAGACAGATTTCACCAAAAGATCTGTTCAAGTTATCTATGCGAGTGAATGCTCTTTTCTCATCTGCACGCGCCTCGGAAGGTTCTACGACTATTTCAGAAACCCTCCTTGACGAAGTCTTTTTGGAAGCTGTTGATTGCTTTGCCGCAGGATTACAAACGCAGGAAGCGAAACAATTTGTCGTCAACAAGATCGCGCAAAAGATGCAGATCTCACCAGGGCGCGTCGCATTGTTTCTCAATGGCCATGTTCCAGCTTTCCGTAACCAGGAAAAATCACTTTCCATCGGCCGTGCACGGTTAACTAAGCGAAAAGTTACCGGCATACGACAAAGCGGTGAAGCGATTAAGCCGTTTGCGAAAACAAATCATATGTTGCGGCTCCTCGAGCAAATAGCTGTTGCTGTAAGGCTCGCAGAGCCTGTACTGCTTGTTGGTGAAACTGGGACAGGAAAAACTACCGCAGTTCAGCAGTTGGCAGATATGTTGCGATATAAACTGACCGTGATCAATTTATCCCAGCAGACAGAGAGCGGTGATTTACTAGGGGGTTACAAACCTGTGGACCTAAGGACACTTGCAGTGCCACTGAAAGATAAATTTGAGGAGCTGTTTGAAAAAACATTCTCACTGAAACGTAATGCACACTTTATCGAGATGCTGAATAAGTATTTCTTGAAGCAAAACTGGGCGCGAGTGTTGGCACTCTGGAAAGAGGCCGTGAAAAAGGCCGAGGACTTTTTCAGCTCATCACCACCACAGCCCCCAGAAGGAAAGCAAGATAAACCAAAGAAGAAAAAGCGGAAAGTCGACATATTGGACCGTGCAGAGTTACAAGCCAGATGGAATCAATTTGCAAACGATTTGTCTCGCGTGGAAGCACAGGCTTCACAGCTTACGAAAAGCTTCGCTTTTTCATTCGTTGAAGGCACTCTTGTGAAGGCTGCTCGAAATGGAGACTGGGTTTTACTGGATGAAATCAATCTTGCAGCGCCTGATACTCTGGAAAGTATAGCTGATCTTCTAAAAGAAGGAGGCCAGGGTAGTATCCTGCTTTTAGAGAAGGGTGCCGTAGACAGGATTGTTGCTCATCCTGACTTCAGAATCTTTGGCTGCATGAACCCTGCTACCGATGTTGGGAAGCGTGATCTGCCGCCTGCCTTGCGGTCTAGATTTACAGAGCTATATGTCTCACCTCAAGACGGGGACCTTGGAAGTCTAATGGGGGTGGTTAAGGAGTATATTGGCCATTTATGTTTGACAGATGAACAAGCACCAGCAGATATATCACGTTTATATATGGAGATTAAGGCATTGGCGGAATCTCATCGTTTGGTGGATGGTGCTGGACAGAGGCCGCATTTCAGCTTAAGGACACTTACAAGGACTCTATCTTATGTCAATGATATAGTCAAGGTATATGGACTAAGACGCTCTCTCTTTGAAGGTTTCTGCATGAGTTTCCTCACTCTTCTGGATCGGCCTAGTGAACAGCTATTGCTGCCACTAGTGGAAAAGCATCTGCTGAGCGGATTGCGGAATGCAAAAAGTTTAATCAATCAAGTCCCTAAGAGGCCAGAGGGCTCAGGAGAATCATATGTCCAATTCAGACACTATTGGATGCATAAGGGACCTTATAAAATTCAAGAACAGCTTCATTATATCATAACTCCATTTGTTGAACGGAATTTGTTGAATCTAGTTCGCGCAACTGCCACAAAGCGTTTCCCGGTTTTGATTCAGGGCCCCACATCAAGTGGCAAGACAAGTATGATAGAATACCTGGCTAAACGGACTGGCCATCGGTTTGTCAGGATCAACAACCACGAACATACTGATCTTCAAGAGTACCTTGGGACATATGTCTCGGATAGTGACGGAAAGCTTAGCTTTCAAGAAGGTGTATTGGTTGAAGCCCTGAGAAAGGGGCATTGGATTGTTCTGGATGAGCTCAATCTTGCCCCCACTGATGTCCTTGAGGCACTCAATAGGCTGTTGGATGATAACAGAGAGCTGTTGATTCCAGAAACTCAAGAAGTAGTGAGGCCACACAAGGATTTCATGCTTTTTGCAACCCAGAACCCACCTGGATTATATGGTGGCAGGAAAGTACTGAGCAGGGCATTCCGAAACCGTTTCCTAGAGCTACATTACGACGACATTCCAGAAGCAGAACTGGAAACCATCCTGAAAGAGAGATGTCAGATTGCTCCAAGTTATGGCGCAAAAATTGTTACTGTTTACAAGGTTTGTGATTCAGTATATCCCGTTTTAATGACTTCAAGACTGACATTATATAGGAGCTTTCTGTCCTGAGACAGTCGACTCGCCTCTTTGAACAGAAAAATAGTTTTGCCACTCTTAGAGACTTATTTCGATGGGCAAACAGGGAAGCTGTGGGATATCAACGACTCGCAGAGAATGGTTACATGCTTCTGGCGGAGCGAGTTAGAAGGCCTGAGGATAAGCAAGCTGTCAAGAGGGTGATTGAAAAAACTATGAAGGTCACAATTAATGAGGAAGCCCTTTACGGCCCCGACGCTATTCCCGAATTCCAACTATACAGTAATCGACCGAACTCAGATGGCATTGTGTGGACAAAAGCAATGCGACGGCTATTTGCTTTGGTCGCAGAAGCTTTGAGAAACAATGAACCTGTCTTATTAGTTGGAGATACAGGTTGCGGAAAAACCACAGTGTGCCAGATGCTGGCAAAAGCATTTGGGAAAAAACTTTTCGTCGTCAATGCTCATCAAAATACAGAGACTGGTGATATTATCGGAGCACAGAGGCCTATAAGAAATCGATCTTCTTATTCCGCTCAGCTCTACGAGGATCTAATGAAGGTCTTCACCGAATACGTGTCTACGCCTAGCTACCTAGGGCAAACTGAGCTTCCCTTAGATGACTTGATATCTGGATTTACCTCCTTAAGCCAAGAAACTTTGAAGAGAGTTCCTTCTGAATTGATAGAGAGGATAAAGCATAACCGAATCCGAGTCAAGGCCCTGTTTGAGTGGGCGGATGGAAGTCTCGTGCAAGCAATGAAAGACGGTCACTTTTTTCTCCTGGACGAAATATCGCTTGCGGACGATTCCGTCCTTGAAAGATTGAATAGTGTCCTCGAATCTCACAGAACAATCTTATTAGCAGAAAAAGGTCTCAATGAGGCACAGGTGACAGGCACAGATGGCTTTCAATTCTTGGCAACCATGAATCCAGGGGGCGATTATGGAAAGAAAGAGCTCTCTCCCGCTTTGAGAAATCGGTTTACAGAAATATGGGTACCACCAATGACGGATTTGAACGACATTACCAGCATCGTTGCCTCTAAGCTTTCGACAAACGCCTCTAAGTATGTCTCAACTATTGTTAACTTTGCCCATTGGTTTTCCGAGACATATCGCTCCCCTTCTCAGACATCAATCTCTATCAGGGACATTCTTTCATGGGTCAAATTTGTGAACCTTTACCCTGAAGAACCATTGTTTGGACTGCTGAATGGAGCGGAACTCGTATATCTTGATAGCTTGGGTGCCAATCCCTCAGGCCTGCTCTCAACTTCGTCACAAGGTCTCGTCATTGAGAAAAATCGATGCATTCAACAGCTCTCCATGATGGCAGATGAAGCCCTTGAAGCGTACAAAATTAGTCAAGTGGCAGTCTCCACTGATAACGCTCAACTCAGGATCGGGTCCTTCAGCCTTGAAAGGAAACTATCCAGTGCCCTTAATGTATTTTTTAACCTCCAAGCCCCTACGACTGCCACAAATGCCATGAAAGTCATTAGAGCCATGCAGCTAAGGAAACCCATTCTCCTCGAAGGCAGCCCGGGAGTTGGTAAAACAAGCCTGGTTACAGCGTTAGCATCAGCTACTGGAAACCCTCTCGTGCGCATAAATCTATCTGAACAAACGGATCTCATGGATTTATTCGGGTCAGACGTTCCTGTAGGCGGTGGGCAAAGTGGGGAGTTCATATGGAGGGATGCTCCTTTCTTGCAGGCAATGCAGCGGGGTCATTGGGTCTTATTGGATGAGATGAATCTTGCGTCTCAATCTGTTTTGGAAGGACTTAACGCATGTTTAGATCATCGAGGTGAAGCATATATTGCCGAGTTGGATCGAACATTTACCTCGCACCCAGATTTCGTCGTTTTTGCTGCCCAAAATCCGCATCATCAGGGGGGAGGAAGAAAGGGCCTTCCGGCGTCTTTTGTGAATCGCTTCACCGTTGTATACGTTGACTCTTTGAACATCGTAGATTTGGAATTAATATCCAACCGCCTCTTTCCAACTGTCTCTGAGATAGATATCTCAAACATCATCAACTTCATTGTCAAGTTGGATCATGAGGTGACCCACAGACGATCGTTCGGTCAAGCTGGCGCGCCTTGGGAATTCAACCTTCGTGATGCCATGCGGTGGTTGTCATTGTTGTCATGCAAATCTGGCCTTACAAGCACACGCTCTCCTAGCGAATATCTGGATGTCATCGTGAAACAACGCTTTAGGACCTCGCAGGACAAAGCATATGTTGACCAACTATATAAGGAAGTATTTGGACACTATCCAGAGAGGCGGAATTTATTCCACAGGATTACAGAGCAATTCTTCCAAGTGGGTCATGCACTAATTCAGCGTACTTCATCAAACCATCAGCATACAGCTGCCCACGGAGAGGCTTTACTCACCACGCAGTTAGCAACTGTCGAAGCAGTCATGACATGCGTGGAACGAAATTGGCCCTGTATACTTGTAGGGCCGTCAGGTAGTGGAAAGTCTAGCATTATTAGACTGCTAGCAGTTATCGCTGGCTCGGTATTGGATGAAATGGCGTTGAATACTGACATTGACACAATGGATATTGTAGGAGGTTTCGAACAGCTTGATGTTTCCAGGAGGATATCCGTTTATATACAAGAGTTGGAAACTTATGTCAAGTCTTTTGCGGCACATGAGCTACGAGAACATACTCAACTAGCACCAAATATTGTGACTCTACTAGACCAGATCAAAGTGCAGCGTCTCGAACAATTTAACGTTGAGCAGCTAACCCAAATTGCGAACTATCTTAAGGAATTCCGTTCTCACAATGAGAAGTTCCAGGAATACCATCGTCGTATACAAGTATTGATTTGTGAGTGCAAACAGGTTATCACCGCACAATTTGAGTGGGTCGATGGTATATTGGTGCGTGCCGTTTCAGAAGGTCGATGGCTAGTTTTGGATAACGCCAATCTTTGCAGCGCCTCGGTGCTCGACAGGCTAAACTCGCTGTTGGAGCCCTCTGGAGTTCTGATAATCAATGAACATAGTGACTCCGATGGGGAACCAAAGTTAATATACCCACATCCCAACTTCAGACTTTTTATTACTCTAGACCCTAGGCACGGAGAGCTGTCAAGAGCTATGCGAAATAGGGAATTGAAGTTTTTCTGGATCCTAATGCAGCATGCGATCAAGTTGCCGCAGCTGAAGATGAGAGGCAAATGAAAATTGCAAAGTACGCCGCTTCAACAGCTGCTAACTCTGTAATGGGCACCTTCCGACTCTTTGACCCACCACAGGATGTTCAACGTCTAGATAGCTATCTTCAAGTTTCTCTCAATTATGTTCCAATGACCTACCACAATTATGTCCTCCGATGGCGAACTTTCTTGAGTACTTACGATGAGCCTATAAAGGCTGCGTCTCTTTTGAGGCTTTTGGAGAATTATTTGGATATTTTTTCACATCCTCAGCTAAGAAGACTTATCCAGACATCTCTTGATTACTCTTTCAGTATGATGAATATTGATGCTTCACCAACATTGAGTTCTGCACAGGTCAGTGACCATGCGTTTGACATAGTAAAAGGGCTGAAAGTGGTACTGATAGAAGTCAAATTAATAGTCCCTACATCCTCTTGTGAACTCATATCTCCTGAGGCCATCGCAAACGTACCCGCCAGACAATGATCCGTACAATCTGGCTGCATTCTACGAAATTGTTGCCGAAATATCTCGGATGGCTCAAGCTGTAGACAATTTATTGCAACGGTCCAATCTTATACGATTGGGACAAATGAATGTTCATCAAAAACCAGTTGTTTACAGTCAAGGTGTATCGAACAGGACATTGCCATTATTTACTCTTCTGAGTGATGTTCTTGACGCCCTGCAAATCTGGAGCAATAACCAGTCCATTAGATTGGATAAGGTGTGCATCTCTGTCATTGGTTTGTGTTAATCTTAGCTTACGGAATTTCAGGTCATCATTGAATCAGTAGAGGAAATAATATATTTGTGGTGGGATGTTTTACGATTGAGAGATAGCCAAACTTTTGAAGAAAGCGCTTTCTACGTTTATCTTACATTCTACAAAGAGTGGGTTGATTCAAGTGGGCCACTTTTACCACCCAGTCTTGTCGACTCAATCAAGTCTGTCTTGAAGACGTTCAAAACACAACTAAAGTTGACGACTGGGTTTTCGATGGAATTATTATGGAACCACATGCGACCTACTGTGCCGACAACAAGCGAGAGCTGGGGCTCCCATATCCAACTTGAGGCCCTTGCCGCACGATTTGATACAGTCTCTCCTCAATTCGAAGGTAAGGTAGCATAAGCCTTAGATACAAACAGCTGGTTAATCATTATAAATGTTAAAATAGGCTCAATGCAAGAATTACATGCCCTACGACAGTCTCTAGCAACGGCACTTTCATCTACTTTACGATCGCTAGCAAATCCTGGTACACTGATAAAGGAACTAGATATTCTTATCAGCGAGTTGGAAAGGAGAGAAAGTGAACAATTAAGAACTCAAGCATCATTCTTCAATTCGCAGTTCAATTATCTACTGAAATGTAGAGACCTCTTAGAATCGACTTCGAGCAAACCCAGAAGTATTGACGAAGATGCTGCAATAAGCGCGCATTTTGCATGCAGGCCAACAATATCTCTCCTACGCTATTATGAGGGTGACTTCGGGCTCCGTTTCTCATTTCCGCACATTCTCGAAGATTTATGGAAATATCCCCAGGACAGCACCATGAATGACAGACCCAAAGAGTTTCTTAGCGGGCTGTACGGCATCGATTTACTAAATATTCAACAAACTGTGGTTCAAGGTACCATAGAGCAAATACCAGCATTGAAGTCCGAGGTTCGTGCTTTGGCAAAACAATTGATCCACGAAACCAATGATCTTACTCATGATAAAATTGGTAGCCTGAGATCTCTTCTTATATCAAATCTAGCAGTTGTTCTTGATTCCCATAGAACAATATACCAAGCCGAGGATTTCATCAAAATTAAATCTGCGCTATCAGAGCTCTCAAATCCTGTGCCTATATCTCACGTTGGAATTAATGGTCTGCTGGAAGTGCTTCCACGTACATCAAACAAGGACGTCAACAAGATAATCCGGGAGTATTTTATATCCGCTATTGTTGCGGTTACTTCCGACAGTCTTGGAGTCCAGGAAAGGTTCATTGCCGTTGGAAAGGCATGGGTACACTACGCCCGCGGGTGTTTGAAGCTATTCGTGCCTAATTGTCCTGTGGACCCTGCAATGAAGTCGATTGTGAAACGGGAGCGGTTCTTGAGAAGAAAGTCAGAGCTTGAGGAGAAGTTTCGAGCGAATAGGGAATTTGAGCTTCGGTTCTCTGGACAAGGTTCCAATCTCATCATAGAACATCTTCAAATGCGAATTGAGGCCCTTGGGAACGAACCACCTAGCTCCACTATTGTCCGGCCAGCGGAATCACAAATGGACCATTTGCAAAGTGATTTCACGATACTGCTACAGACTGTTGTCTCTGGAAATTCTCAAGACCGCCTCCTAGAGTCAATCCTGGAGAGACGGCCTGGGTACAAAGATGAGGAGAAGCTCTTCCAGAGCAATATGGAGCAAGTGATTGACCGCTTGCAGAGTGCTTACCCTCTCTACAAGGATATCATCGACCCTGTTATTGGATTCCTATATTCCCTGCGGTTGGGTTACACACTGCTCTCGATGAACGTTGTGGATACCTCTAGGGCAATGGTGCTCGAAAACTCTTTGCTAACACCTACAGAAATTCTTACATGGCCTTCAAGTAGGCCTGATAGAGCCCAGACCTCTACTTCCGACACAGAGCTAGTCCATCGTATATGGAGTCTTTCTGCCCAAGCCCAATTGGAGGCACCCGCCGAGGTAGAGCAAGCTGCAATATATTCAATCAGCAACGTCCTTCACACCCTATATCGCAATTGGAAGATCAGGACGATAAAGGAGCAAGAGGAAGTCCGTGCAAATGCATCCACATATAGATATAGAGGCGCCGAAGAAGAGGACGAAGAAGCGGAGATAAAGGAAATGTTCCCAGACTACATGGAGCCTGATGAGAACGAAGATACCTCTCATCCTGAGCAAGCACAGTTAAAGAGCAAGGATCACAGTGAATTGGCAGCGGAGATCGCGAAATGCCATGCTAATATGCTCTCCATAGATGAGAAGCCAGGACTGAGCCTTAAAGAGTTGGTCCTTCGTGGTGTATCCGTTTTCATGGGTCTCCTGAAAGGAGGATTACCAGTCCCCTATCTCTCTCCAGACGAGATCGAGAACCTTATTCCAGCCCAAATACTTACTTTGAAAGACTCCGAGGATTGGCTCTTGGGGAAGCAGCCAACCGGCAAAAAATATGATTTTTACAAAGATGAAAACCTAGAGGAGACGCACAAACTCGTTGTAATCATGAAGAGGCTCTACAATCGGATCCGACAGCTGCTTGAGAACTGGCCAGAGAACGTAACGTTGCAAGACGCACTCGCAGTATCTGAGCAAGTTTTGAACTTGCCGAATACAACACCAATCGCGAAGTTCCTGTTCTATGTGGAGAAACTGCATGGCATTGTGCACGAGTGGCAGGGCGTGGCCAGCATTCAGTACTCGTTGGCGCAGCATTTCGATTTCCTGACGCAGCTAACTATTGCCTGGAGGCGGCTGGAATTACAGGCATGGCCACGATTGTTTGATATCGAGGATGAAAAATGCCAATATGAAGCTGATTCTTGGTGGTTCTTCCTATATGAAAGCATTATTGAGAATCCACTGCAGCTAGCAAAATCCGGGGAGAGCCTTGAAACGCACATCAGTGACTTGATGGCTATACTCAACACCTTTATCCAGAACTCTACCATCGGACAATATCAATGGCGGCTACGGCTCCTCCGAGTGTTCCAGCGGCACATTGTCACTTTCAACGAGGGCCAACGCCGCCTCGCTGAAGCGATTGATAATCTTGTTTCCTTTTACGCGGAATACACTCCATTCTTCATAGAGAGAACTGCTACAGCAAGGGCAAAGGTTGAGAAGGACATCGCTGAGGTGATATTACTTGCGAGCTGGAAAGATACCAATATCACTGCGTTGAGGGAGAGTGCTCACAGGTCACACTACAAGCTTTACAAAATTGTGCGGAAGTATAGAGCGAGCATGGCAGAGTCAGTACTGCCGACGCTACAAGGAAGCATGCCAGAGAAGTCATTAGATGGTTTAGATCGTACTCCGGTCACCATGCTTGAGGTCACGATGGCCCCGGAGCTGAATCTCGCCCAGGAGATATGTGTTACTGCAGTTCCCACATGGAAGGGCCGTCCCAGGCGGCTCGTGGATATTCCTGCAACCCTCAAAACCATCCAGCGTATCTCCACCCTCTCTCTGGAACTCCCAGATACAGCGAACGTAATCGATGCTTTTGCTACAAATGTCGTGACTACAATTAAAGAGCTTCAGGCCAGTACTCCCGCCTACCTAACAGAGGAGAACAAAGAAGAAGTCAAACACCTGAAGTCCCGCAAGAGGTTTGCATACACAGGCGTCCTAAAAGCCTTGCGTCTCATGGGTCTCAAATCCAACCTTAGCAGCGCCCTTTTAGCAAAACAGGAGTCACTGGAGAAGATCTGCGCCGGTGGATTAGCGCTTAATACCGACTTAGTAGATGTGGCTGCCGCATCGAAGTACTTCTACCGCTGTCTTGAGGCTTTGCCTAAAGTGCGCAGAACCGCGCAAGATCACTCCGCCGAATTAAGCAGGTCGGATGTGTTGCGGAGCATAGGGTTCATTGAGCACCTTGTGCATTTGGCAATTCAGCAACGGGATGAAATTGCTAAGTTCTCAATGGAGTTTATGGGTTTTAAAAAGATGCTTGAGGCATATGAAGCGGTTGCAACCTGCTTTTTAGATAGTCATGATGCGAGATTGTATGGAATGGAGGTGGCGAACCAGGCGGCATATAGAGCCGTAAAGAGGGTGTTTAGATGGCTACCGAGGATATTTGATTATGTGCTCGAAGTGCTTAAGATACATGCTGATTACGCGGGGAAGCCTTTGACGGAGGAGGTGGAGATATTTACGGAGTGGAGGGGTTTGTCATGGGACATAGACAGGCAATTCTCAGATCACAGGCCTATCTACGATGGGGTATGGAATGGGTCAACGAAGCGTTTGATGGAGACCGCAAATACGGCAATTGACAAATTCAAAGAGGGATTGATGGCAGTACAAACCCAGTTCCCGCACATTAAGTACCTGGCAACGCAAGTCCTTCCCTGGATATCCACGGCTTCTAATGTCCCCAAGAGTACTGCGCCGGAATTGCCCACGAGCGCTCTCACTGACCTTGACTCCTCCCTCCGAACCCTCTGCAACTCTATCTTCGTCGCTCTACAGCAGCTCAAAAACACCCATTGCGCCTACCCCACCTCAGACACTGAACACAGCTGGCTGCTCCACTACCAGAGCGCCGCGATCTCCACCCTCAATGCTCTCCACATCAATGACATTCGGGAGCAAATCCAGTCCTGCATGACCACCCTCCTCTCGCTCCAGCCTTATACCCCACAAACCTCTCAAGTCGCTCGTGCAATGTTCGCGTGCTACTTCCCTATCATCTCTCAATACCAGAATACGTGCAACGAGGCCCTTTCTCGCGTAGCCCAGCTTCACCGTGGCACATGCAAGATGACGTACATCCTGTCCAGCTCCGCCGTCACTTTTGGTGCCAAGGGCTTCTGTACTCCGCAAGAGAAGTCAGAGGAGAAAAGTGATGGTGGAAAGGTTGACCAAGGAACTGGACTTGGCGAGGGTGAGGGAATGGAGAATATTAGCAAGGATGTGGGAGCGGATGAGGACATGAGTGAGCTTGCTCAGGAAAAGAATAAAGATCAGGATGGGAAGGAGGTTGAGGACGAAAAGGACGCAGTGGATATTGAAGAGGATATGGAAGGGGAAGAAGGGGATATGCAGGAGAAAGAAGACAGGGGGGGTCAGGAAGATGGAGATGAGAAGGAAGACGAAGAGGGAGAAATGGATGAGGAGACAGGAGCAGTAGACGAGTTGGATCCAACCGCGGTGGATGAAAAGTTATGGGATGAGAAAGGGGAGGAAGGGGCTCGAGAGCAGGAAGGGGACGCCAAAGGGAAAAAACAGCAGGAGGATATGGAGGCAAAGAAGGAGAATGGGAAGAAAGGGAACAAGGAGAATCAAGTAGATGATACGATGGAGAAGGTGAAAGAGGGTGGAGAGGAAGAGGAGGAAGATGCGCCTGCAGATGAGAATGATGAGGTCAGGAAAGATGATGCAGGAATTGCAGATCAGCATATTCCCGAGGTGGAGACGCTGGACTTGCCGGAGGATATGAACCTTGATCAAGGAGAGAAGGGAGATAATATGGATGAGGATATGGATATGGATATGGATCAGCTGTCTGATGTGGAGAAGGAAGACAAGGCCATGAACGAGGAAGCAGCTGAACCTGACTCATTCCCTGAGGCAAATGATGGCGAGAACCAACCTGATGATACTTCTCAACCGGATGAGACTAAGGATCCGAACTCTGAGGCTGGTGAAGAGGAGGGAGAGAAACAGATTGAAAGCATACAGGAAGCAGCTGAAAAGCACATGGACCAAACTGAGGGCAACCTTCTTCAGCAGAAAGCAGACGAGTCCAAATCCACCGATGGCCCCGCCCCAAGCGATCTCCAAGGCGTCGAAGGCGGCACTGATCAGCAACAAGAGAACAATCAAGCCACATCCGTACGACAAGATTTCGGTGAGGAGAAAGAAGAGAAAGGTGATAGGGGGGAAGGAAAGAGCGATACGGTGTCGAATGAGCAAGCTGCAGGTGGGCAGTCCCCTGTGGCAGACCATGCCAAGAAACAAAACCAAAACACGGATGAGGAACCCAGTGTTGAAAAGTCTACATTCAGGAAGGTGGGAGATATTTTGGAGAGGTGGCACAGGCAGCAGAGGGGGATACAGGAGGCACGGAAGCAAGAGGAGGAGAGGCAGAAGATGGATGATACTATGGTGAGTTGCACTGGCTTTATCCCGGACTTCGTGAAACTTGCATATTGACTCTGTGAAAGGAACTCGATAACGTCGAATTCGAGCACATCCCTGATGAAGATGCAGAGGCCGATACTCAAGCTATAGGCGCTGCCACTGAGGAACAAGCACACCCTGTCGACGACTCAATGGCAATTGACTCTGAAGTCCCCGAGAAGCTACCTCAAAACTTTGAAGAGGACGAGCAGATGGACAAAGTGAAGGCCGAAGACGCTAACATTCCTGAAACAAAAGAAGCGGCTGAAGAGGAGAAAAAAAATGCTATGGGCAAGAAAGGGCACGCTGGCTCCATGATTGGCCCTCGCGAGGACTCTTCTCGACGGAACGCACCCAACGCCGAAGACGAGATGGACATGGACGACGACGACCTTGAGGACAGCCCAATAGGCAGGTCCGTTATCCCACATCAATCCTCATTCCTCGAAGCCCTCCACACGCGACCCAGTGCTGGCGCCCTCGCCCTCTGGCAACATTACGAACAAGCCACGCATGACCTTACTCTCGGTCTCACCGAGCAACTTCGTCTCATCCTCGAACCTACTCTTGCGACCAAAATGCGTGGGGACTTTCGTACCGGCAAGCGGCTCAACATGAAGCGCATCATTCCATACATCGCGTCAGGGTACAAGAAAGACAAAATCTGGATGCGGAGGACTAAGCCGAGTAAGAGGCAATACCAGGTCATGATCGCTATCGACGACTCAAAGAGTATGGCTGAGGCGGAAGGATGCGTGGAGTTGGCAATGCAGACGGTGGCTATGGTCACCGGAGCGTTGAGGAGGGTTGAGGTTGGTGAGGTGGCAGTAGTGGGATTCGGGGAGGGGGTAGAAGTGGTGCATCCGTTTGGGAGGGTGTGGGGAGGAGATGAAGGAGGGAGGGTGGTTGAAAAGTTCAAATTCGCGCAGACAAGGACAGATGTAAGGAAGCTTGTCGAGACGTCGATCGAGCTTTTTGAGACGGCGCGAGCGCAGTTGAGTGTGAACGACGACCTGTGGCAGTTAGAAGTTGTCGTGTCTGATGGTGTTTGTGAAGATCATGAGGCGCTTAAGAGACTCGTCAGAAGGGCAATGGAGAAGAGGATCATGATTGTGTTTGTGATTGTGGATGTGGTGAGGGAAAGCTCGATTTTGGAGATGAACAAGGTCAAGTTCATACCTGGTGATAATGGATCGATGAGGTTGGTGATGGAGAGGTATCTGGATACGTTCCCGTTCGGATTTTATTTGGTGGTGAAGGATGTTAAAGAATTGCCGGGAGTATTGGCAGGGGCATTGAGGCAGTGGTTGGCGGAGGTGACGGAGGCGGGGAGTGCGTAGTGGTGTGAGATAGGGGAATTTGTTTACTTAATTTCATTTGGTTGCATACAAATGGCTCTTGTTTGTCGTTGCATTTCTCTTAACAAAAAGTTCTTGTTTACTATCTTACATCTACAAAAGTCATTTGCTGCTTCTGTACTATAATCTATATCATGCATTACTATAAGCAAGACTATATTTCTTTATTTGGATAGTCATTTAGCCGTTACCCTGATAGACCCCATTATATCAACCCTAAATCCTCCATCACCTCCACCAACTGGTATATCACCTCCTCCTGCTCCCCCGCCTCCCCCGACCCGTCCCCACCCGGCGCCCCCTTCATCATTTCCACCACCCCTTTCAACTGCCCAGTCAACCCCTTCACCTTCTCTGCCTCCGCAGACCTCCTCAACCTACTCCCCTGGGGCAATTTCTTCAGTAGTCCCGCCGCCAGCTGCAAAATCCCCACATCCAACGCCAACCATTCTTCCCCTTTCCCCGTCATCCTCGCAGTGCTACTTACCTCCAGAAATTTGCTCTCCACCATCGTGATCCCCATGTAATCCGACAACTTCACAAAATCGGTTAGCACTCTGAGTTCCTCGATTGCGAGTTTCATCGTTTCATTCGCATTCGCTGCTGCAGAGGATGCAATACCAGGGATGTTTCTCGTGACATATGCTTTCTTGACATCCTCCCAGAGTAGCTCCCACCCATGCTGATTCTGGAATGCCTCCTTCCCGTTCCGCTCTGTGATCGTCCCCTCTAACGCACAGACCAGCCAGAGCCTATAATCTACCCTGAGGCCTGAGTATTGCTTGCTCTTCGCATCTTCGTCCGTGCTTTGTTTCCATAGCCCCAAAAATAAATCCATCAATCCTCCCGCCTCTTTCCGTAGGGAATCATCCTCCCTCAACCACAATGACAGCGCCCTGACAGCTGAGATTACCAATGGATCCCGGGGTGCACCGCCCTCGATATCTTTCGAGTCCCAAGTGAGGTTCAGTGGCTCGTCACGCGGCGCCTTCCTCTTTTGGTCCTCTGAGGTATCCATTTCGTACCCGGCGGCACCTGCATATGCCGCATCCCATCGGTCTCGCAAAAACTCGATCGTGAGACTGAAGGTCTCGCAGATCTCGGATCTAAGTTTCAGAAGGATTTCTGGATCGGGGAAGGTTGCATCGAGGGAGTCAAGAACGACGAGGTACCCTATATAGGCAGCGATGACGTCAAAATCCGCCGCGAGACGATGCGAGATAGTTGTGTAGCTTGGTGATGAGAGTTGTTCTAGGAGCGCTGGAAAGGTGGTGCGGATATCGATGAGGATGAGGCGGATGAAAAAGAATGTGAAGGGCTTTCCAGTAGGAGAGGGGGCATCGGAAGTTTGGAAGAGGAGATTAGGGGGGTATGTGTGCAGCAGGCTGGCGCATATTATAGTTGCATATGTACGCTCTTTTTCATTGTGGGTCGAGGTGATGAGGGTACGGATGGTGGTGTAAATGGTGGTGACCCAGTCGGTGGAAGGAGGCAGGAGCTGAGGGTAACATCAATGTAAATTCTTCCAAGAGTCGGAGGATAACACTTACCTGAGACGGTATTTGCGACAACAACTCGCTCAGAAACGATAATATCCGAAGCCTGACTGGCCTATCAGACGTGGACAGCTCGTTGCTATATCGTAGTAAAATCTCCGGCAATATCTTTATCATCAAATTTGTCCCAGCCTCAGTCTTCAGCCCATTGATGGTCGCAACCAAAATCACCTGCAACCCATGATCAAATCGCGGCGCGACCTCCAGGAACGGCGTCAGCTCGCTATTCAATACGGCCACCGAGCCTTTTTCTCCAGTTGCAAATACTAATAGCGTTTCAATGATTGTCTTCATTGTATCCTCGGAGCTGTTCTACACAGGTCAGCAAGAGTTCACTCCCATATATGTGTCCCAGAAGCAGAGAACTACCTTTGTGGTGATGCAGCGATTAGCCCAGGGGCCCTAAGAACCAGCATAATATTCTCCGACGCCCCAGGTAGAAGTAGCGAAAATGCATGTATCACATTCACTGCCAGCTCCACCATGTCTTTTGCCTGCTCCGGCGGTGTCTTCGCCGATTGCCCTAGTTTTCTCCTCCTGGGTATTAGCTGCAGTGCCACAACGCATAAATATTGATCACGATGCTCAGAGCACAAAAACACACCGGACTTCAACAGGCGGTCAAGGAACTTGTAGTTCATTGCCTCCCAGCACTTGCGCAGAATTGTGCGCTCGGTAACATTTTTGAGGATCGAGGCCAGCATGGCCAGGCCAACGAAGCGCGCGGTGTCATCTTTCGCTTGGAGGTAAGAGAGGCATTGGGTGACGGTTTGGGAGTCTGCTGAAGGAGTAGTAGGGGCGGCGGGAGGGGGCCCAGTGGAGGAAGAGGGTTGAGGGTTTATGTGGAAAGTTGGCTGGTGGAACGGCGACTGTTAGCAGGTGTTCTCGAGAAGCCATATGATTTTACAATGTTCCCTTTAGGATACTGCGTTGCAGAAATAGCGGAGAGATAAATACATTCATCTTCGTTCTTTGCTTCTTGAAGAAAATGTTCAGCCAATTGTAGGAATACAACCAGGGCCGCAAAGATAGGTGGAGGTAATAGCTGTATGGTATCAAGATACTCTCTACTTTCAAGCTTTCCATCCAGATTTCTCGGAGCTGGAACAAAGATAAGATAAGATATGATAAGATAAGATCAAAGAAAATAGATAATTGGACTCTCCCACCATCCCCGCCAAGGTCCCCACAACAGTCGCCAAGCACATTCGTATAGTGAAGATCCAACCAGGTTCATGTTTGCAGCACGGCAGGCGAGTGCAACTATTGGACCTCGTAAAACACTCAAGCAATTTGTTGTTGATACCAAGACATCCTGAGTAATTCGCCTGGCACTTCGCTGTGCCGCAAGCAGAGCAAGCCGCGCCCCGTACACATCCAATTGCTAAGGCTGGATCTCCACTGCCTGATCTTAATCTCCCCACCACGAATTCCTTGGGCTCGCGAGAGTAACTCAGCGCAACGCAGTCCTCAGCCTCATCAGAAGGAAACGCCGAAATAAAACATTCAATGATGGTAAGGCTCTGTATAGCAACGATTTCCCGTTGCGCGTCTTTCCTCGCTGACACTACCTCCTTCCCTCCCCAACTTGTGGGCACAGGAGTCAGGTCTACCACCAAATTGGGTTGTCAGGTGGTCCAAGTCGAGAAACATCCCCTACTATTTCAACACAGCGAGAAATGAATCTCAATGGGAGCCCCCAGCAGATGCCGACCAGGTGAAGCTCAAGGCATACATGGCATCCAAACACTCTGCGCCTCCACTTCAACAACAGCCGAACCAAGAGGGGAAAATTAGGTGTGCCCATCTTCTAGTAAAGCATAACCAGAGCCGGAGGCCGAGCTCCTGGAAGGAGGTATGGTAGCAACAGGACAGATGCGCTTGGGCCTTCAGTCGACAGGTGCTGATGAATGGAACAGCCCGAGATCACCAGGACGAAAGAGGAGGCCATGGAGATAATTCTGAATTTTGAGGCTCGAATTCGAGCTGGAGAAGCGTCCCTTGCCGACTTGGCTACTTCGGAATCTGATTGTAGCAGCGCTCGCAAGAGAGGTGACCTGTATGTTTGCTGACCTGAAACTGGCCCTGTTATCCTTTCGCTTCGCCGCTAATTATGCCATTCTGAATAATACAGCGGATTTTTCGGAAGAGGTGAAATGCAAAAGGAGTTCGAGGACGCTGCGTTCGCCCTGAAAGTTGGTGAAATGAGCCACCCAGTTGAAACTGCCTCCGGAATCCACCTTATCGAGAGGTACGCCTTCGATCTTGAATTGCATGCAACGCCTTCAGCTGAATCTGTATGTTGACACGTGACCGCAGATTGGCCTAGCTCCACATGACGAATTGCGGAGAGAAAGCGCCATTTGCTTTCTGGAACGGGGAATGGGCCTGGTACAAAATAATCATGGGGGCTGTATAGCGAATTGTAGCGGGGGCGGAGGAAATGGGAGTGTGGTGTCTGCATGTATCCTTTAATATCACTCACTGTTCGTGCTGTAGCAAGCGGTGCAAATGGACCCAAACTTCAGGTGTCCGAGTAAGCTATACGCATCACGCACTCACCGCTTGCCTGCCTGCGCGCTGCATCTTGCGGTCGGCGCATCCATCTTCTCTTTCCTCTCAAGCACACCGCGACATCTTCAGCCGCTTGGCAGAGCTTCGCGGGAGCGAGAGCGACGGGATTGGCGCGGCGGGGCGAGACTAGGCGCGTTACAGGCATGATATGACAGCAGGGTTCTCGAATTATATTTTATATTGTCATTAAGCAACCTGCTTATCATAGCTCGAGCTTCGCAATGTGTCCAAACCTGCCACAATGAACCCGTCCTTGTTCGAGTGCGCCGTCGCGGCCACGGCATTCAAGCTGCTCCTGATTCCCGCGTAGTGAGTACGATCGGTCGACTCACTGCTTCCTCCCGTCTCAATTACTACCCCTTTTCCCCATGTTTATTATTCCGTTTCAAGCGGCCACTGGCATGTAGCATACTTTTCGATGCTAACATCCGTCCTCCAGCAAGTCCACCGACTTCGAGGTCCACCGCAATTGGCTAGCAATAACGCATTCACTGCCTGTGAGCGAGTGGTATTACGAGGTATATAGCTCTACCCATCTCAATTCCATTCTCCGAAATCCAATTACTGATTCGAGATTTCCCTTCACGGTGTTAGAAAACCTCAGAATGGACCCTCGACTACCCCCCTTCTTCGCGGCCTTCGAATGGGCCCTGTCCCAGTTTGCTCGCTTCTTCGACCCGGAGATGCTCAAGGTCGAGAACCTTAATTACTCCAGCATTCAGACTGTGTATTTTCAGCGGCTTTCGGTGATTGCGACTGAATTGCTACTTGTATATGCACTGCATCTGTAGGGCATTTATACACCCCTCCCTCCGCCTCTAACACAATCTCCGGAATCGAAGTAGTTGAATAAAGCTAATCTCCAGGTGCTATAACAATGATACAGCTACATCAGAACCACCGGCGATGCCGTCAGACGCTGCGCTCACGCCGCCGCCCTCTCTATCCTCTTCTCCCCTGGCCTCCTCGTCATCGACCACATCCACTTCCAATATAATGGCTTCCTGTACGGTATCCTCTTTCTCTCCCTCATCCTTGCCCAGAACCGGCGCACCCTTCTCCCCAGCGGCATCCTCTTCGCAGCCCTCCTCTGCTTCAAGCACATCTATCTCTACCTCGCGCCGGCGTATTTCGTGTACCTCCTGCGCGCATACTGCATGGATGATAGTATATTTGACATCAAATTCTGGAATTTGGCGAAATTGGGCGGAAGCGTGATTGCGGTCTTCGCGGCGGCGTTCGGGCCATTTGTGTACATGGGACAGATGGGGCAGGTGGTGGCGAGAATGTTCCCGTTTAGTAGGGGCTTGTGTCATGCGTATTGGGCACCAAATGTGTGGGCTATTTATTCCTTTGCGGATAGGGTGTTGATTTTGAGTGCGTCGCTCCTCCCCCACATTCGTATTATATCTTTATTCACCGGCGCACAGTTGCACCAAAACTCGGTCTCTCAGTCAACACCAGCGCCCTCAGCAGCGCGACCCGTGGTCTCGTTGGTGACACCTCGTTCGCTGTCCTCCCCGACATCACTCCACGCACCACCTTCTTCCTCACTCTTTTCTTCCAACTCGTAAGCCCTCCCATAAACCCTGCACCCCCATCTAACCAAACCGCGCAGCTAACCTCCTCCCACAGCTCTCCCTTATTAAACTTTTCCTCCACCCCACTCCACCCGTCTTCCTCTCCTCCCTCACCCTCTGCGCCTACGCCAGTTTCCTTTTCTCCTGGCACGTTCACGAAAAAGCCATCCTCCTCATCCTCCTTCCCCTTTCCCTTCTCGTGCTCTCCTCACGCCGCTTCCTCTCCGCATTCCGTCCCCTCGCCGTCGCTGGCCACGTCTCGCTCTTCCCACTCCTCTTCACTCCCGCCGAGTTCCCCATCAAAACCGTATATACGCTCCTCTGGCTATTGGTCTTTCTGGTGGCATTTGATATGCTTGCGCCGGCGGCAGAGGGCAGATCGTGGTTGCTGGATAGGTTCGCACAGTTGTACTGTATTGTGGCGGTGCCGTTGGTCGTGTATACGAGCGCCGTACATCAGTGGGTGTGGGGCGCAAAGTGGGAGTTTGTGCCAATGATGTTTGTGAGTAGTTATTCAGCCCTCGGGGTTGTAGGGAGTTGGGTGGGGTTTATGTACTTGTATTTTGTGGCATAGGGTTTTGTGGAAAGAGAGGAGCCAATAAAGGGTTTGTGGAAGGTTTATAGAGGGTAGTATTTTTGAGGGATCAGAGAACGATCAATTGTTTTTTTTTTTTTTGCTGTACGTTTTGATATTTCATAACGCTGAGTGTGTGTGTGTGTTATAACGCTAAATTTTAAACTAAAGTGAAATATCAAATAGATGAAAAGGTCAGAATAATTGAAATCTATAATAATCAGTCCTTCCACAGCTTAGTCCTTCTTATACCTGACGTTATGTATCTCTCGCTGTAGGAGGGTATATTCATACAATTAACAATTTAAAATGCACGAATACTCTCAGCAATATCAAGTAAATGCAAAACAAAAAGAGTACATGGTCTAATCGAAGGGAAATAAAAAGCCGAAAATACAATACCATCACCAGCCCTCTTGGGGCTGGTGCTAGTGAGCATGACTATGCCCCACTTGTGTCACCAACGGTATCAACATCCCAAACATCGCAGCTGCCGTGTCCCTAATCGAGGGACCTGCCTTCTCCTTCCTCGGTCCAGATAGATATGATGCTTCTTCGCTGCTATACCCGTCCCGCTCGTGGTCATGGGACGATGACGAGTTATCTTGCATTGTGTGCATTGCGACATACCTATCGTGCGTTATAGCATGTTAAGTTCGGAACACGTGACCTTGTGACAATGTTCATGGGAGAGAAATGTAAAACAATGTAGGGAGGAAAAGGGCAAATTGACTTACAAAAAGGTACCGCCACTAAACAGCAGCAATACTCCTGTCCACCACTGCATCCCCACCCTATTCACCCCTATTCCACCACCGCCCAACAAATTTATGACCGCCCATGTTCCCAGGGCCCCCACCGGCGCCGCAAAACTAAACACCATCAAATGCGCCCTTGCCTGCCGCTTTCCCAGTCCATTTTTCAGTAGCACTGCTGACAATCCGAACGCCGCTGGCGCCTTATGCAGCATGATTGCCACAAAAATAATCGCTTCAAGAGCGAGGTTAGAGGAGGTGGCTGAGGCACCGAGAGCGATGCCGTCTGCTGCGGCGTGGATGACAAGGCCGGTTGTGATTGAGAAGGAAGCCTGTGGAGGAGACGTGGGGGAGGAGGGTATGGGGGCGGAGGAAAGATTGTTGAGGGTAATGTATGAGGGAGCGGAGGAACTGGAGGAGCGAAGATGGGAAATGAGAGGCGGAAGTGTGTCGATGAGGTACATGAGGATGAAGCCGGCGATGAGGGAGAGGCCGATATAGGCGTGGGGACTGGGGATTTCTGAGGAGTGGTCATGGTGGTCGCCGTCGTGGACGTCGCCATTGTTGTCGGCTTCGGGGTTGCGGGGAGTGAGAGGTGGGATTTCAATGGCGAGGCTGGTGTCGAGAGCCCCTTCTGCGGAAGGGAGTCGTCTTGTTAGGATGGACAGATCGGAGTTGGATGTCCATGAGCGCTTGTGTGTGTCGACCGCCTTGACACTGTAAAGGGTGTCGATCCCCTCAGGGATGATAACGATGAGGGACGTCCCCACGAGCACGCCCATGCCAATTGCGGAGATGAGGCGCATTCTGGAGGGGGAGAGGGTCATGGCGAGGGGGAGCATGCCAGCACCGAATGACCTAGGAAGCAGTTGTTAGCTGGCGGCTATGGGGGGAGAGAGGATGCATGGGGAGAGTGAGGGAGGAGGGAGGAGGGAGGAGGGAGGGCTTACGCAACGGCCATTGCGATGCTGAAGAGGATGAGGGTGAAGAGGCCCTCCGCCATTGTCTGGTGGTCGAAGGGGCGGGGGGGAGCGCGGAGCCGCGGGCGATGGGTGACTGAGCAGAGCCTGCGGACGCTGGAGGCGCTTCGGCGCCGCTGCTCCTGGCCTGCAGGGTGCGCGGTCTTGGCGCGGGCGAAGCTGCTGCTACTTTGCGCGTGCCGCTCAGTCGGCCACCAGCCACAACCGCACCGACTGCGGCCTTCGCTTCCTCAGACGCCCGCACCCGGCACCATCACCACCTGCTACCACCACCAACACACGCACTCATCCCCATCCCCATCCCCATCCCCATCCCCATCCCCATCCCCACCCAAGACCGCCCCAATGGACAGCCTCGGCGAGTGGTCCGCCGACGCCAACGAGGCCCTCGAGATCTCCCTCGTCGTCCCCGGTGCAGACAGCGGCAGCACGCCGCAGGACCTCGTCACCTTCAGCCCCAAGTTCACATACCCCATCTTCGGTGAGAACGAGGCCATTTATGGGTACAAAGGCCTCAAAATCCGGCTACGCTTTGCCGCACACGATCTGAAGCCGCATCTGGAAGTCAAGTATGAGAGGAAGGTGAAACCGGTGGGGGAGGTCAAGGCGGAGGACGTTGAAGAGAAGATTGGGGAGTATCTGCCCGATGGTTTGTCACCGCAATCACAGTCCTTTGCGTTCTTATTCGGGTTTTCAGTTACTTGCAGCGGAATTGAGGAAACTGAGAACTGACTAGTCTTCCGCAGACTACTTTAGATCTGCCTCCGACTTCGACAACCGAATACAAAACTTCGACTATCAAAGCTTCACCCCCCCGGGCAACTCTTTAACAGCTACACTCTCGACGGAAAAACATACGAGATATGGCACGCCCCGCTCATGAACGAGGCGTGCAAGGAGATCCTGCACAACATGCAGATCCTCGTCGTATTCTTCATCGAGGGTGCCACGCCAATTGACGTCACTGACGAAGTTTGGACGAATCGGCGATGGGATGTCTACTTCCTGTATGCTCAATTCCACGCCTATCCCTGTACCTCTCTACAATCCCTTCTTTACTGACTTCGCCTCCGGCAACAGCTACGAAAAGACACCAGAATCCCATTACATCCTCACAGGCTACAGCACCGTCTATCGCTACTGGTACCACCCACCCAAATCCGCCTTCACTACCGCAAACCTGAACCTCGACCCACCCTTCACCCCCACCCTCATCCACTCCGACTATCCCGACACCACCCCCGACACCTTCCCCTGCCGTGCCCGCATCTCTCAATTCCTCGTCTTTCCTCCCTATCAAGGCCTCGGTCATGGCAGCCTCTTCTACGACAATCTCATGTCGCACCTCCTGTCCCATCCACTCGTCTCCGAGATCACGGTTGAGGAACCATCAGACGCCTTCGAAGACCTGCGCCATCTCCGCGACTTAGCCCGACTCCAAAATTCCGGGATATTCTCTACTCTCTCCCTCCCGAACCTGAAATCCTGGCCCTGGGACGCCCACTGCATGAAATCGAAGCTAGCACCAAAACAGTTTGCACAGGTTGTTGAGTTGGAGCTTCTCCGGACTCTGAACAAGAAGGATCCAAAACTATATAAAATGTACCGCGTGCTGGTCAAGGGGAGGATATATAAACAGAATAGGGACTTGTTAGCGCAATTGGATAGATTGGAGAGGATAGATAAGTTGGAGGAAACGTATTTTCATGTAGAGGATGATTATACGAGGTTACTGAAGAAACTGGAGGGTGGAGGGGCAGCACCGGCAGGGGAGGATGGAGGACGGGATGAGGTGATGAAGGATGCAGAGGATGGAGGGAGGGCGAGGAAGAGGATGAGAATGTAGCCGAGGGGGGTTAGCGAGTCTGGATGGTAGGTAAAAGGGGTTGATGGTCGATACAAAATGTATTTGTAACATGGTGACAGAAAATGGGGTATCCTCTCTAACACTTAGTACCAAATTCTCTGTACCTTTGGTTCTTTCCTAACTTGTTGTGTTTATCTCCTATTGTTTTGTGTGTATGTGTTTGGTGGGAGCGGCATGTGGTAATACTCTGACTGGAAAATATAAAAAAATCGCTGATAGGGGGAGACGTAGCAGTGTGAGGAATTTAGAACTTACAATAATAAGTGGCAACAGAATGAATACGGCGTGAAACAGGAATTGATGGAGACACGAATTTGCATATATATAGAAACAAGTGCAAACAACAAACGCTAGTAGTTGCTAGTACTTACCTAAAAGACTAGTCTCGTAACCACCTGCAAGCAATGGTACCCGTTCGGAATTTCTGAGTTGTAATGAATGTGTGTCTCGTCTCCCAGTACCGTGATTGCCCTCATGAAATCTCCGCCTGTGTCAATGCATGCCTCATGTCAAATCGATATCCATATTTTGCTCCTTTTTCTTTCCAACTTGCACTAACCAACGCAAGATATATAAATTTTAAGGGAAACAAAAAGTACTACTAGTACATTGCGTGCAAGATAGAGTCCTGAACAGAAAAACATGATGAACGAAAAACACAAAAGAAACAGTTAAAAGTGAACAGTTAAAAAAGAAAAAAGAAAAAAAAAGAAAAAAAAAAAGCAATTTTTAGGTAGCAAAGGAACATGTAGGAGAGAGTCAAACACATAATTATGACCAGTTACTTTGAAAGAATGCTTAATATAAGAAAATTCGAATATGGTATGCCGCGGTTGACTCCAATGCAAGGTTCTCGCCTGCAACCTCAACACTTGCAACTCGCCCGTCACCATCGCCAAATAACTAGTCGGTCATATATATACCCTCCTTATCAGCTCCATGCTGCACTACGCCTACTCAATTCCGCCTAGCAAACCCCTTCCCAAACCCGCTACTACTACCACCCACTAACACCCCCCTCCTCTCAACCCCCCCAGCCTTCCTCCCCATCAGCCATACATTCTTGACCCTCTCGACCCCGCCCACTCCCCTGGGCGCCATCACTTTCTTCTCCTTCTCCCTCTGCTCGTCCTTCCCGATTACCGCGACCTTAACGGGGCCCTTGTTGAATTTCACCATCTTCTTCCCCTTCTTCTGTTTGATAAGTTCCAATGCGAGTTTTTCTTCGGCTTCAAAGTCAGAAAGGGTTTTGCGCTTGTTCACCGGAGCTGGGGTGACGGCCGGTTTTTTCTTTTTCTCCTGGTCAGCTTGTTGCGGGGGGGGCGATGGTAGACGCGCGACTTCCTCTAAGAGCGACTCAGGAAGGAGAAGTGGGGGTTTGTTATTGCGACGGTTGCGAGGGTGATTCGGGTCCAGGGGAGGATATTGGAGGGAAAGGGTAGTTGAAGAGGTCGGTGAGAGAATGCCAGTGTTAGTGTCCGAGGGTTCGGCTGAGTCGGTTGGTTTGCGGTCGTGAGGTGGCGGGGAAGGGTGAAATTTGGGGCGTTTGTTGCTGGAGGTGATGGGAGTGGTGGAGGTTGATTGTAGAGACTGCTGTTTCTGTTCTTTGAGACGCTCATCGTGGGCTTTTCGCTTGAGGCGGAGGGCAACTTCTTGTCTGTTGGCGCAGTTGAAAAGAATCGTTAGAGATGTAATGTGATAGATGGTTTGATGGAGCGGGGTTGAGATGGATTTCTGGACTTACTGTTCCCTAGCTTTTCTCGCCTCCTCCTCCCGCGCGCGTAATAGGTCCCTCCCAGCAGCGTTCGAAACAGCTTCTGGGGCCTCGTCGTCGGATGAACTCCCATCGTCATTACCGCTATCTTCGGCATTTGCAACTGTTCCATTTGTCATTCTAGTAGCAGGAGGTGTGTTGCTGGACGTTCCATTGACTTCTATAATTCCATTCACCGTAATAATTTCTCCGGCCTCCTTAGTTGCACGGTTTGAGCTAGATTTCGGATTCGCTGGCTCAGCTGTCTTTTCCTCTAGTTTCAACTCTCCACCTTTCTCAACATCACTCTCAAACTTATGCGATACCCTCTTCACTTCTCCATCCCCATTAACCCCTTTGACCTTCTTCACGTCCTTCGCCATCTCAGCACCCGCCTCCCCATTCACCTTCTCCTTTCTTTCATCTACCTCGCCCTTCTCATCCTTCACAATCTCCACTTGCACCGCCAACAGATTCTTCCCCCTCCTCCTGCCCCTCCCTCTCCTCGGCGTATCCTCTCCACTCCCATTCATATTCACACCGGGGCCAGCAGTTGGGCTACCACTACCACTTCCACTTTCCCGGTCTTTCTCCGGACTCACCTCCCCCTCCTGCTTCTGTCTTCGTACCTGGGACCTCGTTACCCTTGTGCTCATCCTTCCCACTCTGCTTTAATGTATGTCGGCAAAAAAACAAACTCTCGATTGATAGATAGGCTGTACTTCTATGAATGTATGTATGTATTTGCGCGGGGGGAATCGATTCAGTTGAGTGGAATCGTGCTGAGTCGGAAAGATGTAGAGGTCGTGCCAAGATTGTCAAGTTTGTTTTTAAGTGTTGCGCTAGTAATTATGTGAGTGGTAAGACCCTGGCTTGCCATGAGTTATGAGCCTCAACTGGACATCAATTTATGGAAACACTTGATTTTGATAGCCGCGAGTAGCAACTACGTAACTAAATACGGCAAAATAAGCTGAGAGCTCCATTGCTTAGCTTGCAGAGGCATAGAAGGATTCAAATTCAGATTTGATTACAGTACAAGATAATAAGGGCCAGAAGCTTCCGAATAGAATATAATACAGTAAGTACAAAGTACTACTAGCATACAAGAACCTAAATCAAAGAAAACACCGATAAAACTCCTCTATCCCATGAGGGTAATGATACTGACAGAAAAGAAAGAATAAACACAATACCCAGTAGGCTTTGGTTAAGTCCTCCAGTGTACCTCCCTTCCTCGTATCCTCACCCGCTTAACATTCGATGGAATGTCAGGCGGATTTAGGGGTGTGATCTCGTCAGTAGGTAGAGGTGGGGGGGGATTGGAAGGTGGTAAGGGGGATGGAGATGGACTGGTATGCTTGCGAGGTTTTATTAAAAGGAGAATAATAAGGCCAGCAATGATTATTATTAAGAGTAGTATTATTTTTCGTTTTGTGGTTTTTTTTCTGCGTTCCTGACGCCTGTATATATCATCAGTATGACTACGGATCCTAGAAGTGAAAGTAAATAGGCTAGACAAAGCATGATACTTACCACTACTAATTCCTTTTCTGCAGCTTTAACGTTCACGGTCATGTTCTCTATGTTGTAATCAATCCTATCAAGCATGGTCCCCTGATCAATCACCATGGTTTGCAACTCTTTGAAGATATCAGCTAGCTCTATAATCCCTTTTGCAATGTCCGCGATTTCTCGTTCACGCTGTCGAATCAATGAGTCGTTGGAGCTAAGGGTTGCAGTTTGCTGTAATGTTGACTGGGAATAAGAAACGTCGGCCTCTTCGTCCTGTAAAAATGATGGTATAGGTGAGTTGATCCGCTCTATTGGAGCGGTCATTCCATTGATCTCCTTGAGCTCTGCAGGATCTATCAGCTTTCTGTGCCTTTAACACTATGCGAGATGACGATTTACTTTTCAAGTACGCAGATTGCTTCTTTCTAAAAGTCGTACTGGCCTCTTGTACCTTAGCCGCCAAAGAAAATCTAATGTTCTTGCTCATAGCTTCTTCTGCCGCGCTCATCCTGCCTTGCTTTGCAAGGCGCTCTATTTTTTTTATCGCATTTTGGCACTCATGGAAATGTGTTGTAATTTCTGTCGTCAGATGCTCGATTTCTCCCTCCTCTTCAGTCTTGTCATCAAAACCTGGAAGCACATGCTTTTGGTGCAGCTTGTCTAGCTTCGCGGACTTTTTTGCTATAGTAGCCAGTGTTTCATTGACTTCGTCAGACACGTCTGCCCAGCGCGGAGGCAACAAATCCATTTCAATCACAGCATCCCCGGAGTTGTCGTCATCCTGTTCGTCAGAGAGTAAACCACGCCGGTCCTCGGACACCGAGCTATCGAAGCCATTGGAGCCGCCAAAACGGGGTCTTTTGGCAGGGTGGTGAGAGTAGGATTGGCGGTAGGATATGTAGCTAGAGAGATGGATTAGCTCTGGAGATCGGATCTGGTGCTGCGTGCTGGGGATGTGGAGCAATGCCTTACAGGTTCGTTCTATCTCGCCACATGAGTGGATGATTTCATTTGCCAACGTGGAGAGATAATAAGACCTGAGGGCCCGACGGAGCTGATTACGTTGCTGAAGCTGAAGGTCGCCTAATTGACCCTGTTAGAACACTGCCAGTTGGACGGGCAGCTGACTCAGCGCGATGTCGCTGCACGTGCGTGAGCCATCTGGTTTCAGCCTTGCTACGAGAATTAAAGTGCCTCCGCTAGCTGAAGCTTGGCGTCAATTGCTTATGCATATTGCAATTCGCGTTGTTAGCCACAGCTGCGTTAACCCCACCTTGGTAGCGCCTTCCCCCTCCTGAAGGGCTTCCCCCAACTCTCGCACGCCCGTAGCTAATCCTCACCCCCTTATAACCCCTCGACCCTCCTCCAAGAGCTCCACACCTCCCAAGAACCCACACGTAACCCAACTCTCGCTCAACACGCATCTCTAGCTTCTACTTCATATTCACAATGGTAAGTCGCAGCATTTCCCCTCTTTTGATCGGCAGGCTGGACTACAACACTCTATGGGTTCCAAGAATAGCACAGCACTGACCAGTCATTCCAGGCCGATTCTTTGACTGAAAACCAGGTCTCTGAGTTTAAGGAGGCATTTTCCCTCTTTGTGAGTTACCCTTATTACTCGCGAGCATGTTGCCCTCCAAATAACACTTAGCTAATACGGTCTCGACATAGGACAAAGATGGTGATGGTAGGTTTGCAAATAGACCTTTGTGCACTCAGGGGCAAATCAACGAAGCACTTGATTGCCTCCACCAAACATACCGAAAGAACTCAGCTAAATATATTCGTGCTTAATAGGACAAATTACTACTAAGGAGCTGGGCACAGTCATGCGAAGTTTGGGCCAGAACCCATCCGAGGCTGAGCTCCGGGACATGATCAACGAGGTTGACGCCGATAACAACGGAACGATTGATTTTCCTGGTATGCACCCTCGCCTAAATCGGCCAGGGTAGCCAAGCTAATCTTAGACTGTCTCAGAATTTCTCACAATGATGGCTCGCAAGATGAAGGATACCGATTCTGAGGAAGAAATCAGAGAAGCCTTCAAGGTTTTCGATCGTGACAATAACGGCTTCATCTCTGCTGCCGAATTAAGGCACGTCATGACCAGCATTGGTGAGAAACTGACGGATGACGAGGTTGATGAGATGATCAGGGAAGCTGATCAAGATGGTGATGGGCGGATCGACTGTATGTTCCCCATTAATTGTGACTTTTACAAGCAACATCTACTAACTTCATCCAGATAACGAGTTTGTTCAGCTCATGTTGCAGAAGTAACCGGATGTGGAGCTGAAGGAAGTAGAATGGCCAATATAGCAGTGGCCGGTGAAAAGTGGCATGACGCGCATGACGGCATGCAGCTGAATAACCTTGGAGTTGTACTGGGCTTGGTTCTTGTTTTTAGCTATCGAGTCTTCTGGTTTAGTGTAATTCAGACCGCGGGCTTCCCGTCTTAGTCCATATCGTTACTACTATTTTTTCTTTTTTTTTTTTGGTTGGATTTGTGTGGTTTTATTTCCTACCCGGTGGCAACCTCGTATTCCATCTTTGATATCATGAGCTTGAGTGTGATGAATGGGTCCCAAATGCTGGATGCGATCTGTGAACGAGTGAATGCATGCTCCGCATAGTAACACTGAATAAGTAATATTGGTTTTGTGTTGGTTATCTGTTATCGCATATTTTCATGCATGTCTACCCCTGACCTAGTCTGCCCTGGCCTTCGGTACTTCTAAGCAAATTAATATCTTCATCTAGTTTGGTGTCTTTTAATTTCATCCTATCCCCCTCACCAAAGCTTCCCAACTAGGTTGCCGCCTGCTGATGTTGGTTTGCATGTAAATAGTGCTGTGTTCTCGTGCCCAGATATTGCTGTCTGTTCAGGGTTAAACAAAACTTACAACACAGCTGGAGGACAGCAGACTAAAGGGGGGTATCGCTGTCAAACGCACTATTAGATGCAGAACTTAATTGGCAATTTTCAGAACAAGACTAAATTTCAGCCCCAATGCACATCCAAACTGAGCACTCAGAGTGACAGGGGAATGCAAGTAAGTGGCGACAAAAAAAAAACTCCAATTATCTAGGCAAGGGCCACAAAAGGCACTTTTCATAAATTAGATTTCTTACGATTTGGGCTCAATCTGGGGTTTTAGGATTAGGTGAATCCCCACGATATCGATACGAGTAGCTGTATCTACGTGGTGATGTGACAGGTACACAGCACCCCACCGATCGGTGAAATATGATTTCAATGCAGCCCAACAGCCCCGGCCTGGTGCTTGAAATAATTACAACGCAACTACAAAGCCAGGTAGATGCAAGCTCAGACCAGCATAGGAAGTCCCTTTATTCCAAGGTCAATTCAATCAATCAAAACATATAGACACCCAAACACGAATGCATTTTCCTACACCAACGAACCCATGCGATATTTTGCAAATCTGAGCATCTGAGCATCTGAACATTACTTCGTTCTGCCCATCCATTTATCCACGGTAAACAAAAAAGTAAAAATAAACAGAATATAAAGTAAAAGGTAAAAGTAAAGTGAAAGTAAAGAAATATTTACGACTTCTCTTTGCCCTTCCCGGATGGTTCTTGTTCTCCCTCAACTGGGAGATCATCGTCGCTAGCTTCATCGCCCTCTTGGCCGTCATTATAGATTTCATCTCCCGGTTCGCCAAGTTCTTCTTGACGCTGCCTCTTTTCTCTTGCGGTCTTCTCGAGTTCCTCAATCTTTGCACGGCCTTCCTCGGTGGTGCCGTCAATGATTCCTTGTTCGAGGGACAACATACCACCCTAAATCAAGTTAGAGCCTTATACCCTCACACACTAAGGCTTGCATAGCATACCTCACTCAACTTCTCTACCACCTCTTCTGCCTCCGAAACGCTCATCTTGGCCAGCACCTTATTAACCTCGTCAAGACTACCACTTTCCAGGGCCCTCTGCAGGCCAGGTGGAAAGCTCTCGAATATCTTCCGACTATTCTGCACAACCTGATCTTCAGAGTTCGCTTCTGGAACCTGAATATTGATGGTTGTTCCTGGCTCTACAGCTTGGAGCTGAATTGTCTCCACACCAGCTCCTTCTGGGTTCTTCTCACGCTCTGCAGCCAATTCGCGGGCACGATTTCGGAGCTTTTCATATGTTTCTGTAACATCCTTGTGGAACACTTGTTGCGCCTGATGGTCTTTTGTAGTGATCCTGTGCATTTGTTAAATATGCTGAGAACACCATGAAAAGTATTCTACATACCGCTTGAAGAACAATCCTACTCCATCTGGCCCCAATTGTCTGCAATATTGAAGGAGCAGTGCTTGGTGCACACATTGCCGTGCATATACGTCCTTTCCAGCCATTTGAGAGTTAAAAGCTTCAATTAAAAGACCGTTTTCCTCCTTTTCAGCAACAACAGACGGGTTTTGCGAGATGAATTCCAAACATTTCTGATAGTCTCCAATCTTGATCTTTGCGAATTCTAGCCCCAATGCCGTAGGCTTGATTCCACCGTCTGCCTCCGAATCCTCAACATCTGCCTCAGCCCCGGAAGAGATGACATCCCCTGTAAGCTCGGCTTGGGACTTGGCATTGGGGTTGATTTGTTCCACAACTTGGGTTTTGCTTGTAGTTTTCTTCTTGTCCGCTAGTGTGGGCTTATTGACGTAACCGGAATTGAATCCATCATGAATGCTCTCTGAGGTAATCTTCGAAGCTTCTTCTTTCTCCAGCTTGGCTAGCTCCTTGCCCGCATCTTCTTGAAGCTTCGTCACCTTCTCATGATGCTTGTCTAGGGCGTCAACGAATGCTTTGAATCTGTCCTCCTCTTTCGACTCGTCCACCTCTTTCTTGATTTGGTCAATAAGAGAAGCAATCATCTGAGAATAAATTGGCTGAGGCCCGGACTTTGGTGAACTGTATTGAGAAAGCGCTGGTGGATTTTCTTCCAACTTGGCTGCAAGCTCAACCATGAGTTGGAAAACCTTCTCCTCCGCACTGCCACTTCCTGCATTGCTTCGAAGAGATGAAGAGAGGAATTTTATGCTATCGAGAAGCACATCATTGATCTTGAGTTGAGCTTTGAGATCTTGGATTTGCTGCTTTCTTCGTTGACGTTCCTCATGTATCATGCGCTGCTTTGCTCGGATGAAGGATCGTTTATCAACATTTGCTGTATACAGGGAGGATGACCTCGAGTCAGCTCAAAGCGGATTCTTGCCAAACAACATACTGAGCTCGCATCGAACGAGGCTTTAGCGTTGCAAGGTTCGACGTACGATGAACCTCGATGTCCGAGTCGTCAGACAACTCGAGCCTGGACTCGAAGGTGTCAGAATGTTTGCACTTTTTCTTCTTAGATTTGGAGTGCTTGATTTTTTTGTGCCGGCTGTGAATGGCTGAGACCCAAGTAACGTACCTATCCCATTTTGAATAGTCGACCATTTTTACAGTCTCGCTTGGATCTCCGATCCTTATATCGAGTATGTATTTTCTGTTCTTTCTTTTTTCCACAGGAGGGATTTGGGGTTGGGGGTTGGGGGTGGGGGGTGGGGGTGGGGGGTGTACTACAAGGGGTCTCTGAGCCGAAGAGGAGAGAGCACAAAAGGAGGAGACGTTAGAGGCAATCCAGAAGGTGTACTATTTGTATTGGTATTTTGGGGTGGAGGGGAGGGAGGTGGGGGAGGTGGGGGGATGACTTAGGGTACAGAGGGGACGAATGGGAAGGGGGGGGGGGGTGGAGGGGGAGTGGGCGCCTCTGTATGCTTAACGTGTTTGGGGAATGGAGGGGGGAATAGTTCAGCATCTAGGAGTGCACTTAGCAAGTACTACTTACTAGGCGGTTTCGTGAGCGTTCACAGAGTCACTGAGCATTGAAGCAGACGTCCCTTGTGCAGGCCCTATGGAGGGGAGGAGGGGAGGAGGGGAGGAGCGGGGCCGGCGCGGGTGGTAATGCACGGGAGCCGGGAGCAGAGGGGGCGAGTGGGAATAGAGCCTGTGGGAGTACAAGTATGTGCAATCAGTGAGCGGGCGGATACGAGGGCGAGGGCGGACGGCGGACGGCGGAGGGCGGAGGGCTATGGGGCGTGCCAAATAAGTACTCGAGTGTCATGCTGGGCCAGTCCAGCCAACTTCTTCTCCGGGGTTCCGTGGAACATGCTCGCCGGTGCCATGGCGCTGCCCCGTGCTTGCTACTAGCATGCCTGCCGTGCCCTCCACCGCGGCGGCGCTGCTGCCATTGCGTCAGGCTATCGCAGTAAGGCCCGGCCTTGTATGCATTGGTTGCTACTTGGCCCCCGAGCGCACGAGTATGCTCATGCTCTACAGCGCGAGTCCAAATTCAAACAGGCTTTCTGTCGGCCACAGCACAGGCAGATGCTGCTGCTTGCATTTGCATACATGTATTATGTATTTCAGCCTCGTGCCATTTATGCTATCGGGTTCCCCACCAGCTTCGATTCCTTACGTATGATACATACTTGAAGGTCGCACCCCGTCCCCCGTCCCCCGTCCCCCGTCCCCCGTCCCCCTAGCCGTTCGCCAGGAGCATGCCACAGCATCAGCCCTCGGCGAAAAAGCCCCTATATAAAGTGGCAGCAGTCGGTAGAGTATGTAGTTGGAATTGAAAATATGATCAAATATCTCTCCAGGGCCAACATCCGGCCTGTGCACCTATCGCCCATCTCACCGCTCGCCTGGGCGATTATCTGTCTCCGATGCCTCCTGTAACGTTGCAGGTGTGCACGCATGTAAGCCCATACATTTGCCGCCAGCCGCCCCACTACTCACGTCTTATCACGGCCGCGAGCGTGCCCTGCCCTCTCCCCCACTGCAGTGCGGCACATATCGCCAGTTTGTGATTTATATATATGACCGTGAATCTGGGTGGATCTACGAATTGGCCGTGGACTGCGTTACTGTATCACGTATCACGTCCATCTAGGAGCATAACCCCACCCCGGAGGCGACACCCCACGTATGCCATGGCGCAGATGCACTCGCGGTGCCTGCGGTGCACTGCATCTGTGCTCGAGGACATGCATGCCTGCTCAGAAGGCATCCTCCTGTTGGCCCAATCCGGCGAATGAGCTCGCTGTGGGTAACGCTCGATCGACAACTAGGCGCGCTCGCTGGCAGCTGGACCCAGGATGACTATGGTACAGTATGCTCTGAGTGGGACCGCGCCAGACTGACTGCTCAGGTCCGCAATTGCCCCCATGCCATACGCAGGATGCCTTCTGGGACAAACCGCCAGCGTCCGGTGCATGCATAACCATTGAGATCGCCCAGGCTGGCCATTCTCCCCCATCTCCCAATCCCTCAACTCGCGCAACCCAACCACCCTTCCCCATCAGCTGCGTTGCCCCACCCCGTCCCTTTGCCAATGTATGAGTACTTACGTCGCTCCAGCTGCCGAGGGTCCAGCAGGCGGTGCGGCGTGCAAGACCGCCTCGCACAGTACTACGTACGTGTACGTCAGTCGCGGGGGGGTAGGGGGGGTGGGGGTGGGGGTGGGGGGCTGGGGCTGGTGCGTAGCGCGCAAATGCTGCGAACGTTCCTGCACTGTACTACGCACTACTATGCTATGTATGACAAGTGAGCAGTGCGAACGACCGTTGATCGTCGTTCTGGTGCTGTGTTGCCTCTGGGTAGAGCAGCTGCCCGCCATCAGCCCCAGTCTGGGCGCCTGCACAAGGCCCTTGTCCTGCCCCCGCTGGTCACATGCAGATACCCTTAAGTCGACGTTGACAGGGCTGTCTGCCCGAAGTTTCGAGAGCGTTCGATGCTGGTGCGGCGCTGGCATTGGTGCTGACGATTTGCTTACCTAACACGATATGCTTCCGCACCGAGCAGTGCAGCCACTTACCCTCACCTGCCGGTCCAAGACAAGCCCATCCCAGAGCGACGGCGGCCCCTCGTGCCTGTGCCTGGCCTGGCCTGGCCCGGCCACCCTGGGCCTGACTGCACACCCTGGGCCTGACTGCACGCCCTGGGCCTGGCTGCACGCCCTGTTCCCGGTACCGCTATCATCATCGAACGAACGGCGGACTGCAAACAACCCCCCCCCCCCCCCCCCCCCCCCCCCCCCCCCCCCCCCCCCAACCCCCAACCCGCCCCTACCAAGGCTAGTCTGGTTCACCAACGGCCCAATAGTCACCACCCCAGGCAAAAAAACGTTTACCGGCCTTGTTGTGCCTTATCCTACTTGCTGCCCTCCAACCTGTCTATTTTCTTTTTTTTTTTCTCTCGTGGAACTGAGGTTTGTCACGAGTTGTGAGGGCAGAGTTACTTAGCACCTCCTCTTCGAGCGCAGAGAAGAGGGCGCTCGTAAGTAATCTCATGTGATGCGCCCAACTACGGCTTCCGTCACCTTCTCTCGGCCGGTATCAACGCTTCTTCGGGGCCCGAATGCCAAACCGTTTGAGCATGCAGTCGCTCTGCGTTCGATATCTACAACAGCAACAGCATGCTACCGTAGGTTCCGGACAGGGCATGTTAAATCTCGCTTGATTTCGGCACATTGTACCACGCCCTCGATCTTCAAGCAGTTGCGACCGCACTTGAACCTGTCTCATTTTGTCTCTTCCGCCCGGTTCCTCAGCACGGCCCAGGCATTCAAGGACCAGAACAAGCAGCAGAGTGGCAGCAATGGCGTTGAGTCTCCTACAGACAAATTGTCGGAAATGGTTGGGTTTGAACGGTCGGAGAAGGCCTCAAAGGCGGCCCAGGTCAACTTGAGTGCAAGGCTCCACAAGGAAGGGCCGAACATTGCTGGCAAGGCTGGTTTGGGAGAAATTGTCCGGCTCCTCAAAATTGCGGCGCCTGAAGCAAAATGGCTGGGGGGTGCGTCATTCTCTCCAGATGGACTACTAGTATACACGTCAAACTAAGCAGTTGGGGTTGTTGTAGGTGCCTTTGTGTTACTTCTATTTTCTTCTGGTGTCACTATGTCTGTTCCGTAAGTGGAGCCTATTGTAACCACTGAGAAGCTCAGAGAACTGAATTTTTGCGCAGGTTCTCAATTGGCAAAATTCTTGATGTTGCGACCAAGACCGAATCCGATGGCTTACTTTTTGGCTTAGAAGTCCATCAATTCTACATGGCATTGGCTGGGGTACGTTCCTTCCTTATCCAACTCTGGGGACAAGACCAATTCCCCACTCTGTACAGCAGTACAACCCATATTTACACTTAGTGCCCTTCTAGGTCATGGCCGTCGGTGCTGCCTGCAACTACGGGCGGATCATCATGCTCCGCATCGTTGGCGAACGCATCGTCACCCGACTCCGCTCCAAACTCTTCCGCAAGACGTACGTCCAAAACGCCGAGTTCTTCGATGCCAACCGCGTCGGTGATCTGATCTCTAGATTGTCGTCGGACACGGTTATCGTCGGGAAGTCAATCACGCAGAATATTTCTGATGGACTGAGAGCGCTGGTGACGGGTGCGGCAGGGTTGGGATTGATGGCGTATGTTTCGATGAAGTTGACTGTAAGTGACAACATACGAAGTCACGTTCCTAGGCTGGTATTGACATAGAGATATATACGGTGTAGGGACTCTTGACAATCATGTTTCCGCCTATTGCAGTTATAGCGTTCGTATATGGTCGGTCTATTCGAAATATCTCGCGGCGTATCCAACGGAATCTAGGCACACTGTCGAAAATTGCTGAGGAACGTCTATCAAATGTGAAAACTGCACAGGCATTTGCTGGAGAGATCCAGGAAGTGGGAAGGTACAATCGTCAAGTTCGCAGGATCTTTGAACTCGGGAAAAGGGAGGCATTTGTTAGCGCTGCGTTTTTCAGCAGTGTAAGTGAGGACCTACATATCCCTATGTTGGAGAGGTGGAGCGGGTAGCTGATATTTTGCGAGTACATTAGACGGGCTTGATTGGCAACATGACCATCATCGCGATCTTGTATATTGGCACTCAACAGGTTAAAAATGGGATAATTAGCATTGGTGATCTTACGTCTTTTCTGATGTAGTTAACTTTTTTTTTAATTACTGTTCTGTATATTTTACTAACAAACGCTTAGGTATACGGCATATGCGGGATCGAGTTTATTTGGACTGTCAAGCTTCTATTCGGAACTTATGAAGGGTGTTGGGGCTGCTAGCCGGCTCTTTGAACTACAAGACAGGAATCCTACAATTTCCTCCACTGGTAAACAAGAAAATCTACGAGTTTCCTGAAATTGACCAGCTGACTGATTTCATTAGTCGGTACCAACATTACATCGGCCCGCGGAGTCATCACTTTTGACAATGGTTTGCCCTCCAATAGCCCTGACTTCCTCAGTGAAGTACTCAGCTAATATCCCCATCTTCTCTCAGTTTCATTCAGCTACCCCACTCGCCCCGCCGTGCCTATCTTCGATGGTCTTACCTTCTCAGTCCCTCCCGGCACTAACGTCGCCATTGTCGGCCCATCAGGCGGCGGCAAATCTACCATATCGTCCCTCCTTCTTCGCTTCTACGACCCGACCTCTGGCAGCATCAAAATCAACGATGTTGACATCCGCACCATGAATCTCAAGTCGCTTCGCCGCCGCATCGGTGTCGTTGCACAAGAACCTGTTCTGTTCTCTGGTACAATCGCAGAAAACATTGCGTACGGTGTTCCGAAAGTAAGTAGGATAGATATCATCCGGGCGGCGCGGAGGGCGAATTGTCAGTTTATTAGCGACTTTCCAGATGGATTGGAGACGCAGGTGGGAGCAAGAGGGGCGATGTTGAGCGGAGGGCAGAAACAAAGGATTGCCATTGCCCGTGCGCTACTTAAGAACCCTGATATCCTGATATTGGACGAGGCGACTTCCGCGCTGGATGCAGAGTCTGAGACGTTAGTAAACGAGGCATTGGGGAGACTCATGAAGGGTAGCAGCACGACGATATCGATTGCGCACCGCTTGTCGACAATTAAGAGGAGTGATTGGATAATTGTGTTGAGTGCCGATGGAAAGGTAGCGGAACAGGGAACGTTCAAGGAGCTGAGCACGAAGGAGGATGGAGCATTTAAGAAGTTGATGGAGTGGCAGCTGAGTGGAGGAGATGAGATGCCGATGGGAAAGGCGGAGAACCAGGTGAGGAGGGAGGAGGAGGAGAGGGAGTTGGAGGAGGAGAGATTGAGGAGGGAATTGGAGGACGGGGAAGAGGCAGGCGAGGAGGATGACGAAGAGGAGGAGGAGAGAGAGAGGAAGAGAAGGCGAAGGAGGGAAGAAGCGAGGGTAGCGTCGCCGCCGGCAGGAGAGGTGCAGGAGGAGTCACAGGAGACGAGTAGCGAGGGAAACAGGAATTAAAGCTGGCCATTGAAATTCAGTAACCAAAAAAACAGAATAAAAAATACCAGGCCCGAAAAAAACAGAACAAAAGAAAGAAAAAAAGAGAAATGCTAGGTTACATGATTCCCGTTATTTTGGAAAAAAAAAAAAAAATAATACAGCAAACAGGCGAAAGCGGGACCGGAGGGATCTTTTTCTATCATACAGTTCACGGGCCTTCTTTTTTCCCTTCCTCCTTTGCTTTCTTTCTCACTCCCCTCTTTGACCTCTCAGATTTTTCTTGTATATAACGCATTGCCGCTCACGCTCTCGTCTTTACCCCTCTTCTTTTTTTTGTCAGCATGAGAACGAGGTTACATTTAACTTTGCACGATAGATTCCTTTCTTCATGTTTTTTCCCCCCCCTGTTTGGTTTGGTTATTATTATGTGTATTGTTGGCAAACTTTGGTATGGAAATCGGGAATGGCAGGGTGGGAGGAAATTTGAAAAGGGGATATGGAAAGTTGGGTTATTGCTTATAATATGATATGGTTATGACTATGGGATTGGCAACATGGGGTTTGATCAAGCGGGGGCAAGGCAAGATCTACAGGAAGGGGAGGGATTGGTTTGGTTTGGTTAGCTTGAGGTAGACTGGGTATGGAAAATAATGGGGTTGTATCAAAAAAGAAATCTAAAAATAAAAAAGATCCCTAGATTTGATCATTTTTAGGTGACAGTTCCTGCTATGTTTGGGTGTCACTTATATACATCATCACACTCTCCTTAAGCTGCAGATTCCTTTACCCTGAAGAGAACTTAAATTCAGATGTTTTTTTAAAATGCGCAAGCAGCTTTCGTTAACTCAAATCTCATGTTGGGGAGGGGAGGGAAAGTGAATGAATATAGGTACTTAGCTACATATGTAGCCAGTAGAAGCACAGAGTCAATTTTGAGTTGGCTACTTTGGTTCAGACGTGCTATTACCCTGAGTCTCTCTACTATAACCTTCGATCACCCCGCACACGTACTTACCTATATATTCGCGCAATTACTTCGGATATCCTTATTACTAGATTTTTTTATAAGATCCGCCTCTTCCCATCCTCTCTACAGCATGCACCTTGTCACCCAATGTACCTAGCAAATAGCAGGTTCGCAGTTTATGCTAAAAAAACATTGGGTGCCTTCCGCTAAGGATTTATGTGAGATTCAAACCAAATTTTACTAGGGTACATTTCCACTGCAAGCAGGGGGTAGTTTCTCTAAGCACTTGGACGTGAGTAAATATAATAAATCTAGAAAATTTTTTGTTGATGCAGACATTTACACCTTAAATACAGAAATTATGCGCCAGCGAACAAGCTGTCAATCTTACCACAAAAGACAACATGAGCTCTCAAGCACCGAGAGCACTAGGTCTTAAGAAGCAGCAGTCAAGTTCTGCTGGCAAGCACTAGGTAGCAGTCAGGTATTAATGTATTTGAAAAGTGAAAGAGTAGAGGAGGTTGAACTCTCGGAGTGAATATTTTTCGCTAGAGGATAAAAAATGCAATATTGGATATTACATATGCAGGCAGGGATAGGTGCAAATGATGCAAATGATGCAAATGTGGATTTAAATATCCTCTATATGGTATAGTGATTAGAAACTATGCTACTTCAGTAGTAGTGTACTTTACTGTAACTAACTGCTTTTGTAATTTCTTGTTCATTGTTTATTGAAGTGAGTATTTTGAAAGAGGGGGGGGTGGAGGGGATCCCCCCCTCTTTCAAAAAATTGTTTCGAACGCTCTACCAAACAATAAAACAGGGATACGGACCCCGGTATTATTTCAAAGCCGGGGGTTGAATTTCACATAAACCCTTAAGGGAAGGCACCCATTATGGAATCAAAAGCAAATTAATGGTTATATCACAAAACAACAGTCCTTGCGCCCAGCCCCATCACCTTTACCATAACACGTAAGAATATCTTATGAAACCGAAACCTTCGCACCAGGCGCATTCTCATCTTTCTTCAAGCTAAGCAACAGCTCTCTGAATCTCGTCTTGTCACTCTTGCCGGTTCGTGTGCCCTTCTCGCCGAGGTCGACGAGTTTAGCGATACGTTCCCAGGTGGTGCCGCCGAAGGAGGTGTTTTCGCGGTTGGCGAGGAATTCTTCTGCTTCTTGCCTGTTTGGGTGCTCATAGTGCTGGTTAGTTACGCCTTGGCGCTATGATCTTGGTTGACGGGGGTCAACAAACCTAGTCTGCGCAATAAGCTTGTCCTTCTTCACATTGTAATTCTCATAGAAATCGTCAATTGCCCGCTGAGCCTTTTCGGTTGTCTCCCGCTTCTTGCGCTCGGATTGTTCATCTTGGTGAATGATGCGGAGGGCAGTTCGCTCCCGCCATTCTCTGATCACGTCGGGCTCCTCTTCTTCCTCTGGCTGAACTGCTGGCTGGGGGGTGTGGGATGTTGAGGCGGCGAAGCTGGGCATGTAGGGTAGAGTGGAACCCATTACTCCAGCGGGGTTCTAATAGCGCATATATGATATCAGAAAAGCCACCGAATGACCATGGTGGAAGGGAGAACAGGGAGCCTTCTAACCTGGGTGTCGTCCAAGGCCGGGAATGACTTCTCAAACTGGGCGGTAGCTGACGTATCTGGGACATCCCCACTATCCAGCAGGTCCGGGAAGGTGGAAGTGTCGTTCTCAAACAGTTCACCGAGAGCCTCTTGCTCTCGCTTAAGGAAGTCCAGGTTGGCGTCGGAGCCGCCGGTGTCGAGCTGGTTATCCAGTGTGGGATCCAGCTCTTCGATGGAGGGGAAGTGGGAGGCCATTGTGTTTTTGTTGTGCAAGAGTGTAGAGGAATGGATGCGGGCGGTCTCGCAGGTCTCGGAGGCAGAAATAGCGGCGGGAGACGGGGGATGTGCTGGGAATAGGCGTGATAGTGGGGCCTGGCTTGTGCCCACTTATTAAGGCGGAGCCGCGGCTGGCATGTACGTAAGCAGGCTTGGCATTCGTCCGTTCTTGGCGCTGCCTCGGCGGCCGGCAACAGAAAACCGCTCGCGCTGCTTCCTTCCTCCCGCCCTCCTCAGCAACAACAAAGGCTGGGTCGCGCGTGCGAAACGCAGAAGTAGTAGAACATCGCGGAACGCTGAGTGCAGAACCCCCCCAGCACCAGAGCTGGGAACGGAGCGCTGCACACGCCTTCTCCTTGTCTTGTATATTCTATACATCAAGCCGTCCTCAACGCTTCCCCCCCACGCGCGCACGTCCTGTCGCATTTTTCCCCCCCACTGTCCCATATCCCCCCCTCCCCCGCGGCGTCACAATTGATCATCCGTCATCGTCGTTTATCAATTGGCGCTGTTGTTGTTTCAGTCCTTGCTATTGACATCTAGCAGCGTCTGTCTACTTCTTGCTACTTCTTTCTCGTACCAGCATTGCCTTCACGCCGTGTTGGTGAACTGTAGAGTAGTGAGTGGCACGGTAGTAGCACACCATCGACCTGTCATCTGTCTTTGCATGCCAGGGTAGAGAGAGGGAACTTCGGCACTTATTCCACCTGTCATCCGTTGCCTTCCCTTACTCTGTACTGCCATAGTATAGCAATTGACATTGAAGGAAGCCGGCGCGATAGATCTACGTGTTGCTTGAAAGAAGAAACGAGTGGGCAAGCATTCTTTCATTACTATCTATACTCGCTACATACTACTACAAGGCAAAAAAGAAGAGAAGCAATGTCGTACTCTGATGAGACTGTGCTGTCCAAACTCAGCGCTCTTAATGAGACGCAGGAGGGGATCGTCTCAATCGCACAGTGGGTTATGTTCCACAGGTAGTTACTTATTTTTTGAATTATTCTGCTGTTCTTCCATTTTACTTTCCCTATGTTTCTGGCTTTAGTCTCACTGACGTTCTGCGATTTTAGACGATATGCAAAGCGGACAGCCGAGCTGTGGTTGCAACGAGTTCGCGAATCTGCAGCTCAAAGGAAGTTGAATCTGATATACCTTGCAAATGGTAAATTTACCTCCATAATCCGCCGCTAAAATATATAGATATATGAATGCATTGCTAACTCTTGGGCCGCAGAGGTCGTCCAGCAGTCAAAGGCGCGGAAGAAGGAGGACTTTGTGCAGGCCTTCACCCCGGTAACTTAGCATATATCCAATATATATGTTGGAAGTTGAGCGAAGAACTTACATTTCGAGATAGATAATTGCGGAAGCAACGGAGCTGGCCTACCAATCCCCTCCGGATATTCAGCAGAAGGTCAAGCGCGTTGTCCAGGTATGGCGGCAGCGACAGATATTTGATAACGAAACTCTCAATAGTATCGAAGCTCGTGTGGAAGGTTGGTTGGACCCTATACCCAATGGCACATTTGAAATCATTTAAGGTGCCCATACTAACATTTTCTCTGCATAGCTGTCGAGAAGGGCAAGCCAATGGGCGGCACTGGCCGCAGGATCGGAGGGGGCATCCTCGGAGGAGGACTTGGAGGCGGTGGAGGAGTGCCGCAGGAGCTCAGCAAGCTCGTCACCGCTCACCAGAACCTAACCGGGAAGCTATCTACATCCACAATTTCATACGGGTCCGCAAATATGGAGTACACCAAGCATATGGAGTCGAATAACATTCCCGCTCCGCCGGTGTATGCTGCGCGCTTGAGTCAACTTCTTAAGACGCTTGATACTGCCCATACTGCTGTCCAGGACGCCATCACTGCTCGCTCCGAGCTCCTAAAAAACCTTGAACTACTCCTCGACACTAACAAGGCCGCCTTAGCCGGAGAGCAGCAGCAACTTGACGAAATCATAGCTAAGCGCGCCAAAACCGACGAGATGAAGCGTGAAGTTGAGAATAAAATTCTCAGCGGACTGGATTCGTCCAACGGCAACAGCGGGCGTGAGAGCGCAGATGCCCGATCCAAGACTCCCGAGGAATTTGATAGACCGGCTGTTGAAGCCCTTACCCCGCCTCCGATGGACAACTATGAGCCAAACGTACCTGTACCGGAGCCAGCGCAGGCGGCGTATCCGCAGTATTCGGGTCCGGATTTGTTTTCTACGCTGTCGGCACTCAATGGGGGGCCAGTGAAGAGAGAGGTGATTGATGAGATGGGGGGGATGGATGAGTTGGATAGTGATGTTGCGGAGATGTTGAGGAAGGAGGCTCAGGCTCAAGCTCAGGCGGGGCAGCATCAGCATAAGAGGATGAAGCTGGAACCAATGGTGCCCGCTGATGAGGATGATGAGTATCACCCTTGAGGTCACAAAGCTGTAAGGTGTACCATGGAGAGCATTATGATGTTGGCAACAAAAGTGATGAGCATCGACAGAGCTAATTACGCTAGTATACCAGTGACCCGAGAGGAGAGGGGTGACATGAGCGGCGATCTGATTGTATTTCTGCTTTGCGCTGATGTTGAGCATAGAAATGCATGCAATGCCGAGTTGCTTGCAGAGCGGTATCAAAACTGTTACAGTAGCGATTATGAGGAGGAGCGCGAGGTGTGCGGTACAAAACGAGGACATGCTTGTCTATTTTCTGAAAACCTTTTTTGTACTACTTTATGTATTGTATTGCTTCATTGTTTCGGGAATCCCTCGCTATCTACGTTTTGAATCCCAAGTTTGTCGTTTTGAGGCCTACTTGTGTTCTCGTCTTCGTCCTGATAACACTTACTGATATATCATATGGCGCCTGGAAATGGGGTGTGTGTCTAGGGGCTTGGTATGAGACTAGATGTGTGTGCCACTTGGGGGTTCCGTTCCTCTGCGTGCGGGCTTGGATGCAATGCAGCGCTGGTACCACCGGCCAGTGCGTATGATAGTGCATGCCTGGTCACTATGCATAAGTAAGGCATCAGAGGCCCAGAAGCCCACGTGTCACGCTCGCTCGCATGCACTGAGCCGCGGCTATTTTCCGTCTATGCATAGAGCACTTGCGTCCATCATGTGCTTCAGGGCCGTTGTGATGTCGCAGATGCCTCCTGTATCATCTCCTGTATCAGATCATAGCGTGGCTTGCACGCCCTCTCTCCCCCAGCCTTGGCGTGAAGCTCGCTGGGCGAGGCGCATCAGCTGCAGCTCACTGAGCGCTTTGCTTTCATCTGCAACCCAGCCTGACTTGCATCGCCTGCGCGGGCTCGTCACACCCCGATACTCCCCCAACTCCCAACTCTCGCTGATGCAAACTGCCTGCCGGCCATGGACAGCATCAAGAAGCTCTTTAGGTCTCCGGCACGCCAGTACCAGCCGCTGCCGGAAACGAACGTTCACCAGAATGATCATGACCACGCCCCTCGGGATGCCGAAGATGAGGTCGTCAATAGGAAAGAGGAAGCTTCTTCGCTAGAGTACGCTGCATTCTTAATATTGGGTGTCGCTATGCAAGTTATTACCACCTACGAGGACTTCGTGAGTTGGAGCCTGCTAACAGCTCCCCACTAGGCTCTGGTCCTGGAATATGTTCATGGCCTGCGCAACTTACTTCCAGCGGCGCTTTGCGACGGTAGCCCCTTACCTCCTCACCCAAAAATCTTTTCTTGATTTAACCTCACTCCACTCTAGAACGCCTTCATCCTCAAAAATTTCCAATCTCTATTCCTCCTCGTTACTTGCGCGACAAACTTCTCCACCGCCCTATACCTTTCCTCTCCCACCTCCCAACGCAAAGCCGACTACCCCGGTCGCATCTCCCGGGCTCTGAAAATCAACTCGCTTGCATTTACCGCACTAGCGTTTAGCACATTATGGAGGAGTGCGGGACCGGCGGTATATCTGGTGTTCACACTCTTGATGGTATTTGCGTCGAGTTTGGCGACGGGGATGATGCAAAATGGGGCATTTTCGTGGGTGAATCTATTTGCGCCGATTAATGCACAGGCTTTTATGGCAGGGCAGGCTGTGGCGGGGGTGTTGCCGGGAGCTGCACGTATGTATATGGTGGTTGATAATGACTAAAGGGGCGCAACTGACGGGAGGTAGAAATCCTTTCGATTCTCTTGGTTCCGGCAACACCACCTAAAGACAAAGTCAGTGCGGAAGACCTACCGGTCGTATCTCCACTAAGTGCATTCTGCTACTTCCTCACGGCAACGACCGTCTCCATTATTTCGTTGGTTGCGCTTTCAGTCCTACGACGCCGGCGGGACGTTCAGCAACTTGCCCATTCGGGTGATATCGTTGACACCGAAGATGGCGATGAACCTGAAGAGCGTAGCACCCATGAACGCACAACAGTCTCCTTTTGGGTGTTGTTCCAAAAGCTAAGCTTCCATGCATTCGGTGTATTTTTTACGTTTACAGTGTCTATGATATTCCCAGTATATACGCAGGTAATGAAGAAATGGATCATACTTCCAGATTCTGATTTTCTGTTGTACAAAAACGCTGACATCTCCTATACACCTAGACAATCGTCTCTGTTCGCCCCATCACGTCTCAATCCCGCTTCTTCCAACCCGACATCTTCATCCCCTGGTCCTTCATGATTTGGAATACGGGTGACCTGACTGGTCGTATCCTGTGCGCTTACCCATCTCTGCGAATTTCGCGTCCCAAGCGCCTCGCCTTTTTCTCACTTTGCCGCCTCGTCTATATCCCCCTCTATAGGATGTGTAACATTGGCGGCCGAGGGGCAACCTTCAACAGTGACATCGTGTATTGGATCATACAGTTTACGTTCGGGATGAGTAATGGGTGGGTGGGATCATGCAATTTGATGGCGGCGCCAATGTACGTAGGGGAGAAGGAGAGAGTGGCAGCGGGTGGGTTTATGACGACGTGGTTAATCGGGGGACTCATGACGGGGAGTTTGTTGAGCTTTTTTGTGGTACTCTGAGGTGAAGGGGTGAAACTTGGTGTGGGTTTGTGTTCGGTTAGAATTGATTGGAAATAAATGTCTTTTGCGGTTCCTTCCCTTCTTGTGGTTTTTGTCGAGCGTTACCTACAGATGGCTTGATTCTATTCATGGTTGATTTGGCGGTGTTGGATGGGACTTAAAATTTGCATTATAGGGGATACAGTCGAGACTAGGATACAGTATGATGCAATAGAGCAGAACAGTACGCAACAAGAGCTGTTTTACCGTCGGCTAACCTACCTAAGTAGTGCTCTTTAGTACAGTGGAATATCATAATTCATTAGATATTCATTCCTACATAATCTGGTCATACGGGTCCCCACGCGCCTCGCCCTAGTTCCCCTGAGACGGGTCTACCGCATTCGAAGCAGCTCCATATATTGCCGGCTTGTGTCAAGAATAGTAAAAATCTTGTCCTCGTCGCCCTCTGGGACGTCTCTTGGGCGGAAGAACTCGCGGGCCTGGGGAATCTTGAGTTGGTCCACAAAGTCGCGGAGGATGGGCTCGGCTTGGGAGAGGTATTGGCAGGGGGTGTACTCGACCTGCTCTATGCGTCAACACGAAGCATGAGAGGGAAGAGGAAGAGATCCGAGTACCTCGAGAATAACCCCCTTTACATCCTGTCCCTGCGCGACAGTCGCCAGCTTCACTTTGAAGTCATCAATATCGTACATCTCTCCTTGCCCCTTGAGCGTCTGTCGGATGTTCCAAAGCGCATTCATCTTGCTTCTAACAAGCGCTTCGAAGTCACGGTCGATGGTGACGATGGTAGATGCGGCGAGGGCAAAAAACTTTTGGGGATAGGTCGAGAGATCCAGAACTTGGAGGGTCTTGTGGCTCTGCATCGGGCCGCCAGGTACGGAGGCGGCTTGTGAGCCGTTGGTGGAGGAGGGAGCGTTGGACGGGATGGCGGGCTGGTGAGGGATGGAGACGGCGGCGGGGGAGGATGGGGTTGGAAGGGGGGCCTCGCGGTAGAGGCGATGCTCAAAAGCCCATTTGGGGCCGGGGACGAGGTGGTGCAATTTGGAGAGGCGGTCGACGAGGAGGGAGAGAGTGGCGGAGGCGGACGTCAGGTTGAGCTCGGGGATGAAGAAGAGACTAGCCGGGGGGGAGGGGGGGTTGAACGCGGGAGCGTTAGCATTTTCTTGTTAGTTAGGGGGGGGGGGGGGACGGCCGGGAGACTTGCCCAGTGACCGGCATGCCGTGCGGCGCGGGTGGATCGTGCGCTAGCGCTGTATTCTTTACCTTTCTTCTTGCTTCGATCTGTGGCTTTCCGGAGGGGCTTGCGGGGGGCCGGGCGTGCGGGGACGGGGCAGCAGCTCTGTGGGCCGGAGCGCGGGAGCAGGAGGCGGTCGGCTCGTGTCTGCTGCGGCGTGCGGCTGCGCGGAGGAAGCTGCGCGCCAAGCAACGGCCAGGCCTGCAAGCCGGCCAGGGGCACGCGGGCTGGGTACCTGGAGCCAAGCCCGGCGCCAAGCCCTGAGCTACCGCTCCCGTCCTATCGGCGGTGGTATCAGTATGATATGCCACCAGCGCCGTTAAGCTTCCGTGCTTATGTAAGCCCCCAGGCCAACCCATGTCCCATGCCCTGTCTCAACAGATAGCACAAGCACCAGGGAAAGCAAGCTCGATAGCACGAGCTACCCCACGTTAGCACCCGACGAGCAAATTCAGACTCCCCCGACCGGCCGGCCAGCAACCGCCCCCCACCCCCCCCCCCCCCAAACCCGCAAGAATGGATTTTGTGAGTGGATCCCCACCGCCTGCAGTGTGCCGAGGAAGGTAGGGCTGGATTGGCACAGGGATGAATCCGAGGAACAGAAGAAGCTGACCGTTAATGTGGCTGGGCGGAAAACACAGTGGAACCGATTGATTGGAGGCACCGGGAGCTCGAGCGGGCTGCAGCGGAGAAAGGAGCAGCCGCATGCAAGTGGGCCGGAGCAGAGGATCGCGAGGTTCAAGAGGGTGTGGCAGCAGATACTGGTATTTACCTACCTATTCACCTTGTGTGCAGTGCATTTCGGCCCGATTGGGGCGGGGGTGGGAGAACTAGAAGCGTGGATGAGATCAAACACAGCCAGAATTGGTGTAGTAGCATGAACTCATTTGCTTGAATCTCCCATCTAGCACACATGGCGCAATGCCCGCGAACACGACGAAATCTCCCAAGACTTTTTCCGTGAATACATCAAACGACTCACAGACATGTTGATCGAAGAGGAGAAGCGACCCGACCGACACTGCATGACCTTCGCCTACGAACAGCAAATCTACATCGCACTCTCCAAAATCGGTCAAGGCGCCCGCTTGGATGTCGTCAAGGAAGTCATTACTACGTTCTCCACTTTGGTCGACACTGAGGATGAGAATTTTCTTGGCCAAGAAAGCTTCGCGCATTCGCTTATGGACTTCCTACGGCGGACCTCCGAACGCTTATCCCCGAACTTCTCGAATGAATTTGTCGAGCTGTTGTTTAATATCTCGGCAAAGATACGACAGGCGCCGTCGATATTGCCGATATGGTTCAATTATATGAGTCCGGCGGAGAGGGGAGAAGATTATGAGACGCTGGGTCCCCAGCAGAGGTTTGCGGGAGTCACGAATAAGGATGAGTTTCCGTTGTTTTATCTATTGATTGAGTTCGTGTACAGTGAAGGGAGGGTAGGAGATTTTGCGCGAACAGGGCTGCTGTACATTATTGAGGCGGCGAAACCTGGGAGCGATTTGGAGAAGTGGATGGTGGAGAGCGATTTGGCGACGTTGATGGCAAGTGGGTTGGGGGCGTTGTATAGTCAGTTGAGCAGGTTGGTCTTAGTATTGCGTGCTCAATACAGCGATTAATGGAGACTATTTTGTTAACCGGGCTTGTTTGGGGGGAGACAGGAAACTGGTCATGACATATCCAGAAAAAGAGCAGCCTACGATATTGACGTTATCAGACTACTCCGCCAGCGAGCTGACGTATGAAGCAGAAGCATCAACGTCGCCGGAATTCCAGACACACTTGGAGACATTCTTGTCATATTTGATTTTTTGGCAAGACGTGCTGAATCATTGCAAGAGCGTCGAGATGAAGCAGACATTGCTAGATCATTTCCGGATATTATTTTTACAGCAGTTACTGTGCGGCTTTTCTTCACCATATCTCTACCCCCTATATTCATTAGCGGAGGATCGCAACTGATACATGCTCTTGTTTACAGGTACCCTTCGTTACTGGAAAGCTCGGATATAGATGGTGGATCAGCGGTCGCTGTACTAACATATGTCAGAGTAATTCTTGACACACTGGAACACCCAGAAATCATCAATCTCATCCTCTCCTATCTCATGGCACTCCCAGAGCAGCTGCCAACACCCATAAAAGGTCCCCCAACCCCCAGTGTAGCACGAAGGCGAAAATCACTCGACCTACTCACAGAGGCAGCAAAGGCAGATAGCAAGCCCTCGCCGGACCTATTCAATCTTGTTGATCTCATATTGACCTCACTCAAATCTCGGTCTCAGCAAACAGTCGCTGCAACGCTACGGTTAGTGTCGATAATACTACGAAAACACCACGCCTATTCCATTGGGACAATGTTAAAGGTAGCGAGGTTAGAGGAAGGGGCGCCGGATCGGACGATAGGGGCACATAATAAGGAGATGAAGTTGCTGTTTTCGATGGTGCAGAAGATTGGGGTGGAGGATGATAGTGGGACGGACGCGTACGAGATGTATCTGAAGGATAACTTGGAGCTACTGGAGTGCCATCCGTGCTCTGCGAAGGCGCTCGCGATAAAAAATCCTCAGGAGGGGGCGCGGGAAATGAAGCGGGAAGGAGACACAGGGAAGGGTCCAAAAGATCTATACACGCACACGTTACGTCTGGACGATCCGTTATTGAAAAGCGTCGTGGAACTCCTATCGACGTTTTTCTCGAACTCAGTCGAGACGAATTTGATTCTAACATGCGTAATTGTGGATCTGGCGAGTTGCTGCTATATGAAGCCGGAGGGATGGCTGTTGTTTGATCCGGCGTATTACGAGTATGACGACGATGCAGACGATTTTGATGAGTGGGAGGAGCTGATTGAGGAGGCGGAAATGGGGGATGGAGTGTTAGAGGAGCTAGAGAGAAAGCAGATGAGGGGATTAAGGAGGGCGAGGAAAGAACCGGGATGTAGGAAGATCCCGCCGGTGTTGGAGGTGTTGCAGGGCTTGACGACGCAGATAATGGCGTATAAACGAGAAGTATTTCAATTTGAATCCATTCTTGCATATAAATCATGAGAATTTCGATTTCTGAATGTATGTGAGTGCGTGTTCATAGATACCGGACCTTGACGGCAAACTCTGTGAACGCAAAAACGCCTTCCGCCTCACTGATCATCTGAACGAAGCCATGTCACACGCACCACTACCATCCACCACCGCTTCCTCCACTACCCGTAGCGGGAACCCCGTCTTCGACACCCTACGTGCGGCCGTCAGTCCTAACTCGACACTGCGCACTTCGCAGTTCGACGGCTCCGGCTACTCCACGCCCAGCCGTCCCTCAACCAAAATGTCTGCGCGCGGCCTCTTCTTCCCTCCGTCGCCACCCTCGATGGGGTCACCGGGGAGGCCTTCCTCGTCCTCGGCAATGGCGGCTGGCTCACATAGTATGGCATTCGGGTCACAACTTGCGGATACGATCACCAGGAAGGTAAGGTCGTTGCATCCGGCGCAGTTTATGCCGCCGCCACCGGAGGAGGAAGGGAGTGACGTGGGGACCGGGAGAAGCGGGACGCCGGTGGAGGGGGGGAGTATAGGTACTGGAATAGGGGAGGGGCAGGGACAGGGACAGGGACAGTCGAAGGTGGAGAGGGAGTTTTCGTTGTCGCACTTGTTGACGAATATATTAATTTTACAGGTGAGTGAATGGGACCGTTGCGTGAAAGGGAAAGGAAATGGGATATTTGGACCCTTGAGGGGGCTGGTTGGCTAATGTGAGTGGATGTGGGAGTAACAGGAGTTTATCATGGAGCTGGCGGCGCTGACGCAAGTGAGGGCGTCATTGTTTGAGGATGCCAAGTTTGTCTAAATAGAATTTTGTACTTGCTTGTTTTTGTATTCCTTGCCATGCTTTGTTTTTCCTTGGACCGTGGGCGGATGACCAGGGAAAGTATATTTTCCGGCGAACAGGGGGGGAGGTTGTTATTTTGATATCGGGGAAATTGAGGAGAGCAAGCGACTAGAAGGGAGGAAGAGGTACAGCACAAAACCTGGGTTTTAAAGTTGCCAAGCAGGCGTGCATGATGTTTACATTCTACGAATAGACATGAAAAACAAAAAAGAAAGACAAATGATAATGAACCTTGACAAATATAATTGGGATTGGGGATTGGGAGATATGAATGGTTTGAATTGCGATGGTAATGAAGGGGGGAGAACGATGTTCCTTTCCATTTCTTCCCTTGCACTTTATGGCATTCGTCGTCCCCCTTAAGCTACGCGGCAAGAGGTCATCTTCCCCTTCCTAGTGAGCCAAGAAAACAAAGAGGAAAAGGAATTGCAAAAATTCAAGCTACCTGTGCAATTGATTTTTTGTTATTATCTTTATTTTTTAATTGTAGTAAGGTACTCTACTATCTTGTCAAAAGTAGAAAGTAGATAAGGTTGCCGTTTAATTTGGTGGTATAGTCACGTAACTGCAGGGGTAGTTTCTGGAGGGTCACATGTAAACGCTAAGCTAAGTAGAGTAAATTGTTTGTGTTTGAGGGGTCCCCAGCCAAGCCCAGCCGGAGAATAAACAAAACAACAGGAAAAAGAGAGAAAAAAAAAAAAAAAAAAAAAACAGTGAGGGGACCATCTACTCCGTAGTAGTAGGTAGTTTTCAGTAGGAGAAGAATAACCCTTAGAAGCTCCTGCGGGTCCCACACTTTTACATATGTTACATACTTATGCATGTGCGACGCAAGGCCGCAGAAAAGGTGCTTAACTCCAATACTAAGTACAGTACCTAGTGGTGCCTATCACTTAGCTCTCAGCTTATTTACGAACTTGCGAGCTTTTCTTTCAACAAGAGAAAAGCTAAGAGACGACAAACGAACCGTCAATAGCGAAACCCATAGAAGCAAGCGCTCGCATTTCAAAGATTGATCAGATACGGCGGAGAGTGTTAGAGTAAATTCGCTGGGGCGGGTATTTATAGACAGGTTATTCAGCAGAGAGGATAACGGAAAGGGCCACAAACGATATCCGTTTGCGCAGCCTGGAGCAGCAGTTAAAATATATTCGCTGGATGGAACCATCTGCACACTCTGCGACAACATTGAGGACGAGTCCGCAGAAAGCAGTCCAACATCCGCAGCACCATTAAATACCTACACCCCCCGCATCCTAAATTGCGACCCGGCACATAATCAATCTATCCGATGCATCGCCTTCCCACTACCCACCGCACCTACGGCCGCACATATGTCTCCTCTCGGTCGACACGGGACCTGGATCTGTGGGCACAAGTTGAAGCCGAAGAGCGCCTGCGGCAACAGCAGGAACGGGAAGAGCAAGAGCGAATAGCGAAAGAGGAGGAGGAAAGGAGGAGGAGGAAGAAGGAGAGGAAGAGGGAGAAGAGGGAGAAGGAGGAGCGGGAGGAGAGAGAACGAGAGAGGGAGGAGAGAGAATTGCAAGAAGGGCAGATAGTAGAGAATGACGGGGATGATGCGGAGGAAGGGGTGGAGGGGGTGACGGAGGAGATGAGCAAGTTGGAGATTGATGGAGGTGAGGATGTGGATGAGGTTGAGAGGCAGATTATGGCAGAAATTGCGCGGGGGCAGTTAGAGAAGGTAATGATGGAAGAGACGGATGGGGGGAATATATTGGAGGAGGAAGTTGTGTTACCAATCGTGGATACCCCACTGACCTCTCCGGAAAAGGAGGAGGGAGAGGACCACGAGAAGACGGAAGAGACTGCCGGAATGATTGAGGCGACACCAGCTCCAACGCAGGCGCTGGAGCCACAGACGCCGCCACGGAAGCAGCTAAGGAGGGAGTCAGTTGTTCCTACGACGCCGTTGACGCTTAGAGAGGTGGATGTGTCGGTGGTGGTTCAGGGAGCAGAGAGCCCTCATGTAGAATTACATGCACAGAGCAGTGAGGAGGATGAACGGGAAACGGATGAGGAAACGGTGATTAGAAGCCGATTACTCAGTCCAGAGCCGCTGAAGGAAGTATTACTGACTCCCGAGCGGAGGGGTGGGCTGAGAAGGAGGTCAAGTCGGATAACGTTGACGGGGGATCGAGGCGGACATCGAGTGCCCTGCCGTCTACGGTGGGGAGAAGGGAGACAGATGGGTGGAAGAAGGTGGAAGAGAAGGAGGAGCACGAGAAAGTGAGGGAGCGGACGAGGTTGAGTGCACCAACTGTGCTGCAGGTTTTGGTGTCGCCGGTGAAGGTGCCGACGTCAGAGTATATAATACCAAGTGACGGCGAGGAGGAGAGCGAGAAAGAGCAAGCAGAGACTGTGGGGGCGGGCGGTTCGGAAGCAGGGCAGCAAGAGCAGGCTCATGGAGGGGAAGAGGAGCAGCGTGACGGCACAGAGCGCGAGGACGGGCGAGAGGGAGACGAGGAGTGGCATGAGGACCCCACCGTCGTCACCCACGCCCAAGTCCAGCAGGTCCTCGCTCTTTGCACCGTCCCCGAAGTTGTCGACTTCACAGCACATATCAATCGGCAGCTCAAGGCATCTATGCTCACCAAGCTCGGCGAGGCCTCATACTCCGAGGTTTTTCTCCAGAAGCCCAAATCCCCTACCCCGACGTCCCCCAACACCGTCCTCAAAATCATCCCCTTTGGCAAGCAATCCCAATGTCTCTTTTCGCACATCTACGAGGAGATCCTCATTACGCGCACAATGTCGCCGCTCAAAGGCTACATTGGCTTCCACGGGGCCCACGTCTGCCGCGGGAAGTTTCCGAAGAAGTTATTGGAGCTGTGGGACCACTGGGATGAGAATGTGAAGGTGAGCGAGAATGATCGCCCGGATTTCTACGAGGAGGATCAGTTGTTCGCCGTGATTGGATTGGAGGATGGAGGGACGGATTTGGAGAGTTTTAAGGTCGGGGGATGGAGGGAGGCGAGACAGATTTTTTGGGCGGTGGCAGGGCGCTTGAAAGGGGGGAGATGGAGAGGGAGTTTGAGGTATGTTCAGCTATTGATCTTTCGGGTATCGAAAATGATAGAGATGGGCCCGGACTGACGCCGTTATACCTGTTCTAAAGCATCGGGATCTGCATTTCGGAAATATCGTCATCAGACATGTTCCCATTGATCCCTCTCCCGAGCAACTGCTCCGCAATCTTTCCCTGGGCGACACCTCAGCCACTTCAAGAGGGGGGCGTTCGAAATCCTCGTCCAAGAAGCAACCTCAGCAGCAATCACGAGGGCAATCCCGCCTCCAAGTTTCTCTTATCGACTATACCCTCTCCCGCGCCCGGTGCGAGAATGGTGTTCTGTCTTTCACACCGCTGGACGATCAAGCGTTGTTTGAAGGGAAGGGCGACTACCAGTTTGATATCTACAGATAGTAAGCTCTACCCCCTCCCCTCTGTCTTGCTTCCACCAGCCGCCCCCCACTGGCACTAACGTACATGTATAGCATGCGCGCCCTCTTCCTCACCCATACTCCCCCACCACCCACTGACCCTTCCACCGGCATCCCCAACATCGACTGGTCCGTACACGACCCCAAGACCAATGTATACTGGCTCCACTACCTACTGAATATCCTCCTAAACAAGAAGAAAGAGCTCAAAAAGCCACCCATTGCTAGTTCGAGCTCTAGATCAAGGACCAAAGCCCCATCTTCGTCAGCAGGGTGGAGCGAGGAGGAAGTTGCGGCGTATAAGGAGCTGGAGTGGTTGCATAGGGGGTTGGATAAGAGGAAGAAGAGGTTTACGGCTGGGTCATCTACGGCGGGGGAGAAGGTCGTCCCAGAGGTGGGGAGTGCGGGGGAGTTAGTGAGGTGGGCGAGGAAGGAGGCGGTGGTGAAGGATGAGGACTTGTAGATATTGGCAGGATGGAGTAGGTTTTTAAAGGAATTGAATGGGAGAGTATCTTGTAAGGGTATCGGGTTGGGAGTTTATGGGCACTTTGTTTCGATTGTTTATATCTAAAGCACAATGTATTTATTCTTGATCATTTTTATGCACCCATGGATGGATGGCCTGGAAGAGGGTTGAAAACGTTAGGATTTTGTTATCGTTTAAGAATTTTTCTTTCGTTTTTCATTTCATTTCATTTTTCATTATTTTTATAGCTCGGTTGTTACGTGGTATTCATGAATATATTCTCCAAATACAATTTTTTTTTAAAACCTTCATTCGTATCACGTCCGCTTTTTTTTTCCCACCCATAAGCCCCCATTCCCTCCATTCCGCCGCCTCGCGTCCTCCAGCCTTTCCTCTGCGTGAATCCCAACCTCTACAGTAATCCCTCAATCTCCCAATCTCCCAATCTCCCAATCCCCCAACCACCCAATCGCCCAATCCCTCAGAATGCCTACTTCCCCACATCCCTTCATCTCTACCTGTGCAAACCTCACAATCAGATAAAACAAAAGATTAAAAAAAGATAAGAAGAACCCCAATCAGTTTTTTCCGGCCAATACCTTCTCCGCTCCATGCAAAATCCTAAGCCAATTACATTGCATGTTTTTAGAAACTAGCTTGTATTTTCCGCAACATTTCTTCATTTTTGAAAAGCGCCATTACAAAATATCCTACATGCGCATTCTATTAATTATACTCCTGCAAGATAAGTACGATAGTTGGATTGTAACGCGGATAGAGTACTTCTACAGTACGCGACTTTACAAGGTAAAGAGAAAAGAGATAGAGATGTACAAGGTAACAGTTGGTCCCTTTCACATATATTGCGTCGAAGAGTAACTCCAGGAGAAATGCATATCCTAGCCAGTTCCAAAAGTATTCGGACGGTTACTAATATGGTGCATAATATGCATTAGTCAGGCGTCCAAATACTTTTGAAACTGGCTAGGTAGTAAGGAATTCATATCTGCACCTGTACTACACTGTGCAGGTACTATAAAGTATTAGCGGAAGCTGCGAACCGAAGGGATGCAAGATCCGTTTTTGTTTGTGCAGCAAACTAACGACCCAGGGAAAAATATTAAAAAGAATTAAGCGAGTGTAAACAAACAAATAGACGATTATCTAATCTCGTAGCTGATTGTCCGCCAACTTGGGAAAAAAACAAACAAATAAAGAAATAGTTAGTATAAAAAAAAAAAAAAAAAAAAAAAAAAAATAGAAAAAAACCAAACAGAACAGATGGAGCCTGACTAGTACTAAGGTATATATTATCTAGATCAGATAGTTGTATGATACATCTATGCTCTTAGGACTAGCCCAGAAGAACAAGAGTATGAAGAGCCAGAAATAACTGTAAGAAAACATATACTGTTTATATACTTGTATCAAAATTGTGAAGTAATGTTCCAGCATCATCTACTCCCCACCTCAAACTAGCATCTAATCTAGCACGCTATCATAACAATCATGTCCTTGCCCGCGTGCAAGTCCAAGCCCAAGTCCATGCGGGTAATTTCCCACTGTCACCATTAACCAAGACCGACCGGGCAAATCGCAACTTAAAAACCAAACTGAAAAGAAAAAAACAACTTGTTACCCTATACCACACCCTGAAAAATATGACTAGAACACGTACAAGCAACCCGACCAATCACTTTTGGATGAGGCAATGTAAGACTAAGCAAATAGCAATCCCAGTTTGTAGCATCCAGCCCAATGTCTCCATCCAGATTGTGCCTTCGCAAAAGCTTCAAAACCCAAACTGACACATAACATACAAACAACACGAAAAAAGAAGAAAATATACAGTCACAAAAAAGAGAAGAAAAGAAGAAAAGGAGTAAGACATGACTAAAACTACGATAATGATATAATCTAAAAGGCAGGGGAAGTAAAAGTATAAAAGGAAAAAAAAAAAACGCCCCACCACCTTTCCAGCTTTCCTTGTTAAAAAACCCACACGTGACAAGTAGTACCAGAGACAAACAGAAAGGGACTATTGTAAGAAATACAAGGATTTGTGGTGACAGATGTTTGAAGATATATTGGCGCAAGCGCAACAAGCTCGCGTTTGCGAAGAAAGTCGAGACATTTACCAGCGATGTTGAACCTTGCTCCCTTTTCTCACTGGTTACCGCCGGTGACTTTTTTGCGTGCGGTACCTATATAAGTATTCGAGACCTATATATCTCAGTCAGCCATTGATGAACTCGTATGAGTGTAAATAAGCGCTGTTGAATTGTACTGACCTTAGTTGCAAACTTCAAGCTGGTCAAACTCTCGCTCAGATGAGCTTGCAATGGGCTAATCATGACGAACATGAGGGTCTTGCTATTACCACCCAAGGAGTATTGAAGAAGGTAGGTGAGCTATATGTATTTAAATGGTTAGTTGAACGTCGAGACTCCAATAGTGTGTTGGAGAATACCTTTGAGTTTCTGTAAGGGATATGTGCACCCTCTTTCCCACTTCCCAGGGCACCAATCACGTCACCCAAGCATGCCAGACTCCTGTTGATGCTTTGCGTTTCCTTCAGCCTTTCTCCGCTTGCCTGTGAATGACTCAGTCTTTCGGAACCAGCCAAATCCACAAGATTGAGGGTCCCCTCAGATTTCTCTCCAGTCACCCTATTCTCTCCCTTCAACTTGAGCATGAACACACTATGACTTCTGCTACTTCTCTCATTGGCCTTGGTTGCCGCAACTGAGCGATTTGTGTCTGCTGTACGGAGAATTTGCTCGACTTTCGAAGGTGTATCAAGGAGAACAGTAGTAAGTCCAGTAATCGTGGTCTTCAGTTCCTTCGCATCATGTCGGATTTCGTGTTTCTTTTTATCGATATCGTCGGGCCTCCCGAGTAAGTCGTTAAGGTTTTCGTTATATACTTCAATGAAGGAGCCTTCCATTGTATACTTCCACCCTTTCTCTTCTAGCTTGGTAGCAGTATCGTAAATCTGGTGAACTGCACGCGGGATCATACCGTCCTTGGATGACATTGTGAACGTTTTCCCCGATCCGGTTTGACCATAGCAAAAGATACAGACGTTGTACCCATCCAATGCTGACTGCACCAATTGGGATATTTCCTCAAAGACATCTTGATTCTGGCAACTAGGCCCAAAGACTCTATCAAACTGGAAGGGATGGGCCTTGGAGATGGCATTGCCAAGGGCAGTCTTCTCCTGTGTGTTGACTTCTATTTCCCTTGCATCTCTTTCTAGATCCGGGAACTTGATGTCTGCAGCATTGACTGCCTCAGTGCCGAGTGGTGGGCGGACACGACAGAAGACACGGATATTACCCTTGAGCTCTTGTACTTGATTGTGTAGCTTCCTGCGGAGGGATTCTTCATTTCTCAGCTTCTCTTTAGTGACCATCATCTCCTCCTCTGCGCGTCGAGTCCTCTCTTCAGCCTCCAACATGCGTTCCAGCTTTTCTTTTGCATCAGTCTCAAGCAGAGCCACCTTTGCATTCAGCGCACGGTAATTAGCTTCCATTGACAAATGAGTAGAGGCGGTCTCCGCAATGGAATCCTATACATCGTATTAGCATCAGGATAGCCAGTGAGTCACGTGACGTTACCCTCAAGCTAGCGTTCAACAGCCTCTCCCTCTCAAGAGCGGCATTCACTGTCTCAAGTTCTTCTTTCATTTGACGAATCTCTCTCCACTTGCTGTCCATCTTTGTTTCCAATTTTTGTTTCTCGAGCGCTGCTTGTGTTAGAGCTTCATTGATCTCCCGGGCTTTGGCAGTTCTCTCATCATCTAACTGCTGCCTGTATTTCCTCTCGATAGAATCCAAGGCATCTTTATGCGCTTTCTCTGCCGCTTCTACAGTGTCGCGATATGTCTTTATTGCTGCTTCATGTGTTTCTTGTAGCCGTCGCTTTTGCTCTTCCAAATCTCTGTCTAATTTTCGTAGAAGGTCATCTTTCTCCATTCGCCTGTCCCTTCGCTCGTCGTCTAGGGTTTGGGTCATGGTTAGAAGGCTTTGCTTCGTTTGCTCCAACTCCATTCTAGCAAATGTAAGCTGGGATGTAATCCCAGCTTTAGTAGTCTCTAATTCCATAACTACAAAACACAGTAAGTCTCAATCTCAAACAAATAGCTATCAGCGTCCACTTGATGATCCAGGCGATGTACCTCGTAACCGCTCAATTTCATATTTCTCTTTGTATGCGTCACCATCGACACTGGAAGATTTCTTCTCCTCCCGCACCTGCCTAAACGCTGCTTCGAGTTCCGCCAAACGGCGTTCCCATTCTAATTTTTGTTTGTCATCGCCTGAGACTGCTAGTTCATCATCTATAGCTGACCTCAGCTCCTGGGCACTTGGTGGCCTGGAACCTCCATACATGCTGTTTGGCCTGGATGAAGAAGTGCTACGTGACATTGAATTCAAAGATGAGAAGCTTGTGGAGCCAGGGCGAACTCTTTCTAGAGACGATTTAGGTCTAGGATACTGAGGCGCTCTATTGGTGCTTGGAGTGGTTGAATTGGATCTAGCAGTTGGCTTTGCGATTCCAGAGTTGATCTTGGATGCACTTGGTGGAACAATACCACTGGGCTTTGCTGCTCTGTCGGCAAGCGTCTCCCTTTTCGTATCCCCATTGTTCATGGCTAACACTCATGGTGCATTAGTTAGCGAAAGAGCCTCTGTAACCACTGTGCTTGAACGAGAGAGGGATACTGACAGAAAGACCTGCTCTTCATTGATGCGGTGACTGTCTTGCTAGGGGGAGGCATCATAGAAGAAGCATTCATTTCGTTTGCAAGAGCAGCTTTTGGGAGTCCAAATGTGTGATTCTGATTGTTGTTGCTTTGGGTGAGGTTTCCAAAAGTGCTCTGCCCTTGAGTAGCGATTCCGTATGGTGGAGGTGGACCCTGATTTTTAATGTTCTCGCTCAGATCAAACAAACTGGATGATGATGTCCTAGGCGGAGAGAGAGGGATTCTGGTCTGAGGACGTGGAATGCTGGTTGAGCCAGCCCGATTGTGGCTCGGATGCATCATCTTTTTTCGGGGTAAAGAGAGAGGCGGGTTAGTTCATAATTCTGACCTGCACCTGAACGGTTTAGGGGAAAGCGAAAAAAAGGGAGGGATTTGCTGAACGGGACAGCTAGACATTTCAGCACGTACAGTCCTGCTTGGGGGTGAAGATGGCTCCATGGATATTTGCTAAGAGTTCAGAGCGCAGGGCCACGGGCGAGAGCGAACTCGACAGGATGGGAGAAATGCGTTGAGGTGAGCTGTGTGCAAAGCTGCTTGAAGAGGTAGAGACTGCAGGTTCAGCACTTGGAGGGGGTACTGTACCAAGGTGCTTGTTTACAGGGCGCGGGGTGACACAACACTGCAGACTCGAGGCCGCCTTTTGATATCGACAGACGAGCGGGCTTGCACGAACGATGCCTCCTCCCCACAATAAGACTAGGCTCTCCGACCAGGCAGAAAGGTCGAGAAAGACCAGGCAGGCCTCAGGCCTTTCCCCAGCACGCAGGCACTTGACTGGTTTGGTGCTGTGCATCGGCGCGAGCTCTTGCGACAGGGGCGCAGAAAAGAAAACAAACACGCCAAGATGTTACGTAATCAACAGGCCCCTGTGGCGCCAAGCTGCATCTGCCAATGGGGCAAGCTGTATAGTAGCTCTGCGTGTGTAGCCCTTCATCACCACAGCTTACCTGCGAACACCCACACACGTTTTTTTCGAGGACGCTGCCGATTGACTGCGAAACACCAATGAGCCACTCGAAACGCAACACCTCTCTTGCGTTCTTCACGTAAGTACCCCGTCCAACGGCGGCAATCGCTATTGGATCGATCTGCGCAGCTAATCAGGGTTGTGAAATAGCTCCTACGAGCGATCTCTGCTCAAGGGCGACTATGGGAAGCAGAGGTCCAGGCTTGGGCGCGAAAACTTCAAAGCTTTCGATGCATGCAATCTATGTCTGTTGAGGGCTCGTGAGCCCGTGGCTTGCGAGTCCCACGCACATATATTTTGTCGTGAATGTGCCATGGAAAACCTGCTCACGCAACGCAAAGAGATTAAACGGTTGCAAAAGGAGCTGGAACTGAGGATTAAAGAAGATGAGGAGCAGAGGGCCAGGGAGGAGGAGGAGGCCAAGCAAAGGGCGATTAGGGACTTTGAATTGTTACAGATGGGGTTGGAGCTCAGGAACAGCAACAAGCAAACGGGCCCAAATGTCGAACAGAAGATAGTCGGCCGAGAGAATGGAAAGTTGATCATGGAGGAGCTTGTGACAGAGGGAGAAGCGGGTGAAAAAGGCAAAAAGCGGAAATTTGAGTTGGATGAGGAGGAATTATTAAGAATTGCCAGAGAAGAGCGACAACGAAAAAAAATTGAGATCACCGAGGAAAAGGTATACCTGAATCACAATCCCATCATAAATCATCCGTTAACCGATCATTTAGAAAGCAGCTTCTGCAGCAAAGCTACCATCCTTTTGGGTTCCGAGCCTTACACCCTCGGTAGTCAATTCTGAGGCCCCTCAGAAGGAGCTTAAGCTTAAACCAGTTTGTCCAGCTTCGGATAAGAATCACATCCACTATTTTGCTTTGAGAACGTTGGTTACGGTGAATTTCACAGAGGAGACGGCGGACAAGAACAAGCACGGGGAGCCTCAACGATCATGCCCAGCATGCAAGAGAGTACTGAACAATGCGTCAAAAGCAATGCGTATGTGTATCGATATTAATCTGCTGTATCTTGCAGAACTAACTGCATCGTCTATAGTGGCCAAACCATGCGGGCACGTCATCTGCAAACCCTGCGTAGAAAAGTTCATGCAGCTGAAGGACGATCCCCATGACAATTCTGAGAAGGGTGTCAGGTGCTATGTCTGCGATGCCGACCTCGCGGACAAAAAGAAAGGCTCCAAAAAGGACAACGACAAAGAAAAGATTCGGCCAGGCCTCGTTCTTATTCAGAGTGATGGGACAGGGTTTACCGCTGGTGGAGGGATCGTCACCACCGAGAAGCAGGGAATTGCATTCCAGTGCTAGGATATGTACAGATGTCGAGAAATTCAGTCGCAGACTTTCGTTTGGCTCGGAAAACCAAATTCTTCTATTCGTTCCACCCATCCTTCACAGCTGCCCCACTTCCCCACCACCCCTCTCCAGCAGCCAGACGTATCCACTGTATTCCCGTAGGCGGTTTCTTATTATTCCTAATGCCGGCAGTGTGTGGGTTCTCATCAGATTAGATCAAGTTATTGGCTATCAGCGGGGAGAGCCGTCCAGAGCTCACTTCGCACGCCTGGCTCATCCCGAGGCCGCTCTACGCCCTGCAGCCGGCCTTAGGCATGGGGCCACAGTCCAGCAGGGGACCTGGCCATTCAGCGTGAGGCCTGCTGGGGGGAGGGGGGCGCGGAGGCAGCCAGGGAACGAGCCATGCAGCACGGAGAGCAAGCTATTGCGGGCTGGACGGGTCGTAGTCCCCTCAAGCAACCATCTTTTTCATCATGCAAGAATGGAGAGGCGTGCGAGTGGGGTGCCTCAGCGATTTAATAGAGGGCCCATCTATGGCACCTTGTGTGGGTCGAAATGGCTGCGGGGGGCTAAGGGTTAGGTGAGCCGACCAGGACGCGTGCCAAGACGCCAGCTCACCGCAAGCGGCCTAGCGGCGACAAGGGCACTGGGAGGGGGCAGTGGGAGGAGCAGCAAGGTTGCGGCCGCGAGTGCTGGTTGGGGGGGCTACCGCGGGCAAGAGACGTACTTAAGACCCGGCGCCGTCCTTCGTGCTCAGCACCAGAGTCTCACACAAAACACTCAGCTGGGGCCGACGCCGCATCACGCTACGCTCCACGCCACGCCCCGCCCCGCCCGGCCCCCTCGCCCAGGCCCTGTCGCCACGCCGCCACAGCCCACCAGCCCCAGCCACGGCGCCTTTGTTCCCGGGCTGCTGCTGCTGCTGCTGCTGCCGCCTATTAAAGAGCTCTTCGCCCGTCGGGCACGCTCCATATCTACCTCCTGCTGCCGCGCATCAGCTGCTCTGCTGCCTCTGCCTCCGCCTCCGCCCAACCCTGCGGGCCCAAGACGCTATATATACATACCCTCATATAATATTGCTGCTGCCTCAGCACGGGTGCTCCCTCGCTGCTGCCACACCACCGCCGCCGCCCTGCGAGGCCGGTCAGCAGCCCGCCCGCCCGCCCGCACTGCACATCCCTGAACGCGTAAACTTCCCTCCGCCATGCCATTCCTCTCCCGACGCTGGGACGCAGCACAGAGGCGTACTAATTCGTAGACGAGTTGAATTACCAGATAGCCGCTGCCCCCACCCCTGCTCCTGTTGATCCGCAGCCCCTCTTATCGCACTTGCATCGCATATCGCCCGCCTCCGCACCTATTTATTTTCCCCTCGTGCGCCCTCCCCCCCTCCCCCCTCCCCCCTCCCCCTCCCCCCTCCCCCTCCCCCAGCCATCCTGTCCTCTGCCGCATTCCGTCATCGCCCGCCTCCGCTGCCACCCCCCGCCCCCCGCCCCCCGCCCCCCCGCCGTGCTGTCAAATACATAATCCCCGCCCCTCCAGGCACCTCGTCGCCCCACCCACCAAGCAACACTGAAGAGGAATTTAAATCTCGCCCAAGTTCCTGGTTGTCTGCTTTCCGCGTTGCCTGCATCACGCCCACCCCCATTCGTCACAACTTGCCTGCCCCGACCTGGAAAAGCATCTCTGAAACAGGTATTGATTCACAAACGACCTCATTATTAAATATCCGACGAACCGTTTCTTTTTCGCTTCGCACCTTTTCTTGTTTTACCTTTTTTCCTCTTTATTTAATTGTGGCATCCTGGTTGCTTGTACTTGACATGGCTGGCCGTAACGATCAGCTCTACTCGCCCTACGGGTATGTCTTTCCCGGTAACACTGCTCCGCCGGTGGTGCAACAACCGCACCATGTTCCGTTTCAGCACCCAGATCCACTCTACCACATTAACGCAAGTGCACCCTTACATCCATATCCTCAAAACCAGCTCCCTCAACCATCTGCCGGGATAGAAACTATGGATGTGCATGACAAAATTCACGTCGAGCAACCAATAAAAAAGACTCGAAGAAGGCGAGGCGAGGCTGCAGCGGCTGCGGCTGCGGCTGCTGCAGCAGCAAATGCAGCCCAGTCCAGTAGTGGCACCGACCGACCTGCCCGAAGCAGCTCACATACCGGGGTCGTCATAAAGACTAAATTCCCAGTAGCACGGATCAAACGAATAATGCAAGCGGACGAAGACGTGGGAAAGGTTGCTCAAGTCACCCCAGTCATTGTCTGTAAGTTCAGCCCATGTGCTTCTACGTTAATTTACCCTTGCAGACATGAACCTTAATTCAATGCTTATTCTACTTTTCTCTATGAAATTCTAGAAGCAAGCCATTGCCCTCCCAATCCTCACATCGATCGAGACCGACTAACATCGTTGATCCCCGCTTCCAGCGAAAGCTCTAGAGCTATTTATGATTGCTCTTTGTGCCAAAGCAAGCGAACAGGCTCGGTTACGAAATTCGAAACGAATAACAGCCAGCCACTTGAAAACAGGCTGTGCTCGCAGAAGAGCAATTTGACTTCCTCGCCGACATCATGGCTAAAGTACCAGACGTTCCTCTTCCTAGTGAGAATTCGAATCAGGGAAATGGTTCTGAAGAGGAAGGAGGCAACGGTGGTGTCCCTGGTTCTGCCAAAAAGACAAGGAAACCCAGAACGCGAAAACCGAAAGATGATGAAGCCTATTAGTTCTCATGAAGGAATATCTGCACTACTTGTTAACTGCAGAGCAGGATTCGATACACCACCCCGATCACCCTCCTTACAGTGTGTGTTATGCGCTACACTAATATGCAGCAAGCCCTTGCACATTTCGTGGTGGCTATATGAATTACATGTTTCCTCAATCTGTGTTAGTTCCATTTTCATCTTTTCACTGAATAACTTGTTTGGGTTACATCTTCGCATTAGGGCATTTTCTTCCGGTTTCCATATACACTAAGTGGTCATTTGAGCTTGGAGTTCTGTTTTCATCTGATGATCCCTTAGTATGCCTTTTTCTTCCTTGGTGTTCCGCCTTTTTCTGCCATGAGAGCCCTTCTTTACTCTTGCGTTTTTGGCTATTTATGATTTGGTGTTAAAAGACGTTTGAGATTGAGATAAGAGCGGAAACCAAGAAAAGCAAAAGCCTACCAAGCAAGAACTTTTTTTTCAAAAAAGTACATAACATGAAATCTTTTGTGTTGTGTGTATTCCTCCTCCACCTTCGACTGCAAATGTTTATTGTTGCAGTATCACGGCAATTACCAGATATCACCGTCTTTTAATATCTTCACTGCTTGCGCAGCAACCGGCAGCCTCTTGAACTTTCATAGGATACACTACCTGATTCACTAGGGCCTTACCTGCAGTCACCATCAGACTTCACATATATACGAGACTACATTCATTCGAGCATCATACTTACACACACCCCTTCATATGCATACATATAAGAAACACCTCACTTCATACAAAATTCTCATGCAGCAAAGCGGGAAAAGGGAACGATTTTAGACCAGGCTTATTTCGGGAAAAGGCCATACGAATTCAATACATCCACTTAACATTCGAATTGAAACGGGGCTGTATTATAGAGTGACTTTTGGTGCAACATGCTGTGACAGGCTCAACTACTTATTTATCCTCGTCTAGATCTTGGGCTGGATTGAGCCGGAACTGATGTATGTTGGGTATTATGCGCTACGCATTGCGCGTATGAATATGTTTAATTGCACCTCTGGATTTGATTTGGTTTTGGTTGGGATATCTCTTTGACTTTCTCCAATCTTGTTATTTGGGAGGGCTTTGTGTTTTGAAAATTTGCGAATAATAGGAAGAGCCCCCTGAGTGGGGAAAAAAAGTTGCGTATGGAGAAGGTTGGGGGTAGGACGAGGGAAGGTGGATTGTATAATATACCTTTTTCGGAACCGTTTGATGGGGTGTTACGGGCGGACAATATACATCGAACGGGTTACTTCACTCAATGTTGTGCGAAATCCAAAAACTGAACATTTGATGGAAAGGTTGCATTATGTACCAGAATTGGAGTCCGACATGCCACAGCAAGATACCATTTATGAGGGTAAGTAGTATATATTATTTAAAACGCCCATCGATGAATTCAACTCTCCAGTATCCTTGTATCCTTGGTTTTGGGGTCGCTCTGAGTGGACGGTAGGGGTACTCACGGGCTACCTGTCGTGTTCACCCTTCAACACCGTCTCACCCACCACCTCAAAAACTTCATAACTTTCTAAAAATCCCCAAACTCTACACTTCTCTATAAAAATAAAAATAAAAAATAAAATAAAATAAAATAAAATAAAAATAAAAAATAAAATAAAATAAAATAAAATAAAATAAAATTAAAAATAAAATTGAAATAAATTGAAATAAATTCATAAATAATAAAAATCGCAAGACATAAAATAGCAAAGATCAAAGTCATAAAAACACAAAAATTGTAAGATACACATAAAAAAAAGGGGGAAAAAAAATACTTCCAAAAACCATATCGTATAAACACATATTTTGGGAGGGCGGGGGGATTAAAATATAAAATTATAAAAATAAAAAATTAATTTTCAAGATATTTGTATATTATTTATCATTTTGTAACCATGACGTTTCTTAATCCCGTAGGCGTTTCTCTCGTTTTTCTGTCTCTTTTACTTATTTAGATTCAATAAATATACACCCCCCCCCGCTCCACACACATACTCTCTCTTTTAAGCTATGTAAGCTACGCCAACGTTATCAAGTCAAATCGAAACAGCTACCACCTCTCACCATCACTACCCCACCAACCTCCTGAACATACGATGATGAATAAATGATATTACCCAATATAACTATTCAAAAAATATGGTAATGATATGTATGTATTTGTATATTCTGACTTTTTTTTGCTAGCATCACCCACCACCACCACGTGTTCCCCGCCAAAAAAATACCGAGAAAAACAAAGATAAAAAAAATCAACATGCATCATTAGAATTTAAAAAAAAAAAAAAAAAAAAAGGCATACATACATCTTTTACTTCTTGCTTCTATTCTTCCTTCTACTTCTCCTTCTCCTAGTTTCCCTTCTCTGCTTTCTGCTTCTTCATCATCTCCACAGTTGTCCTCCTACTCCAAAAGTCTTCAAACCGCTCCTTACACTTATTATCTACCCAGCATCCCGCAAAATGCACCACCAAATCCCCTGTCTTCCACCCCATATTATCGCCTCCCACAGCGTACGAATTGACGGCCCTCTGCGGCACAAACCCAACATGCTCTCTTACAGTCGGATGATGAGTCACCAAGTGCAACAACCCATCTTGCTCTCCTCCTTGCCAATTTGCATAGAGTATCTTTGGATCCGACCAAAAGTCTATCAGCATCCTCGTGAACGTGGATCGGCGAAGGAAGAACGAGCCGGTATTGAGACCGTTGTGGTCTTGGGAGATAATCACGTCAATGAGGTTAACGTCAGGTTCTGTTGAGGATACGAGGTCACTCTTGATGGCGCCGGAGCTAATGATTTTAACGCCTCTTTCAAGGCGGTTGCTGAGAGCGGAGTGGGAAAGGATGTAGGAGTTCAGGTCAATATCGGGGGTCATGATGATGGCATCTGAGTCGAGCCACCAGATCCATTGGGCATTGGGGAATTCGTTGAAAGTGTCGAGGAGGGCGGGGAGTTTGGCCCACATCTAATATATGGGATCAATTTAGTCAGCTACTAGATGCTTGAACATTGTGATGTGGAACATTTGCCAAGGGGAGATGGACGCTGATAACATACAGGTTTGATGCCCTTGATGTCATATTTGGTGATGTTGATAAAGTGGTAGTGATATCCATGATACTCCGCATACTCCTTCCTATTCACCGTCGTCCTCCCCAACATATCTGGGATTCCGCCATGATGACCCTTCCCATCACCCGCCGCCAACATCACAATTTGATCCGGCTTCGGCCCTTCCTTCGCGTACGTGATATCGTCTGGAACATGAAACGACTTAACCTCTTCAGGGAAGATGATCTTTTTATTATCATCCTTAGACTCTTGTTCTTTCTTAGGTTCCTCCTTCGGCTGCTCTTCCTTCTTTGGCTCTTCTTTTTTGGGAGGCTTCTCATCTTCCATGGGTGGGTCATGAACTGTGCTTACAGGAGGTGTGTTCTTAGGAGAAGCCTGGTCAAATGCTCCTTGGAGAGAGTCATCATCGGAGTGTGGGAGGAGGCTGGTGTTGGGGGAGTGGAGGAAGGCGCTGAAGCTGACGAAGAGGAGCACCACTATCGTGGCAAGAATACATCTGTAAATTGTGTTAGCTGAGGTATCAATCTCGCTCGGACGTCGCCAATCGAGCGCCTGAGGCATTGGCGAACGGTGAGCTGAGCAACAGCTGAGAAGAGAAGTTGGGGGGTGGGGGAGGGGGATACTTGCGTATTTACGAGACGAGGCATCGTGAGTTTGTGCGAGCCTGAATCTCGTCTTGCGTAAGAGAGATTGGTGTTCAATCACGTCTCCCTCTCTCTTTTCGTGCAATGCTTTCTTTATTTTGGTCCCGAGATCAGTGTGCTTATCGTGGTGCGCGGCCCGAAAATTAAGACGTCGGGAGTTCGAACGTGAGGTTTGGGGGGTTGGACGTGTCTGAGAGCAGCAAAGGGTTGCAAACTACTGTACTATTACTGATTATAACGGGGATGCAACGGCTCGGGGGGACGCCGCCGAGACACAACGTGGGGAACGGAGGTGAGAAAAAGGGGGATAACGAAAGGAAGAATTACAGGAGGACTAGAAGTATGATTGGCTGGCGGGTACACAGAGCGGGAAAGGACCGTTTACGCATTGCAGTGCAAATGAACAAGATCCTAGCCACCCGCCGCTCTATCATGCCCGACTGCGGCTGAGAGACTGTCTATGCAGGATTCCTTTTCTGCTGAGAGACCAGCCTTGAAACTGGAAAGCGGCTTCCGTGGCCTTCACCGCTGCTATGATAAGGCTGGCATTTGCACCTGGGACGCGTGTCCTGCCAGGGGAGTTAGATTTTCTGGCTTCTTGGGAACCTGAGGCCGTACTGAACGAACGAGCCTGGCCTGGCTTTGAATACCGCGTCGCCACTCTACACATCTCTGTGCGAATTCTCTGCTCAGGAAATTTTTACACGCAAGTATTTAGAGTGCTCTAATCTTCCACTGGTTAGAGCCGACACATGAGTTGTGGAGGCTCGGGCGCGCGCTATCAACAAAAGTGATATCTTGACTCACGTGACAGACGTGTTTACTTATGTATCCTTCTCCCAAGCTCCCTGCTCAGTCTTTCCTTCTTTCCGCATTCCTTCGCTCTTATACGTCTCTACTAGCTTTGCGGTCTCTTCCTCCTCCGGCCAATCGAGCTGTCTTCGCAATTTCACTATCTCCTCCCTCACCCTGGCTGTTGTCTCAATTCTCAGTCTCACAGCCTCCTCTCCCGTTCTCAATGCCTCTGGCATACTGTTACTGTCCCCGATCTTATCATACCCATTATTTTTGCACAGGTCCTTCCACGCCTTCCGCAAATCCTGGAATACCTCTGGTGGTATAGGCTCTCCAAACACAATTCTCACAGACCTCCAGGTGCGAGGTATAAAACGTGGGAACCCTCGAGACTCGTGCATGATATCGCAGAATCCTTCAATGAACATTGGTATGACTGTAGGTTGAATTGGCGGCTCAAGAATCAATCGCGAGACACCCCACTTAAAGTACCGCATCTGATATGTCGGATGTTGGTGGACACGGCCCTCTGGGAAAACATGAACCCATTGAGGTCGTACGGGGTGTGAAAGAAGGTGAACGGATTTATCTAGCGCAGGTTGGAAAAGACCACCAAGACCAGTGGTAGACTTGTGTAAACGATGTGTGGGAATAATTTGACCAAGGGAGAAGAGGAGGGAGCGCGGTCTGTCAATGCAAGTAATGGTTAAACAAATTGAAGGTGTAGTATTCATTGGACTTTAGCGGCCCAGGGAGTAATACCGAGATGTGAAACATATATCATGGGAGCCTAGGCCCCAGCGGATGTCCGATGGCGTCAGCATCTTGCGCACTGGGAGGATGCCCCACATCAACGGATCGTCCATCCTGCGTCAGGTGAATGAAGCCATTTAGTGTATTTTCCTCAGCAGTTTCAGTTACAGTAACCTCTCGGACATGCAAAGAGAAACAATCTGAACATACACGCTGATATGATTGGAAACTGCAACGCGCTCCAGTCAGCAAGTTTCTCCATGACCAATTCCTATTCATTGAATCTGGCGCTTTGACATGAGTTTCTGATAGCTACTCCCGGGTATCAATTGCAACGCTCAAGGTTCAAAATGGGAATTTTACTTATTATCAGAACATAAAAGAAAAAGAAAAATGCAGAAAGGTTGGGTATCAACGAACAAAAATTTGTGAGGATCAAGTCAGTATTCACCAGTAACCACCCCACCAGCCTGTCCGCCTCTCAACTTCCTCTCGTCCATTAGTCGCAGGAACTCATCAAGACCTTGGACATCTACACGTCGCTGCGCGACCTGCAAGAATACTTTGCACAGTGTTCCCACTGTTGCCAAAGTCACACTGGAAACTCCGGTCCACAATGGCGATGCCGAACTCATTGTCGTCTAATTTAGTAACTCGAGCAGCTTGCTGGCATTCTGCTACAGAGCCAGTCTTGAATTAAACCGAGGGGGACGGGGGCTCTTGGCGCTATGGGAGAATGCCTTGACCCTTTTTGGCGACTCGAAGATGCTTTTGTCACCGACACTGGTCCCTGCCAGCTTCACGCTGCTGCTTAGTGGATGTGTCCAGCTGGTGAAGTGCCTTTGCAGGTTTCTTATAAGTAACGGCGTGTGCAGCAAGAACGTCAAAACTCTACTACCCCTACTCCATTCCTTTGGTGCGTTTCGGTACTTGCCATTCCGTCGACTGGCTGCCTCATTGTTACTGCTACTGCTGCTCGGCTCGCACCCGTGACGGTGAGTCTACGTTCAAGTTGTCTCGGAATATTGGCCGTACAGGAATCTAGGTTGTCTTTCTACCGCTTACTAACGCCCGGGGACGAGACTAACGCCATCCCACGCCTTTGCACAGCCAATTCCCTACAAGTATATCCTAATAGCCATAGATTCACAGCTCGATTGATAATAGTACCACCTTCCCTTCCCATCTTTTTCAAACCTCACTGATTCTTAGTACCTGAGCAAAATTTCAAACCTATCCCGTTAATCTTCCCTTCCTCCGTAACCCATGTCCAAACTCTCCCAGTGTACTTTCCAGCCCGAGTCCTTGGGTATTGCTTCCATCCAGCTGCCGCTCACCATTATCAATTCAAAGCGCAGACTATTGCTGAAATGGAAACCTCCATAGGCAGGCTGCAGGGACATCAATGCCATTTTGTTACGGGCTGCAACCGACCATTTTGCAAACCATTGGACCTAAAGGTTGAACTACCGGTGATCGCCGGTAGTACGGTCGGGATGTATAGGAGTACCCATCCGTACGGGTCGCTATCCTTTGCGGACTTACATGCTGTCTATGGGGCCAGCTGGTCAGACATACTGTCTCCCACGTCTTCGCACTACCGCCTTCAGACTAGCGACACATGTTACCCTTGTAACGCATTTGGGTGATAAGAACACTAAAAGGAATATGCCAAGTCTGCATCAGTTGGGAGCGAAGCGATGTAGCTTCTTGATATTGTATTTAATGCCATTCTACATTGCCGCAGACCATCCGTCTAGACACCCTTAGGACTGTCAACAATATGGCAGTGGCCTGGGCAAGATTCTAGGCACTGGCCTAGAAGCATTGGCTGTCAGCCCATCTTCAATATTTTCTCTGCCACAATTTGTAGTCTCCTTCGTTGTTCTCACATCCCTTCCCTGTATCTCATACTTCTCTCCTAACAACTCTAGACCTTCCTTAAGTATCTTTATCTCTTCCTTCAACTCAGCTACCGAGAAGAAAAGGCACGGGTTATAGACGACATAGACACTCCTGGACTATCAACAACATGGCAATGGTATTTAACCAGCAAGGGCAAAATAACATGGCATTGGGTACAGACCACCCAGACACACCGGGGCTGTCAACAACATGGCAATAGTATTTGACCAGCAAGGGCAATATAACAAGGCATTGGGTACACACCACCCAGACACCCCGGGACTGTCAACAACATGGCAATAGTATTTGACCAGCAAGGGCAATATAACAAGGCTTGAATACAGACCACCCAGACACCCCGGGACTGTCAACAACATGGCAATAGTATTTGACCAGCAAGGGCAATATAACAAGGCATTGGGTACATACCACCCAGACACCCCGGGACTGTCAACAACATGGCAGTGGTATTTGAACAGCAAGGACAATATAACAAGGCACTAAATTTCGAGCCGGACATGAACTCAGGGTAGTCAAAGAAACCAGCTCAGCGGCAGGCTCGTCCAACAGAGAGAAGTTTATCTGTAAATCCATAGATTAAACCCATTTTTTTTCTGTGTATTTCGTATAGAAGGTGTGATCGCGTGCGAGATTACATGAATTGAGGGTGCAGTCTAGTACTGTTGGATACTTTTTTGAAGCTGATTGTGAAGGATTATTACGATAGCTTTAATCGGAATCTTTGTAAAAAGGGACAACTCATAAGCTTTGAATTGACGTAAATCTTTCTAAACTTGCTTTATATTGGTGAACCAATCTTATGTCCCCAGTTGCGATATGGATCGGTTTCTGGTTGACTTCTGTTCCTAAAACGGCTTGGAGGACGTCTAGTGTGTTTAACACGACGGTAGTCTCAGCACGCCAGGCAGTGTAGATGGTGCTGCCTAATAGGTGGGGATTGGAGAGAGGTTGAGGGGAGGTTTGTCCCCCATTCTCGGTGGTGGTAGAAGAGGATTCGCCATCCATTGTGGTGACAGGAGGTGAGGAATAAAGCTGCCATCTTGTGGGAATGCGACCAAAGTACGTCAACTCATCAGAAAAATTCGCTTTGCACTTTTCAACATATATAATTAGACTTGATTGTTGGGAGAATAATTTATTTTCCATACCTCCTGAAAGAAAGTAACATATTAATCGATTCCATATACTGCCTCCGGTCTCGAGGGCTGAAGCAGCGATAGCTGGAGTAGCGAATGGTGGGGTAGCGAGAGGCTGAGTAATGAAAGGCAGGGGGAGGGGGTATGGCACAAGAGCAGGAGGGACGGGGGGGAGTAGTAGCGAGCCGAGTAGCGGTGGCAGTAGCAATGAAGCAAGCAGGCTTATGCCGAAACAAGTTCAAACGAAGGACATGGCTATCTGGGGGGGGGGGGGGGGGGGGAGTTTTGATGATGGGTTGCCGGATGCGCCTACCTGCTTATATGTCGTTAACTCATGCCAAGGTGTCGAGGCTACTGCCAAGGCTCAGAATGAGAGCACCATCTTTTTAAACAAAGTTTTGCCTTTTATATGCTATTTCAGAAGCGTTCTCAAGATATGTATGGGTTATTCCTGCACAGGGCCGAGATGAGTTCACGCGGAAGCTGCGAGCGCCGGATTGCATTGCAAGCTGTTGGAGTCACGTGTATGGAAGGCCTAATCCATCCATCTAGCGCATCAAGTTGACCTATGCCACATACTTGTACTCGTACAGGATACTGTACTCGTACTTCTAGGGTAATATCACATGTATGTAAGCTTACATTTGTAGAGCACTGGGGGGGGGAGTGGACATCAAGGCTGCAGGGTGCACAGAGTAAGTGCTGACATAAAAGCTGTTGCCCAGAGTAGCCTGGTCGGCACGTGCAGTGCTACCTAGCGCTGGGGCACTGGGGGGCGCTCGTCGCCTGTGAGGGCCCTTGATACGCAGTCTGGGATCGATCGGCCAGAGCAGACGGACAGAATGGCATGTGAAAGCCGGACTTGGCCCGAGTTGGGAGCAACAGCAGTGCGCGACAGCGTCATATGCAATTTGCTCTGCTCTGCTCTGCGCGGCGCTGCTCTCACGGGTCTTTTCGGCCTGCGCCAGGCTCATGCGTGTATAACAATGCTACATATTGCTTTGCCGGGGGGAGTGGTAGAGCGGTGAATGCTGACAGTGGCTAGCAATTCGAGGGGCCTGGTCGGAAGCAAAGCACATACATATCATAGTTCTAATCACGCCGGGAAGTTCCACCGGGCTTCTGGACGCCAGGGCCAGGACCGGCGCCCGGAGTGTCCCCTGCTTGCCATTCGGACGGGGTGGGCAGTGGCTGAGGCCATGTGGTCGATGTGCTGGAGGGGCATCATGACATGGTGGCTCCTGCCTGAGCTGGCTCCCGGCGGCCGCAGGCAGTATTAGAAACTCGAGCGCCGTGGTCACCAGTCCCACCCTCCCCCCCCCCAGCACGCGCACCGCCAGACGTCCCTCTCATACTAGGCACCAACTTGTCCTCCCTCCCACCTGCCTCCCTCCCACCTGCCTCCCTCCCACCTGCTCACCTGCTACCCCCCTCCCCCTCCCCCTCCCCCTCCCCCTCCCCCCAACCCCCAATTCCCAGAGACCCGCTCCCCGCTCCCCTCTCCCCCCTTGCCCCTCCCCCCTTCGCCCCAGTGCAAGCCGTACAGGTAGCCTTGCCGTGCAGCGGCATTCACACCTCACCGCAGCTCACTCTTATGCGGCCATCCGCCTAGTGCCCAACGCCCAATTCCTACTTTCATGGTGTAGGTATATGCCCCACTGGCAGATTCGAATACGACGCCCCAAGCCTCTCGCCCCGAGTGACACGAGCCCTAGCTCTTCCCCGTCGTCCCCCCCCCCCACCCCCCCCCCCCCCCCCCACACCCCGTCTCAGCATCAGTCCCATCATAAGCAGCCATCCCTCATCAGTTATCGCTGTTGAGCGCACTACATCTACCCCCTTCCCCCTTCCCCCCCGCGCCAGTGGACTCCAACCGCCAGATAAGGCTACTGAGAAGGTGCCTCCGTAGCTCCAGCCTCTTCTTCCTTCCTGTTGTCTCTCCTGCCGGGCCCAGCCCATTCTGTATAAGAAGCTATGGAGAAGTTTTCACAGTACCGAGATCGAGGTTCAATTCCACCCCCCCCCCCGTTGTGTTTCACCATTACACCTTTCAAAAGGTTATTTTGCTGACATCATCGTCAATTGTCTCGACAATCAGGGACCCAAATCGCCCCGTTTCTTGAAATAGCGTCACCTAGATCGCTTTCACATCTGCCCCTCGCAGTCACCCTACTACTTCTACGATTTCCATTCTTTCTTCCACTGTGCGTGACGTATTTCGCCATTCTACAGTGGCTTCCTATCGGAAGCCTCGTGCGCAAGACTTGGCTATGGGCCATCTTACTAGTCACCGGCGTGTGGTGGGTTGACCTGCAGGTAGAAGGGGTGAAGAAAGGGTAGGTGCACTTGCGCTGCGGCTTTTACAGTGGTTGTGCTGCACGTTGGACTGTTGAGACCAGGGAACACATTATATAAAGGCTAATTTGTTGGGGATAATAGATCATTGTCGAAGCAATCTACAAAATTACCCCGCCCAGGTACGGTCATCGTATCTAGCTTCACATCACCTATCGATGTTCTCTACCTTGCCGCTGTGTACGCTTCCCCTTGCCACTTCAAACTTGCGACGTTCTAATAACCCCAATGGTGCAGCTTCGATCCTATCTTTACAGCATCATACCCAGGCACAGAAAGGCTCGAGCGGCTTACTCTCCTTCCAGCTCTCGTTCGTGCGTTCTCGCCCCCGCTTCATGAACCACCCCCCTCAGCAAAGCTAGTCTCCCTCAGCGTCCTGCTCGCAGAAAATCCCACGCGCAGTATCGCTCTCTTCCCCGAATGTACCCCGACTAACGGCCGCGGAATCCTCCGATTCTCTCCTTCCCTCGATGACACCCCACCTAAGACGCCGATTTTTCCCATCAGCATCAAATATACCCCTGCAGATGTCACTACACCGGTCCCAGGATGGGCTAGTGCAGGGAAGTTCCTCTGGCGATTATTGTCCGGGACTACGCACTGCGTCAGAGTGAGGATAGCAGGCGAGATTTACAACACTGGGGCTAGTGCTAGGAAGGAAGTAGGGCGGAAAGATGACGAGGATGGAAGCTTTGATGCTGAGTATGGGAATGGGGCCAGTGGGAAGGAGAATGGGGTTGGGAGGAGAGGTGTGGAGGGGGAGTCCGGGGAGGTTAAAGAGCGTCCGCAGAGTGAGTTGTGCGAGACGGGTGCGGAGGCACTGGCGAGGATTGGGAGGGTGAAGAGGTTGAATTTGGGAGTCAGGGAGAAGGTTGGGTTTGTGGAAGCGTGGAAGAAGAATAAGACTACATAGGGGATTGCTCTGGTTTCTATCCGCTTGCCTAAACCACGACTGGAGAGATTAGCTGGTTACTTATGAGGAGGGTTGCTATAATCATTATGATGAAAGGGAAGAAGGTTATTGAACAGTCCCATCCATTGCCATGACTGTGTGTCAAGGTTTCGAGGACTCTTTCATTTTGGGATTATGAGCTGGGCCGGAAAGCCCACGGGTATGAACATCTTAATTAATTATTCCGTGTACCTGTCGTTACCATTATTACTTTTTTTTACTTGCTTCGTATGTAAATTTTTTTGGGGAGAAGGGTCTCGGTTGTTTGGTAAGCAAGGGGAAATCATTATCTGGTTAATTGTCGTCAAGGGGATCCATTTTGTCATATATACCTGATGCTTTTTTGTTCTCTTTTTCTTTTTTTTTTTTCTTTTTGATGTTATTTTATTCCTGAGGACCAGTAGTAGGGATAGGTAACTTATCTAATTATTTTTTTTTTTTTTTCCCCTTTTTTTGGTTAACGCTGTTGCTTGTTTTGAGGACTTGAGACAGAGCTCATGTAGGATGCATAATAGATAAAGTAGTTCATGAGACTTAAGAGCAATGTAAATACACCTACGCCACCCCTCTATCCCTACATACGTATCTAGCGAATCTATAATCCCCCGTGAAACTCACCACATGCCAATACCTCTTACCCTCAATTCATAACAGAAACTCTCTTATATCAATCAACACCCCTGTTCATAATAAAACCCTTTTTTTCTTTTTTTTTTTTTATTGCACACAACAAAAGCTAAAAAATAAAAGTAAACATCACAACAAATCAATAATAATGATGGAAACTTTAAAACTTATTTCCCCAGCCTCCCCCCCTCTCCCCCCCCACTCTTGTCCCCGGTCCTATAATAATAATGACAATATTATGCCAAAGTATTTTTTAAAAAAAAAAAGAAAAGAAAAAAAAAAGTCACAACGCTACATCGGGACAGTAAAGTTAAAAAAAAAAAAAAATTTTTTTATTCCATATGCATATAAATAACATATATATTTATGAAAAAAACTATATATATATATATATGTACTTTCGTTACAAAGATACGTAAAAAAAAAAAAAAGCCAAGTATATCATATACCCTCTCCCCCCCGCATTTTCCTTTACGTATGTTATACAGCCATTTAGAAAAAAAACATATAATAATTATCAGGGGGGACAAAAAAAAAAAAAAGAAATATGTAACACCTCCGGAAGTTAAATAAGGAGGAAAGTAAAATATGTATGCAAAACAAACCGCAGCCCACGAAACCCAAAAATCGAAGCCCAAAACCCTTGAATGAAGACAAAAAAGACAACTAACCCTATAAGATTAAAAGAAACTGAATGACAAATTAAAAAAAAAAAAAAAAAAAAAAAAAAAAAAAAAAAAAAAAAAAAAAAAGACATGAGCCCCGCCCCGTCTACGAATAAAAGAACATAACAAACTGGCCAACAAGAACAGGAAAGATGCTAGATATTACTCATGACACACAATCAAAATCAAGCGAGTTCCCAATGCTTATAATTCCCCAAATTAACGTGCCACATGCTCCTTGAAGCCCCATTTGCCTTGTCTGCCCGAAATAAGTTCCATCATACCTAATCACGCAAATGAATTTCCGTAAGTAAACAAACAACACAACACAATAAGATATTCAAACAAAGAGAGAACAATATATCTCCACTCCATGATGCGAGAACCCGCATTCCAAACGATATTCCTCTTCCCTCGTTCTGATAAGGATGATATGACAAACCACCAATGAAGAAATCTAAATAGATAACATTCGTTCTTTCTTGAATCAAACATCTTCATCTATCCTCCTTATTTCCCCTTCTATTGCCTCAGAGACCCATACATCTGCCTCAACCTCCTTCAGCCCAATTCTTCGGTTTGCACGCTTGAGTAAACCATTCACAATCTCTTTCCCACCCTGAAGCTCCATGTCGTAGGACTCTTCGTCGGCAAGCTTCAGCCACTTCCATTCACACCTTGCAATTCGGTGAGCGGTCCTACTTCGCATTTTATTTCCAGCCCCGGGAAGTGGGTCAAATGGCAGTCGGCCTTCTAATAATGCGTACAATAAAACACCGAGGGCCCATGCGTCCGTCTGACGTCCATCATATGGCTGACCCATAAGCAGCTCTGGAGAGGCATAGTCTTCGGAACCACACCTTGTTGTAAGCATGGGGTCTGTATCGAACTCGACCCGACGGGAAAGTCCAAGGTCAGTCAACGTTATAAGCGGATGTGGGTGGTCGAACGGACGATGCGGAAGATGTGAAATCTGCGTCGGCGTTAAGTTCATAAGGACATCTGTTTTCAAGAAAGTTAGTAAAGCCAGAAAACCTCAGGTCTCGAGTCCATACTCTCAAGTTTCACATCCCTATGAACAATCCCATTCGTATGCAAATAGCGAACTGCGCCTACAAGTTCAGCGAACAGCCTACGTATCAATGGTGGAGAGAGCAGTTCCCGATGCTCAGATGCAAGGTCAAATAGATCACCCCAGAGCTGTATGACAATACCAGCAATGCCCTTGCTGGCTGTATGCTAAACGCCTTAAGTTGGACTAAAGAAGGGTGGTCCACCGTCTTTAATATATCCAATTCTCGCTTGAGTGAGCTCTCAACCCTATCACGAGAAGCTCCACCGGCAGCACTATTTTCAACAATCTTGACAGCGACCAAGTAACGAGGGTCGTATCCTTTGTCTCGGTCCTCTTCAGATGCCTCCTCGTCATGATGTAACCGATCCAGATGGTGGTTTGAATTATCCTCGGAGGTGGCTAGCATAACCTTGCTAAAAGTACCCTGACCCAGCAATCGGATACCTCTCCATCTCTTTATGTCGTTGCCTGGAACTGTATATGCCTCAAAATCGGCTAAGCGAGCTTTCCTGACAATGCGAGCATCCTTATCTTCGCTGACTGTGGTTGGGGCTGTATCTGTGCTTGAGACTGACGACGAGGACGATAATGATACCGCACCGGCAGGAGAAGGGGTTGATTCAGTCGTAGATTCCACTGAAGTAGCCCGGTGTCTTGCAGGTTTGGCCAAGCACTCCTCTCGCTTCATCCCAATCTCTGCATCTGCAATGCCCAAGCCTGCCACTCCCGGCTCTCCCTTCTGCGCCGCCGCCTGCCGCGTTGCTGCATTGGTGCCTGCACCGGGCACCTCTAACGAAACTTCCCCATGAGTATGGACAGTGCTATTTTGGGGCGCCGCTGCTGCCAAACCCTGGTAAACTTTTCGCTGTGATTGTACTGCCAAAGCTTGGGATAATGGTTCGCCGGATGATGTAACAAAAACAGACTCTCCGCTATTGAAGATTGAAAGCGAGCTTCGTGACGTTGGCCTTGAGGCTGATCGGCTCCGCATGCGATGCCATGGGCCGGGGGAGCCCCCATGCACAAGTGGCGACGGCAGCGGGGTCATTCGCGGAATGTGCTCCATTCCAGGCGATGAGGTGACCGAACTGGGTGAAAATTCAAATGAGTTTGAGCGCGATAATAAGCTTGCGCTTGGTCGGATAGGAATTGCTGTAGATGTACTATAATTTTGATTCGGAACGCGAAGTTCGCCTCCTGTTGGAGTGGAGGGGGATTCCAGCTGGTCTTTAACTGGAGTCAGTGGTGAGCGTAAGCTGTGTGAGTACGACTGCTCCGGGCACTGTATGGCCGCGGATGTGTCTATGGAAGGTTGAAATGGGATAGGCCTTGAGTTAGGAGTAGGAATGGTGATGGGGGCTGCACAGGGCCATGGACATGGCATAAATTGTTGTGGTGGTGCTGAAGGTTCTCCGTTGAGTTTTCTGTAATGTGTGCGAGGTCGGGCGAGGAATGGCGCTGTGATTGTCTGGATGCTGGAAGTGTGGCCATGTTGCTTGCTGTCACAACCTTTTCAATATTTCTGACCAGTATTTCTCTCTCTTGCTGAATTCAATCTATAGGGTTTATTCTATCAATGACGAAGGGCTGTATAGTAGTAGGTCCGCCGGAGAGATTGGGTTTTGTATGTGTAGCCGAAGTCCTTGTACACGGATCGACAAATGAGCCGAGAGGTTGAAGGTGGGGGGGGGGGGGGTGGTTCAGGCGAGTAGGAGTTTATCTGGAGATTAGCAGCAACAGTTAATTTCGGTTGACTTCCGATGGCAATCAGTTGCGGTGTTTCCCCCAACAGAATAAAAAAGGTCTAAAAAGGCAGGACAGAATGAATATCGCAAGCAGATCGGGCTGTCCTGGGCGCAGACGCAAAGACAAGAGCAAGTGGTAGCAGTGATGTAAGGCAGGTAGGTACCTTAATACTTATGTGAGTGATCCCTCCCAGTGTCCGTGGGGGCCGAACCGCCGGCACAACGGTCGTACTCTGGGTTTTTCTGGTGAGCAATTGCGCGGATCGAGGCAAATTCCAGATGACCATTTGGACTCAGCGGAAGAGGGCTTGATGCAGGGGGGGAGGGGGGGGGGGGGAGGACTCACAAATAGCCTACCTCTGAAAAGTGACACAAGGCTGGCTTCTTGCTTCTGACGATTACATGTTCAACTAACACAGAAGGGCCGTTTACCCTTTATTTGCTAGCGGGAGGAACCTCAACCAAAGCTCACGACATGGGGGGTGGGCCTCTTGCTGGCGAAGGGCGGGGAGGGGCGGGGAGAGCGGCGGGCGGGCGGGCGGGCGGGGGTGGGGGAGGCCCAAGTTGTGGTTCTGGGTGAGGAGATCGGGGGCCGGCGGGGCGGGGGCGCGGCGGCAGAGACGTGAGGGCGAGGGCGAGGGCGAGGGCGAGGGCCTGCTTGCGGCCGGCGGGCGCTGGCACAGGAAGCATGGAGTGCGTCTGCAGCCCAGCGCAGGCCCAGCGTGTGCGAGGCCTCTCGTCATCGAGTCGCGGCATGGCGGCTGGCCTATGGCGATGCAGCCAGCAGCGGCGGAAGCAGCGAAGGGCGACAGCAGCGAGAGCAACACCCTGCGATGGCATCCCAGCCCGCTCCCAATCATACATCCGCCCTCCGCCCTCCCCCCCCCCCCCCCCGCTGCTGTGCCTTCACAGCTTGCGCACCCCCCGTTCCCTTCCTCAGGCTCAGCGGCAGTCGGGCTCAGTGCGGATGTCTGCTAGGTATTGCTAAGGTACAAGTACGCCCCTCCCCCTCCCCCCCAATAGCGGTGCCGAGTCTAAGCATGCCCCCCCCCCCCCCCCCCCCCCGTACACTGTCGCGCAGAGTGCATTTTGAGGAGCCCCCCCCCCGCATGCTGAAATCTCAAACCTAAACGTCCACCGCACGGTCATAAGGATGTTTGTCGCGATCGCTCTCCGCCCCCCCCCCCCCCCCCCCCCCATGAGCTCCCATGCTGCAACATCACTGGCTGGATGGCAGGTTGCAACCTTTTTGGACTGGACTGGCGTTAGCACCAAGGTTCATCTTCACCTTTGCCCCACCATGACTAGGCTGATCTCACTGCTTCAACGTTCCTTACAAAGCATTTGAATCCAGGATCGTACTAGAGCGCTTCTGTACTCTATTTAGTCCCTGATGAACCCTCTGGCAGCAGACCTGCGACAGATCTAAACATTGGTATATATCCTCAGCAAGGGATGCGCGCGGCAATCTCAACAAAATAGAGAGATCAGATGGAACAAAGGCGGAATTCCCACTGAGAAGCACATCCATTAGTAAGCCTACTTTAGCCAAGTACAAGCTCCTTACATAGCAGCGTCGTTAATGATCGATTCATGTCATTTCAACAGGGCATTACCCGTATGCAAGGAGCTCTCAGCGGCGTCAAAGAAGGGAAGCTTGTTGCACAGGCGGCCAGTTCGGTCTAGAGTACAGTGAAGAGGACCCTGGCTGGGGTAATTTAATTACAGCCGATCGAAAATTGAACATGATAACCGGACACAACAGGTGACCTCTGCTAGGCATTCCTGCTTTGCGACTTTGGACCCTGGCCTGGGAGTGCAGGGGTCGACCAGCAGGGTTTAGCTAAGGAGAAGGCAAACAGGAAACGACAAACGAAGTTCTTACTGCCCCCACAAGCTCACCTGCGACGGTGAAGGGAGTTTGATATTAATTGCATAAATCTTCTTTTTTATGTTCATTTTCATATCCTTCCATTAACCCCTTCCAGCAGGATGTATGAATATGTGAAATTTCATGCTGTAGAGTACACCAACGCTCTGATAATCTCAACCTTAATGGCGGATGTTAATCCGCCATGCAGACAGTCAAGCGTAACTTGACTGGGAGGGCGATGGAAGGGTCCTCAAGGTGAAGAGCTGTTGTGTCCAGGCATCCTCAAATTGTGCGTCGTCGTCGATTTGCTCAGTCAGTGCCAGATCTGCCTGCTTTTGTCTAATTCTGTGACAATTGCAATGATAATCGCATCGTGCAATTAGTTAAGGTTCTTGATCTTGCGGCACGCCTGGCCTGAGTTTAGTCAATGGGGTAGCTTCACGGGTATTTGCTTGGACATAGTACGCCAGCAACGCCGTGGGCATGTGCAGTTGTCCCTTCAAACGAGGGCAGTCCACATGCACTCCCACGCCGCTAGGGAAGGCTACTGTTTTGAGCTTCAGACCCGTGTATTGTTTTACGAAGCTCGCCTCCCAGAAACCTTCTTTTAAATTTACCCCCGGATAATTACAACGTGGTCACCTGGGGCTTTTAAGTTTTCATGAATCCCGCTTTGTTGATGGAGGTAGGCCTTGGCATGCATATGCCTAGCATACCCCCTTCCCAAACTCGAGTTCTGTGGTCGGCATATCTTTCTTCCTATCTAGGAGCCTGAGACTCCGACAATTCAACAAGCCTGACAGTTGATCGGTGTCTACAGGATTTTAGAAGGAACTTCATTACATTTGGACTGACCAGCCATTGCTTCCTTGACAAAGCGATATCAATGAGGCTGGAGCCAGTATGCATATAAGTTAAATAGGCTATAAATATACCATTTTGTTTTTTAAGGAAAACATCCATGACTTACTTTACAACCAAGTGAAGTAGTTCACGAATGGTGCAATGATTAAGTAAGTTACACATGATACCTACTGGTAACTTGGGAATATCTTAAGCTTTTCTGCATGCGATTGCCGCAAACAAATCACAGGCATACAATTTTTTTTTTCATGTTTTACTCTATATATTAAGAAGAAAAGAATGTTGCAGTGGAGGAAGAAAACCTAGCGATTGCGACCTAAGTTATGGGAGTGGTGAAGGTAAAAACCATGTGCCAAAAAGATCCTAGTCTCGAGTTAGATTTAGTAGAACCACACTATGGTTACAACCAGACTACACTATGGTTATGGTAATGCACACTACAGCTTCACTCTAAAAAGCAAGAAAGTATTGAAGCGTGCCAATTTCGAATCTGGAGAAGTGGATATGTTGTCCAGAATTGTAAAGATGTTACATATGGCTGGTCTTGTCATGATAGTGAGCTCAGCCTCAAATGGGAGTTTTTATGTTTGAAGGATTGATCGGCTTTGGTTGGAATTTATGTGTGTTAGTGAATTTCTGATGGTGAGTCTACTGGTCTTGGCAATTTGGGGGGGTAAAGCTCTTGACTGATAATAGAGAAAGCAGAGTGAAAATGACAGAGATGCAATAGAGGGAACAGATAGTAGTAATTAGGGGTGATTTTTAATGGTCTCCATTGAGTTGGAAAATATGAACGTATATTGAGGGTAAGGTTAGAGATGACCCTTCTCACTTTCTCCAAAAAGTATTACCCTCAAACTGCCTTCATACTTCCCAACTCAATAATATCGCCTCTTATCGCTCCGGGGCGTCGTCCTGGTCTAAATGAGCGTGCTGAAGGTTCCGTTGGTGTCATTGGCAGACCAGTAAACGTTCGCCCCAGGTGACTCAAGCAGAGAAATCCAGCAGCCTTTTCGAAACATGCAGCCTCTTTTTACGATTTACAAGTGCAACTGGCTCCCACCAAAGCTCTCTCCCTCGACCTACAAGTATCAGGGAAATCCTTTTAGCACCGTGATGTGAGCGGGGCGTGGTGGGGTGAATAGCAGGATTTCACGGCCATTCAACGCATTGGGTCCTCTACTGAGGTTGCAGGGAAAGCAATGTTAGAGAGAACGAGCAGGTGAACAATTGGATGAGGTTGAGAAGGCTTGGCCTTTTTATTCGTTGACTATCGTAGTTATAAAACAGCGAAATCATTGGACAGAAAAATCGTTTGTAGAAAGAATGGTGAATGTTGAAACTGAAAAACATTGTAAAGGAAAGAAGAAGAAGTGAAGGGCTACAATGCTGACGAACTATATACACAAAAACCACTCTTTGTAGACAACTCCCACACTTGCAGTGACTTGTCTCATCTATTGGCCCTACGTGCGATGGCAGTGACGTCCGAATTTGGAGCACTAGCGCACAGCTCGGTCAAGGCATTAAGAACTGGGACTGTTCACTCATTTATAAGAAAAAGAGGCTGTGATCGAGAGGATTCGAATGCGTAGAATGCAATGAAGCATCCTTCTGAGAGCTGCTGCCAATGAAGGCACTGTTGGCAAGAGCAACCACAGCATCTGGACTCATGATGCAAAGCCCCATGCGGTATTCTCGTTCCCCAAGCCAGGACATGAACAGAGTGAGATTGTCCCAGGTACAGAAAAAGTAAATTACTTTGAGGAGGCTTGCCAAGCCTGGATTTGATATCACAGACTGCCAACGAAGTTGTCACTTTTAGCCGTCATTAGGCCAAGAGTACAGATCAGGCTACTGGGTACTTTATTTGTGCAACCTCAATTCCCACACACGGCAGACCACTTCTATTTGGCAGCATAAGCCATAACCGATCCCATTTAGATTCTAACATCTCCACGTTTCTCACTTAAGCCGCCCTCAACTTCCCCTAAAATTCTTCAATTTGAATGGATTTACTGTACTGGTAGTTCAAGTTACATGCCTCCTACGATGTATCCAGGATTATGTAGCTACCCTCAACTTCGTTGTTTAGGCAATGGACAGCCGGCCCCTATGCTTCTCTATACTCTGGTTAGCTTCTCTACAGAGGCACCATTCAGCCTTGCAAATGGGCCGCCAAGACGGTGCACATATCGATATTGCCTCAGGTGAGTCCTCTCTTTCCTACCTTCCCTCTATATCCACTTTATTAACCACTCCCTCCCTGAACAGCTTTCCAAGCCTATGGCCAGTACCTCACCGAAGAAATTGACGAGCCTATCCGCTTCGACATAATGTGCCATGCTGCACTTGCCCTGCGCCTGCGGAGGTACGTATATCACAAACCCCATCAGCATAAACGTACTACGCCAGGGCTGTCACAGATTTGCTCTTGATGTCTCAGCGCCCCATGCATCACGTCGCCTTGCATCCACAATCCGACATTTCTGGTGTCGTCTGATATTCTCACATCACTTTCAGACCACATTGATAGAGAAGGTGACATCATTTTTTACACATACTCTACGTACACTCTTGCTTTTTAACACAATAAGGTCTCTAATTTAATAAAATTAAAAACATGTTTCCTGGTTCTACTAGAATTTTATCATAGTGGAATCGAAGTCTCGTAAACCAGACCTCCTAGTTCCTAAAAGAAAGCTTGGACAACCTCTCCCGTAGCTCGACTTCAGAATCGAACTAGTGTCCTTAATTCCCATACCAGACGTAGGTGGCGGAGATGATATTTTAACAGGGAGAGGACAGTTTGTGAGTCTCTTAGCGTAGAGTAAGGGCTTTGGAAATGTACTCGTAATCCTCTGGCGTTCGGAGATTGCACTAGCCTGCTCTGTATGTCTTGACGTGTCTGGATTCTTTGTAAACGGCAGTTAACATAAATATCAGGGTAACACAGCATATGAAGTTCAAGTATGTAGGCAATTGTTATTATTCCTTATATGAAGGGTGCTTTGGAGTCTTAACGCAAGGAGATTGGCGATGTGACAAAGGCATCAAATGTTCTAGCAAACGTAGAAGCCGGCAATAGAAGGAAAAGGGGTGTCGGGCCAGGAGAAGGACGCATATGGATTTGAATAAGACAAACCACATCACAAGGTATAGGCCAGTTCGAAGTGTAAAAAACTACCCTTCCTCTTATCCTCCCCCTCCCACCGCTACTCCAACTGCCCTTCCATCGCCCCTCCCGCCGCCTCTTCCACCGCTATTCCCACCTCTTTTCCCACCGTCCGTCGCCTCTCTTCTAAATATGCAGGTATGGAGGACCCCTCTCGACGCCAAAGCATATAGCTGGATGGGCTGGATGTACAGCATGATAAAGTCCTTGTGGCAGCAGCATACCACAGACAGTGTGGCGCAGGAGGCATACTGGTACCGTCGCAATGACAGTAGAAGGCATGTGTATATAGAACAGCATAGATAGCAATAATAATAAACAAGACGTCAGGGGTAATATGACAAGGAGAGCTGTATCCGCACGGTAGGTTGAGGAAGGCTGCGCCCAGACGCTCAGATTCATGCAATGGCGACATGGGCATCAGGACGTGCAAGCTCAGATATGCTGCGTCAGGACCGTGAGTTGAGAGAGGCCGCATCAGGATGATGGGCAACTGTGCCCTGCGTCATAAAGATCAGCGCACAGTTCTAGGGACACGAGGTGCGGGCACTCCGGTTCGCCCCCAACGTCACAGGCGCCCGACCTGGTATAGGCGGAGAAAGCATTGTCCTCGCTGCTAAGGAGCACCCAACGGGAGGGGTATGTTCCTCGGGCTGCATATTATTGGCCATTGCATGGCGGACGAGAGCGCGCAATACTGATAGCATACTTAGTAAAACTGCGCCAGTTATGTAGTATTGCTAATTACCCACTTCTGTGTTTATACTGTGCTTACTGTGCATCACATATAGCATACAGAGATATCAAATTCTCGCGCCCACACAAGGCTGAGACACGGCCCCTAGCAACGAACCCTGCCAAGACACCTGCCAAGTGTAGACCTGAAACTAAGCAGTCTTCCACCCCCCCGGCTGGTAGTTAGTACAAAGTTGCTTGACCTCTTGAGACTGCCCCTCGAGCTGTCACTTTCACTCCATACAGTAAGCTCACCTCAATTGCTTGCCATTCACAATTTCCACGTTGCTTCAGCATTTTCCCATCTCTCCAGCCCTTCTTGCGCGCCGACACTTACGTTCAAATGGCGGGACGATTCGTAAGAGCTTCAAAGTATCGCCGTAAGTGAAGCCAAAAACTACTCCTACCCCACATACTTCTAGCCTAGCTAACCAGCCGCCCCCTGAATCTCACCAATTCTTACGATATAGACATCTTTGGGAGATCTACGAAAAAGGTGCTACTAAATCACTTTTCCATTCACCCTTCTATTCTTACAGAAATCACCGGTTGTTCTATCGCATAACCGGGGTATCGGGTTAATCTTGGAACGTAATCAATCTAATCACTTTTCTTTCTGTAAAGGAACTATGTTACGACAACCTTCATATCTCGAAAAATGCCTGGGACAGCAACATTATTAAAGTCAGTTCTCATAGTTCTCCCGTGCCCTTTTTTTTTTTTTTTTTATTTTTTCCCTCCCTCCTTTCCTGCTCACCTCAATCCCCCGATGTCGGCTTTTCGATGTGGTAGAGTGACAGAGGCTGATAGGTTCGGATAAACTGATGTTTAGGCAAACCCAGTATACCTCGCTGTTAACTGGGAATCAGGCGGTGGTGGTGCATTCGCAGTTATTCCGTTGAGCCAGAAGGGGCGAGCTCCTGAACAGATTCCCTTGTTTAGAGGACATACGGCTCCTGTGTTGGATACCGATTGGTAACACACCCAAATACATCCACGGATTTGAACTTGATACTGACCTGTGCCTTTTTTGGTCTAAGGTCCCCATTTGACGATTCTTTGATTGCATCTGGTTCAGACGACGGAAAGGTAAGCTCCATCTTGGAAGTCCAATGCCCCAATTTGAAATCATGTGCTGAGGTTGTATAAATTTCTCTCTGACTAGGTGTTTATCTGGAAAGTTCCCGAGAATTTCAGCCTTATTTCAGACGACGACAAGGGCCCACAGGATGTCTCACCCATTAATAAGCTTTCTGGACACACCCGGTAATACTCTTGCGCGAATTTTTGCATTCCTCTTTGTCACTTCTAACGTTTTACAGAAAGGTCGGTCACGTGCTGTTCCATCCTGTAGCGGAGAATGTACTGGCAACAAACTCTGGAGACTTCACAGTCAAGCTATGGGACATTGAGACAGGCGAATCCAAACTCACGCTCAGACACAACGAACTTGTACAAAGCATATCATTCTCCGGGAATGGTGCCCTTATGGTCACAACTTCGCGTGACAAGAAACTGAGAATCTGGGACCTTCGTCAAGAGAAAGCAGTGCATGAAACTCAAGGGCACACCGGGGCTAAGAATTCGCGTTCCGTATGGATGGGTGAGGTCGACCGCATAGCCACTACCGGGTTCTCAAGAACCAGTGATAGGCAACTCGGATTGTGGGATCCCCGCCAACCTAACGAACCAATCGGAGGTTTCCAGACGCTGGACTCTATTGCGGGTATTTGTATGCCATTCTGGGATGATGGAACAAAATGCCTCTATTTAGCTGGTAGGGGGTAGGTACCGAATTGTTAATTGGATTGAAGGCAGTTTGATAGGGCAATTACTTACTTTGGAATGTAGTGATGGAAATATTCGCTATTTCGAATACGCAAATGATGAACTCATCTACCTGTCGGAATACAAATCTGCCGATGCCCAGAGGGGTGTGGCTTTCATCCCCAAGAGAGGAGTTGCTGTAAGCGCCACTTAGCCCCACCATATGTTGGCAAAGCTAATATTACGCCGAAGCTTCACGAAAACGAGGTCATGAGGGCCTTCAAGACAGTTAATGATACATACATTGAACCCATCTCATTCATTGTACCGAGAAGGGTAAACATCCCCGCATCTTGACTCACATGCAGCTGTAATACTCATAAAGCTTCGCAGGCAGAGACTTTCCAAAATGATATCTATCCCCGGCGCCTAGTGGACGGCCTGGTCTCACTGCATCAGAGTGGTTTGGGGGCAAGGATGCCAGCATTCCACTCTTCGATCTTGAGCATCTTTATTCGGCAGATGGTACTGGTGTTGATGTCTCCGCGGCGAAAACCTTTGAGCAAGTCACTGCTCCCTCGCCTGCCCCTGTGCCTGTGAAGCAGCCTGCAACCCCAGTAGAAACAAAAGTAGCTGTTACTGTGCTTCCTCCAGCCAGTGAGAACCCTGTTAGGCCGCCATCCCCTATAAAACAGGAAGCTCCACAAACCTTTGAAATCCCGGCCCTAAAGAAGGTGGGAAGACCATCCACACCGCCCCAGGCTGCGCCAATGCAGGCTGAGCCTAAGGTGGAGAAACCTGCTCCTGTAGAAATCAAACGGGAGTCCCCTACCACAGCTGCACCAGTATGTAGCCCTCACTTTTTTGATCCATATTTTTCAGTCTTGCAGCATGCTTATTGGAAACAGACAACTGCGGACATATCTGTTCTCGCTTCTATCCCCACCCAGCTGCAGAAGATCACTACCCTCCTTGAGACACAGAACAAGCAGCTCGAGAGTCAAACCGACCAGATTTCAGAGCTGACCAAACAACTTGAATGCCAAACTTTGCATGTTTCAGAACTGACGAAGGAAGTTGACGGCCTAAAGACACAAATTGGTAGCGAACAAGCAGAGAGCGCTAAGAAGGACGAGATCATCCGGAAGCTAGAGTTAGAATTGGAGCAAGCTAGGTCCTGAGCTAGTGCCAGTTCCATTACTGCCAAAGCTAAATATGTGGGTAATATGGACCAGGGCGGTGGGCAGATAAGCTAGTCCAGCAAGAAAAGTAGATCGGATGCATGTATTTTGGGGGAATATATCCACATATATATATATTGGTATAGGGCATCATCTCCAGTAAAAGCATGTGCATGTTCTGTTGCTTCATGACATGTGTTTACCATACCCTTATTTTGTATGCATTGTTATTGGGGTATTATTCTTTCTTGTCATTCCCATGCCCCTCCTAGCTTCCCATTCCCGTGTTTGCATACTAGTTCTCGTGAGGAATATTACCACATTTTCGATGAAGAAACGAATTCATATGAGTATTTGTTTATTTGCTTTCTCCCCATATTTGTATGGGTTGTGTGGGCATTCTCGATCTGGCAGGATGGTTCATTCGGGGTGGCTATTCCATTCGACTTTTATGATGTGAAAATGTAGGAATTGTCTGTTTTACAGTAGTACATGTAGGGAAATGATGCCTCTCAAATTGTTTCTGTGCTTGTAACAATCGTCTACCGGCACTTGACTTTCCAGGAATTTTGTCAGACTCTCATACCCATTATGCTTCGTTCAAGTTTTACGAATCGGCTACATGCTCAGTTTCATGACTTTGGAGTATGAGAGCAGACGTAGGTGAGCATCTGGTTACGAGAACTGATGCCCCCTCCAGTCCAAGGTTCAAAACCCAATTTAGCTACATGTATACTTATGTACATGGTCTCCGTTCACACAGAGAACATATACAATTAATTAAGCTTCTATATCAGTACTACATCACAATCAAATATAGATTTCATCTATTCAATATCAGCCAGATGATACCATGTATGTATGCTGTGGTGAGCCTAGTGACATGCATGCCTGTAGCAAAGAAGTAATTATATATTGAAAATATATGCAATAGCTTGTCGAGCTATATTCTTATATTTTCAATTTATTGATAGAACCTAGAGGATCACTAAATATATACAATACTACTATACAACTACAGGTTTGAATATAAACCGGGAAAACTAATATCGTGCCGAGACTACGGGAAAACCTTCGGGGAAAAACTAAAAAAAATGCAATGACATTATGAGGCCCAGTGATAATCGGTGGTGTGAAATACCGTGTTTCCAGTGTATTTGGCATTCGGTGTTTGGGCGTGCTCGCTTGAAGTATGCTCACGCCATACCGCTTCATGGAACGTTAATCAACGCAGAGAAACCGCAGGTTTCGTTTGACAAAATCAAGGTGACAAATACGTCTCTTATAACATTTATGAAAGGTATATTCCATCTCTATCACATCCCATTCAAGAGCCTTTCAGCGCAACTCAATGTGACATTGTCAATGCAAAGTCATTTCCCAGTCTGAGGGCAGCACGTGATGTCACATGCCTCTTCTCGCCCTTTCCCTGTCCTCTTGGCGGGATAAGTCTTGTTAAGGAAGGAGGGGTGATATGCCTGTTGTGGAAGTCATGGATATGTAGGCCAGCCAGAGGAGTGGCAGAACTTACCCCTGCAACCAAAAAAAAAAAAACTCAAGCAACTGCTTTGATAGCTTCGGTATGAGCACTACTGGTACTTACTCTTCGTTCCTTCACAGTGAGCAATGTTAATGAAACATCTTGCAGCATTCCTGCGACTCCGGTCCCATTGTCACCCTCCACGGCGGGCGCTATTACTTGGGATAGCCAAAGACATTATCATGTTGCTAATAATTTCGAATGAAGATTGATTTTCTCAATACCAATATTGGTGCTCTCAAGTCAGGCCTCTTGAAAGAGAAGTTGTTCCACATGTGAATATTTGTAACATGTAGATGCAAGAAACTGCCAGAAATAAGAAATCCTTGCAGGATTATACTAAAGTTGTATGCTGGATACAGTCGTCACGGCGACTCAGCATATGCCGATTGGGTTTGTCGCCTGCCGAATTGAGCTCAGTCACTTTCCTTATGCCATGCAGAAAAATTTTCCCACCAAACTCTGAAGCTACTCAAAACACTGTTTGGCCACACTCAATAGGCAGCTCCACGGTCAGTTCGATGGAATGCTCCACAGCTCCAGATCAGTCTGGAGTGCTGTACGTATAATGTAGAGTTGTGGTGGAAGCACAACTGGAAAGAGGAGTGCTAGTGACAGAATAGGTAGTACATTACCTGTTGGGGAGGTGGGAAGGGCTAAAGGCCACTCGACCTCTGCTTACGAGACTAATTCATCCTATTTACTACGATAGCCACCCTTTGCACGAAAGAACCGTCAGTTAGTACGGCGGCAGGCAGCACTAAGTACGGACCGCTCTTGTTACCAGACTGAGTTGAATAACTAAGCGCTGCGCTTAGCGATTGTCACGAATGGACCACAGTTACTTCCTTGGAGTGCGAGGACGAGATTGTTATGAAAGCATTTACGGTTCGTTCCTGGTGCAGTCAGTCCACAAGCGACTTCTGGATTTGATTCAGAAAAGGCAACGGAACGAAAGTACCAACCACAACCCCTAGCAGGGAAACAACCGACAATTCAATCTGCTCTGCAATATTGAGCAAGCCTACCATTAGGGCTGTTCCTCGTGTGATCCCGAGGATCCCTTCGCTTGAACCACATACCTCTTTTATCCAATGTCACCACATGAGAGCTTCAGGAAATGAGAGCCAACGAGTCTGGGAGAGGGCAGAGAGAACAATATCGGCAATTAGCCGGATGGGAGTCTCTTACAGAGACTATCGACCATTTGACCTTGACCATATTCTGACTGTTTGTGAGAATGTGAAGGAGAAGTGAATGAAAATTTAAAAAAGATTAGAGGATGTTTTAAAAATACTTGGAGACTCTTTTTACGTGATTGAGTAATAAGTGGATTCTTTCAACGAACCCTTCTAAGTTACTGGCAAATCTGCTAGCTTGGGGCAGAGGTATTCTTCGACCTTAGGATGGACTCCAGTATGAAAAAAGATGAAGGAACAGATAGACAGTCTAGAAACAAATAATAAAAGTCTGAAGCGTGAGATAGACACCAGGAAGGGTGATTGGTTGATCGAGAGCTTTTTATTTCTTTCCACAAGTGTTTGGAAAAAACATTGCAACAAAAGTCTGTGTGTCTATGCTTATGTAATTTCTTATTCACAGTATTTGCTATGGTAGGAAGAGGGGCAATTAAAACGCAGAAGAGGTGCGAAGGATCGGAGCGACGCCAGTATGATAGAAAGGTGACAAGCCACTTGTGGCAGTCATACCACAGATGCAAAGCAAGTGGTAAAATACTGTCTTTATCCCTGTGTCCAGGACGTTCCCATTTTACGCAGTACAATCTGAGGATTACAAAGTCTTCATTTGCTGGAACCTGGAATGCAGGCAGATGGAAGGATCTGTTCAGAACATTGAAATCTTGATGGTAACGGAACATGGCAAATGGAGCCACAAAGTTGAGACTTAGCTAAGATAAGTATAAAGTGGGGGAGTATTCCCATTCCGTACGTGAGAGGGGGACAATCCTGCTCAACTGACACGATACGAATTTTTCACAAGCGATAGCAGGGAAAGGATTAGTTAGACAACAAGCATGCTTATCATCCGCTACAAATAGTTTTATTATGACTGTAGGTATGAGCATGAATTGATATTTGTTTTATGTTTAAGGAAGATGGGGTTCTGACTTGATCGAATTCTGATTATTGTCAGTTGTAGAACAGTTAGGTGCACTGTTTGTTGGGCTCATACGACGAAGGTTTGTTGTGGCCCGAGCTGTCAAAAGTGATGATTAGGAGAGGCACAGGGTATTTTGTAACGCCGACATGTGTGCGATACTCCTTGCGAAGGATGTGGCATGTAGTACTATATATCGTAGGATCTTTTTTTCAGAAGGCAAAGATAAACCTCGATTCATTGAGGTAATATTGGAGAGGGAGAGTTGTGTAGGGCAAGGATCTGTATCGGAGTCGCCGAGTGTAGATGTTTTGTTCGGTGAGCGGAACTGGACATATTGCCATTGAGAACAGATCCGGAGGAGGGATTTGGATAGTGGTCAAAAACTCGCTCGTTCAAAAGTATGTGTGCATTAGCTAGAGCGGTACGATGCATCCTAGCGAAATTAAACATGGCATTACGGAAGTTCATTGGTAAGGAAATGGAGTTTGATTAAAAGGGACCAGTGCTAGTAACCAAGTTTAAAGTGAACGGTGAAAGCAGCAAAAGGGAGGAGCACATGGAGATACTGTGGAGTTTCTTATGTCTATTTTTGCCACGGCGCAAGACACGGTGATGAAGATGTTAACCAAATAATTAGTCGTGGCGAGGAGGCGGCCAGTCGAGACTGGCGACTAGGGATTATTAGTTTTCCTTTTTTTTTTTTTTATTAAACTTAGCCATGTACGTTTCAAAAAGAATTTTTATTACTTGTTTGGGAAGTTCCCAAAACGTGATCGTTCAATAAAGCCTCAGCCCTAAACTCAACCCTGGCTGCACTATCCCACCCTAGGGCGGGGTGCTACCAAGAAGAGCAAAGATCCCCGTGGCTCAACTAGGGCGAAACGACATGTGAGGTCGTTCGAGAAGACCATGTGAGGCGAGAGTGGCTTGTGCCATGTAATGCAAAGTGCTCCAGCAAATCAAGGCCGGCAAGGTAACTGCCGCTCGGAAGGTGTGTTGACCGCCTGCATCGGTAGTTGAATTGACAGACAAGGGCCAACAGAGTGCGGCGTCTGACAGCAAAAATACCCTGAACTTCCTACGCTGAACTTACAACTAAATCGATTGCTCAACTGACGGCCTGATATAACTATACACAGGAGAAACAGTTGCATGAGTGCTGTCATTCTGCAATTTATAGGGCTATAGCTATAACATGGAAGGTATAAATAGGACTGTTACATTAAGAAACTTGACACATACTTAGTAACTAAATTGTAAGTCTTATACTAACTATCGCACACTTGAAAATATTACAGACTTTGTCTTGTGCACATATCTTCACCTTCATGGCCTGAAACATGAGCTATATGTATGTGTAGGTAGGCTTCGTACCGTTGTATTCTCATTTCTATCTATGGAGCATGGGTCAAACTTATAGATACGTATGATTAGCTATAGGATGAGGCAGCCAAACTATTAGGGCGATTGCGTACCAGTTATACAACATTCACCTGCAAATATGTCCAAGGGTTAACTATGGATCAGACAGTTCCCAGCAAAGGGTGCACTAAGTGTTCTTCTGTCGAGTCCACTATGATAGTACTACGAAGATGTGTACGTACATGTGCCGAGAAAGTATACCTTGTGAGGTTGATGATTGCATTTGCGGCTTGCATAAACTCGCATCGGCTGCATGCAGGATTTCATGCAGATGTCATCGATGTCAATCAAGTTGAAGCAGCCCAACCTCGCCTCCAGGAGTACGCTGTGGAAAAAGATACTCGTAGAAGGTGGCTTGCGTTACTTCTATGCGCAAACCTAATCGCTAATGGGATAAGGGTATGTAAATCATTAGTAGTCTCCAGAGATCATCGCTCCCAAAACAGCAATTTATTTTTATGGATGTATATTCTGTCAGGGCCCACATGATTCGAGACGTCTACCTTAAGGCACACTTACATTTTATAGGACGTGTCTGGATGAGACTTCTGCTGCCGGAATGGCCGTGAAGTGCACATGTAACTTACTACCATTTGAACTTGCTACTAATAAACAGATAGCCATGAGTAGTCTCATCACCACTATGTTACATGTACAGAGTTACACTGGCCCGACACTATGTTCTCACGGCGACTAGCAGCGAGGAAGCCAACACCTAGGGCGAGAATGCAGTCACAAAGTGATCTCCTCTTCTTCATTAGATCCCTTGGGCTTGGCAATACGGCTGGCTAGCAGTTAGTGCACGGGTACTAAGTGTTTATCGGTGTTGGTTCCATATTCAAATACAGTCGAACCTCTCATTGGATCAGCCCGGGGCTGCGGCTCTTATCCAATTATCTACTTATAGAGGTTCCAATATGAGAGGTTCAACTGCAGATCACCCTTTCGCTGGCGTGGCTGTTTCCCCCCGGTAGGTACGCAAGCGGTGCAAGTTGTCCCTACTCAGATTGCACTATATATATGTGCATTTGAAGCAGTGTTTATGGACCTCAGGAATCCCACGACGGACCCCGCTCCCGCTTGGTTATGCACTACCTGTGGACAAGTTTTGTTCCCTCGTGAGCCCAGCCGGCAGGTTCCATGTCTGTTTGGGTCTTTCACCAGCCATCCAAATAAGGGTTGGGAACGATCCCTTAACTTGGCTGCGGGCTTGCCCGGGTTCTCTTTGCCTTAATTTCGATTAATCTATTCGGATACCTCGCCTGAATATCCTATGCTTGTAAACCCAGCAGCTGCGCAGTATTGTTGGATAATCCCCAGGTCATTTAATGGTCAGCTAGCCAATTCAACGGTGTTGAATTTGGAAACACCCTGAATCCCCTATCCAGCAGCCCTATTCGTATGCGGTTTGCGTGTATTAACATCGCTGTTACACTAGCGTTGGACCCGGTCTACGTTAGGTAGGAAGCAAGAAGCCCAACATCGTTAGCCATGCTAGTTAGACCATTTGGTTCCCGTAAGATACCATAGGTCAACCAAATCCAAGTCTCTCCTCGGATCTATTCTCGCATTTGAGCGTAAAGCACTTAAAAAAATTTCTACCCAGGATCACATCAGTCCATGGCAAGCGCCACTCTGTCGATCTTGACGTTCCTAACAGCACAGGCGTTAGGGATAACAGCATCCATTGAAGTATTGATCTCCATGTCATCAAACCCCACTGTACTCTGCGGCGGTCTGCATCATACTTGCCCTGGTAACAACCTGCTGGTGACCTGGGTTATTTTGAGACAGCATAGACATATAGATATTACGCTCAATTGGAAGCATGGGTAAGACAAAATACGCACCCATATTGCATCATATCATACCTCTATGCATCACTCACCTGCAAGCTACTTCTCACAATGCTACAAGGGATATATCCAGTTGCAATTTATAAACATCAGGGTCAGAATCAAGTTGGGATTAAGCAGCTGTGTCCTTTTGCATTTACTGTGCGAATAAAGCTTCTTCATGGCACTGTAATTAACCAGCTAAGCAGCACTTTTTCAACAGGCCTTGTACTCTCGCCTTCAGCGAAAGCCCCCACACAGAGCGTCTGGTCCCTGTGGAGGCCATATGGAGACTGTACAAGAAAGGAGTGCCACATGAGCATAATTAGTCGCGTTAGGAATTTCTGAATCATGCCATCCGGCTGGGTAAATCAAAGCCAAGCGAATCTCGCATAGGGTGGAGCAGCTCGACCGGTTCGGCGGAATTGAGCGAATGATTGATGACCTATGTTGATCAGCTTCTGACTTAGCTCTGACATGAATTGGTGCTGTTATCGGAGGTTAGGCGCCTGTGCGTATAACTATCATAGGTGATCAGGTACTGTATCCATATCAATGTTGCAGTTCCTACAAGGATTTGCGCACGGGACTATCGCAGGTGCAGGCATTGGTGAATCATAGGCTGTGTGCGTCAGAGGTTTCAAAAAGTAGGAAGGGTATAGTTGAGTCGATTTTAATTCTATGATCCGAGATCAAATTTCAGCTATAATGCACTTTTCAAGTTTACCTAAAGCTTTAACTCTTCAACTCAAGAACAGCAAACTGCCTGTACACTCAGTGCCCTACGGTCTAGGAAGCGGTTGCCCTCAAAAAAAGGAATCGTAAAAAAAAAAAAAAAAAAAAAAGGACTGTGCATGTATGTGCACGTGGTGGCGATACTAGGGGATCCTCAATGATTCTCAAGGATTAAGAAGTACTCAACTCGACATAGGATCCCATCCGGACTAAGAGAGTATCTATGTTTTTATCGGTGTGATTACTTTCCGCGAAACTTTTTCCCTATAGTTGGTCAATTATCATTTCCAAACTTTCGATCATGTCTCTTGTAAAGGTTCTACCTTGAAGTCTTCTGTTGCTCACATTGACGTTCAGCTGGCGAATATAAAATCATAAGGGGGACATAGTGCAATTGAGGAATCATAAATGCTCAAGTCTGTACCATGTTAATCAACTGAGAGAGAGCCATCAATGCAGGGAATGGCTTGTGCACATCTGGGTATATTCCTTCCATTTAGGTGCTAGTTGAGCCGTACTTGCAGTGAGCTGGTCTTCACTTTACGCTCAGATAATAGAGTCACCTAGTGTTATTGACAAACATAAAAGGGTTTTCATAACTAGAATCTTAAACCTTATCGAGTAAGAAAAATGTGAGCTGATAAAACCTGGTCAGCGTGCTCGACGCGAGTGTATTTTCTGAGAGTCCTTGCCAATGCCTATGCTAGTAGCGTACCACTTACGTGACCAGGCCTTCGTTGATAGACCCTTGCAAAAGCGAGAACTCTGATGAATGTTTAAAGAGAATATGGAGTGATTTTCACGAACTCGAATGATCCATGTCAGAGGAGATTGATTGTTTCTCATATTGATTTTGTCTGGAGCATAGGTAAGTAGGTACGGATGATGTGCCGGCATTAGCGAGTTTCTACAGTAGCCCCAAAAGGAGATCTACCATGCACCGAACCTAGTTATGAACATTCTGTTAGTCTTTGCCCACCTAGGCAGCTCATATTCCATTGACACTACTGGGCGTGGGATCAAGAGATATTGATCGATGGGTATCTCAATCGAGGATCAATGCAAGTGAAGTAAGGCCAAGCAAATATGTTGAATTCCTCGTCAGCCTGAACCCAGATTGCTAAGCATTTTGCAACCTGCATTCATGGCCTCACATGCACACCGCTGTTAGAAAATATAAGGAAGACTCACCGACGACTCGGCGGTTTATATTAAGAGACATCCTCCTCATGTCCCCAGTCCCCTAAGCACTCTCTTGTATCGCTAATCGAGGTGGGGGTTGACATGGGGTTTAGGTTATATGGGAAAGAAACTGATAGAAAGCGGTTGACAGACATGAGCGTTACAGTAAGGTATAGCGCCAGTGTGAATAACCGTCTTCAAGAAAAAGAGAGGTATTATGGATATTGAGGATTAGAATTATGAGTTTAGTAGCTATCTTCCTCAATCAAGCCAGCCGGTGTGTAGTTCATGAAAAGCTGGATCCAAAGTAAGCATGCTGTTCAACTATGTTCAGGGTAGCTAGGGACTCCCTGGAATGTTTGTAGGATAGTGAGTGCACTGGACCAGGAATAGAACCTAGCAGCAAGTTGATTGTGAGGTCGTTCCTGCAAGAACAGGGCAGAGCCTGGGGAGGCGAGGTGAGCAACCACTATGGGCACGGTGTGACTTCTTCAAGGTTGCAGCGGCTGAGGAAGGGCTAATCACTTGCGTCACAAAGGGTAGCCAAATCTCGATGTGTGGTCACCTGCCCACAAAGTGCTTAGGACTTGCCGTATGAAGCTGAGAGCAGTAGTACCTCAACGTACCAAGATGTCCACATCTATTTGTGCTAGCACTGATTAGAGCCAGTGGCCATCATATCGACATCCAGCAGAGAGGGCTATATCTGAAGTCATGGCACCCCGTATGTATACATGTAGGCAAAAGTCCGGATCGCGCACACCATGTGACTGATATGAGGGTACCCTTGCGGGAAATGCCCCAAAATGCGTTGGACACTGACACAGTACGTGTCCTAGTCGATTGATCAATCTAGCTATAGCCCGCCGTCACGGTTGACAGATCGATGCATATAGTAGGTAGCTCATGCTACGAATGTGCAAGGTACAAGGCGCTACCAGAATATACATTTTGTACGGGGTATATACAACTAATAGAATGGTTCGATATAAGGCTGTACTGATCATGATGTTATGTCTAATAATTCATGGGAGGTCTGCAAAAGCGAATATGCTCTGACTTTTGGTTGGTAAGTATAAGTACTTAACGTGGTCTATGTAGGTATCAATAATGTTCAAATTGTACCAGTACTTACTGAACCATATTACACCCGCCTAGAGCATTATTAAGATGCCAGTCCTGAGGGCTTATGGACCGTGAACAAGATTCTGTATTTGTATATAACCAACCAACATACTGCATTGCCAGACATCATTCTCAAATCCTCATGTCAACCGATATAATGAGTGCGAAACCTGTGCTGTGACCAACATCATAGAAAGCAACTAGTAAGCAAGATGGGTTCATGAATTATGATATAGATAATCCAAAACTTCAATATGCTCCAGTAACAGCTTATCCGATACACACTATGCTCGTCTTCAGCTCGAGATACGTAATATGACATGGGCAGACCTAGCACCCCAAATGAAAAGGCCAAAGAAAAATAATTCGAGATAAACGAAAACGAAGGTCAGGGTGGACTTTGCCAAAAGCCCCAATGAAATCTACCAATTCGTAACAGACAGCATATATAGGTACACACAGCATAAGTATGCATACTAGCATAAACGCATACATTCTACCCAGTATCGGCTCAAAGCCGAGACTCAACCCCAGTACACAGGTGGACAGACAGAATCAAGGTATAAAAAACCACAAGTGAACAGATGCTTCCAACGATAAACCATTGGGAAATCAAAAAAAAAAAAATTTGAAATGAAGGCATAATGTCAATGCACTTCTGGAAGAATGCTGCCAAACAGTGACGGTGTAGAGGCAGTCGAAAAGCTTTCAAGATTAATTCCCTTCTGTAATAGCAGTGTGAGAAATAGGTGGTCTAGCCCCCTCCTCTGTCGCTCAATTAAGGGTAAGTCAAGCCCCAATTCATAAACCGAGTTTCTCATATAACGTGGCAAAATTGCATACTCCATGTTAATGTTGCATTCATGTTTGCTAACCGCTTGCTAGTGGGAAATGTTCATGTGATGATAGATGATATACCCCCTGACCCTGCCGAGTACCATAAACGAAATTTTCAACGGCGTGCATCGTCCAACAATTATCTGTTGATCGAAGCAAAACAAAATAACGAAGAGAAAGGAAAAAAGAAAAATAAAAAAAAATGAAAGAAACTAAAAGAAATGAAAATGAAAATGAAAATGAAAATGAAAATGAAAATGAAAATGAAAATGAAAATGAAAATGAAAATGAAAATGAAAATGAAAAAAAGCCACAACTAAGAAGCAATAAATGGTTACAGGCCAAAAATATATAACTTGAAAAGAAAGAGAATAGAAAGATTCCAACCTTGTCTTTCCAGTGTTTGACAAGCCATCTTATTTTTCCCCGTTACGAGTTGATGATGTACGCTTCTTTGGGATAGTGGATCTGGTAGTCAATGCTTTTTCTTCTTCATCTCCACTTCCCGAAGCGCCGGAAGTTTTTTCATTGCCCTTTTTGACAGAAATTGCGCATCCTTGGCGCTTGAGCGCTTTTGTGAGTGCTGTGCTCGGCCGCATCCCAGGAAATTCCTTAGCAGTATAGACTGTGAAAACTTCACTCGTAGTTTCAGTAATCACCGGTGTATACTCTTGCAGCGATTCACTTGGCTCTAGTCTCGTAAGGACGAATCGTAATCGGTATTTACCGTGCGTTCGGCAAGATAAATCAGGGAAGCAAAAGAAACAGCCCTCTTTGCCTTCCTCATCAGAACCAACAAATGGAGAGGAAACCAGCGTTCCCATCAGTCGTCTAGTTAGTCTTTTATCTTGTCCAGTAAGAGCTGTTTCATCGGTCTGCCCATCTACACTCCACAAAGTGCAATGTACTACGTTAAAAGGGTAGCGGAGTTCTGATGAATCCGAGCGTCCATTGGAGTCATTGACAATAAGCTGAACTATTGGTGGTGGATCTATGACTCTGCGATCTCTTTCTCCAAATCCACAAGCTCTTGCGGCCACAGGCTGTTGCCGTACTGTGATTCGGTATCTCCCGGAGCTGCAAAAGCGTCAGTAACTAAATAGTCCCCTAACTGAGTTCAAAGGAGCAGACTGACTTGCGGTTGACCGGCATTTCTCTTCTAAAGTTTCCAACTTCTTCAACGGAATTAGGTTTGAACCTACACATGGGGAAGGTTTGCTCGTCTTGATAGCTTTCGTCAGGGCTCCTTTTCACAGTGTAGGTGGGTGATGGAATTATTGTGGTTAGACTTGATCGCTCACTGCTTCAAGTATCAGTGATCCTGCTCGATGGTACTGAGTTGATTTTATACTCGCCTTCTATTTTCCTGAGGGGCCTCGTTGCTGTACCTTCTGGAGGAACTATATTCTGAGCGCTGATCATAACTGAAGCACACAGGGGTGGAATATGATGGAGTTGATGCAGTTGATGAATATGCTGGTGCTCGGTCGGGTAAAATTCGATCATAGCCCATTGAAACCCGTCTGAGATTGATATCAGATTGATTCTGCGCAGCATACGAGGCTGGGGAGTTTTGAGATGGAGGTATGTGCGGCGTATGCGGGGCGGGTGGATGGTGTTGCATTGTCGATCCTCCTCCCCCTAGGCCTGTAGATATCGATATCGGGGCAAGATGCGGTCCGTTATAGTTACGCGGGGCATAACCCCCGCTAGACTGTATAGGCGGAGGAAGATGATTTGAATTGAAGGTGCGGGGGGGTTCCGACACGGTTCCTAACGATGGATCCCGTGGGAATATTGGGGGAGGGGGCCTCGGCGACATCATTCAGGCACATTCATCGACTGGGGACAGTCGGGGTCCAAGAGGTGAGTATGTTCAAACACTCGTGGCAATGCGATATGAATATGACAACAAAGCAGTATATGGGATAAAGGCGCGCGTGCGCCTCTTGAGCAATCGTGCTGCGATTCTCCGACAAGGCGGTTATGACTTTACTCTTTCCTCACTCTGATATTGTTCTGTATATGTCCAATACGACCGGTGAATACCGGCGGCCCGTGTTGCTTGCGCCCTGGAAATTGTGAATCGATTAGGAGATTGGAATGTTGCGGGTTGGTAGTGCTTTCGCACAGATCTCTTTGAAGCCCAGGGGCCTGATGGCGAAACAATCGTATCCTTTTACGATGGCCGAGAAATGAAGTGGAACCTAACGAATTGGCCGCAGAATCGAGACCGACGTTGCCTATCAGGGAAGCAAGCGGGGACACGGAGGGGTGGGGGACGTTGGACGTCAGAGACCCTCTCCTGGGCAGAAGCTTTCGTAATCTATCTCTTTTTCGATTTTTTCTCAATTTTACCTTTTTCCTTGTTGTCCTGCAAAGGCCGATCAGACTCAATACAACCGGGTCATACAGTTTTTCTGGGAGAAGTGATACAGCTGAACAGAGAAATGTATAGCCAGATGGTCGTGAAGCCCAGGGGGTTTTGTAGCTTTGTGCGAAGATAGGACCCTTGCAACGGTGACGATGGAAAAGAGGTCTTTAATAATCTAGAAGCAGGGCCTAGCGGTATGTGCAGACGAGTCGTCAGAAACTTGAAGGGTACCGGAGGTAGGGATACTATTCGCTAGTGGAGGAATTTTTGGGGGGTGGTTGCTACTTGCTGCTGCTGCTGCTGCTGCTGGAGGTGGTGGTGGTGGCGGGGGGGGAGAGGGGGGGGGGGATATGGTAGCAGCGAGCGATACTACCTACGGTGCTAACCAGCCTGCGACCAGTCGATAGAAGCGAGCCGACAGGAATGTTTCAAGTTGGCCAGTGAATCGGTGACGGCGGCCGGACGGGCAAGACGGAGGACGGACTTTAAAGGGGGAGGTTCATGCTGGGGCACGCGCAGCAATGGGGCGAATGGAGCAGTCTCAAGTGCAGTGCTGGTGCATGGAGGGCCCAAGCATTGCAATGGCCTACTCAGGCACTCTTCAGCACAGGCTGGCGGGAGCGTGCTCTCGCTTCGAGCATGGCGATGGGGGCACGAGGGACTGCGGGGCCAAGTCGAGGCATCTTAGCTTATGGCGACGGCGAGGAGATTCGGGGGAAGGGGGGGGGATGGGGTTTGGGCGGAAGGGGGGAAGGGGGAAGGGGGGTGAGGGGAGGTGATAGTTCCGGGGGGAGCGAGGGAAGGAGGGGTACATGCGAAGCCAGGCATCTGCTTGCATGCAATAGCCGGGAAAAAACAGCACATCGACATCAGCCAGCCCGCTTGGCCCACATCTGCTGCATCGACACATCTAATTGCGCCTCACCTGGGTCCATGCCGGGCCCATGCCGGCTCCGAGGACACTACTTGCCCACCGCCCGCCCTCGCCCCGCCGCTCCGCGCATGTATCAAGCAGGTACACACTGGCCTGCGACCCAGCCGCCCGCCGGTGGATGGCCGTAGAGTAGCCTCGAGTGGCAGAGAAGCCAGCCAGCGCTTGCAGCCGTCACTCAGCAGGGTCCCTCCGTGTGGTGTATTAGTACCACCAAACCTGCTTGTTGATATGTATCGCATTGGAAGAGAAAGTAAAGTAAAGTAAAGTAAAATGAAATGAAATGAAATGAAATGAAACGAAATGAAATAAAAGAACATAAAGAAAATAAAGAGAAGGAAAGCGGCGGCCAGATCATGTAATCTCGGGCTATATGCCTGATCGCAATCCCAGCCCAGTTCATCCTCGTTGCTACGTTTACTTCGAGTCACATCATGTCCTCCACAGCACCTATACTAGTACTTGAGGTTTGCCGGTCTCAGATTGCCCAGTCCATCTAACCCCCTGACCCCAGCATCTGGCTACGAGATTAACCCAGCATATAGTCTGCGCATATATAAACAAGGACTAGTACTGGGCATCGCGCGTTCCTGATAGCCGTGGCTAAACTCAGCTTTGCCACGCAACTGTTGATGTTGGAGCCAGCGACACAGATGTGACAAACTGAAGTGAAAATGATCATGAGAATCACTCCCCAACTCTACTTGTACTGTACGTAACATATGTGTACTGGGAATTACAGAGCATTGTTGGGATCCTAGTAGTATGTATGGTTGTAATGTAGCTAGTCTCGCAACCCAGTAGCGGGTACATGGACATACATATCTAAATGCCTGCAGATTGTATGAACGGGTTAACACTTGAACCAATAACTACAGCTGCTTAAGCTAGGACTGATTGTTCTCAACCGACTCACCTCGAATATAGTCAGCTGGTTGTATTGAATGGGATGTATCTATAGCCCCCTCACCAATGGGGTCAATCATTGATGAGTAGGCGTCTTGCAAATGCCACTTGCACGTAAGTATCTCGCGCCTTGCTAAAATGTGCTGCCAGTTGGTATCCAAGTAAGTAATATAGATGCTCACGAGACTATAAATGCTAGAACTATATTGTGCTTTATTGTAGATTCGATCCAACAGCGACGGTATATAAAACAACAGGTACCTCCTAAATATTATACAAATTTAAATCAAATAGCATTAGTATAAGTATTTCTATGATCTGTTAGTGATAATTCTTTGCAAGAAGGAAAGAGATAATATTAAAAGGAGGAAATTTCATAAATGTAAAAAGCACTTGCAATTCAAGCTTTCGTATTATTGTTGTTAGACTATGTCGATGCGTGCACCGGTATACACCTAATGGCTCTGCCTCTATGACGGAAGAAATCTCCATGAAGCTTGTGCCACCACCTACACCATGGAGACAAGATACTGCCATGGAGATATAGAGCACTAAATGTATCTATGCATATATCTAGAAGATCTGACAAGGATCTTGGCATGAGACCGCACGCCAGCTGATTTGGATATGATAACAAATCTGTACTAGATAATCCAATGCTAGCCCTATTGGTTTCAGTTTGGCTTGGCACAGGCTCACGTTACCATTAGACAGACTGGCTTTGATCTACCATACCTACTCGAGTAGTCTCTCAGAGACTATGATTGCATAACGCTCATAGGGGGGCACCGCAACTTCGGAAAGCTGGTTGAATCCTTAAGGGCACTGGTTCTACTCTACATGATACCAAGCCTGGTGCAAATCTAATTCATCTGGCTTTATGGCATCAGAACTCGAGACAACGGGTCTAGACTGAGTTTGCCACAATTGGATGGGAAAGTCAGGAAGTCGAGTAGCAGTTCAGCATATCGTTTTCATAAATACAGCACAGGTGCACTGGACTTCTGATTCTAGCACTGTTTAATTATGTACGTATTATTAAAGTGGTTCACTATTACTAGTTATACTGCATGAGTGCATACTTCTTTGATGAATATGTCGTATTTGATCATCTCAAGCTTACTTGTAAGGTACATACATCATAGTCTGGTTGACATACATCAATATGAAAAGTGACACCTAATAAAGTGTTCGAGTGAAATGCTTTAGGCTAGATTTGTGAGCAGTTAACTTTGGTTGCACCTCGTGTTGTTCATTGCATCTTTCCACTTTGCCGATACATCTGATATTGTAATTGAAGTAGGATTTTCCACTGCAGTCTCAGCACAAAAGACTAGCCTCAGGCGCCTTGGACGGCAGGAGATTTTGCTGGCATCATTTAGAGACTTCAAGGATCACCGGGGACGACAAGGGTGCCGAGACACAGCGTGGGAACGGTTTTTCCGGTCTACTAGTATTCCTCATGAGACTACAGGTCACCCTGGCTATAATGAAAGCCAAGAAGCTGACCAGTTTTCACCATAACGAGGGGTCACGTGCTGGGCCCCAAGGCAGGGAGGGGTGAAAAACATTGTCAAATGTGGAAATTTTCACTGTATGATATTCAGATCTCAAGTGCGATTCGGTTCCTTACTAGGCCGCCAATATCATGCCTCCTCAATGCTGCTTTAGACGCCCACCTGTAGAGAAATGGAAGGTATGACAGCGCCCAGCAGAAATGATTTCAGAAGAGTTATGAGCTAATTATTTCCTAATCCCAATGGCAAGCTAATGGCAATATCTTCAATGTCTATGATATTGAAGCAGTCAGATACACTAAAATTTTTTTTTTCCCCTTTTTGTATTGAGATATCTTGAATTAAATCTCCACTCTGCTAAGCCTATTACATTAGGCAGTACTGAGGCTACCCCCCGGTATTTCACTATAGCAAGTAGACTTTACCTGTAGCTGAATTAATTAGTCTTGAGAAGTTCTTCATTTTCACTACAACCAGGGCGTTTTAGCTGCGTGCGCAAACGATCTCGCCCATTCCTTGACCATAGCCAGGATTTCACTATCAAGAGTTTCATTATAGCCAGGGTCACCTGTACTCCCTTCTCTACTCGGTTTCTGCCGTTCAAGCACATATGCACAAATTGCTACTTGCACCTATTTATGAATAAGCAACTCGCTTGCAATTGGCATCAAGGTCAAGGTGATGGAAGTGGACACTTGTTTCATTTTCGAGCCGGGAGTACAGGTGACCCCGGCTATAGTGAAGGAATGGATGAGATCGTTTGTGCACGCAGCTAAAGCACCCTGGCTATAGTGAAAAGAAGTGCTATAGTGAAAGTGAAGGACTTTTCAGGACTAACTAATTCAGCAACAGGTAAAGTCTACTTGTTATAGTGAAATATCGGGGGCGTGGCCTCAGTACTGCCTTATGTAATAGGCCATTCAAGATATCTCAATACAAAAGAGAAAAAAAACAAAAAAAACATTTAGTGTATCTGACTGCTTCAATATTTATAAAAATTGAAGATAATGCCACTGGCTTGCCATTAGGATTAGGAAATAATTTGCAGAAGTCTTTCTGAAGTTCATTTCTCCTGGGTGCTGTCCCGCTTCCTGGCGAGTGCAACATATCTTCCATTTCTCTAGAGCTGGGCGTCCAAAGCGGCGTTGGGGAGGCATGATGCTGGCGGTCGGGTAAGGAACTGAATTTGCACTTGAGATCCGTATATCATACACTGAAAATTTCCCGATTTTTCTCACCCCCTGCCTACTTTCGGGGCCCCAGCACGTGACCCCTCGCTAGAGTGAAAACTCGTTATATCATAACCAGGGTTGCCTGTAGACATGACGCTTGAGTAGAAATAATAGTACGCGGCAACCAAACGACATGAGGTAATGTACTAGTCTCGTGAACCAGACCCTATTGTGCTTAGTAAGCTCGTATGGCATTTGCGCACTCGCCTCGTAATGTACATAAAACATACATATCATACAGTACACAGCCCGGGACCAGTCTCGAGTCGAACTACAACGGAGTGATTCCCGCGTACCACCACGTGCATAGCTGCAAGTTTGAGTTGCGCCATACCCTAGCTGAAGGGGCGCGCTAGATTTCGGAATTTAATTGTTGCGTTTAGCCTCATTCGGTCGCAACGTGTAGTTGTGTCACCGGGACAATTCCCCCAAAAGTTATCCTATGGTAGTCTGGTTAATCCTATGGCCCCGTAATTTGCGTCCTATTATGCTGTGTCCTGTTTTAGGCAGGTATCAGGGTGTGTCGTCTTCCATGGAACATGACCCGACGCCTAGGGGCTTGGTATGAGACTAACCCGACGCCGTCACTAAGGGTTTTTTTCCGAACAAGCCACCAAAATTCATATGATATTGCAAGTAACTACTAGTAGCAGGTAGCTTCTATACTTAGTACTCAGGTACTGGGAATATTGCATGCATTGTATTATTAGGTATTGTATTGCTTTCTTCGAGTTTGTTGAACTTATACATGCAATTCTTTTACTAGTTATAAATTTGCCTGCAAACTATCATGTGAATTGGGTTGGAGAGCTGATACAGTTCCTTGCCTGGTACCGCTACTACGCCTAGAGCTTTTCGAGGCGCCATGCAAGACTACAGATTACCAGACCACTCTTCTCCCGCGGGACGCTAGGTAATACTGGATGCAGGAGAATGCAAGCAGTACATCCTGCAAGTACGCTACACGCACCTGTCCCTATGAGGTCCTCGGCAACTTTTCATGATTCGCTATTCACCAAAGGAGCTTTCAACAATACCTTGACGCCATAAATCCATATAACGCTACTACGTAAAGTTGGAATGGGGATAGGGAAACATGGATCCCTTTGAAAGGAAAGGCGCGTACACGACATTATAATAACATCTAACGAATCACGAAGCTTAGAGATGGGCACGTCATGCCGTGCTCCTGCTCTTCCCTTTTCCCCTCTAGTTCTAACTGATCCTGGGTCGAGCTTTTGGGTGCCCAAACCTTCTTCTACATATTGTGACATTCCCATTCCCTCCCCTTCCCTCCGACTTCACTGTACGGTGAAAAGATTTACGAGAACCGGGGCTAAGTAACGCCAATTGCTACAGGATTCCTGGGAAAGCAGGGTGAGGCTGGTCTGATTGCCACACGGTGAGAGCTGCCCTGGCTAAATGGGCATTATGCTGGGTAAATGCCTCATGAATAAGGCTTCAAAACTGTTACTCACATGACTTTAAGAATGATTCACATACAGAGGTATTGTATTGACACTGGTCGGGGCATAGGTGCGTGGGCCATGCACGGGCAAATTCTATTGTGTAGGGGATGCTAGATTCCAATACTGACTACCATGGATATGTCGACGTTTGTCCAGTGAGCGTACTGAAGAAGCCAATCTTTATGGCCTGTCTAATACCGACAATGGTCATACTCATGGAGTCCAAGGTGGGAATGCATGTGGAGTCACTCTAGTCTCGTAACCAGGAGTCACTCTACAGTAGGCAACAACGTCCCGAGAAATTATCGATGCATCCCTCTAAAATAGTAGAATCGCTGAAGATTAAAATTGGGCACATGGTATAGCCTGTGCTAAGTAAGTGTCTCATAAGGTTTCTGTGTTTCACAAAAAAAAAACTCACAAAAAAGGCAGTTCTTGATTCAACTGACCTAGTTTCAGCAGGAATCTTTTTGGCCACTGGCTAGTCCCGCTGGCTGTTATCATGGAACGCCAGCTCCCCTTTTGCTGCATACACACTAAAATTTGTGTGCCCTTCTTAAGTCCTTGAACTTGTGCCCTGCAAAGCTTGCTACTCCACAAGTTACCGAGCCACAAATAACAATGGAGATACCCCACAGTTAATGCATTAGCAACCAATAATGGAGCTGGACGGGGTCAAAACCGGGTCCACAACAGAAAATCCACGGGATCGTTCACCGGCTCAACGGTTCCGAGGCTGGGCACCGGTTATTATAGGTAGCTATGCTTCAATTCTTTGTTTTTACCCACCTTTAGATAACATCTAATGCTATATGTGCGTAGATGAATGCTATCCCATGATCCTCTCATCGTTGGCTTTTCAAACTTGAAAAGCAGGTTCTCTCATTGGCCCTTGAAGTAAGTTTATAGATCAAAGACCCACTGGTGGATATCTTCATGAACATACAGGTACAACTCATTAAATTAAATCGAGCGCCTAGTTACACCAGGTCTTGAGTCTTCCATCCTCCTTGCATTGCCGGTATACGAACAAGTGTTAAGGGGCCCCCACCTCTCATGAGGCCTCGTGACCGTTTTGAGCTTGGAATCTATGATAAGACAAGGGATGTCATTCGTCAATTAATGTTTGTGGTTTCACATGAGATATCCTGGCTCTGGAAATTGTGCGGGGTAGATTCAACCGAGACTTGGAACAGGGACTTTGGACCCCCTAAGTTAGGAGAACAAGTGTAAGTGTACAGCTGGGGAAGATGGAATAAACTGCGAAATATATTAAGCTTGATGCACAAGCTTGAAGATAACTGGATTTGGAAGAGTTCCCAGCTCCCCTATATTGTGGTTTCCAGCCCTCGCATGTCATGATGTCTAGCCAGTCGCCGAGAATACAGTACTGTTACATGCCACTCAGACGTTTTGAAGCTTGATGGCGTCGCATCAGCCTTGAACTCTGAATTCATGAAACAGACACCATTTGCACAAGCGGTACAAGCAGCGTGCACTTACACATTAATTTTGGAGCACAAAACGTCAGCGATGGAGCGCCCTGGCCAAGCCCGAATACACCTCTACTGGTCGTCGTATTTTCCACCTGCAGGTTGGTTCACCTCTTGATCGCATTCCCCTGGAGAGCATATTAGTCTACAAATGTGTTTGTTTGTTGTGAATAGGCACGTGCGCCACAGCTTTGCCAGCCAAGCTTTGCGGCTCCGGTAGATCGATGTCTCACTCCACCCCGCAATATGATGGCGCGCCGAGCTAATCCTCACCTCACAGCAGCAATCCCACAGCGTCAACAACTCGAGGCAGCCCAATTCCCTCACGCGCGTCGCCATTGAAATCTTGCTTCTCGGCTGCATGTTAGGCCGGGCCTTCGCTACTGCTCAACAATGGCTCAGTATGGGAACTACAGAGGTTAGTCGTTAGTCATGCACAAATCTCGCTGCTTTGGCCCGTGCACGCTCCTGGTCGCACAGGCTCTGCGGCACCGATGTGTTATGCATGTGACACAGGAAACTCGAAAGTATCACAGCTTGCTGCCCTTGCGCATGTGAATTACTCCGACTACTAGTAGGTGAATTTTAACCCAAAATACCGATAGGTTATCAGGGGGCCTCCAGGCTCCAGGATGGAAAGGCGCGAGCCACACATGTCGATGACGAACGGTTGAAGATCATTGCAGAGAAAGTCGATTTACAGGGCATGGATGTACTTGATATCGGTTGCAATACAGGGTATATTACTGTTCAAGCTGGTATGTGTCTTCGAAAAGCGCCATATCTCCATTTTTTGCTTCTCTTCTGGGCCCGTTGAGCTTCTTAATTACTTAATATACCCATGAAACCCAATGTGCTTCATATATGCATACCTAAGTATGGTGTAACGCAATGCATGTTACTTGAGCAAGCGAGGGAAGGTATGTTGTGGGGGTTCAATTTATTGAAAAGGCGGGGGCGGAATGAACCACTTTCGGATGGTATAGCCGATGCGGGGACGCTGTGCTCACATTTCGGATTACTGGCTTCGTCCGGGTTGTTAACTTGTTCCTACTAGCTCTGTCATACAATGCCAAATCTGTCACTGGCATAGATATCGACGAGGATCTTCTCAACCGGGCACGATCTCATCTCTCGTTTCGTTATTCTCGCTTGTACCAACCAGACCCTGCCACACAAAACAAGACACCAACCGCTTCTCCGCCAATAGAGCATGATAGAATCAACTTTTTCCCAATATCCTCCATCCAGGCGTATGGGCACTTACCGTTTCCCCGACAGCGTGTTAGACACATGGCCAGCGGTGGCGAAACCGAGTTAGTACATTCACACAATACTCATAGTAGCCATTTGAAAAATGATATCGCGGAATTGCCTCTGGATAAGGGAACGGATGCATGTACCCTAACCTTCCCGCATAATGTTACTTTTCTCCTTGAGGACTGGGGGGCGTTGAAGTTTGAAGAAGCCTACAAAGACGAAGCTAGGATTCAGGAGCATACTCACCGGTATGATGTGATATTGGCTTTGAGTGTGATTAAGTGGCTGCATTTGGAACATGGGGATAAAGGTGAGTTTATGCATGTCGACATCATAATATGTGCAATTTTTCCCACTACCATTTCCAGCCCCACTCGTGGTGGCCATAAACGCATCCCTAACGCGTATTGAAATGAGTGGGAGTTTGTGGCATAGGTCTCCATAACCTCTTCGACCACTGTTTCAAGGCTCTCCGCCCTGGCGGATTTCTAGTTATAGAGCTGCAGCCCTGGGAAAGCTATCAGAAAGCGGTCCGCAAGGATAAAGCACCGAATTTAAAATCAAATCTGCTGAACTTGCGAGTGAAACCCGAAGAGTTTGATGATATATTATGTAGGTTAGGGCTATGTCTGGTGAACAGTTATACAGGTTTACCGAGAGAGATTAGGTTTTATAGGAAGGAGGTTTGATGCTAAGATTAACTATCATGGCACCTTAATTACATTTCGGTGACGTCTGCGAATTAGGAGTTGTGTGGTGAAAAAAAGACCGTAATCTCGATTAACCTTTGATGATCTCGCTCAGCTCAAGGAATTGATTTGAGAATAAGCACAAATGTCTACTGGAAAGAGATGAACTGAATTCGTTGGAGTTGTCTGGAATCTGCCAACTTTCTAGAAGGTTGCCCCAAAACAAGGCCACCATACACTCTCCAGGCTACGTATGAATTTACCTTGAGCACTCCTGAGGTACATTGCATTGCCTCTGTATGTGTGAAGTTACCCAAGCTGCAACAATTCTTCACCTTCTCTTACATACCGGGATTTCTTCCCAAATCAAATCATAGTAGCATGTGCTGCTCCGTGTATTATCTACATATCCCTTTCTTGCTTTCCCCGTTTCTTCTCTTTTACTTTCCCTTTTCCTGATTTGCTTTCCTTGATTACGCAAGGTTGTTACCTGGTCAAGGTTGTACCAGATGTGTTCTATTAAGAGCTTGCAGAGTTGCTCCTGCTGAGAAAGTTCATGCATGTTTGCACCAGTGGAGGGGTGTCCAAGGGTGGGTGGGTGTGAACAAAAGGAAGTCCCAGGAGTCAGACGACCTGAGCTACAACGAACAAACTATCAACTAACTAGCATTCCAGTCCACCCAATCACTTGCTACTTTCCATCCCTTGGTCAAACTGGCTTCTGCGGGGTGTGGGGTCATCTTGCAGCGCATTTTCATAACTCATTCTATTTTTCCCCCTCTTCCTCCGCCTTCCACCGAATTTTCATCCACATGCGCTTTCCAACTAAACAGACTACATGCAGTACGACTTTGCTACATCCTGATCTACATATCTCGGACTTACCAAGTTTGTCGTTATACATACAATACATATAACAGCTATTTCCAAGCGCCAATCACAGCCGTATCCCGAGCTCTACCGAACATGAGCACGAGACTACGTACAAACTTTTGTATTCCCTCTGCATTTACGTGGCTTAGGCGAGATGTTTGGCTGTTTTTCAAGTTTTTCGCCCCTCCTTGCCCAGCCTCCTACACTCTCATTCTGTTTCTTTTTTCCTCGGAAAGGATTAGCTGGCCGCCGTGCTAGCGTTGATGTTGACGCCTGCTGATAGGCTGGGAGTTTAGGTGTATGACAAAAGAAAAGCAAGTGGCGGATGAGATATTACATGCCATTGCTGATCGTTTGGAATGGCAAAAGTCAGAAAGTCTTGGTCCCGGGTGAGCCGAGGATGGTGGGTGCATGTACATGTACATGCATTTGGAGCGTCAAGTGCGGGTGCGGGTGGGAGGTTCAGAGGAGAAAACCAGGAATGCTCGTCCTGCAGAGGAAAAAGCAGAATTATCTATTTTAGTTCGCAAGCTCCCATCTGGGCAAAGTCATGTTTTTTGTTTTAAGAAAAAGGGAAATTGGGTTAATTTGAAGCTGCTAGAGAAAAGATAAGTTTACGAAGTAAATGAAATATCCGCTGGAGATGGGGAGTCTGCACATGGATAACAGCAAGGCATAGCGGATAGAGTTTTTCCGGGAAACCTATAGTGTAACGCATCACGCTTCAAGTTTTGACATTTGGACTAATGATGACCTTTAGCTCTTATAACTGATATTTCCCCCATCTGATCGTTGTCAGCAAAAGTGAGAAACTTAGAGCATTGGAAATGCAGGGAGAAAAAAAAAATGTGTCGTCTGATCTCTTGGATATCGAAATACGGTTGGCGAAGGATGGGGGATGGAAGCTAGACGTTAAGTTCATCGTGAAACCTAGGAAAGGGACACAACATTTGGGCCAAGGCTATGAATAGGAATGAAATTTGGATAAAAATGCCCTTCCTCCCTCATTACACTTTTTTTTCGAAATGAACAAATAGAAACTCTAAATCCCAATTGTATAGCCAGGAGGTAATGTAACCGACCCACACGAATAGGAAGGACGAAGTAAGTTAGCCTTGTACTCTGAAGTAAGTCAACTAAAGAGTATCAATAGAGCTATCTATGTATGTCAGATGAAATGTATGTAATGTATGTATGTATGTTTTTTTTTTTAAAAAAAAGAAAAAAAAAAAATTGAAACAAAATATATATATATACTCTATAGATGTAATATATGTGCGTGTATATCCCGTCATCATCATTATCGTCATGATCTCAAAAATATAGAAAGTATGAATAGATATATGTATATGATTTTGTATATGTTTATAAATGCAAGATGTGGCAGAAAAGAAAAACCCAGACAAGGTCCTACCTATATTTCGGTAAAGAGGGAGGAGGTGCAGATTGGGGATTGGGGAGTCGAGGGGGTTGTGTGGTTGTGGGGTTGCGGGGCGAGCCGGGGGTAGAAAGGGATGAATACCAGGTAGTCTGCAAAGGCGAGCGAGACTCGGAGAAAGAAAAGAAAATAAATAAATAAATAGATAGCTAACTGGGGAAAAAAATAGTCAAAGCATTAATTCGTGAAGATAGCATGGACAAGGGATGGGACTAGAGCAAAGCGTTACACGCACAGAAAAAAAGGACATATAGAACAAGCAATTTGATGTGACAGGATGCAGGGAATGGCATAGGTTTGCTGACGGTTGTGTACGCAGACAGGGGCAAGGAAGAAAAGGAGAGAATGTGGTGGCGATAGTTGGCGGAGGGAGAAAAAAGGGTAACGCCTGATAGGATACAAGCATAGTTCCGACTGGGACTAGCAATATACACACCTTGCCTACCCTTCATTTCTCCTCTTTACTTCTAAATCATTCCCTTCCTCTGCATATGCATACCGTCCTCTCCCCTGCCGCCGCCAACTAACTCAACCCCATTATCCAAAACAGGGAAACTATAATTGCAGACTAGAGGAGTTGCTGGACTTGGAAGTGCACAGGTGGTGCACGTGAAGATGTTGCATCACAAGGAGGTAAAGGATTGAAATATGCATTGACGTTTTTCTTTTTTACTTTTCTTTTTTCTTTTTTTTTTTTTTTTTTTTTTTTTGTTTGGAGCAAGGAGTAAGCATGGGGAGAGGCCAAAATGGCTGTCTTTGATAGAATGGAACAGCAAGAAAAGTGGATAGAAGACCCGTACAGCACAATGCATCTAGAAAGCAGAGAGATAGGGACACAGTACATGTTTAGGAACTTTAAACGTAAGTCATATCACAGAAAACAACAACACAACACCACATAAAGAAATGCTTGGGAATGGAAGGAAATGGTAAAGAAAAAAAATAAGTATGATATTACAGTAAAGGGGAAAAAGAAGGGGGGAAAACATAGGCAAGGGAAGCTTCACCGCTTCCCCCATCGTTCCTCCTCTCTCTCTCTCTCCGCTTTCCGCTCAAGTCCTTCCTCCTCGTACCTGTACGAGGTTCGCCGGGATCGAAAGTCCTTCTTTGATGAAGATGATGCCTTATTTTCTTCATCACCGAGTTCCTTGTCAATGCCTTTTGTATCCTTCTTTTCGTCCCTACCATCTCGGTCTCTATCACTCCGGTGTTCATGGCGATCGTGTTTGTGACGACTGAAGCGATGTGCACTTTCATCTCTCTCCCCACGTCGTCTGCTTCGGCTGCGACTGCTTCTTCTACTCTTCTTATGCCTTCTCTCCCTGTCCCTATCCCTGTCCCTATCCCTCCCCCTATCTCGCTCTTTATCTCGTTCTCGGTCCCTATCCATTTCCCTGTCTCTGTCTCGCTCCCGATCACGCTCCTTATGCCTGTCCTTGTGATCTTTAGTCCTGTCACGGCTATGGCTTCTGTCTCGGTCCCTATCCCGGTGACACTGCTGCTCCCTGTAATCACGTTCATCTCTCCGCCGCTTGTGACTGGTCTTCTTTTCCTCCACCTGGTCTTCACGTTTCAACTGCTTGTCCTTGATTTCCCTGTCTTTAAGATCCACTTTAGCGTCTCCTTTAACCACAATGGCGACTACGGGAGGTGCTGGTGTGGAGGCTCCGGTAGGTGCGGTTTCCGTCGTGGCATTTGTAGGTGGTGCAAGTGATGGCGAGCGTGAAGGTGACCTTGAGCGCTCACGGCCTCGATTGGGCGACCTCCTGCTGCGCTTCCTATGGGAGCTACGATCACGATCACGGTCACGGTCTCGCTCGCGCTCTCGATCCCTATCTCGATGGCGGTGGCTCTTGCGGTGACGGCGACCGCGGCTGTGGCTACGAGTGCGGCTACGGCTTCTTCTTCGATGGCTCCGTTTGCTACTTGAGGCCTTCTTTCGATCTGAGGATCTGCTCAAGGAGCGTGATGTGGATCGATGCCTTGGCCTGGATCGACTGGGAGGGGATGATGAACTGGCTCGCGGGGCTCGGCCCCGCTTTGAACTGCGTGAGGCATCCATATCTACGACACTAGCGGCTGCAGCATTATTTAACGAATCCGTGTGGTTAGAATCTTTATCCTCTGCACCGTCTTTCTTGGGGCTCCGGCCACGAGGCCCTTCACGGTTAGAGCCTGCATCTGAGCTTGCCGCACGGCGTCGGCTATTGGGTGTTTGACTTCGGCTCCGGCTCCGGCCCCGGTCCCTATCTCGTCCCTGCTTCTTATCCTTCTCTTTCTCCCTCTCACTGCTGCAGGGACTAGTCGATCGTGACGATGAACGTTTGCTATGCTTGTGGCGATCATGGTCCGGTGTCTGAGCCTGGTTTGCATTATCAGGTGAGTCACTATGGAAAGGCATTGTGAGGATAGAATTAGTTAGGGTGTAATTTGTTAGAAAAACGTAGATGGGTGATATGCAAACCTAGACCGTGCTGAACCCGCATAACCTCCGCGCATTCCCCCGCGGGGCCCGAAGCCACCACGTAAACTACCACGGCCCCCGCGAAAGCCCTCTCTGAGGGCTTTCGGGCCGGTAGGAGCACCTTCCACACCGAGACCCTGTCCCGCTGGTTTCTCCACCACATGTTGTATTCCTCCATGAGCTCCCCAGTGTCCTCCTCTTCCGCCTCGATACCCACCATGAAAGTTACCTCTGTAGCCTCCATAATTATTAATTGGCTGTCCCATAACACCAGGACTCATTGGCCCATTCATCCCGTGATACTGGCCCATTGGATAGTTCATCATGTAACCTTGCTGATAGAAATCGTTTCCGTTCGTCATCGGATCAATTTGCACATTATTTTGATGCATCTCTGTAGGTACGTTATTTTCATTATTAGACTCTCTGACACCTTCAGCATTAGTAGGACCAACCACAGTAGAGGCGATGGCATCGGCAGTGGAAGCTGAATGACCATTAGTTTGTGGTTCTACAGAACCTTCATTGCCTGACGTGTCATTACTTTGTTCCTGTGTAGAAGAGGGAGCATTGTTTTGCGGACTTTGCTGGTTTTGTATATCCTGATTGAACTGCCCTCCGTCACCGGCAACTGTACCAATACCAACAATAACACCGGCACCATTCCCGACAGCGGCGCCAACACCAACATTACCGGCAATGCCAATGCTCCCTCTATTGTTACCACCGGGAGGAAATGGCTGTCGCGAACGGCCATCCTGAATATGATTATGATATGGCTGTGCAGTAAATTGATTCTCGTGGAATTGTTGGTGACTATATCCACCAGAAGATGCAGAATAATACCCCCCACTGTCGCCATCCCCATTGTAATTCATATTACCATCACCATTCCATCGCCCTGTAGCACCCTGTGTACCCCAGCCCATTCCTCCATCATGCATTCCATTGCCCATATTTCCAACGCTGCCATATCCCATTCCGTATGCCATGGAGTTATCATAGCCTAAATGCAGTTAGCGAGCTTCACAATACTTCGTCAATGGCAAGGATACAACATACTCATAATGTTAGGTCCATATCCACCCATCCAATTGTTGGGATTGATCTGGTTGTACTCTCCCCACCCGTTTCCTCCGTAACTCATTGTGTACATTGGACCTTGATTGGGAAACCATTGACCGTTCTGGCCTAGTGTAGCATCCATCTGGGATTGTCCGTCATGCATAGCATCTTGGGCTTCAACCGCCTCCATTTGTTCAGGTTGCCCCTTTCCAATAGTTAGTTATCTATTCTCTCAATTGCAAACATGCGCAGTTATGATACCTGTCCCTGATCTTCAACCCGCTGTGATGGCTGAGTCACAGGTGCCTCAATTTGAGACTCCTCATTTTTCGACTCTTCATCATTAGTACCTTTGGATTGGAGAGACTTAGTCTGGGATGGAGTTGAGTGTAATGGTGACAGAACAGGTGCTCCAGATAATTGGGTTTCCGGTATCTTCACTGATGGGTCGCCCTCTGATGCATGGGTCTTTGCAGGCTCTTTCTTCTGCTGTTGTAGCGACAGGTGATGTTTCTTCTCGGCTGTGCGAAGAAAGACAGCTATCGTCGTCCTCAAAGCAATGTTGTCTTTGCATATATCTGGTGTCAATGGCGAATGATCACAAACTGGGCAGACACCGGGAAGACTTTCACGGCCTAGATTGCAAGCTTTTAGCATTGATGCTGAAAAGAAATGACGAGCATAAGAGAAGATCCCAGAGGCATACAATTCCCACATATTGACTGCTCACAGCAGGGCAGCTTGACTGCTCCTCGTGCCAGGTCACCACATATAGTACAGCGAAGCTTGACCGGGATTTCCGGCAGTGGGATAGAACTGAGAAACGCGCCGTTAGCTTTAAGCAATTTGCAATACGTAAGGAATTAGATTGGCCGAGTGGCAATATGCCAGTACCTTGCCTCTGAATTGCTCATGAGAAGAATCCTTCAGCGGGTGTTGTTTTTCTCTTGCGGGTTTTTGTGGGGGGTTGAAGTGAAGGTGATGGAGAAGGAAAATTCCTTGGCCAGAGAAGTTGACTTGAGCCGAAGATGAGGCTATTGTCCTAGGGGAGACCAGTTTGTACTAGCTGTGTGCGGGCTTGAGAGTTGAGTGTCAGGACCCCTGCTACGCTTCTCCAAACGTGCAACGCGCCGTCTGGAAGCGTGACGGGGGTGGGGGGTGGGGGGTGGGGGGGGGGTTCTCCAATACTATGATATGATAGTATGCTCAAGGTCCGCGGCAGAGGGCAATGGGCGTGAGAGGCGTGCCGAGCTGGAACTGCGGGCGAGAGGCAAATTTCCGGGCGGCGCGACACAGACGAGTCCGATGGCAATATCAAATCAATATGAATATGGGGGGTGCAGTTGCACAGTACAGTGCTGTACTGCGCTCTACATGTGCGGCATCGGGCGGCGGGACCGCTGGGCACGGCGGGCTGATGTGTTGAGCGAGCTGATGGGCGCGCTACATTCAACAGTTGCCTCGAGCGAGCGATGGCAAGCACGAGGAGACATGTTATGGACGGCCGCTGGGTGGGGCTGGGCGCGGGGGAAGCGGGCGGTTCAGCGCACGTGCTGTGGCTGAGGCTGAGGCTCGGGCTGAGGCTGCGGCGTGTGGCGCTACAAGCACGGCTTTGATACTAGTATACCTAGCATACCTAGCATACCTAGCATACCTCGCGAGCTGCATGTTCGCCGGTGCACTGCAGCACTGATGTGAATCCAAACTTGAGTGCATTAGAGCTATACACGTGCCGCAGGTGTGCTCATTCCCCCAAGGTGCCCTGGCCGTGTAGAGATAATTACCCTGCCAGTCTCAAACCCCCCCATGGAGACAACTGCAGCTCATCACTGTGATGTTACCATCGATCCGTTTCTCTATCTAACGTCTACAACCTCTACAATCTCACCCAGAGCCTCCCCTGCAAGATGCTGCTGGGCAAGGTAAATTTCCTCGACATTGCCGTATTTCTGGTCTTTGTTTCATGGTGTCTTTTGAGAGATGTTGGATTCTATGTGCCGGCAATTGAGGCCCTAAGCGCTCTGCCGTTCCTTGGTACATGAGCCTAGCATTGATATCTACTCATTCCCATAGCTAACGTGCCTTCCTTTGCTGATCTACTTAGCATTCGAACTACCCTGCCAGATTCTCTACGAACGTTACCTTTCGAATCCCAAGCACAGGCTCGCATGGACATTAAGAGCTTCCCTCTTTCAGGATGTAGTTGTTCGTTGCGTGCGGTATGATAAAGAAAACAATTCTCAACTTGTTGGACAGGAATTAGTGTCATTCAGCCTGATGCAAAAATATTATCTAATACCTCCAACCGAAAAGATATGCATTTAGAAACATAGACCCAAAAGTAGGACGTGTGTTTCTCTCTAAAGATGTTGCTCTACCCTTTCTACGCTTTAGAATATGGAGGCACCCCCCATCAACTACCAGTATATCCTGGGACGAAGTCGAAGAGGTATTTGGATACCATGTCCCTGAGCAAATTGGATCTTACTGACTGTTGCGGAAAGAGTACATTTAAGGGTGTCTGGGTGTACTGTAATAGGGAAATCAAGCCTGATATGGTTTTATATTATATACATGGTGGAGGCTTTGTCATGGGTTCAACATACTTCTATCTGGAATTTCTGATTGCGCTTAATGTGCATCTTAGGCAAGCTGGGTTCGAGAACCCAGCCATCTTTGCGTTGGACTATACCCTCGTACCTGACGCTGTTTACCCTATTCAGTTGAAGGAGGCCTTAGCAGGCTACGAACATGTTTTATCAAAGATCGACTACAGAGATGTTTGCGTTGGTGGTGACTCTGCCGGAGGCACCTTGATTCTGAGTTTGCTCCTTCACATGGCCGACTACACACCAACGATGGTTCCGAAATTTGCGACTCTTTTCTCGCCTTGGACAGTCTTGGTTTCCAACAAGCGAAATACTGCAAGTGACTATCTTGACGCCCAGCGGTTGAACTGTTATGGAAAACTGTATGCTGGGAAGACCCCAGAAGACGACACTACGGCCTCGCCAGGCTGTTGCAAGGATCTGGACCGCTGGAAGCGAGCGATGCCGACCAACGGGTTGCTCTGTATATATGGGACGGAGGAACTGCTGTACGACGAGATATGCATGCTGCTAGAAATGCTTGAGAGGGTTGGGAGTGTAGTCAGAATTGAGGAGGAGGCCATCCATGTCTGGCCGATCGCGGTTGTGTTTCTGGGCGCAGAGGCAGAGGAGCGACACAGGTCGCTGGAGGGCGTTGCGCGACTGGTGCGCGAGCGCATGCGCTGACCCGTCCGTAGCAATATATCAATAGACGTAGAGTAGAGGCTCGACAGATGACCATGCTGTGGCGCTGGCTGGCGCTGGGCGTCGCGAAATAGCGTTTCACTCTCGCTCTCGCTGGACGCTGGGGTGCTGGCCCAACAAGTTAACGTTGATTCCGCAGGCGTGATCGGCCGCCGCCCCCTCCTTTGAACGTCCATCCCGTGGAGCAGCGGACTCGTCGCGCCCTGCCCGCCCCGTATCATAGAGTGGTCTGGCCCACGCCCACGCCCACGCCCACGCCCACGTCCTGCCCGCCATCGCTCGCTGTAGCTAAGTGCAGACCCTTGCTCCTCCTCCTGCTAAACCCGCCAGAGCCAGCAGCAACGCTAACCCCCTCTCCGCCCTCTCGCCCGTCACGGCTACAGACTGTTAAAGAACACCTTTCTACCTCCTGAGAGTGCGAGCCCGCGAGTGCCTCCAGCAGCCTGCTCCCGCCAGCATTCCTCCCAGCAGTCCGCACGGAGTTGCTCGTTACGCAAGGACACGGCGCTTTACGCTTCCAGGGCCCACCGACGCCGCCCCTCGCTCCCCCCCCCAGTAACAACAGCCCGCTGCTGGCAACCATACTCCACCAGTCGAGACAGTGATATGTTAGATTTGGAGCCGCAGCCCACTTTTCCCTAATGTCATCAAAGCAGCTTCTCTATCGCCTTTTCGAGTCGGAGCACTTCAATAGCAATCCCTTTCTTCCAGTAGCTTATTTATCGTGAGGACCTACTGCTCTAATTCGGGTACATTCTCCATTCTGACTTGAACCTAAGACGGTATGCCCACGAAATAGGAATACACCACTACTTGTGTTCAAAGTTACGCCAGTTTAGCTATGGGGAGATCGAATTCTTCTTGCCTCAACTTTGCCACTTGACAGTCAGCATAGAAACTACCGAGTCCGTTGCACTAGAGGACTTCATCATTGAGCTGTGCGAGCAGTCGGCGCATGGGGCATTATTAGTATATATCACACTGGAGTTTGCTCTTGTAAGAGTGTATGGCTAACAAGTGTCAAAGACTTTCTGGCTATTCCAGACCTACCTGCACGATCTACGAGCCAATCCACAGGCCCTTGCATTTAAAGTATGAATCCCAGCATGTGGCAGCATTACCAATTCTAATCCCTTTGGATGCAGACATGTAGACGAATTTCCAACAAGGTTCAGCACATAGTGTTCGGCAGCGATGAACAGCCCAAGAAAAGAGAGAAAATCAGGGAGAATGTCCTTCCTGTGACCATACTGGCAAGCCTTGTCCTCGGAGCAATTGGATTACCCGCTGCTGCGCAATATGCTGCCCCGCTTGCAATTGCTCAAGCTCGGAAACCTCAGACCTCCACTCGTACGATAACGGATGCCCCAATGGTAAAGCTATCCAGGAGCAAAACAGTTGGTCATAGCCCAACCGCTCGCCAAAAGAAGGAGAAGCCTCCAAAACTGAAGACCTCAGAGATCACCACAATCAGTTCACCGGTTTCCCCTACACGATCGATGACACCTGAATCCAGCAACGCTTCACCAATTAAATCCAAACCTGAAATACAGTCATATTCATTAGCTAATTCGCGGCGCCCATCACTCAATGCAATTTCAACGCTCGGTGTACCTTCGAAGAATGTTGCTTCGACGTCACTGCCTGATTTGAGGATGTCTAGGACGATTACGAGCCCTACAATACCGACGCTCAATGGACTACAGAAGAAGAAGAAGGAGAGGCCAATTTTACCATCTTTGGTGCCTACACACAAGAAAATACACATGCTTCGCTCAAACTACTTCCGTAGCCAAACGCAATTCCTAACAGCACTTGAAGATATTTCGAATCGATTAGTAGCCGTCCCGAAACAAGCGAGGCTTAGTGCCTTAAGAGCGGAATTGGCTTTGCTAAATAATGATCTGCCAGCAGAAGTAGATATCCCCGTTATCTGCCCTGCCACATTGAGGGAACCTCAGTGGAAGACAACTCATCATCGCGTAGTGAGAGTGAATCCCGCCGAGGCTACAGTGTTAAACAGCGCCGAACGGGTTCCTTACTTATTGATGATAGAAGTGCTGAGAGATGACTTTGACTTTGACCCAGAGAAAGAGAAAAACCAAACACTAATTGCGAATATGCTCGTTGAGGAATCAGACGGAAACCGAAGGCGAATTTTTGACCTGTCAGAAGCACCACGAGAAACATTTAGGGGAAACAGTGTAGACAGTTCGACGGACAGTGTATTTGAGCCTGCGAAAGGAGATATCGGCGCGTCACCTCTGCTTTCCGAGTTCGAGTTTGAGTCTCGACGCGGTAGCGCCTCAGATAGTACTATCAGTCCTCCACCACACCACATCCCACGGTTATCGAGCGGGGCAACAACTCTGGCAACACTTTCCTCCATAGCTACACCACGTTCCTCAGAATTGTCCAACAGCAGGTCGGGAAGTCCTGGGCCAAAACGACCTCCATTTTCACCACGTGGCACAGGGCCAGAACAGTCTGATCTTTCTGCATTGGCTACTCACATGCGTACTGCAGCACATATGCTTGCCCAACTTGATGCTAGTAGCTCCAAGAGGCCGAAGGATGAAGTAGCCGCTATAAAAGCAAAAATCATAGCAAGTATGCAGACTTTGGAGGAAGAGAGCTTTTTCTTTGAAGAGACGGCACCGGTTCCTACATTTGATGCGATTATGGCAAATGCCGCTGCTGATGCCGCTGCATCAGAGGTTGTCAATGCTGCACAAAATCGAGAGGGTGGAGAATCTCCAAAAACTGCCTTTAATGTGCAGGCGGGTGTAGCGAGAATGGAGAATGACCAGAAGACCTCTGGCGTTGAGAGGAAAGCGGACAGGGACGATCCCAGTGCCGCGACGTTTGGAGAAGAATGGACAGCTAAAAAGGAGCGAATTAGGAAGTCCTCACCATACGGATTTTGCTCCAGTTGGGATTTATTAAGTGTAATCGTGAAAACGGGGGCCGACTTGAGACAAGAGGCATTTGCGTGCCAACTTATTCAAGTTTGTACGAAGATATGGGAAGATGCTGGCGTTGCTGTTTGGACCAAAAGGATGAGGATTTTGGTTACTGGAGAGGTATGCGCATTGGTTCCTGTTGCTTTTTAGTTCAAGTACTTACAGCAATATTAGTCTTCTGGATTGATTGAGACAATCACCAACGGAACATCTTTGCACTCGTTGAAGCGGAGTCTTACGATTGCATCTATTGCCTCTGGAAAGAATCCGCGCGGGCGAATCGCGACCCTCAAAGATCATTTCACCAAAACTTTTGGCGATGTAACGTCGGAAAGTTACAAATCTGCGGAGGATGCATTCGTACGCTCACTTGCTGCCTACAGCATTATTTGCTATATTTTGCAGCTTAAGGACCGACATAACGGAAATATTTTAATTGATAATCAAGGACGTATGTCTCCCAATACCATTCTTATAATTTTACCTTTACTTGCATAAGTTTTTTCTGACCCGCACAATTAGACATTATCCACATCGATTTTGGATTCATGCTCTCCAACTCCCCTGGTTCCCTTGGCTTCGAATCTGCCCCGTTCAAACTCACGCAAGAGTACGTCGACGTCATCGGTGGCCAGAACTCTGAGCGCTTCCAGCAGTTCCGGGCGCTCTGTAAACAATCTTTCCAGGCATTGCGAAAACGCGCAGACGACCTGATTGATCTAGTTGAGATGATGGGACGGGAATCACGCATGCCATGCTTCGCATCGGGGGTGGCGTATGCGACGATGCAGCTCAGGGAGAGGTTTCAATTGAAGCTGAGCGAGCAGGAGGCGGAGACGTTTGTGGATGAGTATTTAATTAATAAGAGTTTGGGAAGCTATTACACCAGAGGTATTGTTCCCTGCATCATGAATAGCTGTCTCTTCGAGGCTAACAACTAGCTTTTTACCCCTAGCTTATGATGCCTTCCAATATCGATCTCAAGGTATATATTAGACGCTGCTAGTGCGGTTCATTAAGACGATCTTTACGGCAACTGTTTGGAAACCTTTAAGCTACCAGAAAGGCCATGGTCAGCCACAGCGGGATGGGGACAATGAACGAAATTAGGTGAAAAAGATGTAAAGGTTAAATTTTGTCAATTCTCTACACTTTTTTTTTCTTTGACGAGGATTTGGGGCTTTTGAGCTGCTATAAATTGTACACATTATATTTGGACAGCTGGTAGATGAGTATGGATGGGGAGCTGAAGCTTAAGGGGTATGGAGGGTGCAGGGAGGGTAGGGGGACTAAAGCATTGCATCCGTTACTAATAGATATAGCGGCGTTCTTGGTGTTTTGTATATGCGATTATAATTTTTGTGTATTTAGAACGACCCCGGGTTGGGTGTAACGGAGGAGGGGAGGAGGGAGGCAAGTTGGATAGCCAGGGGTGGTGGCGAAAGTAATAATATTCACTCGTACAAAATATTTTGGTTTCGAGAAAGTTGAGGTCGTGTTGGTTCTATGTAGCCTTGTTATGGCTACGGATTGGAGGTTGAGTGGCCATGGTACGTACCCACAGTAGGTGAAAGAAAGAATTAAAAAAGTTAAACCACCTTTCCTTTTTCTTTTTTACCTGGGTTTTTCACCGGCACAGGAGTGAACGTTCATGGATGCTATTACCCTGAAACAATTACCCTAACTGAGTTCAGGGTATGGTATTAGGTGCTTTCAACGAATAAACAAGATTGAAAAAATTTAAAAAAAGGGGGGGGAGAAAGTGAGAACTAGGAGATGAGAATAAACCAAAATAAAATAAAACTTCTTTTCTCTTGCTTTTGATAACCCCCATATTTCCTAGCTGCCAATATTGTACAAAAAAAATAAAATAAAAATAAAAATAAAAAATAAAACTCCAGAATCATCTGCTACATAGAAGATCTTCTAGTACAGCCCATATATCCCTCCTACTGCTTCTTCTTGAAGATCCTTCATCCCTCTAATCCATCTCCTTCCTGGATTCAACCTTCGCTTTCCCCCCGCCACCTCCACCTCCTCTTCCACCTCCACCTCCACCTCCACCTCCATCCCTCACCACCAACTCCTCCCTCTTGGCCAACAAATAATGGGGTACATGCTTCAAAGGCGGCAATACCCTCACTCCCAGCACTAATATTAAACATGGAATGACAACAACCGGACTACAATGACAATATGCTCGAGGTTGAAACATGAACATAGTAAATATAGGCTGAAAGATCACCACTGCACAGCTGGCTATTTAGGGATATTACTTGAATTCCAATTATAGGGCCCAAATGCCAGTTGATCGTACATGTCATGAAAGTACATTTGCTCAGCAGTATATCCGTCATGATATACTAAAGTGCAATTTCAAGCTTCATGGTATCCTAGACTCACAATGCGGCCGGTCAAAGTGCAGCCTCTTTAATACCATATGAGTCTTAAATGGTACTCGTATCTGGTAGCTTAAAAATAATATTATTACTAATTAGTATGCAAGAAGTGTATTTTGATGTCATTTGAGATAGACTTCATACTTTCCTCTACCGTCGTCTAAGGCTGGTGTGTATAACAGAAGATTGCTAATTGCTTCCGCAAGCTGAGATATTCATATAAAACGAAATGGTATGAATTGGGTATAATGTTTGAAAATTTGGGAACTAGAAATGACAGCAGTGTAGCTGGTAGTTGCTTGAGACCCTTTCAGTAGGATTGATAAATTTTCGATCATAATTGTAATAAAGGTTTGTATAATCCGATGATATGGTTTCTAGCGTCATCTCATCCCCTCTCACTCTCCCTTCACACTAACGCACTCCACTTCTTATTTATTTATTTAACAATAAAACGATACTTTCACTGCCAGCCAGTCTTAATACCAGCAACGCTATACTGTTTACACATGGTGTTACCAGAACACATGACCACGGATCCTAGGGCACGAGACCATTAGTACTAGCGCTCACTCTGTGCTTACTCTTTGACTACTTATTTGGGTAATTGAAAACACATAAAACTTATATTGCTATTTTTTAAGCAAACTCTACCATTCAAGTACGATTCTGCGGTAAAGCAAACATGTACCGAATAACCAGGAGAAAAAATTTTTTATCCATTACCATATACTGGCAGCCATTCACTGCACATTCCTCTCCTTTCTGTTTGGCAGCTAACATGGTCTCAGTCTATTATGCCCTGAAAACTCTTTATTGAGAAGGTCGTACGAGCGATTCTTGAATTCCTCAAGGTCTTGGGGAACACAATTTGCTACCGGCAGCCGCATGTCTGTATTTTTCTGCCAGCAATTGGGAGCTTGAAGCAGGGCGGCTGTCATGGTCTTGCCACCATTTTTGAGCTGATTTATCGAACTTTGTCGTAAGTGTTGCAAACATACGTTTCCCTATCGCATCGTTTCCCTTTGCACAGTCAGTCACGCCAGTCCTATGTGCAACATATTCGGAGTCAGGCCTCCTCTTACCGTCCCTCCATAATACAGGGGTAGATCTTGTCTCAAGCAGGACTGCTTCACACTATTATCAAAGGACTCCAACTCTGATGGAGATCCATCAAACTTCCTCACTTCTTTGACTTTTATCTTAACAAACAATTGAGGTTGGCATATTTGGGGTAGGTGTGCGTGGAACGGGATGTGGATCCAGGGAGAACGGGCGGATTCGAACGAGTACGGGGACGGGAAGCAGGTACAGAACTTGCAGGATTAACAGAAGTAAGAAAAGTTACAGGAGCAGAACTACAATTAGAACTTGAAGCAACAACTTTTGACAAAGATGATGTGCCTTTCACTCCTCTCGGGTGGTATTATGATGAGGTAGTGATGTTCATATTCTTGGGGGCATATTCCGGATCACTGTTTTCCTCGTCACTGATGTCTTGGACCACGGATCCAGCTGTAGAGGGTGCAATTTCCTCGAAATTGATCAGATTCCGGAGTTTATCAGAGAGCTTTTCGTCGCATTCCTGCTTCAGGAAGACCCGAAATCGGTCAATGTCTTGTACTAAATGCTTTCATCTCGCCAGGCTGGCTTGTAGAGAGGAGGATCAGCCTCTGCTGCGACTCCTCTGTCCTGTGCAGCCTCTTGCAGGCAAAATCGATGAGTGTGGTCCTTTTCCCTCCCTATAAGAGAGTCAGAGTATTCTTTTGCAACACTCCTGTCGATGGAAGTCACCGCTTCCTTGACAGATTCTTCAACTACAGAATCAGCTACCAACGCTAGCATTCTCAGTGCCAATCTAGCAGGAGATAGTTGCTCTCTACGGCAGATTGCAGACGAACTTCAATATGATACTGCTGGAGAAGAAAGAGATGTGCTGCTAAACATGGTGAGGAATTCTAGGCTTCGGCCACTGCAACAGCTATCTACATCCAATTATGAATAGAATCAGGCATTTAGTACAGTTGTTAATGCAGTTGGAAATCATCTACCAGCTCGTTTCTTCTTGCAAGAACCTAGGGGAACATATCTTTATCCAGTATTATGTCGTTATCGGCGCTCTACGGGAAAGTTGTAATTTGTGTTGCTTCTTTAGGAATCGCAGGTCAGTTATTACCTGGCGATCGTATAGCATATTCCAAAATACATTTGGTGATACATGAGTCATCTGCATGTACGATTAGCCATCATTCCTTCTTAGTAGTATTAATCAGAGGCACAAGCCTTATTATTTAGGGTGAAGTACCTATACAGCAAAATATTGCTTTGAAACAGTTCTACATACATCAAATGATGTCTAAGGTGTTTCAGATGATGCATATCTGATCTTGGGCCTGTGTTCGCCATGTTTTAAAGGAATCAAGTTAGAAGACGATATATTAATACATTATTAAACATGCAAAGTTCTTTTGCATTATAATGTATTAGATTGAACAACCATAAGGCAACAGGAACACAAGCAACAAAGTAAGTTGCTGCTTATCCGGGGTGCCTTCAAAGTCCTGTTCTCTTAATAAAGCAGGTAATGATGGAGTCTGGGTTTTTGATGGCTGATTGAGCCTTCAACTCCTTATCTTACACTGGTCCTGAATAGTACAATTTGACATTAATTAACACCTGTTGAATGGGCTTGTCCCAGGATTTGGTGGAGATTTTGCACAGATCTTACCAGTAGTACAAAAGGGTATATGCCTACCTGTAATCATCATTTATATGGCCGTATATGCAGCAACTATTCCTGACACAAAAAATGCCACTACAACACTAAGGTATTACAAATAACCACGGGTTTATATCTTGGCTTTCTCAGACGATCACTGCCTCCATACATCAAAGCATTCGGGTCACTGACAGAATTTTGTACACATTTCCCTGCAGCACTTTTGGATACTGCATATATGGATCCAGGTAAATTGAAAGCTCGGGATGTGTGTACTGATATCAGGCCTAATTCCCACCGTACAGCACAACCTCTCAATCTCACCACCATATTCGTGATAGCAGATCCTATAGTAGTGTGTCTAGCCTCCACCAACCCCGCTACACCGGACCTCTTTCCAGTATTGATGGATCCTATCGCCTGTGTTCCCGAAGCCTACGAGAAAATGACTGCCTGTTGGATTAATACCCAAGACGGTGCCCGAATGAAGACCTGCAACGCCTGTCGACGTAAACGTGTTGTGACCGTGGCGATTAGTCTGAGCTCCCCCTCTCCTTAGCTCACCGAATCGCCATCTCTCTTTGTGGCTGAAGCTAAAAATCTACTCAATGATAGGCAAACCAAGAGGAGGAAACCGAGAGCAGGAATTACAGACCGTTCAGATGGCCAGCGCATCCACGTGACTTCAAATGCGGGCTCTTCTGTCAGACGGCGCCAGCGTTCCCTATCTTCTTCTCGCCAACTTCAGTTCCAATCTTCCAGACGAAGCAACTGCAAGTGCGTTCAGAAGTGATATAAGGCCACTGTGAGGCTTTGTAAGTTGCCTGATAAATATTCACTTGACGGAATGCCCAATATGCGAAGAGTGGGAGTTGCCATAAAAGTGCAAATGGGGGGTGGTATCTTGGTGTGATGTGTCCCTTGAATTCTGTATTGATCGTTATAGCAGCGCTTGTCATTTAAGGATGAGCGTATACCCCATCCGCTTGCGGTTTATATCAATCTTCGACCATTGGGAAATTATCAATGACAATTTCAGATTCCATGGGGAAGTAAAGTTCCTTCAATACAACAACTTGCAGAAATGGACATTTGCGTGTAAACTTTTCCTGTTTCACTTGATGATTTATGAACATTTCCGCGATTCCATTTGAAGTTTTGTTTACAGTTCACTTTTATGTTTATCACATCCTCAATTGGGATTTTACTGTTATTGGTATGTGATCATTGATTTAATTGTGAATGCTTGAGTTAGTATATCGGGACTTTTCAAATTTTTCAGCGTTTTCACCTTCCTCCTTCCTTTTCAGTTCAGTACTGCGTATATATTGCAGTGGGAATACATGATATAACTTTTTCTAGTATTTTGGAAACATGAATGCTCTGACCATACTGCGTTTTCTTTCTTTCTTTCTTTTTTTTTTTTTTTTTTTTTTTTTTTTTTTTTTTTTTTTTTTTTTTGGACTTTCCAATTTGTTTGCATCTCAATTTTTGTTGCAGACATTGGAACTGATTCAGGGTAATAACTCCTTCACAATCATTGAGGGTAACGGCTGGCTTAATCGTACGGCCAGGGAAATGGAGCGCGCCATTCGGCATCCACATACTGGACAGCGGCACAGGGCCTCAATAGTGAAGAAGCTAAGCTGTTTCTTCGAAGCGCTCTAAGTGCCTCGGGAGATCAAACTTCTAGGGGGTGATAAAATACCTTCCTATTTAACAACTAATGGCTTATGGCAGAAGTAGAGCTAGCTGGACGCATTTACCCAATAGGAGAGAAGCGCGATAGAGATTTTTGAAGTCATATGTGCTTCAGAATTCTCAATTCAACTTCAGGTTGGTTTACGACATTCACTTGTATTTCTGATACTTTATGTCCATATTTTCTGACCATATATTTATACCAAATTACAAAAATTCCCCCCTCTAGCACCACTTTCTCAGCAGGTCTTTTTTTTTTTTCTTTTTTCTCCATACTTTCTCCAGATCCTCTTGCCAAGCCTGACTTCCTCAAAGCTTTGAGACCTATAGGGGTAACGCTGAACCAAAGCTTTGTTCGTGTGCACTGGCTCTGAAAAAGGCGTGAGGAAAATATTGTTCACTGCACATATAGTCGGCGTGTCTTCATTCGCCTCTTGTGCAATGACTTTTTATCTCGAGCAGGACCGCCGCAACCGGGCGAGGTAGACCAGTAGAGAAGATAGGCAAAGTCCATCAGAATCTTTTATTCCTTCCTATATCTCTATTTCTCTTTGCGCCATCATTAATATACAGTCATCAAGCGCCCATAGGGTATATATCTGCAGCTAACAATAAAACGCTCACCGACAAATTTAAGCGAAGCTGCAACGAGCATTCCCTAACTTTCAACTATTGACCCACGATACCTATATTTCTGCGGAGTTGCGAAGAGATTTAGAGTCACTTCACATGTTTCCTGTGCATCTTCTAATTTGTCTATCAAGCTACTCGACTCTGCCGGTGCAGCTACGCCTAACCCCGCCTCCCCCTGACCATCATAGCACCAAAGTCTTCACTGGCGCTGATAAGCACCCCACCAAGCATTGAATGGTTGCAGCAGCAGTGTTGTACAGAATGCCATACGTAACATGTGCGCTTGCCTTGGACACCTGACGATCATGAGCAGTGGCGGGGTGGGGATCATGCCCACATCCTTCTTGCATTCTAGGCAGTCTTTTGGGCATTTGTGAGTTACAAAAAATTGGGATTTTTATGTTAGCGAGCTGGGCGAATTCAAGGGACTGGAAGGTCTGATAAGGGAACCGGCCGTGGCGATAGCAGGATCGTCTGTCATCTAGTCGATCTCTCAAGCTTTGGTTGGCTATACAATAGAATGGTTGCTCGGCTTGTAGCGAAGCCAGTGGATAAGCGGTCAACGACTGTGTAACACACTAAATGATTCAACAAGTTTGGGCATTACTTGATCGTCTACTTGGTTTATTATTCTTTGCTTTCTCCGATCTAGGAGTCTAATGCTATAGTTTGATTGGCGCATAATGTAACATACTTGCGTGAATGCCTCCGAGTACTCGCATTACAGTTGCAAATCCAACAGCTCTGTCGGTGTTTCTATGATGCTGATTCACAGCAGTTATGATATTGAACCTGAAGCTAGGTATATGCTCGCTGATGGCTCCAATCTCATAAACCGGAGGCATCAGCCCAAATGTAGAGCTTTCCCCGATCCAATATCGGGAAGTTCTGATATTCGTAGATAAGTAGCATTATCAAGAATAGCTGGGCTTGCTCTCCATTCCTCTCTGGAAGTGGCTCCAGAGGCGTATTTGTTGAGGAAGAAGTGAGCTGTAGTCCAGGAAGGAAAGAGATGATTCAGGGAATAGGGGATCTCGACCATGGGACGGGGGTGGGAGATGTTATGGGAGGGGAGCGAAGGAGATGGAGATGTATTGCCAACCAGACTATGTATTCTGCTGCTTCGTACAGCCTGCCTGCAGTTGCATGGCTCTTACCCCGGAGGCTTCCCTCCTCGATATTCTCCCCTGTCACGCCTGCTCTGCAGCTCTATCGCCTTCCGATGGCGAACTCGTGCCCTTGATGTGTACAGAGAAGGAGCATCAGGCCCTCTTCCTGCTGCCAGAAACAAGTTCCCCACCCGCCCCATGCCCACCGGCCCCCATCCCCCCAGACTCCATTCTTTAGCCCCTCCCATCCCAACTCCCCAACTCCCCCACTCCCCCTCATCCCCTTCTTTTCCTATCTCCACTCTAATCCCCATACCGTTCCTTGCCCTACGCCCCACCGCTCCTGTTGAGCATCTCCACCCCCCGCAGCTTCTGCGACATCAGTACCCCTTCCCTCTGACTTGCACATGCCTAGTCAATCCAGCAGGCCATCCTATCCCGTTCAGTCCCCACCTCACATGCGCACTCTTTGCACACACCCTCAGATAATTGCTGCTCTTAACTGGAGATCCCTCATCCACAAATTGCCTGTCTATTATCAGCCAATTTACCGTAACACACTCATTCATTTTGCAAACATCACCCCTAATTCCCTGACCTACATAAGCCTGTTTGTTTATTTACCCACAGTCCCGTTTAAAATTGACTTGTGTCAACCAACCACCGCTTTACCAAGCCAGTCCAACGAAAATATGCGCTTCAAGTTCTTCCTACTCTAGAGTTAGCGTATTTTTCCTAATCGTCGATTAAAGTACTTTTAATAAATCGCAATGTGCCGGATTATACCATTCAATACCAGATATTTCATACCTCAGCATACCATACCAAGCCAATGCTATACGCAAGCCTCTCCAGATTTATTGACTGATGGTGAGCTGCTGCATGTTTAGTAGATGGCTTGGTCCTTGCATTTCTTGTACCAACAGAATTGGCTTGCGTTCTTACCTGCCTATTTGCCCGTTTAGGCATGATTGGAAGTAACATGCTTTGGTGTGGTAAAGCAAGAGCAAGATCAGTTCCTGGGTCACGAGACTTTGTACAGATGACAAACCCACCTAGTCATATATCGACGTATAGGGTCTTGCATTCTTGCAGCCAATGGGAAACTTCGTTGTAAGTCAATCTCAACAAGGACAGTAAGGCGCCTGAATTTTGAGGTGCCTCAGAGGTTGGTATTTGTTTCGCTGCAACTTCAGGACCATATGTATATATCTGTCGATTTCATGTTTTTTTATTACAAAATTACCTTGTTGATCCATGAGGAACTTAAAGTACTCTCTATGGACTAGAGTTACACTTAGTAACTTTATGTGTCATTCTACCATTTCCATAGTCCGAATCTTCTTCTGTCGATGGCATCCTAAATACATGCATGCACATTCTGCCGGGAACCAGACTAGCATGTGCGTCGTTTGGCGCTGTGGCTTCTCTCAAGGCCTGATATCTTAAGAAAGAACTTTTCTTGTATGATGTAGAGGAGCAGAACCTCCGTCCTGTCCCTCCTTACATATATACAGGATACAACACATACCCCCCACCCCCCTGCACATCGCGAATCCGCCTTCAGTAACAGCGTACACCGCCACAGCACTGTCCAATTACCGAGTAATTGGTGACTATTGCCTCGAATATTTGCTGAGATACTTATGATGAATTCTAGCCTCCACCTCATTGACCTTCAAAACTTCGCAACTTCTTTTCTCCTGGCTCTTATCTTGGTCCTTTCTTCGAGCTGGATCGTGTCGACCTCATTGTGTTGTCGTTGTTTACCTCTTGTTCGAGCTGCTATGGCAATGGAAAGAAGACAGAGAACACTGAGATAAATGTTGAACATCATGATTTTACCTCAAGCTCATTACACTATGGGATATGTTCAATTGAGTTCATTGATGGTGGCGGTTCGGAATCGCTAGTAAAATCTAGTCCAAGTGTGCACATGGACGATGACAACCCATATGCACGGCCGCTGCAGCATAATATCTCCTTGGAGTATGAGCGGGGTTAAGCTGGAACTTGAAGAGGTGAGAGATCACATGCACTACTTGAAAATCACCACAATCAGACTAAATCAGCCGAGTACTGCAATAGATCTGAAAATATCGACGTATCTTTCCTTCTATCACTGCTTTGACTTAGCTTTTATGAGTCTGATAACTCCATTGAGTCATAAGGTTTACGTATATATACTACTCAATCCAACAATTAGCATCAAGCAATCAGCAAATACCAAACAAGCAGGATGTCCTGGCATCGTGTGCAGTTACTTAATTGAGATGTATATTATTATTATTGTTCCTTTACGGCCCAATATGTGCAGCACGAGAAGTTAATCACTGTCCAATCAGACTTCTAGTGAAACATTTCGAATTGATGTCCGCTTAGGTTAGGTATATTTGGAATACATCTGAATGCTTAGGTACCTAACGAGCATAACTGTAGGTACCAAACTCATTTCCTGCAACAGCTTCCCAGCTAAGAATATTGTCATAGCTAGACAGGATTTTCAATAAGAATTGGATAAGCTCCTACTCGGAGTTCAACCCGTTCCTGGTCCCATTTAGCTCTCCGGGTGAGTTTCCCTTTCTTTGAGCCGTGTTTCTACGGTAAACATTCCTATTACTCTCATATGTTACAATCTGAGCATAACTCTGTGCCGCGGTATAGACCTGGCCCGGTATCCCCGTACTTTGCTGTGTAACCAAAGCACATGTCGAAAAGCTATTGACTTAATATACATGCGTGACATTCAAAGTAGGCCAGTTATATTAAAATTTATTATCTACATGCATATCTACACTGCACTACATTGCGCAATGGTAGAGTGAAGTACTACGCAGTGTAAATCATCCTGATGATAGTGAAGAGGAGCTTGTAATGCTTGAGATAGCATAGCCATAGGGTGGCTGATTATGCTGCGTGAGAGCAGGTCGCAGGCGGAACATAGAGTGCACACGGTGTTTGCCTCTGCAGTCCAGTGGCAGCGTAAGTCTTGTTTTGTCTCAACTCTCGTAATGCAAGCACGCACACATGATGATCAAGGCAGACAGACAAAAGCAGGTAAGCACGGCAGCGGGGTTCGCGTCGCATGAGCTTCGCCATAGCTTCTCCAAGTTATACGAGGTTTGCAGAAGCAGCAAGTCGCCCCGGGCCGCCGAGCCTATACTGCGTGCGGAATTCATTGATAACAAAAATTCGGAGTTGAGCATAAGCTCCGGTCGGATCCCAACTCGCCTAGGGATATCTAGCTACGGCAACACCCTAGCAACCGTAGCTTGTCAACAAATACAGAGCGCGTGTTAAGCAATGGCACCACCGAGATTGCTAGTCTGGCCTGCGCCGGGCGGAAAATGTTCGCAATCGCGCGAGCAAAAGTACAAAGGAATACATAGGAGGTCCTATATTTTACAGAATATTGCAACAGCTGGAGAGTTTAGGGGAGGTCCTGTATCCACGGAGAGTCTCATATCCGCTGTAGGGACGTATCATACGACGAGCAAAACCATTGAAATTGCAGTTGTCCTAAGGACAATCAACGTTCCAGTAAGTATCCGTCACGAACTTCCCTTCATATCATCCATAAATGGTAGCTATAGGCATTTACCTTCGTATCGACCCTCCTTTCATGGCATCCTCACACAACAATCGTACAATTTTTTTTTGTGTATGTAGGTCTATATACAGTCCACGCACGCATGTTTTCGTATAAGATTTCCGATATCACATCAAAGCATCTTATCCCTCGCTGTACGTTACAGTTTCCTGTTCGGGTAATCAGGTCTGTGCGGAGAGTTCATGTTGTGATGGACTAGCTGTGTTGTAGCTGCTTCTTTTCGAGCAGGATTGCCGTATTTAGTAACGGTACTTACGACGAACTTTACTGATGAGGATGGAGTCTTCCTTGAGCTCACTTCACGATTATCATGACGATTTTGAAACCTTCCAGGTTTTCAATGATGCAATCAGCAAAATCACCAGCTCGATTGAGAACTGCTATACCTCGCTGCAAACTACCAGAACATGCTCGATGTGCGCATTGCCCTGCAGCCGTTATCTCTTGCTTGAACTTGAACGAAAGCCTACATAGGACCGAGTTAAAAGAACAAAAGCGAGGGAGCGGCAGGACGCATAAGATATGCAGATGACACGCCCTGTGGAGCGGAACGAGGGAAAGCAGGGTAATATTCACAAGATCACGAGGCCTGTTGCACGGAGGTATCGATATATCCGGTCTATTCCTCCTCGGCAGTATCCGGCCCTACTATGATTATCAGTTCGATCGTTACATTGGCTTTGACGAGAATACAGGACAGCAGAAGAGGTCATCAAGTTCTATTTTTTCATTTCCCTTGCACTAGCCAAACCCAGCTGATTGGAAACTCGAGTAAACTGCGGCGTATCTCAGGTTCAAACGCATCAACACCAGCGTTTCCAATGTGACCTATGTGCAACTGGGACCCACATCTCCCGTTTCTGCAGCGGTCAATTACATATAGTTACAGATATGCCTCTCTAACCTCGATCTCGAATTTGTCGCCGCCTCTAGGAATTACAATCAGTCCTAGCATAGGCCTATGAGCGCGAGCGTACTAGTCTAAGCGAGGCGTGAATAAAGATCGAAACAGGGCGCATTGTCGTTTAGACCCAGCTGAGATCACAATTTCTCGTCTCTAGTTAAATTGGGATAATGAAGTTTATTTCAGCACAATTGATGATCGTGAGGTTGGGTGGATTATGGTGGTTCCGGTACGTAATAAAGTTGTGGCTGTAGCGATATCATATCATGACAGTCGTGGGGGTCTTCACACTTTCCCTTCACCACCTCATTTTCACTTCATCATACTAGTACGAAAGGCAACAACACTACTAGCGTTACAACCGCCATGAAACAAATGAATGTCCAAACTAGATTGACTGAAGAATAAAAATATAGGAACACAAATTTCAATCTCAACCTACTCCAAACAGAAAAAAAAAAGCAAAACATAAACTCAAAACGAGATGAACTCAATGCTCAATGCTCGATGCTCCTCTTTGCATGAGATGTTCATCAAGCTATCTCAATCTTACTTTGCCCAAGACCAGGGCCGTCAAAAAGAAAGAAGAAGAAACGTACGCTTTGCTTGCTCACCCGCATCTATGATCTTGTGTGTGCCACACGGTTTCGGGCCAGCTGAGCCGGTCGACAATAGAAGTATGCATGCAAATGCTATGCCATGCTATGCCATGCTATGCTATGTCCCAGCAAGTGCGTTCTTTCCGGGCAGAATACTAGCAAGTCTGGCCATTGGCTACAACTCCAGTCTTCCCCGTGCTCGCGGCCGGCCCGGGCCCGTTGTGTTTAAAACATTTCGAAGTAATGTTTGGTGCATGGTTTCTACATGATCTTACTTCGTGTACTAGTACAAGCACGTCGAAACGGGCTGCATACTAGTCGGGCGCCAATGGGCCATAGCAGATGAGCATGAGGCCTAATATGGTGGATGACCACATGAACAGCTGTAGTCTTGTTAGAACAACTGCCCAGTGCTGGACGCTTGGTCTGGTACACACGCACTAACTGTGGCTGGACGCAGTCCAGATCGGGCTCGGTGGCGATGGGCTCTACTTCCCGATCTAGAGCAGAGATGGCGCGGGATGTCACGCCTCGCCACGCCCATGCACCCCGATATGCACCCCAGTTCAGCCCAGCTCCACCCCAGCCCTAGCCTTATGCACCGCAGCCCAGAGCCGTCGCATCCCGGGCCATCTATCTTGGAGACCCAATAGTATTTAGGCAGCTGCTGAATAGAGATATGCACCGCCATTGTCACCCCATACATATGCCATGACGATGATACAGTTTACATACATACCCCACAGACCTTCCGGTGCACTTATTGGCTAAAAATTCAAGCTACATACCTCTAAATCTCTTACAATCTTCAACTGTGATTTTCCCCATCATCTGACTAAGCATAAGAGTGCCAAGTTAGCTGTGGATTCAATAAAGGATGAGACTATTCAATGAACCAGTCATTTGAATGTTTGCTTTTTTCAATCTCTATAACCATCTAGGGTTGTTGTCATTCTATTCATGGCAATCTGTCCACCTCCCACATGCTTCTCCATCCTTGAGCTTTAACGAGCTCCTACTTCCTCAGAGTTCATGAACTCTGCTGAGAATAATGGGTGGACCGAATGATGGCTGGACTTAATGGATACTACTGGTGGCCTGGCAAAAAAAACATTGGGACTGATGTTCGTCACTGTAATGTTATTGTCATTTCCCGATTCGACTCCGCATGTCCCATAGTTTTAAAAAAAGAAAGAAAAAAGCAATTCTCCCAGTTTTGATTCCTGATTTCTCAGTTTCCCCCCAACACAATTTTTATGCATGCACTCAGAGTACTCGTACATATCTAGCTCATAGACAAAGTCACGCCAAGCTAGGGTAGGGCCGGGAGAACTAAAATTTATGTATTGTTCAATCTCCCATGTAATCTGCATTGTACAAAAGTAGAAGTAAAATTGTTAAATAATAATAATAATAATACAGTGACCCGTAAAAAATCTTGGGGATTAGGCAATATTGTGGTAAGTGTATCATGCAAGCCTAATCCCCAAGACTTTTTGCGGGTCACTGTAATAAATAAATAAATAAATCATGAGAAGAAAAAAAAAAGGCCCCAATTTAATTTCCCTATTCGAATCACGAGTGTGAAACAAGCGTATTCCATCAACAACATTTACGCTGCTCAAAATCTCAAGATGAGCAAGTTCAAATTTCATTCTCCGAGCCTATCTAAAAAGACCAACCCCATCATTGTATGCAACCCATCTAAACAGAGCTCTCTCTATTGCATATGCATGGGGGGTTTGGTACAGTATGGGACCTGGAAGATATATTAGACCTAACGAAAGTAAGAATTTCGTAGTAACTACTTGTTCGGAATTAAAACTGGCAAGCAAAAAGAAGTATTGAGGGTTTACATAAATTTGGTACGTATATCTTAGTATGTCCCTGGCTACCACTTGAGCCGAATTTTTGAGCTGAACAAAACTGATAGTGGCGGGGGATAAAACACAAGTGTATCAGATGGGGAAAGTTGATAGGTTTACCCAAACGGGGATTGCGGATTGCCGGAAAAAGGAAACCGGAAGTGGGTTCGGGGAGAAGGGCAGAGGACTGGGTGGCGAGGCCGAGAGGTCCCGAGTGGCAATAGCTGGGCACGATAATAGCTAATCTCCGGTGAGACTAGTAGTGATGGATACATCTGTGTCTCGTATCCTACTCACAAACTGGTACCCTGTTTGTTTGAAGCGAATACAGAACATCTATGATCAAAGCTGTATGACTACTGGTTCAGCTCACCTGAGTGCAGAAATCTTGTAAGCTCGCATGAGGCGTGTCCATCCGATATTTTTACCGAAGATCTCAATGTCGCTGCATATGACGTTATTCATCGTACACACATAAAATGATTCATCGACCAATCTCCATGTGTTAATAATTACTGAGACTTACAAATTCACCTGTATCTCGTAATACCCTGGCTATGTTCCAAAACCTGTGAAAAGCTAACCCTACCTTTATATTCCATTATCATTGCGAGTATACCTTGGGTTGACACACTTCACTGAATTTTTTTGTACCTGATATCGTGACAAATGCGTGGGGGTTTCAGAGATCCAATAAATATCATATGGTGGGGTATTGTTTTGTACATTAAAAAGATGAACTGAGGAAAAACGGAAACATTCTAATCCATTGACCCATGGCCATGTTCATGGCCGGCACCTTGGGTATGATGAAGCGTCCAGGGAAAGTACACAGGGGTAGGGAATAGCTATAGTGCAGCAATATGTTAGAAGGTTGTCCGCCGCCAAAATTGTCAAAACAAGGAAACAACCTACGGAGTAGATCCGACCAAATTCTTAGCGACTGCGCACGAGACTAGGGTTGATAAGGCGAGCGCTAATGTAGACATTTGTTTACCGATCTCCCGAGACTTAGCTATCGCAATGGCATTTAAATCAGCTGACCATAGGAAAATATGTAGAGGTAAAGATAGGATGAACATGTTTCACCTCCTATACACCATGATAACTTAATGCTCTATATCATTTCAGCATACTAATAAATCCAAAAAAAATCGTGACAAAATGGTATAATTTGGTTACATACAAAAGTCGCTTCGTAAATCTCCTTTCGCCGACTCACCATCTCACCACCCCCATTCCAACCCCACATTTGTCAATCACAAACGCACAACGCTGCCAAGTAAACAACCAAGTTCCCATTCTTTTATCTTCCACAATCCCAGTATCCCAGGCACCCTAGCTAGACAATTCCGCTAGCTGGGCTGTTCATTCCATTCGTCTCTGGTAAAAGACATGCATGTCTCGTTTTTTCTTCCAATACAAGCCCGGATCTCCGCGGGCAACATTCATTGCTGGCCATGCCAATGATATCACCACCCACCCACCATGCGAGTGACCGCTTATTACATTAATTAAACGTGCAAATGTAAAGTACCTTAAAAGCACTCAACCTAGTCAGTAAGTCATTCGTTCTTCAATTCCAAGTTAGAAGTCACAGTAATCGGGTCTGTGCGAACGCAAAATGAGATTTTAAGCAGTCGTTCACATTGCCCCGCTTAGCCTTCCCCACAGTTGATGAAACACTTCGATAAGAGTGTACCGCCATGCCCGTGGCTCAACCAGTGACAGGGCGCGTGAAGCCAACCAGAAGGTAAAATTGACAAACGCAATACTCTATGAGGGCTTGGGAGGACATCCCTTATCGGGAAAGTGGTGAATAATAGGATCTGCTCCAGTCCCTCATTATTGGCATTTGGCCTTTGTGAATGGCTATATGATGGGAGATTGAACATCACTATGAGGAGTTATCAGTTGGTTCGGTCGAAGAAAATGTTGGCTTTTCCATCCAATGGTATGTGGAATATTTGGCCGACGCTTGAGGATTTCACACACATGAGCGAGCAAGGGAGGTGTATTTGAGTACGTTTAACTAAATAAGAATGGACTGAAATTTACGACAACACCACGTATACGAGTATCACCATATTCCTCAGTGGGATGCAATGTGTCTCATAATCCTTAACATGCAGCTTCAGCCTCACATGCATGACTGAGCCTCGCATTATCGCTGCTCCAAAGGCTGATGTTTCCATATTTGACATGCAACTGCAGGTGCGCTAGCATTTCATTGGTGGGAATAAACAGACAGCACATTTTCCACTGCCCCATATGTTAGGGCAGAAGAACGGACAGTTTTGCGGTCTCACGAATGGCATATAAAGGGCAAGAGGATTCAGCGACCAGGAAAATTTCAATACCACTCCCCCGTCTCTCTTGCTCAACCCGTACTGGGAGAATCAACGTGGTAGATCATACGAGATTTCCTTTGCCATTCCAACAATAATTTATGTACAAATTATCACAATATGCTCATATAGCCATTACCAATGGAATCAGCCACTGAAGCTGATATCTATATTACCGGAACAGGGATACTCCAGTTAGATTGAGTGGTCAGTGATGTCGTTATTTAGCTGTCAGGCAATGTCCGAATTCTGATGCTGCAAATTTGAAGCCCTTCTCCGGACAACAATAAGGTTTTCCTGACAGAACTGTATGGATATTGATGGCTTGAAGATCTTGGGATATATACTGGCTACGAGAACAGATATATACCCGGTATGGGTCTGTCATCTGAATTGACGGTAAATCTTCTCGGCAAAACAAGACACAGATCAAGATGGAAAGCGAATGTGGGGTAGCATATCGAGATTGATTCGCTTATAAATCAAGACCCTGTAGACTCCAAATCCGGAAGATGGAGTGTTCTTGTGCCACAGGAACAGAGATGCTGTCTCATGACGACACTGAATAGCTAAAAAAAAAAAAAAAAAAAAAAAAAATTGTAATAATATCCTCAGCATTACCTGTGATTTTCAATACAAACGATACGAAAATGCATTATTCACTTGGCTATAGATAGCCGGGAATATTTGTTTTTTCTTGCTCGTCGTTGAGATAGCACAGCTTATGCATTCAGCCGACCAATTGAGCCATTCACTTACTTTACAGATGAGATAGTGTAACGTAGATATTGTATGCACTGTGAGTTTCTCTTTGCAGTCCAATGCCCAGCTTCAGATGTAGCCAGCAAGGTTTCATGTCTGCCTACTTCATCGCACAAACACAGAGATCCGATTGGTCACGGAAGACTTCACCGCGCCCTGCCAGTTCCGAACAGCGGAATTATGAAACAACCAAGGAACTGCAATGTGCATGTAGATCAGTGCAAAAGTATGCAGACTTCAAATTTCTAGCTCATGCCCAAGATAGGTATTAAACACGCTATTTTATTCTTCAATACTGGCTCCTTTTGATTCGTAGAAATTTTCTTATTTTTCATCACTTTTCTTTTTTGTAGCATTTAGCCATCAACCACGGGATATCAACATTCCTTGAGCTGTCATCAACTCCATGCTCACAGGCAACTGAGACATGTGACGTTAGTGCCGTTGTACGTATCAATCTGCAGGAGGTCAAAGCAGTTGCCAGGGAAGTTCAAAGAAATAGATGTTTGAAATTAGCACTCATGTTTCAAAAAAGTTTGACCAGTTAGAGCAGCTTCTTTCATACCATCCCAAATTGCGGTTTAATTCAACGCCGTCTCAAATTCCCACTCCCCAGCGCCCGACCCGAATACGTTGTGCGTGGGCGGTCTGATAAATTTTATGCAGCAAGTAGGGTCCCTTGGTGGGTATGTAGCTAAGGTAGACTGCATACAAGTCTGGCAAGTCCGTCACCATTCCGTTTCAAATATGCCAGAAGCGCCAAAACATGCGGCTCACCTGGAAGTAGCAAGACATTTTTTAAGTGAACTTCCCCCTGGAACACGTTACAGATTACTGGACCTTTGAACTGGAGAGCAGTGATCTTCCTATTTTGCTCATCAAACAGGATATCAATGGATCTAGAGGCCAGTATGTGATATGCAAGCAATTGCAACATGCAACAGCGTAAGAGAAAGTAGTAATGAATTTCGGACTCAGTACTGCAATCCACACGTCAAGCTGAAGTGCGTCCGAAACATCAAAGGCAGAAATAGTTGCAGGCTAATTCGCAACTGTGTTGAAAAGCTTGTATAACGTCCCTGCTTTTGTTTGTTAGTACCGTTTTGGAAAAATTTGTATCACGTGACCGGTATTCAAATAAGTTGATTCTATACTACCACCATGCCATACTAGAAGTAGAGAGACTTACATTTACACAACCTACCTCGAGTTGTCTCGTTACTCGAGCAGTCTCTTCAACACCGATATAACGTGCAAAGTGCTGGTGAAAAAATAAAAAAAAACACTCAGGCCCGTAGCTAGAGAACCCATTGCCAGTGGCAGTATGCAAAGGGAGCAGGATTGTATTCCAGAGGAAATGACATGATACGCAGCTCAAGGGCTGTCTTTTCGGAGTCGGGCTGCTGCCCTCCACACGCGGCTGTGAGGATCCCGAATGCGACACTAGTCTGATTTCCTGACGTTACTACCGAATTTAGAAGTACGCATGTTCTAGAACCTTCAAATATATTAAGTAACTAAGCGCCTAATTTTAATCCGGTCGTACGCGAAGAGCAATTTCGAATCTAAGGTTGTAAAATCTCAGCACTAGGCATCAGCGATATCAGCATCAGGCATTCATCATAGTAGTATCACCAAATTGACCAAGCAGCTGCCAAGTACTTAGTTCTCCTGGCTGATCAAGTCAGTCAGCAAATCAGGAAGCAAAAGCCTAGAGGAATGACAAAGAGGATTGTGTGCAGATTGTGCAGAATGACGTTTGCTGAGTGATACTACCACGCAAGTAGCACATTGTTTCGTGCTCCGAGCGGCGCCAGCCTGGGCTATCACTGTTTTCCAAGCAGCTGAGAATTTGCTCGATTAATTGACGCCTATCAAAAGGCAGAAAGCACTAGAGCATCCTTATTATTAGGTCTGAACATCCATGAAGCTGAGAAGGGATTTGTTGTTCAAATAGATCTTTTAACTCACGCTGCTTTTGCACCTTTCATTTCAGACTGGGTGATACGTGTTTTGAAACGAAAATGGTGTTGAGGTTGCTTCTAGAGTAAAAATAGTTCCAAGAGCCGAGACTCCCTTGTTACCAGAAGTCTTCATCTCATCCAATACCCAATCTCCGCGTAGTCTGTTTTTGAGCTCGGTTAGGTTTTTTTACTTGGAAAAGTAATGAAATGAGAAGATATATCACCAAAAAAAAATGAAAAAAAAATGAAATGAAATGGAATTACCGTATTCGATTATTACGTGGCCTCTGACCTACCTAGGTAGGTGCTTGCTCTTGTATCTAGATCTGCAGGTTGCCACACTTCTCGAAAGAAATAATCCAGACCGAAGCAACTACTGGATCAGAGAGGTTGAGCAGAAGAGCATTTCTATGTACATACAGAGGTTCTAGTGGAATTCCCAATGCCGAGAAAAAATTCTTAGGCGAAAATAGAATTCTCAAGAAAAAGAAGTTTGATTTTCTGAAGAAGATAAGGAAAAAGGAAATCACGTTGACAAGGGAACACAAAATCCACCGAGGGGGAAAAAAAAAGGTTCCCTCGTATCAGAGTTAGCTGCAGATTGCATTCACAACTGCATAACCAAACTTTGAGCTTAATTCGATCTCTCTTAGGATATATTTACCTGCTGAGGAGAGAGCGATGCACAAACCCGATCGGTGATCTTCCACCTGAATCTTGCTCGCCACGTTTTCTGGGTACGTCTGCTGTATTCTAATTGATATCACAGCACGATCGTGGAGCAATCGATTCGATTCACTTTGGCATGTTAGCTGCATCTTTCAAAGCGCACAATTCGAGGGGGTCGAGGCAAAGAGGGGCGCTTTTGCAGGCAATGTAGCGAAGTGAGCCTCCATTTGTGCGCGAATAGTATGACGGCGGGCGTCCACGTCGGTACCTTACTGCATCGCGGTATGTAAAAGCACCTTAATAGTAGGTACATACATTTTGGAGGGAGTCCCAATCGAGAGAAGCGTCAGATTGAACCAAGTCCCGGATATGGATTGTAAGATAAACGATCACGATCTAAATATCAATCTGGTTCCATAACGTCAGTTCCTGCCTGATTTCGCGGGTGGCGCTTTTTCGCTCTAGAAACGAGCCGCAATGAGGTAACATCATGTTGTTTGAGTTGGTCACTATCGGATGAAACAGAAAGTTAACGTAGACCTAAACGTGAAGACGGCAGGGCTACAACAACGCTGAGTGATTTTCTCAGCGGGGCGTGTGGTGACTTTGCACCATCAGTATTCCTAACCAAGTACTCCCTACTTTGTTCCGTTGCCATGAGAACAAATGCTCGAGAGAGTAAGCAGGATTATCATGTCCAACATTTGCAAAATTGGTGCATATCACCGGTATCGTGACGCTGCCCTAGGGGTCCTATAGCTCGCAGCAAGCGAAGTCATCTGAATCGATTCGCTCTCAAATAGCGAAATTCCCTCTCCGCGGTACCCTCTCGCGCTGTATATCAACTACCTGGTTTATATCCAACTCTATATCTGTCTGGAATAAGCACAATGTTGATGCTAATTGGGCATGCTGCTGCTGCTGCTTCCACCGCTGCTCTTACAGATATCACATTACTTGCTCATGCGGAGATGGGTTATGGTTCGGATGTGTGCCACTAATGCCGCGAGAGTGATATCCAGGGCACCGGAAAAGCCCAATGACATGTCGGTGCCAGGGCTTGACTATATCTGATAAATGACGTTACTTCTCCACAGTTGATCGGGTCTCCATTCTGGCTATGGACTCTGCGGGGAACAGCAGCGGGGGGTGCGAGGAAGGGGCCGGAGGCAGACCTATAGGTTGAGGAGAATAGCGATCAGTAGGGAGGTGAGGTAGGGGAGGGGGTATGCAGTGGGAGGGGGTGGATTCTGGCACCAGATACGTGGCTAGCTCGAACTTTAAAACAACGATACATGCAGCTCTACGAATGAAGCTGTCATGATCTATGCGGCCGGATATCGCCTGGCCATCGCACGGGTATTCTCCTCGCAAAGTCTAGCGTCAGCAGCCAAAGAAACGCATGAAGACGTCGACGTGGCTCGACTTAATATAATAGCAGGTTGGTATTGGTATATCGGGGTACGAATGCTTGCAAATTGTGTGAGTTGTTACTTCTCTCAGGTAAAGGGAATTTCCCGGCAAGAAAGCAGCATCTCATGTATGTACTCAGTCATGTGCATGAGCCTTTTTCTCTCAATTTTCGCTCTTTGAATCATTTATTTGTTTTTATTTTTATTTTTATTTTCATTTTTTCCCATATTATTTTTTTTTTATTTTATTTTCTCCCTTGTGTCCTATGCTTGTTAGACCACTCACCTCATCAGCTCGCCGTGAAAGCCTAATCACACCCAAGAGTTTTCTTTTTTCCTACTTAATTTTTTGTTCCCTTTTCTACCCCCAGTGTTGAGATCTGGCCCGCTAGCGGTAGCCGTTGAACAACAGAGCTCATCGTCCTTGTTCGAAATCCATGTTCTGTGACTGAAGAAACTTTCTCCATTCTTCCCTTGATGCACCGTAAACTATCGATATTAACATACGACCTGTTCACCAAAGCCTGGTAAGTGAGCCGAGAGCTGTAATGTTTATCTTGTAGTACATAGGTAAGATAAATGTCGAAATACACACAGAAGAAGAGATGAGGTTCCGTGGAGCCAGAGTCTATTAAACGTCCTGGGCGCTCAGATGAGGTTACCATCTCAAGCATGCTAAGGATTGAAGAGCTTTGTAAACATACAAATATCTGATGCTATGGACGTAGCGATGGGTGCCCAATACGCCAATTACAAATACCTCATGACATGTTACATCTGTGCATCACCATCGCAGCCAAAATCGTAGCAAAGAGTAATAATTAATACGATGTGGAGCCTAGAGCATGTCCTTGGCCTAATGCGAATCCTGTTCTGGAACAGAGGATTGAACGATTACTGTTACGGCACAAAACTCCCCCTTAAGCCACCCATTGACCAATAGAAAAAAGGGACATGAAACGCTTTCCGTTGCATCGGCTTAAGCAACATAGACCAGGTCGGACTCGATGTCAGCAAACTTGTTTCTTTTGTCGGGTGATTATCGACCAATTGCGAGTATAACTGTAGCTAACACTAGCATGTTCACTGCATTAGATTGTGTTGGTGTACTCCACTGTTTCATTCGATGAATTTAGTAAATTGCCCAGGTGACGTGACATGTGATCCTGGAACGTTCAACGGAGCTCACCCTTTCTTAGTGAATTCACCTCTCAAGCAGATGGATCGATGTTTGGATTCCTACCTATTTCCATAAAGTGAAACAACAGTATATCTGTTAGCCGCCTTACCATCATCAGAATGTGGACAGGTGATATGTTCTGTACATTAAGCATATATATATTTCTGTCAATGATACTAATGCCGCGATTTCCTGTGCTCGTACGATCCATTATTGCCTCCTGCAGATTATTATCCGTGTTCCTCATCCGCCTCTTCAGGGCATGCCCTCAATGTCTCTAATCCTCGAGGTCACAGTTGCATTGGTGTTATTACTGAACCGTCATGACTTGCTTTAACTCTGGCCAACCGGAAACTACAATTTTCACCGCGTAATTCGTATTTATGTGCTCGAATCATGGTCACTGACGTGTTGTAAGCCTCTCTGCAGATTTCGGAGGTGTGCATAGGTCTGAAATCCAAGGCCGAGACATCCGTGAGTATAAAAGCAAGTTTTAAGGCAGAAAAAAGGAATGAGTTTGGTGATGCGTATGAGGCAAACCAACCGTCAATAATTCAACTCGCCGGTTATTCAAAATGGAGCTTTCATGAATTGAGTCAAGCAATGTTTGTATGCGCTCTGCAAAAGTAAGGTGTAAATAAATCATTGCTAGCAGAAAAGTCCGTGCTATACAGTTCGTTGATGCCATGACACACGTTGCACGTTTGATTTCTGCCGTATTAATTTCCTGGAGCCTTATCGTTCAGAGACCCAGCATCTAATAGCAGGCCTCAGTTTGAGCAATCTAACACGCTGGAGCCGTAGGAAAAGCAAGTTATGTGGAGTAGGGCATTCTGCTTAGTATGTAGTCTTGTTCCCAGTCGTAGATAGAGGATTTCCAGTCCCAAAAGGATGTAGTGCCACGACCTTGCACGAATGAACATTTTGATGCAGTCGAGGTTAAGCATTAGTTGAACTATGAGCTGGTTGTAACTGATTTGAGGCTACCCCACCACACTGCGGCCCTAACCTTTTTTGAAATGTAATGCTGTTTGACTGACAACTGAAATATCTCAATGTGAGAACAATTTCCTTAAAGCTGTCGCCTTTCTTAAGTTCGTCAAAACATATCCCGCGGATTGACATTTTGCTACCTGCAATACAAAGTCTGCATGAAAGTAAATCAAGACAGCGGTTGCCACATAACTGACCTCCTGTAGAGATAGTTACTTACCATGCTAATTGGCTTGGTTCCAGGCAAAGCGACGTCGAGACCACATTGCAGTGTAGTACAGGTCGGTGATATGAGGTAACGTTCGTCTGAAGTTATCTTTCGATTGTTCAGACCTTCAAAGCATTATGTTTCTCGATGCTAGTCGCAACGGTATAGTGTAGGAATAGCTAGAAGGTACCAGCCACAGATGTGGTCTTCGATATGTGCCCATCCGTCAGATTGAAACGCCAGCATTGACATTCGCTTCTCCTGTTTTCGTGCACTGATGACGACCGGCTGAAACAAATCTCCTTGGTAGTCGCACAGACAAGCCATCCAAGTACCACAGCCCTTTCACACAAGCCCGTCAACGCAATAGCATTGGCCCGCGCCACGTACCGGAAGATCAAACAAGTATGCACAAGGGGACTGAACAAGTGGGTTAGAAGCCTGGTTCAAATTGAAATTTGAGACATGCTGCATTTTGCGGGGTACATCACTTAAGGGTCGCATATCGCGTATGTGCTGTCAGACTGACTGCTCTTCTACCGAGTCGAACATGATTAAATACTGATATCAATTGGACCTACGTACAAGTAATTAAATGATCAAGCTGTCGATCGTGCTAAAGAAACTGTTTGTGTTGCCCATGACTTTGATTGCCCAGAAGCCTAATGCTGGAGTAGAAGAGCGCAGATCGTGAAACTAACATGCTGATGCCACGGACAATCTAGAAAACTAATTCTTTCTAGAAACCTAAGAGGTCAACTTATTTTATGGTGAAAGAGAAATCCTCAACGGCGGGGGCTTCGAACTTCGCCTCTTTTTACCATTTGCGTCATGTAAGAAACCAACCGGGCCAAAAGGATATGCCAAGTAGTCTCATAACCAGATGCCTCAGTAATTGAGCGCTTTCGCGCAAACCGATCGCGAAAACTTTCATTCTAGTTGATGTCAAGTTTGCTCAGTTCGTGATTCAAACTGACGCATTATTCTGGTACAACGGCCTACGAATATCGGACTAAATGTTGGTCCAAATGTTAGTGTCGGTGGGTCTCGGCAATGAGAGAGGCTGTGCGCAGTTCATTGGCTGCCAGCGCTAGCTGACTGAAGCTTATCTCCGCTTCATTTCGCTCCTTTCTTATCAACTCATATCATAAGCACATCGCGTTGCAACTAATAAAATTTTTTCTTTCCTCTTGAGGCTCCACTTCGTGATGCTTTATTTGGTCTACACGATCTTCATCAACTGAAGCTAAGATGTGCAAAAAAATAAAAACAAAGTCAAGGGTTTGGAGCAAGGTTAGGAGATGTGGGTCCAAACAAAAACAGAAATTCATTTCTAAAAGCCCTTCTTGCACATCGTACGTAAGCCGCCATATATAAGCGTGGGGTTCGGTGTGAGGCTTTAGTTATGGTAAATAATAGCTGTTTTTATAGTCTTCCATTGCATGAGCCTCAACAAAACTCTCAGTATCTCAGTGCTGCAACATCCATCCCACGTGCATTGAGGATTATGTACTCATCCTGCAATTCCAAGATCGTACTGTAGCCTCTGAGAGTAAATTCTCAGGAGTTTTTGGATCGAAGCCTGACAAAAGCGAAATCATCAAATATAGTACTGTACACTCAGTTGTTGGTTTTGCTTTCTCCTAAGCATGATAAGCAGTCAGCACATCCCCAATTTCCTTCCCATGAGGCATCAACCGCAATCCAAATTCGCAATAGCGAATCTACTAGGGTGTATCTCTTCCGGAGGAAGCGAAGGGGCGGACCGTATGCCCTGGCAGGTATGATACGCACTGTGGTACCTTAGACCTTTCCTGGATTGATCAGCATTGCTTCCTGCTTCCGACCTTGGTCAGGGAGCTGTGATAGGAAAGGATAGCCCAGAGCCCACCGACTGGTTTGTTTCTTGTTGACAGCCGTTGTTGTGTCGATCATGCGAGTGGCGACTCTTAATTGAGAAGAGAAAAAAAAAAATATGAGCCGACCTAAGCTGTTCTCGACTCAATCTTTTCTTCTATTTCACATGAAGCGAAATTAATCAGGGATAGCTAAGGAAAAGAAGTAAAACAACATAAGAATAAAATATTAAAATGAAAAATAAGCGAACGGACTCACAAAATCTGACCCTGACAGAGCTTCAGGAAAATGTAGGTTTCTTTTGAGTGTACGATGCACTGTCTATAAATCTGTATCGTAGCCATAGGTACCTACAGCGTACAGCTCATCATCAGCTCATCAGCCATCACCATATAGATGTTTATTGAATAGACTGCATTTTACGTAAGTCTGCCTGCATCTGAAGCAAGGAAATCACGCAAACGAAGCCATTGTGAAGGAGAAAAAAAAATAGAGGGATGAAAAGAACGCCACCGACGCAGCATCACGCATGCCGGTCTATTCTTCTCTTTACGCCTCTGCGCAGCTAAAAGAGCAGCAGTTTCAATGTAACTAAAGCTATCAAATTGTTACAGTGCTCTTTAGTAATGCTGCTGAACAATATATGGTACATGCTCATATACATGCCTAGCCTCGTACCAAATATGGCCAACTGGCTAGCCAAGTGAGCTGGCTTTGAATACTGTAAACAACTCGAAACGTGCCCTGATATTGCTGAAATAAATTACACTAGTTGGGGGCGAAGCGCCCAACTACCTAGATGCTACAACACATGGCCATTGAAAAAAGCAGGAGATCATGCGCTTGGATCGACGCCACCCCGAGCGAAGGCAGGCTTTTGCGTGTGCGGTTAGCTAATCGCAAGCATCTACTGAATAAAAAAGGTTCGGTGATTTTTCAAATTCTCGTTTCTTATTTTTTTCAAGGGAGTGAGTTCAAAAGCGGCATTCACGATCTCCCAACAACGACTTGCTAGTTCGATAGCTAACTCAGTCTCATCCCTTGCTATTAACATTAATTGGAACATCAAAATGTATTATTAAGTCAAGTGCTCAGCTCCGTAGCTCTTGAGTCCCAACTAGGTACTCTATGTACAAACCGTCCCCAATATATGCACTATCAATTAGTTTATATTAACATAAGCAAGTGTTTTGCAATGCCAAGGGTATGAGGACAAGGTACACGGGAACCTTAAAATGATCGCTAGGGTCTTATGCCTGGGTAAGCTCCAAAATAAGTTTAGCCTCTTTTAGCCTACTCTATCTGCTTTAACACCCAACGAAAATGTGCCAAACAACTAGAATGTTTCATGCTTATATGCACGGGTAGCTTAGAGGGATACATACACATGTTCATGTGCCTCCCTCAGTATATATGATACTGAAACTCGTGCTCCACAATGGGGTAGAAGTGGCTGTTCATGATGCGACGCTGAAAAACGATATTTACTGGAAATAACAGCATTTTGAATGGGAATGCAGACATTCCCCAACACAGTGTATTGGCTTGATTGCATCAAAGTATGCTGATGAACCCTACAAAGTAGACAGCAAGGCACGAGGAATATTAAAACATGCTTGCATACCGGATCCCCTTAAGCTATTGCATGTTACATACTTCCGCAGAACACGATTTCGTTTCTTACTGTGAAGTACTGGCTTTATGCAATGTGTAATAATCCAATCAGGGTCCGAGTGGATACCTACGTTACTGATATATTTAGTACATTGCTATATATGTAAGACGTTGCAAAATATAAATATCAATATCTCATTAACAAGAACTATCGAGCTTCTGAGTGGCTGTAGATGAGACGTTAGAGAAGAGGTAACTAGCAGATGAGGCGACCCCGATGTGAGTCTGCGAAGATATATCTATGTACATGCTCTACTAGGTGCAGTAAGGTGAGAATGTGCGTTGATGTCAGTGAGTTGTTTGGCCATCAAAATTATTGGTTGCGAGAATAACAGAGAAAATATCTCAACCAATGCGCAAGAGGCATGCAGTCATTGCAGCCCACAGGGCTGTACGAAGGATAAGTGCGATCAATATATAATATTGCGTAGCTCTTTTTATTGTGCACTGTCCTCGCATGTTCTTCTTTAGAGTTGAGTATATGGCACGCTTTGTAGTTTGAGAAGGGGAATTCCACTTTGTGCTCCATACTAAATATCAATCCTTTGTATGATATACCAAGTTTGAAGCACGAAAGGATGAATTTTTATACTGTATGTCACCCATTTCACCCATTCTTTTTTAGTATGTTTCAAGACTGAAGAGAAGGAACGACAAGATGGAGTGTAAAGGTACATTTATAAAATCAGGGTAAGCAGATATGCAGTTGAAAGTACACACAGGATGGCGGGGGGGGGGGGGGGGGGGGTGGAATCATAGGTGCTGTGGCCGTCACAATATTGATAAATTCATCACTAAACGATATAGTTTTCTGACTACTTAGTAAATTATCACCTCTAATCATCTGCTTTGCCATCTATAAACATCTTGTATTTAAACGCTCTCCTACTTCTGTATAATCAGGTTGGAGTTGCTTCTGACGGTCTCAGCAATGTTCACCTGCCGTACTATATTGACGGACTGCTGGGAGGTGACCAGGGTCTTATCAGTTGTTCATTTCTCGTATAATGTTGCATGAAACGGTAGTTCCCTCCAATTGGAACATGTAATACTGATTCTTTAGAGATTGAGGCCCTGCATACAATTACATACTCGTAGATAATTCGCCTTAGGAAGGCTCGGAGTAGCTAGCAAGACATAGGAAACCGGAGAAAAACGGATAGGGCCGTAAACATTCGCCAAGTGATATTTCACTGCCCGCCGAGGGCATTGCTAAATGGCCGTTTACAATTTTCAATCCCCCAGTAGCATGGATGCTTGTCCTTTCTTAGACCTATATTAGCACACCACCTTTGGGAAGCCTAATAGGTGCAATTGAGAAGATAAACAATCCCTTCAGAGATGAATGAAGTACAATAGAACCTATGTAATGATTGAAATTTCTGAAAAGTCTTAACTGAAGATATTCCTAGAATACGGACTTCAGCGTCCACGCATGTATAGGCCTTCCTGCGCAAAAGAAGAGATTGTGACGACGCAACCATGACAAGATTGTTCCGCAGTATGGTGGCGCCTGTACTGGTTTCAGACTTGTTATCGGACGAACCTGGTTTCTAAGCGAGAATTCAAGGCTGAGTTTCTGCTCAATATTTGGCCACATCTTGATCACATTCAGCTAATGGGCAAGCGAGTTCTATCAAGTCCGTTTTTGACCTTTGATGCATTACCTGATCACCATATAGAATGGGACGACAAGCAGAGAAAGTATGCTTCAAGTCTGTATTGCTATGGTAACAAAATTTAAAACATTATGCTATATTGTGACTGTACAAAACTTCCTTAAGACGCGTTTGCGGTCCAGAAGTTGATGTCAAAGGTTCATTGAGGCATTATGATGTGGTACTTGAGACGTTAGCATCGGTATAAGATAGTAACTAACAATTCGAGCTTGTTTTGCTCATTCACGATTGCCTGTAATGTCACCTAGCGGTGTAGAATTGTCAGAAATAAAGTTTCAAATACTGTGACATATGCTGCTTCTCATCGCTTGCAATTCCTCAGCTCGAATCCATTAACTGATTCCCCAGAATATGGGCAACAGTGTTTCGTTGCCTATCTATACCTCTCCTGACTCCACCGAATAATAGTCACTAGATGTGAGACATAGATAGGAGACCATTTGCGGCGCATAATTGAACCAGTGATAGGGCCGTTGCAGACCGGCCAGCTTCGAACGCATCGACTACCTGCATGCAGAAGGCCATGCAAGTGAGCTACATTCCCATGCGTTCTAACCCTCGTAGAGGCTAAGCCATCTTCAGGCATTCCCAGCACGCAATGATGATCTGAGCCAAGCTGATTATTTTTGTCCTTTGCATGGGAAGGGGGAGTAATGCCTAAGTACTAGAACAAGCGAATGTCTTGTCACTGGGGAGACTGGAATATCTTGATGCGCTATCAATTGCCATCGTATTCCACCGCTTTTATTAGGCCCCTGTTTACCGTGAATGTTACTAGCCCCACCAATTTTGGGGGGGGGCAGATGTGTAACCCGAATGACGAGAAACGGGGCTAGAAGTTTTTCATTGGTATTGATACCGGAATAAGAAGGCAAAGCCAAACGACAAACGGGGGGCATATTTGTTATCTATGAAATTTTGGTGCCTTCGGCTGGGGCCAATTTGGCGGGAAAGGCTTTTCCATTTAGCTAAATTTTGCTGGGTGAAGTCTTCTGTGTAAAGGGCCTAATCTAAACTTTTGAGCTAGCATAGGCTTCCATGAAAAGTCCGTTCGTTCTAAGGGAGGGTCACCGTGGGGTTATGTACCACTATTTTTCCCTAGTCTCAGTGGCTTTTCACCCTCAATGCCTCTCGCTGTCTGCACAAAGAGGTTATTTCCTACTTATAGAGCACATCCTTCCTTTTCTTTATCTCGGTGGCCAATTTTTTTTTTTTTTTTTTTTTTTTCTTTTCCCGCGCATCAGCTCTTCTTGCTTGCCTTGGACGCGGAGTGCTGCCCACCTACTGGACTGGAGTGCTAAGCTCAGTTGGGTTGGGGCACTTCATTATTCCGCGTTCGGGGGGGCTTGGGGGGGCAGCACTAGGCACAACCGCGCTCCCGTTCCTTGCAAGAGGTGTGCGAGGTGGGCATATCTGCGTGCTTGAGGGATGCTGTGCTGGAGTGGGTGTGGGAGGCTGTCGGTGTGAGGGGGCGGAGGGCTGCTGTGTGTGGGTGAATGCTGCGTGCGTGTTCTGTACTGTACCTTGCAAAGAACCTGGCCAGTTGCCGCTCTAAACGTTGGGAGCGACGGCGTGCAGGACCCCTGCCATGAGGAAAATGTGCGTCAGGCCTGTGCTTGATCTTCCATGGCCCCCTTCTCAGCACGCTGTGGGAGGGGGGGAGAGGGGGGGGTGGATGTGCAGGTTTAGCAGGACGGGCGGGCCCTGGGAGGGGGGTGCCGGGGGGGGGAAGCTGCAGTGCTGGTGCTGGTGGTGGTGCTGGCGCTGCTGCTCCCTGCCCTGCCCTGCCCTGCCCTGCCCTCCCTGCCCTGCCCTGCTGTGGGTTGGCTTCTGGAGAGCTGCCTGGTACGCTGGGGCGGTCTGCGTCGCTGAGCACGCTATACCTGCCTCGCCTCAGTCGGGCAATTTTTTTTCTTGCCGCTGCCCTCCCAGCGGACTGCGCTATCGGCCGCTGCGGCGAGCACCTCGACTGCCACTGTTAGTACTTACATCTTGCCCATCCGCCCTCGCCCGTCAAGAACTCGACCCAACCCTCCTTGCCCCCCCCCCTCCTCCTCGCTCTGCGAACAAGAGGCTTCCGCTCGCCTACCCCCCATATATCCTCCCAGGGTCTACTGCGGTGCCCGCCCACTGCATTATCCCGCGAGTGGTTTCTTCTCGACTTACAATCAACCCCCCTCCCCCCCCTCCCCCCCCCACACACACACACAAGACCACGCATCGCAGGCAGTAGCCAGCAAGCAGCTCAAAAACCCTCTCGACTCCTGCACAAGACGGTTCACTCTCGAGAGCTTTGATCCGTTCCCCCCCCCCCCCCCCCCAGTGAGTGCATTGAGACAGAACGAAGATACAGGACCGCCCTTGGCCGTAGCACGCCCCGGGCTTTCTGTTTCTCCCTCTCCTCGACTTCTCTATTATAAAAGTGTACGGCCTCTTGTCTAGGACAAAGGGGCATCACTTCGTCCACTCCATTGGTAAGCCGCTCGAATTGCGAGGCTGCCTCATAGCTGCTCTGAATCATTGGGCTGACGTTAGTGCTAATTGGAGCGTGAGTGACCAGTTGATAGTGAGCTTAATATTTGTTAATATTTCCTGGTTTACGACTTCCTTCTTCTTTTTTTCTTTTTTTGCTCTTGCTTTTATGACCCATTGAAGCCTCGACATCTCGACGATTCTTTGGCTCTCAATTTCACATATATCAGTTCATCGAACTCATCTTTCAACATCAGCTCCAGCTACTAGCTTCATATCGCCAGAAATGCCGTACACTCCACCCAGCCATTCACCGGCGGCCTCGCCAGCCCAGAGCCGCTCTGCCTCGATGTCGCTACATGAAAGGCCATCAACTGCTTCGTTAACACCCAATGCTCCACCTAGATCATCGTCATACCTCCAGAAGCACCGTCGATCGTCCATCTCGCAGAATACCACAGGGCGTCCGCAGTTAAGCCGTCAGTCGCCACCGGGGAGTAGAAGTGGTAGTCTTCATCAGTCACCAGCCCCTGTGAACAATAGCTCATATATTCCCACAGGAGCAATAGTTTCACCACCAGATTCCGCACAAAACTCAAGTGATGATGAAGCTCCAGAGCTGGAAATGCGCAGGGGACGGCAAATCGACAACTTGGATGAACTTAAGGAGGCTATAAAGGTCCTTCCTCAGAGGAGGGTTCCATCACCAGACAATTCAGCAAAGCACATATCACCAGAAACTATTCAGATTACTTCACCAAGGAAGTATGCACACAACAGGTCGACTTCCGATTCGTCGTTCCTCAAGAGCTTCAACAGCAATAAGTCCAATCCTGAGAGTGATGTGGAGGACGAAGGCTATCGGATAGCACCACCCATGGTTCGCAAGAAGAGTGGAGAGGTTGTCAAGTCATCTTTAAAAACACCCAACAGGTCCCGTCCGTCCAGCGTACCGTCGACACCGACATTCCCAAAGGTGGTCCACTTTGATTCTCATCTGGAACATGTCCGCCACTTCTTGAACACAGAGAAGCCTACAGCAGTCAGTGCCGGATCATCGCCAATAGAATCTTTTGAAGGAGATGAATTTCCATTTGATAGTGAAGAGGAGATATTGTCCCCTCCTTATGAGTGGGACATTGAGTTACCCAACTTCCCTAAGGATCCAGATGCACGCAAACACTTGCCAGTAAGGCTAGAGCGGACCTATCTCTCGGCCGACAAGCAAAATCTCCTTGGAACAGTCGCAGTTCAGAATATTGACTTCCAAAAGAAGGTGGTAGTCAGGTTTACTCTTGACTACTGGCAGACGGTATCTGAGGTCAATGCTGAGTACAACAATGATATACGCCGAAGGCAACGTGAGGAAAATGTGGACAGATTCACATTCAAGGTCAAACTACATGATCTGGCAAACCTGGAGACAAAGACACTCTTCCTCTGCATTCGCTATTGTGTAGCAGGTCAAGAATTCTGGGATAACAACAACAATATGAACTTCCAGGTCGACTTCAAGAAGAAGTACCTGCCACAGAACGGGAAACCTTCCAGGATGTTCTTGCCACGCTCTCGACCGTCAGCATCTCTGCCACGCAACATCTCTCTACCGAGCTTGGACAAGTTTGATGCTCTCGATGACCTTGAGAGCATCACCACCAAGGTTGACAAACCAGTGCCGAAGCAAGCCATTCTTATCAGCGAGGGTTCTGAGCCAGTACGTCGAGCAAATCCGTCTGGCAATGCATTCTCCAACCGATACGATTTCAGTGCTTCATTGAGCGCGGCAATTGCTGCAAATAGCACTGGTGCCAAGGCCGAAGAAGGTTCTTACTTCAAGTTCACTTCTGGAGAGACGGCGCCCAAGGCTTCGCTTGAACTTCCTCCACCTCTTCCCACCATTAAAATCCCAATCATCACCAAGACCGATGCCCCATCAACTCCCGAGAATACCCCCAGGACGGGATCCGGGTCTCCTGATATTGTGACCGCTGAGAAGCCTTCGATTGAGTCTCTGTCCTACAGAGAGTTGTTGGAGACTTATTGCTTTGTAAGAAGCCCATTATACCTGTTCCCTTGATGGACTGATGTATGCTAACGAGTGATCAGTTCGGGTCCGCAAGGAGTTCGCCGCAACTCAACAATGCGCACATTCTTGAAGACACGACTGTCAAGGATCCTTATGTGAATGATTCCATTATCTCTGCCTATACCCTAGGTGGAGGTGTCACTGGCTCTCACTCTCCTTCACCTCCCGGATCCCTCTCAAACTCTCCTCTGTTGGATATCGCTCAAAATCCCAGATATACCCCTCCTAATGGGTCTCCTCCTTCATTGTCGGCATCCCAACGGAGCTCTGCAACATCTTCGCCGGTTCCGTTCAGCACCTACAAATACGAGCCCAGACGCAGCCATGGGGGATTTGTTTTTGATACCCCTCATGCCACTGCTATTCGTGGGTAGTCATTCTTTTCACGGGTTGGACAAAAGACCTAGTTATAGAACACTACGGCTTTGAGCGAAATCGTTTCATCTTTACACACAAAAAAAAAAAAAAAAAAAAAAAAAAAAAAAATTTGTATACTCGAATGGAGCATCTTAGCTCCTTCCTTTTCTGCTAATGTCATTATGTGTTTATGGTGCTTTTTCTTTTTCCTTCTGTTTTTCTGTGCATCTCCAGGTCACCTCTCTGCTTCTACACTGCTTTTTCACTTATGCAGTGGTGTGTTATAGTGGCTTTTGTTTCTTCGGTTCATAATTTCTCTTACGTTTCGTCTATGGGTTGGTTTATTTCTAGGGAGTCGGCAAAACAATTCTCTACTACAAAAAAAAAAGAAGTCTTTCGTATTCTGCGGTTACAGCCTGTCCGGTGGGATGGATGGATGGTTATTGGGATAGTAAAAGGAAGAAAAGCATGGTAGGGTAAGGATAGTGGTCGGTGTTTGGATGGGCATTTTATTTCCTTTGTTCTTCCATGGCTCTGTGTCTTCGGTTTTACTTGTTTTCTCGCTTTTCTCCTTTGGTTTTCCTGGTGCCTCTTCAACTAAGTTTTTTTTTTTTTTTTTTTTTTTTTTTTTGCTTTCAGTCTCAAATGTTGAAGAGATTGTCCTTTCATGTTAGTTGGAGGATTGGAGGAATTTGGGGGTCATGATGCCTGTGCTACTATGCAACAGGATAATGTTCCGAATTCTCCAACACCAATTGGCTCAATATCCCACAGTCTTTTTCTATCTTGTTTTTCTTCAGAAGATAACCTATGGGATGCTGGTGTCACAGTGTTATTATTATGACTTTCTTACTTATTGTGCTTTTCCTTATTTTATTCCCTAGTATATCTTTGGATTTCATGTTTCAATCCTCTGATTTTCCTGTTACAACATTGGTCGCACTCGAACTGTCCTATACCACAACGTTTCAGTCTCACTTTCGGATTCGGATGTTCGCCTTTTATCTGGACGGTTGGATTGTTGTGGGAGAATATATCGCATCGAGATGACAATTGTTTACAACAGGAGTCAACTGAGGTGGTAGCAACTGGCCAGGAGAAACTCAGGGGTATCTGGAAAAAGCCAGCGTAATATTTGTTATATGTGGCATGGTTCATGGGTTTTCGGCGTGGAGATGCTTTTGTTGGAAGTTTTCCTGACATCAAGGAATTGTGATGGATGATAGACGCTACTAGTGTGGTGGAATGGAGATATTGGTATGGTTGTTGCTGGATTTTAGTTGGACTGTGGATGGAACACAAGGGGGTCATTTCTTTTTCTCATATAACTCGTTCTGCAGAAAAAAAAAAACATCGTTTTCAAGTATTTGACTTTGTCTTTTTTTCGTTCCCGCTCTGTTTTTGTGACTATCATGATTTTCATAGGTTTCGATATTGATGAGGCTACTCTCAAGATTCGATTACCACTTTATCAGATGTGATTTTTTTTGTTTTATTACTTTTATTACGTGTGTCTTCTATTTCCATATTTGATTATTTATGCAGTACTTGACATTGTCTTGTTAAATTTCTGTCCTCGCATTCTCGCAAAAATTGAACATTAGCTTATTTCGCGGGAGTTCTCTTTATTCATATATACGAGTTCAATTAATCGCTGCATTTCGATTCAACACTCATTTGATTTCAGGATTTTATGCAGTAGATATGGTATTGGGTACGACTGTACTCATACAGTAACCACAGTTAGTGCCAGACTAAACTGCAGTCTCGGGACTGAAGTCCGACCGTTATCAGTTGTGTCAATGTTATTATGTCACTCCCTAACGGGTTGTTATCTTGAATTAGATAATCAGACTGTACATATATTTCTATCAGGAATTGAAAGCAACAAATCTTCTCCTGTGACGCAGTGGTTAGCGTGTCGTTCTTATACGTCGAATCCTTCAGGATCGAGTATGACCTACTGAGGTATGCGAAAGTCGCCGGTTCAATCCCGGCCAGGAGAATTTTTTTTTTTTTTTTATTTGGGCAAATTCAACTCTTGATATTCTCACAATGCTCCTGCTCAAAAATTGTTGTGCTCGCTAAAACAAGAAACTGAAAGAAGCTCCTAGGTTTCACCTAGGTTGAGCTTAGTTCATCCAAGGATAAGGTGAGCTAAGGGCGAGGCTGAATGAATCGTAAACCCCTGCCCGAGCATTGCGTGCATGATAGCTGAATACGATATACAGTAATGTCACTGGGATTTCGTCTGGATTGTATGTTCTGCCTCCCCCGAAAGTGTAAATAAAACCTGTAGATTGCACGTTTTCCTTGCTTCTTACGCACTTACTTGCTCACTTTGACCGTATGACTTGTACATTCCCTGTGTTACCGTTTCTTTTCTTAGATACGGAGGCCAGTTACATAGTCATCAAATGATTGCAACTGCCCAATCCAGAAACCATATTGATACTTATCTACAGTAGTTAGGGGAAGCGTTAGCCTCGTGAACCAGACCCTATTCTGGTTAGTGGACGCTGACTAGGGAAGCGTAGTATCAGCCCCAATGCCTTCGTTTACGCAAGGACGGAAGCCAAACGTACTTACAACCCTGGCAGCGGGCAGCGGGCAGCGGGAAAAACGCCTGCGCAAGATGTGACGATGGGCCGGAACGGAGTCGGCAGACGCGTGTTCGCATTGTGACTGTGACTGACTAATGGTTTTTGGCTCACAAGTTTATTTTTAATTTTATTTTTATTTTCTGTTTATATTTCTCTGTGCTACTCAGTTGTGTCGGGCCGAGCCCGGCGCGGAAGGAGGAGCTAATGAGAACTTCTTCCACGCCTGACCTGGCGTGGGCAACTGAGCACGAGATTACGTGTGCAGGTGCGCGGGGGGCAGTGTCGGGTGCCTTTTTTCTATACGGTTCTAGTTACTTCGGGTGCCGGGGCCGGATGTCCAGTGATATATCATGCCAATGATGATTTCTCTTTTAGATTACACAAAATTACGAACTTGAACACAATGATGATGAGTAGTTTCAATGATCATTCATGTGTGACCACAAATGGTGTGTTGTCTGACGTTGCGCCCACCACTGCCACATACGCCTTAAGGCAATCTCGTTACACAATCCATATACCTATCTGTTGGCACCATCATCAGAGTTTCAGGGACGAAGGGGAAGTGTGAAGGAAAGGTTACTGAATACGCAGCCTAATCTGCCCATCTCATAATCTTACGACCACTAAGGAGTTACTTCTCTATCGAGAAGCTGGGCTTTAGTATCGTGACATAGTCAGGTTGGTCGTTCTCAATGTTACACACAGCAATGGAATTGCCTAAGGCATGGAGGCTGTCATGTTTGGAAGTGAGTCGGTCGTGACTGGGATCTGGGATCAGGTAAAAGTGAAGACCGCAATTGCAATTGCGAGATTGAATCAGGTTTCAGAGTTCGGGGCGCACGGCAGCAAGATACGACGCACGGATGAGTATGAGCTCAGCAACCGAAACAGAACAAGAAACCCAAATAGGAAGTATATGACACACTAAATACTCACACGGAGAGTGACAAAAAAATGTTTGTGGTAGTGTAAACATGAAAAACGGGGCGGTGGGAGGTGGGGGCGGAGTGGGACGGTGTGGACTGTTATGGGAGATGGAGAAGCAAAAACACCAACACCAAGACGTAAACATGTGGTGACCTGGGTGGATGCATCAATTGGTCTTTACAGTTTCCCAGTCAGCTAGGGCAGGGGCAAGGAATTAACCCCACAGTTTGTTGCAATTGGCCGAGCAAGGAATTTTGACGACGCAAACTGAAGTAAGAATAATTAATGCTGTATGGAACATCCAAACTTGCAAGCGCCATGTCTAGCCAGCCAAGCACGGAAGAGAAGCTTGAGGATAATTTTGTTTAATTAGATGTGCATGAAATTTTTGAAAAGCTCGGATTTTCCGCTACGGAGAAACATGTACTGTGATTCGCCTAATTCATTAGATGAGTATGTGAATCGCCGCTTCAACAACGACCATCGGCACCCTCCAGGCACACGCCTCCTGAGGCTGCTAGGTGCCAGTGTGACTGAAGATTGACAATCCGGCTGATCATTCGCTATTCGCTCCCAAACCTCTCGCCGCCATTAGACGCCTGTTGGTTTCCCCTTACATAAGTCTGTGTGCCTGTCTTGCTTTTTCTGCTGTTGCGTTTCTCTATTTTCTTTAACCGTGATTGTGAAAATATATCTCTCTAAGTGCACAACAGGAATTGAAGAAATTGACCTAGATAAGGATGGAAAAGGTACCATGGAGAAGTCAATCAAATGCAATTTGCATCGCGTCTATGGTATTTTTCCCTTTCATCGGTCTCCTAGCTTCCTATTATCATACCGGGCGCTAGTCCGACAGGGCCAGCCTGGTTGGCAGCAGAGCCACCCCAATTCCAAAACAAATGACCATGCCAATGGATCTAGCAATTTTGACTGGTCCCCCACCACGCGTACCTCGTTGGTGAGGCGTGTTATGAGTATGTAGTCTTTGTGAACAATTCAGACAAGAATAATTCCATGCTTTTGTTACTGTCAGCCGTCCCAAAAGTGAATTTACTAGAGTTCGAAAGGGTTTGGTTTTGGTGGTAACTTGTGCTGGAACAGAGTATTATAAGGAGGAGAACTTCGAAGACCGGAACGTGGCACCCGTGTATGCAATTAGCTTGAATTGAGATTTTGAAATTGGTCATTAAATAAGCCACCCACTTCACGTGAGGGACACTGGTTCTTCAAACTGTCGGGCTGCAGAAGTCCCAGAGTTCAGTATCATAACTTGACTGATCAGTGATTTCTCTCGGAGAGATGACACAGTTGCTGAAAGTAGGATTTAGGCATGCATGTAAGTGCCATGATTTTGCATGTTTGCCTGACCTTGTCTAACAGTCGGGGCCCGAGATGCAATTTGTGTCTCTGCTGCCTCAGTATGCAAGTAAACTGGATCCAGTACCGAAATGCGATTCTGCCGCTTGAAACGTCGGATTCACGACGTACGACTGGAAACAGGCATCGGTAGTGCTATTCCTTGTCGGGTCCGTTTTCGCGATATGTGAGAGTATAGTGAAGGGAATAATTTCATGTCATTTCGGTTTCATATCAACCAGTGAGCAGTGAGTTGGAGTGAGTGATAATGGGAGAGAGAGTTGAATTTCCTTGATGGGATAAGTATATCCGACGTAGCACAGACATCAAGAGATAACGTGCATTTTTCCCAGTCGTTTCGAAGTAGCTTCTTCTCAACTTGTCCATCTTTCAGTATGCTCAGCGGCCAGCCCCATGGCACAAACACCCTGGGCACGCCGAGAATGCGAGCAGGCTTACGGAAGGGAAGGGTTGTGGAAATCGAAACCGAAATTTCCAGCGTGTCGACTTTCAAGCGAAAAGATATGAGAACACGAAGGGGAAAAAAAGCAAAGCACGAGGTGACGGGGATGCATATTATGGTAGGGGGGGGGCGGGTTGGGAAACGGCCTGAGACATGCGTGTGCAGGTGATGGCAGGGTACGGAGACATCATCTCAATTTTATTCTGTTGCGGTGTAGGGTTGATAATCTTGGCGCGATGATCCACAACGAACTGCTGCTGAGGTATTTAAAGCGGCGTGCACCGGAGGCCTCAGCATTTTGAAGCTCGAAGCTCTCGCGAGTTTCCGGCGGACAGGGCTGGCCCCTGCTGCCGCTCGAAGCTTCGTTGCTCCCTCGGCCGCGAGCTTCAAAGATGTTTTTTTTGGCACATTCTGTGCACCGTGCTAGAGGCTCAAATTACCGTAACCTGCAACCCGATGCTGTGGCATTGCACCATCGTCGATGCATTGGCAAACACCTCACACTGCTGCTAACGTGTCACGGCAAGCAGTCTTGGCACTTCGCGTCTCTCCGTCGCACGTGTTCAGATTGGGCGGGTAAAACTTCGCTAAATCCGATGCACTAGTTTCACTGTGTGGCGTCTAGCCAAGAGTCTGTGTATCATAGTATCAAAATCATTACTTCGACTGACCTCAAGCAATGGCACATATATGCCAGTGCACACATCTCCGGCACAGGAACAGCGCGCATCTACTCGCTCATTCAAAAGGTATTGGAACGGCTGACTAGCGCATAATTAGTCGGCCGTTCCAATACTTTCTAAACGAGCGAATGTTAAATGTCTTTTTGTCTGCTAGATAGAATGTTCGAAGTTATTTATTACAGTGCTTGAGAGGAAGGTCAATGCACTTGTAGTGAGATATTAGATACTATCATGAGTTTATGCAACCAGTATTGCTTTTACTATTTCCATAGAATACTAGTACCAGCAGCCATAGCATAACTATTAGATCATGTAGTTAGTCCTGGCAGTCAATATAATATGGGTTTATGCGGTCTCATCAGTCTCGTAGTAGGCGAGTGCAATTCTGCAAGTAAATGTGTACGAGTAGAGTACATTGCAATTTGATACGGTTGATCGGCATGACAAGGGTTAAAAGCAGTGAAACTAGTGCATCGAATTTCGCAAGGTTTTGCCCGCCCAAGAGATACAATTTGCGTCAAGTATCAAATTTTCCTCTTCACTGCAATTTCGCAATGCCAGCTCCTCATGTTCGCCTTTTCGACGGAGTGAGCAAGCAGTTTCGTCCCTGACCCGCTCACAGCTCACTCGCATCTACGATGGTTCGCAGACGGACGCAAGAGCGAAGAGCAGGAGGGGGCTCTCGTCGGCTTTGGACCTATCCCTCATCATGGCTATCGTGAAATTTGCCTTTGAACCTCGTTGGTTTGAATAGGCGTGAGGCTATGTGTTTGACGTTCTAGGACAAGTGGGTCGTACCGAGCGAAACAAGGTTTCAAAATTAAGTTAGGGCTGAACCGAGTGCACGGCTGTATCGGCGAATGTGGCCAAAAACTAGTCTCGTGACTAGCCAAAAACCTCTTTTTGCCAACATTCGCATCCGTGTCAGCAATTGGTGACGATGATTGGCTGAGGCTCGACTAGGTGAGAACTTTGTGTGGCAAGGATACAACAAGGGTTTGCGAATAGCTAGCCGCGAGCGTGGGACACCCCCAGAACCAGGACGACGAGGATGATGTTGACGCTCGCTTAGAAGACAAGGGGGGTCATAAGTGCCTGCTTGATGTCGCCTGTGGGTTTTTGCACGTGATATAAACGCCAGGGGGTCCAAAATGTGGGGAACGAACACGGCTGCTGAGGGCTGCTGTATCCTTAGGCGTCGGGTTATTGCAAAATTAAGAGAATCGCTATTGCCTGCTACATAATCACATCCGGTCCACTGGCACTCGGAATTCATCTCAAGTGCAAGGGACAAGGTATGTATGGGCCACCAGTAGGGTGGCAACGCTAAGTGTAAACTGCCTGACCAACATCAGCTGGAAGTACTGTACTTATCTAGTCTCATGCCAAGACCCTGGTGAAAGCGAAACGTTACTTGTCTTGAAACGCCTGCTTCCCCCCACCCCACTCAAGACCTTGTTGAAACACTGGGTGATTGCCAATCGGGATTTGTCACTTAAACTGGCAAATCGGACAGACCCCATCCAGCCCTTTACCATATCACCTTCGTCTTTGCCCCCTCGGTGAACTGTCCGCTGTAACTCAACGCTCGAGTGCGCCCCCACCCCCCACTCCGAAACTCCGATTTCTTCCCAACAATCACTGCGGAGATCCGATTCAGGCCGAGGATCAGCGAACGAGGCCAGCACAACGCGCCCAAATGGCACAATCTTTCATCGCATCATCTGGCCGAGCGTCTGTGCGGCTGTCCCTAAAAAGGTCGCTCTGGCCTTACACGTCCTCGCTCTCCTTCCAGCAGCGGCAGATTTACATCGCGACCCGAAGAACCGCATTATACTCTGCTGAGCAGGCGGCTTCCGTACGAACACGCATACTTCATCGTTACCCCTGCCGTTACCAGTGCCGTTACTCCACATCAGCTTCTGTTTCACCGTTGCCGGGTGGGAAGGAGCCATCTGGGAAACTCCAACCACCAGACCATTTGGACGAGAGAGAACGTCATATCTTTGATAAGCTTGCAGCTCAACTTGAGCCAACGAGACTGGAGGTATGTGCGGTTAGTGGTTGCTTTTCCCTTTGTTCAACCTTTTTTCCCCCTCCCCTCTACACTTTTTCTGCCGGCTGAAGGTTTGTGCGATAATACCAACTGTACCTTCTACATTTTATGCCCCTGCATTGCTTCCTCCATTTTCAGGAAAGATTTCGTAGAAGTACTTTTTAGCTTGATGAGCATCACTTTCATGTCTTATGCAATTTGAAATTTTCTCTCAGCCCTTACGTTACGCGAGTTTTCTTGTTTTTCCGTTTTACCATGTCCACGTCGCTCGCACTGTATCTAGAACGCTGCTGCCATTTTCTTGTTTTCCTGTAGCTCCTTGTTTTGCACTGCTGTCTTTGAGCTCTCATTGGCCGCACTATACTTGGAGCGTAACCAGCAGGGTTTATGCCCAAATCGTACCATTTGGGTTCGGGCTGCATATGCAGTAATGCATGCCAAAAACAGATCACGAGCCACAATCACAACATACTGATACTGGCCGCCCTTCTTCCGTGCTTAATCTTATTGTGTTCGAAGCCACCGGAGTGGAAATGTAACCCGGCTTCCACATCGATGAAAAGGACTGCTGCTTCTGCTTTTTCTGTGAGAGAAAGACACTATACCCAAATACTTTTCTGCAAGCAAAAAAAGAAATTCTGATAGTGGGAGCGGGTATCCGTCTTAGTTCTTTTATCCCTTTACTTGTCCTTTCTTTGAACCTTATGGCTTTCCAATTTTTTCTATAGCTCGTTGCAAACCTATCGTACTAATGCACACCTCAACTCACACACAAAAAAAAACAAAAAAACGCAGGTACAAGACGTGTCAGGCGGATGTGGCTCCATGTATGCAATTGAAATTGCCTCGACGAAGTTCAAGGGCCTGAGCATGCTCAAGCAGCACAGATTGGTGCAGGAGATTTTGGCCGAGGAGATCAAAGGGTGGCATGGGGTGCAATTGAGAACGGAGCTCGAGTAGTGTATTTGTATATCTGATAAAGATATGAGTGATGATGTCGGTGGGGGCCTTAGGAGTCTCAAAAATCGTTTTGGATTTTGCGACTAAGTTACTACATAAAGATGCTGGTGGGCGTTCAATTGTCTGAGTCACAGGATGGACCTAGAAAACTTGCAGGCCCATTGTTGATATCGTGTCATGATGTTGATAATCATACCCCTCAACAATCTACTACACAAAAGCGTGTTCACAACCTCTTTCTTGCAGCAAATACGTGATTCTCAGCTTCGAATTCTTAGAGAACTCGGCAACTGGTAAAACGAATATCGGCATCTATCTCTATCCCCATAATCGCATTCTCTGAGAAGCCAAAGCACACTTCAAAGGCCATATCATGCTGCGACTAACCTGACTCCGGCTACCTTCCTTCCTCATGCACCCCAGACTTCCCCAATCCCACCCCCTGCGCCCACTAATCCATCTCCTGGCAACTAGCAATTTCCTTTCCCAAATTTATTTATTTATTTATTTATTTATTTATTTTTTTTTTCAATTTACAAAATCGTGCGGAAAAAATTCTAATCAAAGAAAAAAAAAACATACATTTACGTCTACACTACCTCACAATCAGCATGGCCGCATGCGTGCATCGGCTTTCTCAACCTTTTCGTGCCTGGGGATTGGTCCACGTGGGTTCCATTGGACCTTTTTCTTTTCCTGGATAAATGCAAATGGCCGGGTATGTACATACGTTACCTGCGGATATGTATGTAAGTCCGGCACGCTACTTCTTAACTCAGGAATAAAAGTCGAATGGCAACCAGACCGCATACATGCTTACCTCATACGTATAAACTTCTAAATTAAGTAGGCGTTTTAACAATTGCTACGTAGGTAAGTTAAGTAGCTACTTGGGTATGTATGCGATATGTACCTGAGATTGATCAAAAGGTACATAATAACAATGTTAGCCAAAACCTTTTGGATGGACTTCCTACGAACGGAGTGGATCCCGATTCTCCCATAACGACTCGGCCCGGCTGGCCTGGTCCCCAGGCCTGCTTTTCGGTATTTTTTTTTTTTTTCTTTTTTTGTCGTATGTACTGCAGAGCCTAACTTCTAAATAATCAAGTAGTAGAGTGGATTTTACACGATACACTTCTTCTCGCGGGCATCATCGTTTATTGATTTGACAGATTTGAAGAAAAGCAATTCGCTTCCTGAATGCGAGGTTACACGCTGGTTTACGAGCATTAGTCTGCACAATTACAGTCTGAGGCTGACCACCACCAAACCTTCAGAGGCCTGGGCAGGACAGCCCTGGAAAAAGAAAACATGGGAAGAATTCCTGGGGGGGCTATGGAGGAAGCCTAGGGCTGATCAAATCGAAAGGCATAGCCACCACGCTATCTTAACAAACAAATTGGGGGATTTGGAATTCTTATTGGAAGGTTCTCACACATAACAAGCTACCTACATGCAAGCTATGTATGTAGGTATGTATGTATGTGTGTTGAATGTATGTATGTGTATGTATGTAGTGTATATGTATGCGGTTATGTGGGGTGACGTTAGGTGACGGTACATCCATTGTTTCAGCATCAACCCGATCGTGATGGGAATTGGGCTGGGGAGGATAATTACGAGATTGGATATGGCAATTGTACGATTGCTATTTTCAGAGTTGGGGCTGATGCTAAAGCTGCGACACGCCAAAGCTCCTAGTTAGGCTTATGTTATGAAGGGCTGGCTCGAGTGTGGTAATAGGTTTAGTGAGAGACATACATACAGACAAAAGAGCGGCAGTCACAGCACTCATATTGGCCTGATCCATCGTCTGTAAGAATGGCTGCTCTACTGGGTGCGTTATTTTAAAGCAGCAAGAGGAGCCTAGGGCTTTTCCAACAAAAGAACCCTGGTAGCCAGACCTGGTAGATTTTGCCTCCTCTCTTTATCTTCTTGTGTTGTGCCTACCGAGCAAGGCATGGCTTCGTTCCCTTCGTACATTGGTGGGAGTGGTGCGGTCCAGTGGCTCCGTTGCCACCACGCATTGGCTCAGCAATCGTTATGTATGAACTACAGTGCGCTATCATCATGCCAGTGCCTCCATGTATGTAGAGCATTCAAAAAAAAATATGATGTACCGGGACCATTGGGCTGATCTGTCGAGGGGAAGGGGAAATCCTGTAATGTGAAGCTGTCCTTTTTATTTTTCCCCACTCTATTTTCAATTCCTTCCAAAGAATACAAAAAATACAACGCATACGCACGCACATTGGCACGCACGAGCCTGCCATGGGAATGCTGCATTGGAGTACAGCTAGCATCATACGCACGTATCGACAGGCGCTGAGTGGATAAAAAACGGGATTTGAATGATGCCTGGAACTAATGTATGTGAGTATAAGGAGAAGTATAGAACCAGAGTAGATTCCTCTAGAAATTGGAAAAGACAGAAGATCTAAGTAAGAGAAAACAAGAGCATTAAGACTGCTTCTTCTCTCGATAACGGGCTTTGTACCTGGTAGGCGGGTTTAGGTGCAGCTGCGATCGGGCATCGAATCATCTGCTAAGGAGGATATATTGGTTCTCTGCAAGATATATGCACGAAGTGCTGTCTAATGTATTTAACGTACATTAGCTACATAGAGTAGAGCCCACGGGTATTTCTAACTCGTCTTCTTGAATTTTCAGGTCAGCGAATGATAATACAGAGAATCTGAGCCACCTTCTTGTGTTGTTAAGAGCGTTGGTTCCAGTTGCTTTGTTTGTGCACGGGTACATGAGGGTAATGACCTATGAGTGTGAGCTGTCAGTGCTGATGAAGGCTAAGCGGCACTAAGGGTAGCTAGAGGACCCTCTTTGCGGGACGGGTGCTGCAGCATGCGTGGATCTATTTTCGTTAGGTGGAGCTAAGTTCAGTCCTTTGGAGTAACAACTTCTAACCTGGTTTTGCAAGGTGCCTGACGTTCTGCAATACCTGGGAGTTAACGTTTTCCACCACAATTGCCGCACGGTGAACTAGCGCATGGCGAGATCAAGGAGTGGGGGTAAACAAGGGTAACTTTTCTTGCAACTTGGTGTTCTATGAGTTAGAGTATCACGTACCGACATCCAATTGGCATAAAGACCATACCAGTACTTTGTCAGTCCATGTATGTACATGCACAACCAACCTGGATATAGGGAACTTTCTTTGCAATGTAATCCAGGCCAAACATTGCATCGTGATGTTCGAATTCTCCTGCCGCCAGACCAGCAATGATTTTTAGAGATTTCCTTCCTTGGTTCTATTGCTGAAGATACAGTAGGGAACTTGAGGAGCTCCTGATGGGGCCGGGAGCAAACATTGAGGTGGCATGGATGAACAGGAAGCATGTCCGGGCTCAGGGGAGTCTAGAGCAGGAGCAGTCTAGAGGCATCTGCACTGACGCGGTCGAAATCTCATCTCGCATTTGGCTGAGATTGATTCGAGATAGTTTCCCCTATTTCACATCAGCGTGGGCAGTCCAATTCGCGAAATCTAGTTCCAACTTGGAGTTGAGTGTCCGTTTGTTTGATTGGCTGGCAAATGCAGTGATGGTGCCCGTCCCCCTCAGGGTCCAACGCAATGGGCGTACATGTAGCAATCCATCGTACGTCAATATCATACATCTCACATAGAGCTTGAAAGAGCATGTCCGCGCAGGGCCCTGCAATTGGACGTGAGAAATGTTCTTCCGGTTGACCTCGCCTTGAGCCGGGAACTCACCTCCCCTGTGGCCTTTCCCCCCGCAGCCTCCAAGTGCCATTCTTTATGGCGCAGATGCGGATCTTTGTGTGGATGTGCTGCCTTCCAAGGAGGACTGGGCCGCGGCTGTTTATGCTGGCAAGCCACAGGGCCAACCACAGTGTTGTGCTGTGCTGTGCTGACCGGAGCCGCGTCCTGCTCTCGTACCGGGACAAGGAGCCGCCTGCAGCCCTAAGGTGTAAAGAAGCAAACCCTCGTCATAGAGACCGAGACTGTTGGGATTGTCTAAGATTCATCATACTTTGTGTTCTGCTCACTTTCAAGAAACATCAAACGGGTTCCCGGCATACCTGGAGCTACCAAGTAAGCAATTCTGCCATCAATACAGTGGCTCTCGCCGCCCTACGGCCCAGCTCTGCTGAACCCCGGCGGCTCCGGGAGTGGCTCGACCAAGATGAGGATAGAGCACTCACCCTGCTCCCCTACCCAGCCCTCGCTACGAAACGATTCACCAGTCGAAACTGCAGACGGGTCAGCAAATTCCGTCGCGAAAATTCCCGACAAGCAGCGTGCAGCTACTTTGCTTACTGATAGGTATCGATTTTGTTGCCCAGTGGCAGTGTCCACCTGCATTAATTTGTAATGTGTGTTAAAAGAAAGTCCATCGAACCCGGATTTTCACTAGTCCTGTGAAGCTAGAACCTTTCCGCCATAATGACGACTGGACATCCACAGCTAAGTTAGCAAATCAGCAAATCACCTGTGCCTTTTCTTTTCTGCTCCTTCTTGTTTCTTTATGGTTTCATTCTTCTCACTGATATTATCTGCCTATCAACGCCTCCACGGCAAGCTCAGCCTACCATCGCTCATCTTCAAAGGCTATGCATGCAGACGTTAGAAACAAAGCAATGCCATGATAAGCGGAGAACGAAAAAAAAAAACCAACTGTCCACAACGGAAGAAATGATTGGATTGATAATATATTAAATGAAACCAAGGTTACTACCCACTAACAAAAAGCAAAAAATATCTGCTAACCAAGACTTCAAATGGCACCCTATTACTAGTACTATACGATGTAGTAGTCTAAAGCAAACTAACAGACCTTGCCAAATTAGGTGTATTGGAGGCCAAACCTGGTAAGCAAGCTTTCTCGTGTATCACACAGTCCAAGTCAAATCTGTACCGCTTGGAATACAGATTATACCGGAGATAGGCAAAAGTATACAAGCTAATGTCGCTCGACCCATCATAACTCGCTCAGGATCTTCTTCTTGCTTCTAACTTATGCAATAGTAACTCAGCTAGTTGCGTGTAAATCTGGGGTAAGCCAACAAGAGCTCGAGAAATGCGGGGGGAGTGGCGAGAAACTGGTTACTATCGAATTTTTGCGCAGGGTCCAGATATGCAGGCCTACGTTTATGCTCTCCCCCTCTCGTCCCTGTCCCGCGCTTGTTACTATTTGTTCCTCTGCAATAGTGCTTACCTCGTGCTATCAGTTTCTACAACTAGCTCTCTGTCCAGTTTATACCCAAATCAAATCAATCCTCGTCATTGAGCCTTGGGTGAATGAGCTACTGCGGAAATCTCGGAGGGTGTCAAATGGTCTTGTTACCAGTAACGTTGGGGCTACAAGCGTGAGCGTTCCCAGCAAAAGAAGGCAGGGGCGGGGAGCTCCAGGTTGGCCGAAACCCTAGAAATCAAACTTAAGAGAAGAGGAATTCCTGGCAACTAATGGTGCTCTAAAAGCTTCTTCATAGCTTGCTATCCTCTAGCCTCACTTCCACTGCCTTCTCCGCGCCGCGGAGCATGGCTGCAGTCAAAGGGGGCACAAAAAATGACCACATGAGCTGAGTACCTTCGTTTACGGATCTGCATTGCGGGAATTTTTCTATTCCATAACCCTCAACCCTTCTGTTTTCGTCTCTTTGGTTTTTTTCTTTTCCTTATTTTTCGAGAATTGGATTTACAAGATCAAGAATTGTAGGATACGCTTTGTCTGCTTGGGACTGCCCTTGGATTATTGCACGCTGCATCGCTTGGCAAATGAAGATTTGGCTGGCTTACTGTGAAGTAATGACAAAGAATCATGATGAATTTTCGTATGCAGCGTACGATAGGTCTGGGAGGTGTCGAGTAAGGTATGTGGGGCTGAGCATAGTTTGCATAGTCTGAGTTGAGATCGGGCGGGCGCAGAACTATGGGGAGAGACGAGTGTATGGGATGGGCGGCGTTGGGGTTAGGGAAAGGAGAGGTGTTTATCTAGGCTTCTGGATTATGTCTTTATTGTTTCTGTTGCCTTATGCTTTCCTCCATGGGTCGATTGCCGCTGTGGGAAGACATGCGCACCGTCTTGACCTGGAATGATAGTGGCACGGTTGTGTTTTTGGGTCAAATTTCAGAGTTGCCCTTGCAGGGTTGGGGTGTTCCTGATTTGGGAGTACAGGTTAGACTATTATGCAGGATGTCTAGAATTGAGTGAAGGCAGAGATGGAAGCTAGATGAGCCAAGAAAAGGAAGGGGAATGTGTCTTGTGCCTTTGTGTCTTTCGTTCATATTTTCCCCATGACGCGGTTGAAGTGGTGACATATTTGAAATTATTGGGATGGACATGAATGGATTACTTTCAGTTCTGTATGTTGATAATTTTATGACATCCCTAACTGGGTAATCATTGCTATACCTATAGGAGTTTCATAAAAATTCTGGATTATTGATAGAATTGTTGAAAAAAATAATTTGTGCGCAAATATACAAAGAGAGGTCAATGTGCAAGTTTGGGGTGAAGAATTAGTAGCAAGGCACTTTGCTAAAACACGTATAAAATGGGCTGGCCGTTCTTACATGCACTCAAATATGCCATCTGCATATAGTAGGAGGAACAGGCGCAGAAACTTGGTTAACAAATTTGTACTTTTGGGGTTGGAATTGGATGAGCGGTCAAAAGGTGCTGTTACCCTCAAGTATCCAACTTCTGTTAGTATAATTGGAGCTCTTTTTTCGACCTCAACACAATATTTATGTAACTATTTGATTAAGCAAAATGAGTTTGTCTTGCGGTTCCCCGATCGGGTTCTCATTCACATTAATTCCATAGTGTATCTCCCAGTGCAGGTACTCAACTTAACATAAGCCTTCCCCATCTTTTCAACCGCGCCAACGTCAATATCTAGCCCACCCTTGCCACCACACGTACAGGTAAGTAGGTATATGATAAGGACGGCAGGAATCAGATCTAAGATAAATTTGGTGTCATAAGTAAATCCTCATAGCACGGGAAGCAGATAAAGTCAAAAAAGCCAGCATATTACCCGAAACAAGAAAATAGAACACGTAATCATACACAATGAACGAAAAAAAAAAAAAAAAAAAAAAAAAAAAAAAAAAAAAGTTAGCCCAAAATAAGCAACAACGCATGAGACAAAAATATTTCGCAAGAAACCAAAGATGTAAAACCAGAGCCAGGGAATAAATTGAAACAGAGAGAGATATTCACAGCGCCGTACGTAGCACCATCCGACCAACCACAGTCACAATTAAAACGTAGCCAATAGCATCTAGAAACAAATTGACAGATGGAACGATGTAACAAAGATCGGCCTTTCTTTGGCAACTTTACTTTGCCGCATCTTCCACGAACTTGAGCGCCTCTTCTTTTGTGACAACGTCGATTTTCGATGACTTGTTCTTGTATTGTACACCATATTGCTTGTCGGAGACCATGACCAGTTCGGGGCGGAAGGTTGTAACTAAAACATGTGTTAGCAGGACATGAATTATAGTAAATAGACAGAAGTGGGTGCTTACCAATAAATTGTCCCTTCCCTTTGGATGAAAGCTCCTTGATCATTTGAGCTGTGCTATGGCGGTACTACGAAAGAAAATTAGCGCGCTAGCAGTTGAGACTGAGGGTAAAACTTTACACACCTGCGCATCCAAATTTGCATCAATCTCGTCAAACAAATAAAACGGCGCCGGATCACACTGCTGAATCGCAAAAATCAACGCCAACGCGCACAAACTCTTTTGCCCACCGCTCAATTGGCTGACACGCTGCTGCTCGTCCTCTTTCGAGTTGAAAGACACCGTGATGCCTACCCCCGTGTAGTTCTCCACCGAGGACTTGCGCTGATCATCTTCGTCGTCAGATTCCTCTGCAGCGTTGCCGTTTTTGCGATCGACTTTTCGCTGAATAACAAGGCGGCCTTTGCCTGCGGGGACGAGCTTCTCGAAGATTGTTGCGAATTCTTTGGAGACTTGTCGGAAGGTGCGCTCGATTGCTTCGTCTTTGCGCTGGTCGAGAACCTGGATAAGTTCCTCAATGGATGCCTGGGAGGTATCGAGCTCCTCACGGCGCTTGAGAAGTGTATCGCGCTGTTTTGTGAAGGTGTTGTATTGTTCAACGGCCTTCTTGTTCACATGAGCGTACTTCTTGAGGGCTTCGTTCACTTTATGCAGCCGCTTAGCCACGGTGTTTGAGTCCACGTTGGCATATTTTTCAAACGCTTCCTCGGGAAGCACACCAAGATCACGAATATTCTTGCTGACCTCCTTCGCCTTCGTATCCAGAAGTGCCTTCTTAGCAATATCTCTATCAATCCTCTTCTGCTGGCGCTCCATCGCCTTCTTATCTTCCTCTTGCTGCGCAAGCAGCTGCGCCTTCGTATTCTCTAGCTCCTGTAGATTGCGATTTGCCTTTTCAATATCTTCCTCAATAGCCTCAAGCTTCTCCTCCACATGCCGAATATCCTCCCCAATTCTATTCATCTCACGTTGTGCCGTTCGCAAGTCCCCCTTCTGTCCACTGCCTTCTAGGCTATCTCCTTCACGTACTCGCAGTTCGTCGAGTTTCATTTGCAGGTTCTCGCGAATTTCGAGCTCGAGGATGGACTTGCGCTGCTCGAGTTCCACACGCTCAGTGGACACTGTAGAGAGGGATTTTCGGAGAGTTTGCAGGGTAGAGGTGAGTTGGTCAAGCTGGGCTTCTTCCTCTTTTGTTAGGTTTTTCTTGAATTCGGACTGCAGCTCAGACTGGTAAGAGACCAGTTGCTCTGAAAGTGATTTCAATGCCGAGTCGACATTCTCAAGAGATTGTTGCTATAACAAATTAGTATCTAGAGTGCACACAGAGACAATAGCTCCATAGACATACCTTGGACCTGAGATTCTCACTGAGTCTCCCCACAAGCGCCGTATTTGTTTGCAAAGTGGCAATCATCGGTCCGTAACTAGCCTCTAGCTGCCCCTTTTTGGCCTCTACTTTTTGTAGCTCACCCACGGCTCTAGTGATTTCCTGATCTTTAGTATCAATCGCATGCTTAACCTTTTCCAACTGCCTCCTTTGCTCAGAATATGCCTCCCTCCACTTCTTCGCACTTGTCACTGCATCCAGTCTTGACCGCCGAGGATCATAGTAACCACCTGTCAGTGCACCCCGTTTGTCTCCTCGATCACCCTGTAACGTTATCGCACTCAACCCATGGGAACGAGCATATTGCGCTGCACTATTGAGATCCGCACAAAGGATTGTCTTCCCAAATACCTGCTCAAAGGCCTTCCAATACATCGGATCAAATCTAATCTTTCCTAGAAGGGGAGCAGCATCTGTCACACCCTGTGGGAACTGGGCTACTGATGGCCTCAGCCTGTTCAGTGGCATGAATGTTATCCGTCCAGCTTTTTCACGTTGTAACATCTCTAGCACCTTGGTAGCGGTAGTATCTGTATCGACAACCACGTGAAACAAGCTAGTTCCAGCGGTAACTTCAACAGCAGTGCGATATACCTCTGGCACCTCCATGAGCTCCGCAAGAGTGCCATATACTCCAGTCAGATTATGAGTTTCCTTGAATCTTCGAATCGCTGCGAGACCGCGGCTGGTCGCATGATCCATCGCTTGGGAAAGATTCTTCTCGGCCCGCTCGAGCTCAGCCCGAGAGGAGTCTAGAAGAGAAGATAGCCGAGAATCTTCACGCCAAAGCTCTTTCCGCTCATCATAAAGTTGATTCCTCAGCTCCTTCGCTTTGGTGACCTCTTCATGCATAGCCACTTGGGCGCTACTTCGGCCTTCTAGCTTCTCTCTTAGATCTGAAATCTCAGATTCAGTCTTCTCCAGCTCCTTCCGAACATCATTGGCCTCCTTCTCTAACTCAACTTTGACTTTCTCCCTCTTGCTCACAGTTGCCGTTATCTCCTTCACCTCCTTTTTTAGCCAATCATCCCGCTCTTTCTTCGATCTGAACTGCGCATTCCTGCCTTGCTTTGCGTAAAGTCGCTGTCGAGTAGCTTCTGCTACGTCAAGCTGCTGCCGCATCCTAAGCTCCTCTTCCTTCTTTCTATTGTAATCAGGCAATATCTCCTCTAACTCCTTTTGCCTATCCTGAATAGCTCGTGTAAGGCTCTCCAATTGCCGCTTGTATTGCTTTCGCGCCTCCTTCAAATGCTCTTGATCTGCCATTAAGTTCTTCAAATCCAGCTCAATCTGAGCACGCCCTCTCACATGCTCCTTCCGTTCATCCTCAAGCTGTCGCTTATCAACTTGGGCCATGTTAAGCTGCTGCTTGATAGTTGTAATTTGTCGCTCCAAAACCCGTATCTCTTTCTCTCTTACTTGAAAGTCATCCATATTTCGTTCACTCTCCTCAACACCTGTGCGTTTCGATTTTTCGATATTACTTAGTGCTGCAGTAATCTCGTCTTGCTCACGTTGGTAGATAGTGTACTCTAAGCAACGCCTCTCTCGGTCTTTCTCTTGGAAACCTTTTAGCTCTTCTTTTTCCTCCTCCAGCTCCTCTAACCGCTCCTCGATGAATTGTAATAGTTCATCAATCTTTTGCCTTTTACTGTTTGTTTCCTCCATGATCTTCAAACTTTCCGCTCGTCGTTGTTCGTACACTTGAGTCCCCGCCACTTCCTTCAAGAGGTTCAATCGCTCATGGTCCTTCATGTTCGTCAGGCGAGTGATACGGCCCTGTGGGACAATGTAGTAAGGATTACTCCGTGAAAATCCCGCCGACTCAAGCAAATTCATCACGTCCGACTTGAGTGCATGTTTTCGATCTAGCGAATATTCGTCCTTATGCGTTCCCACAGTCCGTCGAATGATAACCTCATCCCTGCCGGTGGGAAATCGCTCGTCGGAATTGTCAAAGATGATTTCAACGTACGCAGACATGACGGAGGATCCGGAACCTTCGTGAAGCAGCTCCGTCTTTTCATCCTTACTGAGCTGGGTGTAGGCATCACTGAGAACGAAGCGAATGGCGGCGAAGAAGTTGCTCTTCCCAGAGCCATTCCGGCCGACGATGACGTTGTGCTTTGGGCTGAAGGGTTCTATCACCGTTTGGTCTTTGTAACTAGAGTGCAGCCCAGTCCGGAGGGGTCAGCGCTTGGGTGAGTAGTAGGGATGTGTGGTGTGGAACGAACCTCTTGAAGCCCTGGATAACAATCTGTTTGATGTACATGTTTGCGCCGGGCCCGCAGTGGGAGGAAGCAGGAAGGCGGGATTAGCAATCCTCGCAGGAGCCGAGAGCAGATAATACAGCTTCTATGACGCTTCGGCGTGGGGGCAGTGAGGGCGGCCGCACTCAATGAGGGGTGGCGGAGGGGAGGGCGGAGGGGTGTTGCTGTTGGGAGGAACGCGTTGGAGTGAGTTGCGAGGGGCGATCTCAAGGCGACGCGACGAATTCAACGAAATTGTTTCGATCTGGGCGTCATGACAGGCCAGATGATGCCAAGATACGGACGCCGGTTGCGGCTTGGCAGGTGCAGCACCATGACGCAAGCCTGAGTCGCCCCGCCATGCCCGTGCGGCTCATCGAAGCCCCGTCAACTGCCCTGCCATCGCGAAGCATCTCAGCAACATCGCAAGACTACCATGGCGGAGCAAGCAGACAGCACGGCGCCCGCGGGCGCACAGGACAGCGTGCCCGTCTACGCTGCGGGGAGCCAGCCGCAGTACGAATACGACCCACACAGCGGGTACATAATCCCCGGCCAATTCGACGACGCCGACGGCCCCCTCGCAGAAGCCCGAGGCAGCGGCGCTGGCCAGCCCGCATATACCATGCCCGCTCCTCCGCAGCCTCCTCAGTTTGCTGCTAATGGCAAGTCTCATGAGGGGGGCTACTACTACGGCGATGACGATGATGAGGGCGATGAAGACCTCTTCGACGACGCCCTCAACGACCAAGACTGGTCCTCTGCCACCGGCGACTTCACCAAATCCTACAACCGGCAGCGGCGCCTCGTGGAGGTTGCCCAGGGCGCGCCGGGCTCATGCGCGGCTCCTCCGCCGCGTGTGAACCCGCAAAGACCAAAGGCTAACGTTGCTGCCCGAGTCGATGACCAAATCGCCAGTCTGGCCAAGTTTACCGCAAGGATCAAGCTCGACGATATCACAAGTAGCATTGATGGGAAAAGTGAGAGGCAGGGCCCCCCCAATTCTGTCATTACCATCGCGTGGCCCTCCTCCCTCCTACCCTCTCCGTGCTAACCCAAGTCCCCTCCAGAACTCACGACAAGTCCGACCGTGCCACCTCTGAACAAGTCCTCGATCCTCGCACCCGCATGATCCTTCTCCAACTCATCAACCGTTCCATCCTCCACTCGATCAACGGCGTCCTCTCCACCGGCAAAGAAGCCAATGTCTACCACGCCCTCTCAGACCCGCCCGCGGACGACCCCACCCAAACCCCCCTTCACCGCGCCGTCAAAGTTTACAAAACCTCCATCCTCGTCTTCAAAGACCGTGATCGGTACGTGTCTGGCGAATTCCGGTTCCGGCATGGATATAATAAGAGCAATAACTGGTCAATGGTTAAAGTCTGGGCGGAGAAGGAGATGCGGAATCTGAAGCGCATATATGCAGCGGGGATACCGTGTCCGGAGCCAATTTATCTCCGGCTACATGTACTGGTAATGGGCTTCATCGGCGACCGCAAGGGATGGCCTGCGCCCCGTCTTCGTGATGCGGGGATCGAAGATCCAGAGACCTTTGACCGATTATACATCGATCTCTTAACGTACATGCGCATCATGTACCACGTCTGCCGCCTCGTGCACGCCGACCTCAGCGAATACAACCTCCTTTACCACAAATCCAAGCTCTGGATCATTGATGTCTCCCAATCCGTCGAGCATGACCATCCGCGCTCGCTCGAGTTTCTCCGCATGGACATCAAGAACGTTACCGACTTTTTCAAGCGGAAAGGCGTTGACACGTTCTCCGAGCGAACCCTGTTTGAATTTATAATAAGCTCGGATTTTCCAATGGATGAAGGAGGGGTAAGAGGAAAACTAGCGGAGATGGAACGAGACGCCGAGAAGGAGGCCGACGAAGCGGAGAAAGCAGAGGCAGAAATCGACGAGAATGTATTTAGGCAGGCGTACATCCCGCGCACACTTGAGCAGGTGTACGATGTGGAAAGGGACGTGGCCAAAGTGCGGATGGGGGAGGGACAGAATTTGATTTACAAAGACCTGTTGGCAGATACCATCACCGTCACCAAAGCCCCAGCAACAAAATCACCAACCACAACCGCAGTAGAAGCCAAAGCAACCCCCAAAGCACCCAGCATCTTGATTATAACCACCACTACTACAACAGCCAAACCCACCGACCTCTCTCCCACCTCCCCCGACGGCGGTGTCCCCCTCGCTCCCTCCTCCGTACCTGAAGACCTCTCTGCCCCCTCCCCTGACAAACCCATGGACGCCGTCGCTGACGTCGGCTCTGACTACGACGACTCGGGCTCTGACTACGACGACTCATTCTCTGCCGTCGACGAATACGGAAACCCCCTCCCCCTGCCCCCTCGCGACTCCAAGGCTCCCCGCGGCAAGAAGCACGTCGCCAAGGACGACAAAAAAGCGCATAAGCAAAAAGTCAAAGAGGAGAAACGCGAGGCGCGGAAAACAAAGTTGCCGAAGCACGTCAAGAAGAAGTTGGTGAGCCAGGGGGCCAAGAAGAAGTAAAACTGTTGAGATTGGGGAGGATTGGTTGGAGAACGGTATGTAAAATGGGGATGGATGCTCATTTGTAGAGGGGAGGGGGAAGGGGAAGGAAAGGTGTTTTAATAGCATAAATTTTCTTCTTTTTTTTCTTTTCTGGTTTGTTTATAGTCTTTTATGGTGTAAATCAGGGCTTTACAAATACACAAGAGAAAAAAAGTTTTCTTACTGGACCTTTATTTTTTTTTTTTTTTGCCTTTATTTCAGTTTTTGTTGTCGTTGGTAAAAATAAATTTTTTTTTTTAAGGCAAGGAAAGGATCCTCATTGTATAGTTAAAAATCTTTTGATGAAAGTGTTTCTCATGTGGCTTGTTGATATATGATGTATGTAAGATTTTACGACCACTAGTAGTAGTAAGTAAAATTTTTTGAGCTCTGAGCTCTAGTTTGTTAGTTAGATTCAATCATGTGCGTAGGTGGGAGAGGGGGGAGGGGGGGGGGGTAAGAAAGGTGATTTTGTTAAAATTCTGTGGATTGAGGGTAACTGCTAGCTTAATAGAAAAGAGATTATAGGGTAATATGCCCATCCCATGATGTATACAACAAACTATGTTGGCTTCTACATGCTGTTCGAATTTAACCTAAATACAACTGTAACATATATACATGCTACACAAACCGTCCATATCCACCATCCCCACTACCGATCCTACCACCACCGCTCCCACCACCAACATTTCCCCCTCTCCTTTCCATCCCCCTCCATCTCCCGTCCACTCCCCTCACCGTCACCGGCCTCCCCATCACCTCCTGCACCCCCTTACCCCCCGCTTGCGGCGGCTCCCCGTATAGCTCCCACACCTCTCTCGCCTCCGCCTGCCACTCCTGGTACTCCCTCTCCAGCCTCCTCTTCCGCCTCGCTCGCTTCTTCGCCCTCTTTGCTTCCTGCGAATACCATTCGTCGTATTCATCGTTGGCCATCTGGGAGTGGTGGCCAAGGCGACGGAAGCCCTGAGAGGTCTTTTGGTGTTGACCATGGAAGTATTCAGATTGACCTTGGAGTTGGGGCTGTAGTGGCGTGTGGTAAACTGAGGGGAAGCCCGTGAGTTGCCTGTCCAATACGGGTGCAGGGTGCGCAGCGGGCTCAGTGGAATCGGGTGTTTTGGATTCCTGCTTCAGGAACTCGTCGAACCAGCCTTCTGTCTCCCATAGTTCCTTCTTATCCTCGCTAGCCCCTGCCGCTCCAGCCTCAGCTCCAACACCAGCACCCGCACTCTGTCTCCCCCACCAATCTACGCCCGTTCCCTCATGCCGCTCAGCCACCCCACGGGCCGTATTCCATGAGCCCAGGACTCCTCTCGCCCTCTCATCCCACGTTCTCTTTATCCTCAGTGCCCGTCTAAGCACATTCCTCGACATCCTCCACCTCCCGTTCCTATCCCTCCACACCGTGCCCGTCACTTCATGCCCCTTCCCCAGCATCCCCTTCCACCTCCTCCACAACCTCCTATCCACCGTCTCCTGTCTTCCAAGCACCACCGCTTCCATTACCTGCTCCCTCAAGTCCACATGCCCTATGCCCTTCCACAGCGAAGTAGAAAATAGCACCGCACTCTCCTCTCCAACGAGCCTCCTCCACACCGTGTTTACCTCCCGGACGAAGGATTCCAGCGTCGGGAACTCTTCGCGCAGTATCTTGCGTGTCGACACATTGAGACGGCTCCGGAGCCGGTCAGGGCGCTTCCCGTAAATGGCGCGGGCGCGCACAGCGACTGCGCGGAGGAGCACACGCGGATCAACGTGCACACCGGCTTCATGGAGGTAGTACGCGAGGCGAAGGCCCCACGTTATGTCCGTTTGGCGGCGCTGGTCCTTAACCTTTGCGTATGGAGGTGGGAGTGGAGGGAAGTCGGTGAGGACGGGGATCCGACGGAAGATGCCGAGGAAGCCCCATTCTGTGATGGCGCGGAAGAAGGCGGCGGGGAAGAGGAGGCGGACGGGGGAGGCGCGATGAGAAGGGCGGATGGTGGTGGGGATGATGCGAGGAGGGTCGAAGTAGAGAAAGGAGATGGCGGGAGTGTGGGTGTATGGGGTCAATGGGACAGGGTCGCCACTGGGGTCGACGGTGGGGAGGTGGCCGGCATCGCTTCCGCCTAGGTCCGGATTTGGGGCTGCGTCTGATATGGAGTGAGAGAGCGAAGTGAACGTGGTAGTTGTGCTGGTGGTAGACGATGTGGAGGCACTTGCATCAACCGTCACCCCACCAACCCCAACCCCAACATACCTCTTCAACATCACCGCACTCCTCGCCGGATGATACCACTCGACCAAGAACGCCGCCAACCTCTCAAGATCCTCCAGCTGCTGATTCATTCCCAGCCTCTTGAACACTTCCCACCAAAATTGCGGTGGGACATACATTCCCGCTTTGAGGCACCCCACCAACGTATTAATCGCCGCCACCAAATCATCTTTCACAATATGCGGGGGTGGTAGTGTTTTCGGCGCATGTCCCCTGATCCTCGGCCTGAGCAGCAGCGTCCTCAGAAAAAAGTGCAACGCTGCCGGCCTGACCGGTATCGAGAAGGCTCTCATTTCCGCCAGGACATGTAGGGCACTAGCCCTATCCTTTTTCTTGATAGCCGCCGTAAACATCTCATCGTAATGATACTTATCCAGTTTCTTCGCCTTGCCCTCCTTCCCCTGCATCTCCTGCTCTAGGAATTCCGCATATACCTCCTTTGCCATCTCCTGGGGGACCGTCATTCCTTTCTCCCACATCTCATGCAAGTAGATATGGTGCTGCTCAATACTCTTCACCCTATTGAGCAGCGCCCACAACACACTTTTTTCCCATCTCTTTCAATTCCAGATAGCTCATGAGATTAATCACCGTTGAGACCTTTAAGTCCTTTGCCCCCATCAACAGTCCCCACAATTTATCTCCAAAGACATCCTTCGAGATCGTCCCCTCCCTCAACCTCTTGACCATATGCGCCAGCACATCCTCCTTCGCCTGTCTATTAGTAACCAATGCACAAAGACTCCCTTCTGTGACAGGAATACTCCTTTGCGTAAACGAATCCAACAATGCCTTTATCTCCGCCATTATCCCCGCCATCCCCAGGTACTCAAACAGACAATTCGCGGGCTCCGAATTCTCAGGCCAGTCCCTGTTGGCAAGACACAGCTTATGCCACTTATATGTTTCCGTCATCGTGACAGTCTTGCCGAGAAACGGAATCAGCGTCGCATACACTTTTGGCTCTTGTAATCTCGTATGTATTCCCCGCAAATGATTAAACGTCGCCCTCTTCTTCCCCGCTTCCAACTTCGCAACCTCCTTAGCTATGTTGACAAAGAAGTCCGGCCAGCTCGGGGGCTTGTGTCCCTGAGCAATTAAATCATCATGAAGCTTCAACACCGACTTGGGGTCGGTCAGAAGCACAGTCTTGATCATCTTCTCGTATGTTCCGGGCCACATCAATCCCTTGTTGACACTAAGATATCTCATGTGCGCGTTCACGCGCCTTCGGAATGTCATATCCCGGATGCCCGTGGAGAGGAGTATATCCCAGATCTTGTCCGCATTTGGTCCAGAGGTGGGCATATCCACTTTGCGTAATATCATCCCGCTGTAAACCGCCTTTACACCCTCATCGCCGTAGACGCGGCGCCGGAAGAGGAGCAATGTGCGCCAAAGATCGTAGTTGTATTTTAGCTCCGGCATGTCGACGAGACGATCTTCTAACAGCGTATGCGCGCCGTCGACGTCCGACTCCGTCGAGAATTGGCGAAATTCCGCAAGGCGGTTCGTGACGACCTGTTTCAGTTCGGGTGAGAGCTTGAGGTCGTTTTGCTCTTGCTGCTCGACGAACTTGTCTTCTGCACCAACCGAGTTTGGGTCGCCTGGCCCTTCAACCTCCCCTCCATCGTCATCTTCATGTCCATTTCCGCACCCATTCCCATTATCCCCGTCGGAAGCAGCAACGGCATTGGCAAGCTTGATGCTCTTGAACTCATAGCCTGGGCGCTGGGGTTTGTATTTTGCGGCCCGCTCCTGCTTTTTGTAAAGACTCTCAAGCTGCTGCTTAGCTTTCTTTTCAAGCCAGAGTTCGTGGGCCCAGGCTTCGGGGCCGTCGGACGCGGGAGCGGAGGTGGGTTTGTCCGAGGATGCGGATGGTGAATTCACGGATGGCGGGGGGTAGTAGGTACCAGTGCCGGAATCGCTATGTGTGCCACGGCGCTGATGGGGGGAGAGAGACGCGGAAGGCAAGGTGTGCTCTTTCAGAAGGCAGTGGAGGCAGATGTAAGCTTGGTTGATCGTGGAGGAGCCTGGGGAGAGAAGGTGCCGGCAGGAGGCAATGGCGGTCTGGAGGGGGCGGCTCATGAGAGGGGTATATGGATGGTTGGGGGGTGGGGGAGTGGGGGAGTGGGGGGGTGGGGGGGGGGTAGTAGATTATGGAAAAGACAAGCAACGAAAAACTATGGCGGGGTGTTTCGTCTCAGTTGGGGGTCGGTCTATCGGCAGCGGCAGCGGCTGCGGCCCCTCGCCCCGCGCCCACCGCCGCACACACGGGCAGGCCACCCGCACCGCCTGCTCTGCCGCCGCTGGCCCTGCGAAAGCCAATGCCTGCTGCATCCGGGCCGCAGCGTCGCGGGGAGGGGGGGGGGGGGGGGGGGGTGGGGGGCGCCGGGTGAGCGCTGGGCTCTTTGTGCCCGTCTTCGCAAACTTCTCGTTGCCCTATGCGATAAGCCCGCTCTTGGCGCCCGCCCCTCGCCCGCAGCCGCACCCGCCCCCTCGACTGCCCCACTGCCACCCAGGCGCCCTCCCTCTCCCTCTCCCGCTCCCGCTCCCTCCCCCTCCCCCTCCTCCTCCCCCCCGCCCCCGCGTTGACCCGCCCCCCCTCTACCGCCACCATGCTCGGCCTCGGCGCATTCAAACCCAGCGGCCCTCTGCTCGGCGGCCTTCTCTGGTAACAGTCTCCGTCCCCCCCGCTCCGTCCCCCTCCCCCTCCCCCTCCCCCTCCCCTCCCCTCCCCCTCCCCCTCCCCCTCCCCCTCCCCCTCCCCCTCCCCCTCCCCCTCCCCCGCCGTCGCTCTCCAAATCTCACAGCCCCCTCCAACCCCCCCCCCACAGGAAAATCCCATACCGCCTCTCCCGCCACCAAAAATACCGCCATCGCCAACGTCTCCGCCACGTCGACAGCGTCGTCGAAACCCTCTCGGCCGCCCTCGCCAAGCAAGGCACAACCATCAAGGAGATCGAGCGCTGGAAAGCCGAGATGCCCACCGAGGCCGAGATGGAGCCCAAGGACAAGTACACGGTGTTTGCGAGATATGAGAGAAAGTACCGCAAGGGGATCCATAGTGCGTTCCCCCCCCCCCCCCCCAGGTCCCCAATTCTTCAAACGCTGTTTCGTTGGATATTATGGAGGAGGTAGAGCGGAAGCTAATATCTGGGACGGCTCGTGGCAGAGGTGCCAAAGTGGACGAGAGTCTCGCAGAGAGTCAACCCTCCTGGTTACTAGTTCCGTCAATTCAGTCATTCACACATCCTCTATATATCCTGCCTTCCCCTTATCAACCTCCTCATCATCATTATTATCCCCCTCCACACCATTGACCACCATTGATCATCATATCATCATGACCTGTACAATACAACCTCCTCAGTACCAACGATCCACCAAAACATACTCTCTCCGTCCTAATTCCCATTCAATTGCACCGACTAGACCTCCGGAAAGCACAACCGAGCAAGGAACAAGAAAAAGAAAAATTTAAATATACAGCTTTCAGCCAGAGGCCATCTGTGTTTTGAAACATGTTAATAGATTCAGGCGATGTCACTTATAAATATACAACCCTGCACTGGAGCAACCTCCGCAAAAGCACCTGACCCGTCTGTTGACTCAATATGAAGATTATAGTGTCACGTGATCGTCCACCTTTACATTTGACGATAGATTGCGAATCTTCAATTTAGCTCCAACAAAGCTCTGGTAGTCTAACTAATGCTAGCCTAATAATTTGCCTTATTCAAAAACATAGTATCCCTCTCGTCGTATTTTCTTTTGTCCCACCACTCCAATATCTCATTCCATCCCATCTATAAGCAATGTCGTTCCTATAAACCCACCCATTTTCCACTCCCAACCTACCACAAATTCTAAATACCTAGCAAATATATCCCACCAGCTACCTAGTTTGGATCCTTTCAGAAGACAAATTTCTTACCTAATCTACCCCCCCCATATTCCATTTACATCCTCTCCACCGGCGTCAACCCCAACAACCTCATCCCACTTCCCAACACCGTCCTCGCGCTCTCATACAGTGCCAGCCTCGCTGCTGCCTTGCTCTCCTCCTCACCCACCACCCTCAACACATCATAACTACTGCTCAATAAATGTGTCATCTTAAACAAGTAAGTCACCATCGTCGTCGGCTCGTGCGTCTTGAACGTATTTTGCAGCACGTCTGGGAACTGCGCTAGCGCACGAAGCAAGTTGATGGCATGAGTGGAACCAGAGAGGTGCAGAGAGTGGTCTGCAGCCAGTAAGGCCTCAGGAGGAATCTTGGCTTTGCGGGTGATGCTGCAGAGGCGGGAGTGCGCGTATTGCAGGTATGGACCTGTGTCGCCTTCAAAGGAGGTCATGCGGTTCATATCGAAGGGATAGTTATTGATCCTATCCAAGTAAGCAGCATTAGCCAACCATATATGCTATATCAGAGTTGAGGGTAACTGCAAAGCCCTACCTTTTTCCCGACATATCTTGAATCATGACCCCCGTCCTCCCCACAATATCCGCCACCTCCTCCGGATCCTCCACCTGCTTATACTTCTCCTGATTCCCCTTCATCACCTCATGCATTGCGTCCTTCGTATCCTTCAGAATATCATCCAAGAAGACCACCGTTCCCGCTCTCGTACTCATCCCCAGCACCATTCCAAAGTTAATATGCGCGCATCGTTTTGCCCAATCGAAACCCATTTTCTCCAGTATCATAAACAGTTGCTGAAGATGCAGGTCCTGCTGGGACGCAACGACGTAAATCATCTTGTCAAACTTGTACTTCTCCCAACGCTCCATAGCCGCGCCAATATCTCGGGTGAGGTATAGAGTTGTGCCATCCTTCTTCTGGATGATAGCTTTCCCCAACTTCTTATTGAACTTTGTCAAGTCCACAATCACTGCGCCGTCATCCTTGCTGCTAAGCCCAGCCTGCTCCAGTATCTTCGACGCCTTATCCATACTCTCTTTCGAGACTTGACTCTCGCCGGAGTAGACATCGTATGTGATATTCAAGCGTTTATATGTCTGCTTATACTTCTCAATCGACAAGTCCCTAAACCTTGCCCACAGCTCCTTGGCATCTTCATCTCCCCGCTCCAACTTCGCAAAGAACTCTCTTGCTTCATCATCCGTCTTACTCGACTCCTCCTTCCTCTCCTTCTCTGCCGCCTCCTTCTCTGTCCTAATATCCTGATTCACCTTCACATACACATTGAACAAATGGTGGATGGGATCCTCCTCCAGCTCCTTCTCACTTCCGTACCTCTGGAACCCGACTGCAAGGACACCAAACTGCTTTCCCCAGTCGCCCAAGTAATTCATTCGGATGACGTCCCATCCAAACGCCTCGTACAGGTTCGCCAGGAACCCACCGATAATGGTGCTGCGGAGATGGCCGGCATGAAACGGCTTTGCAATATTGGGGCTGGAGAATTCGACGATGACGCGCTTCCCTTTACCAGTGGGGGACGGGCCGTAGTGTTCCTTCTTGGTCAAAATCTGCGGGATGATGAGTTTGGGGAGTAGCTTTTCGGAGAAGAAGAACTGCATGAAGGCACCGGCGGCAACGGGAGGATTGATGTAGTCATTTTCTGGAAACTATATAGAACACAGACGTAGGGTGGTCAGTTAGTAAGGAAAACCTATCGCTGTAATCACCCATTGGTCAAGGTAGCCCCAGCCCTCAAATGCCCTCTACCACTTGAGACAATTCCATAAGCCAAAGAAAACCTACCTTCTCAGCCCACTCCTTCGCCAACTCGTCCGGTTTCTTCCCCTTCACTCTCAGCCTCGGCACCGCCAAAATCAAATCTCCTTTATCGAATTGATTCGTCCACTCCAACGCCGGATAGACCAAGCTCTTATCCACGCCCGAGATGGCGGATAATCTGTCCGCGATATAGCATCTGAAAATATCAACCGGGTTTGTGCCTGGGTTGGACTCCGGGAATGGTGTGATCAGCTCGTTCAGGCCAATTTTCGAAAGCTTCTCGTTGACTTCGTCGATGGAGACGGCTTCGGGGGCTGTGGGAACTGGGGGTGTATGAGCTACCGCCATGTTTGCTGCTGCTGCTGCTGCTGCTGCTGCTTCGGTAGTGTTTGGGCCTGGGAGTGTAATCGCTGCTGCTGTGGTAGTGGTCGTGTGAAGTGGGGCAGAAAATCTACAAGGTGGGGTTACCACGTTTTGACGCCAATGAGAAGCGGTATTGCGGTGAGCAGCAGTAGCCCGGGAAGAGCAAATTGCGGACGACCGATGAACAGGTAAGTGGTGGCTTCGTCGAGCGGCGCTCGTAAGAACTAATGAGATGCGCCGATGGAGATTGTGGGGGATCATGCAGCTGGAATGGCGGGTGGTGGGGGGGTTGATACTTTATGAGTGTGAGGGGCAGGTTTTTTTTTGGACTTGCGGCGGGTGAAACCTTTTGAGTCACCAAGATACAATTCAAATGCTGGGATCATATAAGATGGAATATATCACCAAATACAGCAGGTGAATGAAATATTGCTATAGTTAAAAGCGAAAATAAAAATAATAATATGTAAAAATTAGTCAAGTTGAATTGTGCTCGCTGCTTTACGATAATCCTTCCAGACCTTCCGGGCATTTAAGAGACTACATCCAAAGAAAGACAAAATCTCAGTGTGCTTGATGATGGTGAATGGATCTGCAGCAGCCAAGTGAACAACAGCCGTGAGAAGCCGTTGCGCTAAGATATATTAGGCAGTAGCGTTTTCTTTCTTAGAAACAGCTGCCGCTGGATCAGCCAATTGATAGTAATCTATACTCTCCAAGTCATCCTCTCTCCCCTGAAGAGCGAGCCTAATCAGCGGCCCATTCGTCACCACACATGCGCACAGTATTTCAGCGTTCGCCCATAGCCTGATTCCACAACCCATATACGATATTAGTACTTCTTTTCGGTTTGATCAATTTGCGTAAAAGGATAACTTACGTAGTAACATAATCATCCTGATTCTCCATACTTGTGATTACCCTGATGAACCCACTACCTGTTGCGGCCATGCCTAACGCAAACAGAAAGAATAGCGGCGCCCTGTGAGAATTCATGTGGACCAAAGGAAGTGATATTCCAAGCATAATGAAGTCAGCTACAGACATCAAATCGTCGGTTAGCAAACTATCAGAAATTGCCAAAAGAATCAAATTAGCATTGTTTTGACTCACTGAGGATGTTCGACGCTCCAATCAGGATGAGAGGGACTTTGGAATTGGCACACATGGTACCAGGGTCCGCATGTATTCTGAATTCAGCAGTCGGCCCTGTTAGCTGAGGATTGAGATCATGCAAAGCCAGGCACTGGACTTGTACTCACTGTGAGAGTTCATCTAGTGGACTACCTACGGATTAAATATATATTAGCCCACATCATGATACGGCTTGAATGACGCCAGCAAACCCACATTCAACAAACGTTACCACGAGTCCAGAGACAAAAGTAACCAATCCTATCACCTCCACCGCCCTAATCACCAGTATCATTTTCTTTCCCTTTCCATTACTATTCATCCCATGCCTGATGCACCATCCAGTTAGTTTGCCGCAGTTCCAAGAATTATGTGAAGTATGGCACACACGCTATTCTCATAAACCATGTCAATACACACCACTTCAACTTCCACAGCGTTAATAGCCAGGCCAGCCCTCCTATAAGGTAAACTCGCGCAGCATGTTCTGTAATCTCTTGCTTCAACCACCAGTGACGCCGTTTCAGCAATTCACTGTGCCACAGCTTCGAATCTCGTTTGAAAATCTTAAACTCCCCCGCCTGCTGAATCACTACGGTAGTGGTAGACGCCTGCACAAGCATTAAAATTGCAACGAATACAATAATGTAGTCATCGGTCTGAAGTCCGCGAAGGCCGAGCTGGCGGATACGAAGAAAGAGTCGAGTTATGATAATGCAGAGCGATATTCCGATCAAAGACTAATTGTCGACTCTGTTAGCTAAAATGAGGACTCAGCTAGTAATAGGAACATCATTTGAAGCTTACCCATATTCCCGAAATGGTATCCCTTGCATCGTCACCCAGAGTTCCCATAACCATTTTGGCGGTCAATACTGGCCAGCCAGCATCTGGAGAAAAAAGAGGGAAAAAAGAGGGAAGGAGCTTAATCAATCAAGCGAAACCAGTCGCGGATGTCAAGTAGATGCAAGAAACGAGGGGCAACAGTTGGAAGGGGAATGAGTTCATGAATCAAGGAGTCAACTATGTCCTGGGATTAAGGAAAAAGAATGACAGGGGGGGCTGTAGTACAATGGCACACTGTCAACGAAAATGGGGGGTGCCTCTGGGGGATAAATAGCCCCTACAACATGCTTACTTTTTATAAAACCCAGGAGGCATCACTTGGTAGGCAGTGTTCAAGATACATCTTTATGTCTGCACTTGCTCTGAAAAGAGCAAAAGTGCATGTCGGTAAGGGTAGTGGGCCTTCTCAATATCTTACCATCCTATCATACAGTTCGATGTTTCATCTCGTTGCAGGGTGTCGGAACAGTTGTAGCACCCATGCCGCCTGCACACGCACAGTGAGACAGCGCCTGGCTAACCAGGACCTCGTAACCTGTTACTTTTGCGGATGGGCCGAACCGCCGAAGAGATCAGTTATCATACTGAGCCGTCCCTACTCCTTTTCAAGATATCCATGAGCTTTTCCTGTGAGGCATCACAAGCCATCATGTGGCCGTGCAGAAGCTTAAGCTGTCTGTCTACACTAAGCCGACAGCTGGTGAGGCTTATGATAAGAGTTTAACTCAGCGACCATCTCAAAATCAGCATTGTTTCTATTCATGTAAAGAGAGCTAGAGCATTGGAGATATGATACTGTGATACTATGCATAGTACCAGTACCAGCGCCCACTAATGACAGACAGGCTTGATGCACCCCCTGGACCCTACATTGCATATCATATGATAGGTATATGTTATCGCACCTCGTGCAGGCGCGCCACGCAGCTGCAGCGCGGGTCTCCGTTGGTGAACCAGCGCGCTAGCGAAAACAGTCACGTCTTCCAACTCCCCGGAGAAAAGACGTGGAAGAGGGACGCGTTGAGGCAAGGGTCAGCGGCCTAACGAGCAGCGCAGCGCAGCGCCAGGCCTGGGCCTGGGCCTGGTTGGTGCCATTGTGCGTGCGTGTATGAAAGCCCAGGCAGCAAGAACTCTAGCAATTGAAGCGCCTACGCTGTATGCCGCTGCTTTGGGCTATTCATACCTTCAAGTGTTTCCTGTCCTGCTCTTTCGCATCTTCATCTTGATATCATTGAGATACCCCATTTGTTCCCGCCACTGTGCTACTGGCTACACAAGTCCGACCGGTCTTGCCTCCTTTCCCAACACCCTCCCCCAGTTCTACTTGACACTATCGTCTTCCGGCCTCTTCTCCCCCCCCCCGTCCCATCCCTCCTTGCTTTGATACATTCTTTATCCGACACAGATTATCACTCAGATAAATCCCCCCCGCATAGTGCCACAATTGAAACCAACAGCTTCATTAGTGCTGCCACTCAACATATATTCTACAAACGGACGCCTCACTTCTCACACTGATACTCTGCTGTAATCAACGCCTACCCGTACAATCTCACAGACTGCATCCCACCGGTCACAGATCCAAGTAAGCTCATAACCATGCCGCCCGTCCGCACACACAAACGCTCAAACTCCTTTTCCGGCAATGGAAACAGCGTGAACGGAGCCACCACAAACGCTACCATCCTCCTTAGGCAAGCGAAATCCAAAACTGCATATTCTTTCCACGATCTTGATGCACAGGCCAGAATCGAGCAGGAGGAAGAAGATGCAGCAATTGACCGTGCTACAAGGGCATTTGAGTTGGAAGCAGCAAAGACAAGGTTACATGATGAGAGAGACCTAAGGGACTTTGCTAGGGCTGTCTTCAGGTTTGTTGTCTGTCATCTGGGAGCTGGAGTAGGGCTAATAATGCATGTGTCTATTCAGACGAGAGTACCGAGCATACAAGCTCGACAAATGGCGGAAGGGTACCGGGATGTTCAACAAACGCCCCTCAGAATGGGACCGCAAGCGTCAAATGCCGTGGGTCACTGAGCGTTCTCGCTCATGGTCTCCTGACGCTGTGGGCATGGAGGAGACAGCTGGCGAATACCCCTCTCAGAGTCAATACTCTGGGTATACCGACAATGACGAAGCAATGCAAACCGATGAAGACCAGCACCCTAAAGGTTCCCCATCCCAAAGGCGCAGCACCAATTCCAAGTCATCCTGTTCAGCTTCCTACCGTTCCCCTTCCACCACCCCACGTAAACGCTCCAGCATGCAATCTCGTTCCACATCCGCAGTGACCGGTGATACAATCTCTATCCCGCACGCCATCCAACGCAAACTCCTTCAATCCATGAATAAACTCTGTCTTACCTCAGCTTTCAACTTTACCAAACGCTACAAGCTTCCCCTCACCCTCAACATCTTTTCACCCTCCCCCCACACCACCCGTCTCACCATCCACTCCCTCACAGACGCTATCATTGCCGCGTACAATAACGGCTCTATTCCGCCAGAGTCCTTATGGGAGGACATTGCGTTTGGGTTCGTGGGTGTGTTTGAAGCGGCGGGGGTTCTAGATGATGCGATACTGTATTTCAAAATGAGGTTGACAGATAGGAGGATGAGGGCGGTGTTGTTGGCGGGTGTGGATCTGTTGCAAGCGTTAAGGGATGAGGACGGGGTCGCAAAGGGGGAGGAGGTGATGAGGGAGGCGGAGACGCTGATTGATGGGGCGAAGAAGGCGTGGAAGGGCGGTGAGGAGGATGGAGATTGGGATGAGGATATGGGTGTGACAACGGAGGAGGATGAAGAGGAGACATTAGAAGAAAGTGAGGATGAGGAAAGTGGGGCGAATGGTGAGAGGAGTAAGATAATAGCCCAAGAGAGTAATGGGGATGTACGAATGGGTGAGGAAGATGGAGATTCTAGGCATGAGAGGTAGAAGGTATAATGTTATTTTGTTATGAAACTTCTGTAGTAATTTTATTTATTCTAGCTTTGCGTCTAAGAGATTGTGGTTCTGTTGATGGGGCGCTCGCACTCAAAGATATCTCATCTTTGGCCTGCTATTTTCCCTCTTCTTTTGTGAATGTTTTGAGATTTTAATGCAGGTGGAATATCATTATGGTGATTAGTTAGATTGCACTTTGATTGTCCAATCCCTTCAGCACGCTGAGCACCTGTTAATTTGCTTCCCGGTCCATTGGCTCCTGTAGTTAACTGACAACCATCTGATAACCGTCCCTACTTGTTACCCTGATTTCTCTGCCCTGTCAACGTTACGGCTACATCCATTAATTTTCCGTCCCAAACAAATTTGTACAGCACCACCACCAGTAATCTAAGCTGCTATATTGTTTGCCCCAATTCCTATTAAATTTTTCCCATATATATTCTATGGGACAAAGGAAACTTTAAGGAGATTAGTAAATCAGTTAGTTCTTATAAATCTATACTTCGTCACCAAAAAAGCATACATACAATTTTTATCTACAAGAACTAGTCAGTAAAACAAAACTCCCCTAAACCAAGAGAAAATAAAAAAAAATAAAAATATATAAGGGAGAAAAAGGGAGGTTTAAAAAAAAAAAAAAAAAAACCGAAAGAGGAGAGGAGTAGTTCCGTAATAAACATGGCAATGAAAATACATGCATGAAATAAAAGGAGAAAAAAGAAAAAAGAAAAAAGGGGAAGATAGGATGTATGAAGGAGGCCTAACAACGTTGCCCAGAACGCAGCAGGCAGCGCGTGTCCAAAAGGAATCATGATCAGGTTGAGGCACAGGGCTGAAGGATAAGGATGTCATGTGAATAAAACTGTCTATGTAATGTCTGCTCAAAACCGGACGGAGTAAAAGGATGGGGAGAAGTTTGAACGGGGCTTTTATTGGAGTGGTCTGCGTTTGGTTGAGCCATTCTGTAAAAGGTGGAATGACTTTTGTTTTCCTTTGTACATGTCTGTGCTTATATATGTTTCCTTCCGTAAGGGTGGATGTTTATTACCGGTAGGGAACTAGCCGGATCTCTATCCTCTCTCAATCAGCTATCGCTTCATTCTTCCCCCAGGGCCCCATCTTCATCCTCCTGCCCACCCCACCTCACCCCACCCTGCTCTTTGTATTCTCACTGCAAAGCCTTCCCCCCTACCACCCACACGCCCGCCGCCAACCCTGTCAACCCCCCGGCGACCGCCATCGGCTTCAGCCCTCTCGTACTCTTCCACACCGCGCCTGCTAACATCCCCGCCAACACGCTATTTGCTGCATCATGCTTCCCCCTGATCTTGCCTACCCCCGCGTTCATCGCTGAATAGACCAGTGCAATGACCCCCGCATTATTTCCCAAAAACGGTCCTCTCCTTGTCACCGCGTTCAGTACACCGTTCAATTTCAGCTTGGGCGGCGCGGAAGCAGGAGTCTTTCTTAGGCCTTCGGCTAAGCCCCAGGCACCGCCGAGGGCTAGGGCAGTGAGGTAGGTGATGCCGGTCCCATAGCACAGGTCGTCGGTAAAGGTGCGGGAGGGAAGAGCCCCAGTGTGCGAGCCAGCAAGTGAATTAGGGTCATCGAGTGAGATGTAGTCCAGAGAGGAAGAGTTGGAGAGTCCAGCAAGGGGGTGAAGAGACGAGGGATCCGCGAGGATGGTGGGGGTGAGGAAGGAGGAGACGTCTTCGTGGGTTGGGGGTTCATAAGAGCGGGCGTGTGCGTTTGTTGGATAGTCGGCAGAAGGTGATGATGAGGTACTGGAGTAAGAAGAGGGGGAGGAGGAGTGGTGGGTGGGTTGTTTGCCCGTGAGGGCGTTCCACCAGGTGGCCATGTTGGAGCTGTATTTTTTGTCGATCAGGGAGGTGATAGATGAGATTTGCACCTAGCTGAGGCAGGTATCCAGTCTGGTGTTGTGGTATCGAAGAGCTGGATAGGTCTGCGATACTTGATGTGAATGGAGTTGACTATTAGCACTTGTAACCAGTCTTCCGCAGCGGCAATGCCGCATTCGTTAGCATGATGAATACTCGTGGCTGTGAGGAAGGGGAGGTATGATCCTAGGCCCATACAAATATACAAATATCTCAGTCCACAAGTATCTTTGCCTCAGATGCTGGAGATACTCGATATCTTGGTCCTTCTGTCCCGCCCGGTAGCGTAAGGACAGTCCAATGGACTCTTATGCTCCTTCAGTATCCCTTCACGCTCGGTCGAGCCCAGCCTTTTCTGCTCAATGCTCAATTGCAGTATCGCCAGTCGCAAAATTTGTCGCTTTCCGCCGTGGCCTCCAGAAGATAGGGTAGGGCAGGCCCAGTTCTCCAATCAAACCCCAGTGCCAGTTCGCACAGTTCAATCCGCAGAGTCAAAACTCTTCCTTTGCCCTCCTCTAACCGCGCGTCCTTCTTCTCGGTGTCTCCAGTTTCACCGGTTGTCGCGCAGGCGCCGCCGTCCTAGTTAGCAATCGACCTTGTTCGAATTCTCAGAATCCCTCCGATTTCCGCTCCCACACAATTTTTTTTTCCCTTCGCTTCACCAGAGCGCCAAGCTTTCGGATGATGTAAATGCCCCCGCCAGAAGACCCGTCTGGCTTGGCATGCCCCTCCAAAGGAGAGAAATTGAACCCCACGGATTTCCACAAAGGTACCGCAGCCCCCCTCGACCACGCACAAGAGATAGTCGGACGAACACTATCGGCCGTGGTGCCAATTCTCCATGGCCCGAGTTGCGGCAGTCCCTACCGTGGCCTCAATGCCGTCCCTTTCCTCTTTTCAGCAGTTATTCGAGAAGGCCGGTGTACTCAAGGACGTGGACGGCGAGCAAGCAGTTCAACCACAAACTCCACCACCGATAGTCAACCCATTGGATATTGAGTTACTGAAGGAAGTTCGGGCACACCTCGTTTCGTTACAGACGGCTCGTGGGGGTGGGAATGTGACAGTATCCAAGATGGAAGAGAAGCGTATGGCTGGGACGAATCGAGAGTATGTATTACAAGCTGTGAACCCTGTTCATGTAGAGATACGAGAACAATATATTTACCGCCCGCCTACTTTATATCGCACCCGCTACACAATTGACCCGCTTGCTAATCCTACAAGACCAGCCCTATACAGCCCAAATGCACCAAAAGATGCCGCGGCAATCCACTCCCTCTTCGCGAAAGTTCTCAACACAGCAGCACTTCCCTCCCTATCGAACCCTCATCGCACAGTTGCTTGCGACGTCCTCTCCACATGGCTGATACGCGCCTCATCTCCCCCACACTCATGTACACCAGCAATCGAAAGTAACCTCGCCCTTTTGCGGGTACCGTTCAGTGCGGCAAGAGATACTACTGCCGCTGGAGCCGCTGCCGCGACGCTACATCGCCTCAAGACATTTGCCGCAATCACCAACCTCCTTCTCTCAAATTTCGACTCCTCGGCTTCGTCTGCCCTGATTAAAGCGCTGAAAGACTTGTTCAATACCCTTCTCGGGTCATACAAAGTGCTCTTCCTACAATCACTGCCCTCCACAACCTTACAGAAGGACGATATCTACCTTACCTATCTTCAGAACCAGACGCTAGCACTCCTTGGCCTAGGCCCTGGATATGATTCGACCTTAACCACGGACGCCTTGCCCCAGTTGAGGGTAACTGCTGGCCTTTCCGAAAGCCGGAGAAAAGCTGCATATTTCATCATAGAGACGCTCGTCACCAGAAAGCCAGGAACAGGGGCAAGCATGGGAGGAAGTATATCAGCACGTAATCTCCTCAAGTTGGCTGATGGGGAAAGGAAAGAGAGTGACTCACATCAAATCCTGTTACACCTTTTATCCACTGTCTCCAAGGATCGAACACTTGCATCAAGTGCAGGAAAGACCTTCGTATCCATACTTGCAGGTATCAAGTCCGAACTGGTACAGGAACGGGAAAGTGTCGAAGGGGAGGCACTTGCACGGTGGGAAAACATCTGGAATGAACCTTTGCGTGCCGCTCTTCGAGGAAGCTTCGTACTATCAGACGACGGAGATGGGCTTAGTGGGGGGGAGCATGGGGCCGACACGGTAGTGCAGCAACCAGCGATGGCGAAACTGCTAAGCTGAAGGCTATGATGGCTGCAGCACGAGTGAACTTGACGACCTATGTGCTTCCAGGCGTATTCAGGCTGTCTGGGGTAGACGGATTAAGGAGGTTTGTGGAAGGGTTTAGACTACACGGACGGCAGATGCAGAAGGATGAAACTGTAGAGGACTGGGATGTCGATGCGTGGCTTTGTTGCATTCGTGTTGGGAGAGAGGTTGGATTTGTAGATGAGATAGGTAAATTAACCCCCTCCCCTCCCCCTCCCCCCTCCCCTTATGTGTCAAGCCGACTGATGCAAATTACTGTCAAGATGATGTCGAAACTACCTCAAGATCCCCGACACTCACCCTGTCAAAAGCCACATTGATACCACTTCTTACCCATACTTCTACGCAAACTCGACTATCGGCACTTTCACTTCTCATGGCCTCCCCTGTCACCACAAAACCCCCATCTTCTGCCTCCCTCGCGCTCCTTCGTTCACACCTTTCGCACTTCCATGCATCTACAGATGCAGAGTTCCGAAATATTACTGCAGGTCTTATCCGTGCGTTTATCGAGAGGCTTGCTGGGGCTTCCTTTGCAACTAGCCGAAAGGCGCAAAAAATGCGGGAGAAGAGCGCAAGAGGATTGTCATTATCAGAAGAAGAGCTTAATGAAGTCAGAAGCTTGGAGGAGAGAGTGGAAGAGATGAAGGATTTTGTGGAATGGTATATAGGTTTCATTCGACAGCAAATGTATCCTGGGAAGGGCTTTCCCCGCGTGACAATGGCAATGCGGGTACTGCGAATGTGGGTGAATAGTGGAGTTGATATGGTTCCTCCACTGAAGCGAGAGCCTCCTGACCCTCACAGCAAATCGAAATCGAAGAACCAGTCCAGGCGCAATCCGCGCACTGGACCGCAAGGGAGTGACATTCAATTTCCATTCAGAGTAACTATTTTTGACGATGAAACCAAGGAGGGAGCACAATTAAGTAGGCTGCTTCTTGACAGCATATTCAACTCTTTTGAGGATATTCGTTCAGAGGCAGCTGAAATTGTGAAATCTGGATTGATTTCAAGGAATAAAGGGCGAAATATCATTGACTCCCGCTTCCTATTCCGTTGTTTGGGCCGGGTCCAAAGGTCTGGAAGAGCAAGAGACGCGGACGGTCTGGGCAGGGCATTAGAGATTCTCTATGAGGCCATAGTTACCTGGGGGAGCTTCACAGTATCAAGACCGCATGATCGTACTGTTGTCGATCGTGATCCAAGCGATCTTTCAGAGATAACATTGTCCAGTCCACTTGAGTATATGCAATATCTGGTAAACACAGTTCTCAGAGGTAGATTTCTTCACAGAATCAAATCTGGTGGCATAAGCGAGGGTGTGAAAGGTTGGGCTATTCATGGAATCATATCAGGTATTCGGCTCATTCTTGAACGAAAAGGCCTCTATAACCTAATCTCAATCTCTGATGAGTCGAGGAAGTCAGCATGGAAACTTCTTCATAAACAATTAATTGAAACATGCTTCGAATTGTGGGAAATAGTTGGTCCCCTATTATGTGCGGATGCCCCAGAAGGATATCTTCCTGACTTTGATGATGGAGATGAAGAAGATGAAGAGTTTGGAATTGGGGGTGATGCCACTGCACAGGCTTTGATGTCATATTCCTGGCGTGCTATTAAAGAATCTAGCGCTCTACTCAGTACTATCATATTCCGAGCGCCAGCTCCAGAAATCCTATCTGGGGACGACATCAAGAAGAGCGGAGAGCTAGTCATTGAACAGTTGGCCAATATTAGACACAGGGGGGCCTTTGCTGCCGTCTCTCCGTCGCTCATTCAGATATGCCAGAAGTGTTTTGAAGTGCCAAATACCCAAAAGCTACCCAGAACATGGTTGATGGAAAATTTCTCATTAATCATGACGAAAGCGGTTTCTGTCACTAGACGATCCGCAGGTATACCATATCTCATCATTGGAATACTGGCCGCAGAATTGGATCAGAAGAGGCCACTGTTGTTTGAAACATTTGCGCGGTTCGTCAATATTGCAAAGATGTCTCCCAAAGAATCCATGTTGCAAAGTAAAGTCGGGGAGGATAATGGTGGTACTAAACTTGACCTCCCGCAAGTTCATGCGTTGAATTGCATCAAATTACTCTTTAGTGACTCTCGATTGGGTCCTATCGTCTCGGACTTGATAGGCCCTGGACTGGAGGTATCAGTGAGCTGCTTCGCCAGCCCTATATGGGCAATTAGAAATGGCGGACTCATGCTGTTTACTGCTTTGCTTAACCGAATATTTGGAACCAGAAAAAGTCGTAATGACTACTCATATACAGCCAAATTATTCACTACTAAACGATTCTTTTCAAAGTACCCTGCGGTGAAAGATGTTCTGCTCAGTCACCTAAAGACCGGAGTAGAGGTCTTGCGTTCACCGTCAGTGAGCTTGCTGTCGTCGTCCAGTGTACCAATTGTGGAGATGGTTTATCCGGCACTTTCACTAATATCGAGGCTGGGTGTATCCCCAGGATACAATGGTATAGAAGCGTTCAGACCGCTAATTATCGAGTGCATGAGGAGCAAAGTATGGAAAGTCAGAGAAGTGGCGGCAAAGGCATATGTTTCCCTAGTGAGCCCAGAGGAATGTATTCCAGAGATTAAGAGGCTTTTGCATGTTGAGGGCAACCAATCGAAGCAGAATAGTCTTCATGGTAGCCTGTGTACGGTCAAATGCCTGCTTGAACGCAGAGTGGGACAAATTCTACCTCCGGAAGAACGTGAAAGTCCCAAACTACAACATGTCGCAGCAGAGACTTGCGAAGCTCTTAATGACATGTTTGAAACATTGGCTATTAATAATCGTTGCTTAATGACGAAGGCGCTATTCCTCGAGATTACAGGAATTGTAGCCTTAAATTTCGAGGGGACCTTCACACCTTCCTTAGGCGTTTTTGCTAGAAGTAAATTCCCCTGATAAATGACTATTAACGTTGGCTAACAATTGTAGACTCCATTGGCGTAGTTGAAGCAGCCACCATACCCCTAAGATTGACATTGTCTGAATTTGCAACTCAAGACACAATACTTGCAGATACATTTGCTGGGGCGAAGATTGTCGGAAATGCAGAGTCAAGAGCTCAGCTAGCACGCATTCTGGCTCAACTTGCAATCATGGAAGGACCTGAATCTGGGAAGGTTGAGGATGTCATTTCTCTCCTTGCAGGTCCTGAGGACGAGATCACAGTGACTATCAGTACTGTCTTAATGGAATATTCCGGTCATCTGAATTGGGCGGAGGAGAAAATAGCACACGTTAAAAGCATCCTCTGGAGGAAAGCCATTGATGACTCAAATTGGTGTGAAGTACGCGTAGCTTGTATGGAGCTTCTAGGTGTCATTCTAGAGCACCATCCGAGAATCGTATTGCATGATGATAAAGTGCTTGATTGGGAGATTCTTTTGGATTTGATTGTGAATGCACGAACAGTGCCACTTAAAGATGCCTCTTTGGTGGCTTTGGGCAAGGTTGTGTTCCAGATATGGTCAACTGAAAACGCAGATAGACAGAGACCTCTGAAACTGTGGTTAGAGCAAGTCGTCTCTGCCTCACATGAGAATATGGTATGTGTCCTTCCTCAACCCCCCGTTCTCAGAGTTGAAGTTAATTAGCTCCTTTAGCCCTACCCAAGCCGAGAGTCGGCTTTGCAATCCCTAGAAGGAATATCTTCTGTTCTGCAGTTTTCTTCTTCCGCACCAGAGTCATCATTGCTTCCCGTTTACTTCACTTTATACAACTTCCTCAATGATGATGAAGAAGAAATTCGAGAATCTGCAGCCACCATCGTCACAAGAGAGGTTCTAAAAGTGCGTTGTCCAATGATTCCACTTGCAGCAAGTGAGGCTTTAGCGAGGAAACTCGGGGAAGAATTCCAGGGCAGCGTGATATTGCCCGCAGTAGCCAAGATTGTGGGACAGCAGGATATTAAGACAATCCTCGCCGATGTTTCGAAAAACAATGAAATTCTATTCATGAAGGAGAAACAGAACCTCTGGATTGATGAAATCAGGGAAGTTGATTTGTGGACGGTAGTTTTGGAGACTGTATTGAGCATTGAGAAGAATTCAGAGCAAGCAAGGGCGGGTATAGAGAGATTGATAGAGTTCGTTAAGAACGGTCTTGACGACCTGTTAAATTACGGGCTATCAATGGAGGGCAAGGAGAACACTGGCAATGGCACTGATGGGCCATTGGGATGGACATCGTCGTCAGAGGAAGTATTTGCATCGGGATGGAGGGTATTCAATGGCCTAGGAATTCTGAAGAAATTGAGAGAATCAGAGTTCTGGTCTACTGCAGAAATTGATTCTCGCAAGTGCGTATGGGAGGAGATTCTGGAATCTGAACGGAAACTAGAAGGGAAGGTGGGGCTTTGGCGGCGTTCATAACTGCATTACACGCGTTACCTGTACTCGAGTACTGTACTGTACAGTTTGGTGGGTGCCGTACGCGCGAACCAGGCTACATACCTTAGGTGATGTACCGTACCGCGCAAACGGCTTCTTGATTGGCAGAAGAGATACAGTACGACTTACTTAACTTATGAGCACGTCGAGCTCTCGCCTGTACTGTAATTGGCCCTGTTTCTCGCGCCACAGGGCCTTGCACATATTTGTCGAGTCTGCGCATACGTAGTTGCAGCCTGCACTCTTCAGCGTGCATATCAAAGAGCTGAAAAATTGCAGCTTCAGCTCTCGTCGCAGATCGGTTGACACGTATGTATTTTAAGTAACTCTCCACACAAATGCACGTATGATAGACCAACGCGGATGCATCGGCTGGTCTGATGCACAGGACTACTGTACTGACATGACTCGAATGCACAGCATCTTCGTGATGCCCCAGTTTCCGAACGGGCCTTTGCCCTAGCGCCCGGAATCAAGCGCCCCTACATATGATACCGAGAACTAGTGAAGTCCAGCTAGGGCTTGAGCCGTTCTCGGCCCGAGGATTAGATAAGCGATTCGCTCTGCTGGATGCTTTTCATCGTCATGAGACACGCTCACCCTCTTTGCGGCCCCTTTTGCGCCCTGCGTATTCTCCAGGCCAGGCTCCCGTCCATGCAGGAACTGTGAGCCCCTGGCATGCGTGCTTCGGCCGCTGAAATGCTCCTGTCATGTCGTGCTTACGACTACACCGGGACGCGCTGGCGCGGCCTGCGCATGCAGCGAATGCGGGCGGCGGGTGCTGGGGCTTGGCTCTGTAGAGTCATGTCTACTGTACCCTACTCTCTCTACTCGCGACGCGGGAATGCCCATCACGAATGTCCTGCTGCACGCCTGAGACGGATTGACGGAAAGCGGGGGGGGGGGGAGGCGCCGTAAATCGGCCCTGGACGTGATCCTGGCGACAAGGTTAAGCTAAGTCACACGTTTGTTGAATCAATCGAAACCCTCGAGTAGGCCCTCGTGCCGGCGCTGGACCTTGGCTATGCACTCTCGCTGCACGCTGTAGTATTAATACTTCAAGCCCGCATTGCAACTGCCACACAGCTGCCGACTAGTTATCGGTATCTTTCCGCCCCTCCTGGGCCGACCAAGCAGGCCCTGGGCGAAGCAGCAAGCAAGCAAGCAAGCAAGCAAGAGGCAGCTTCCTCCACATACTGAATACGGTAAGAGTAAAGCGTGCTGCTGTCCTGCTCACAGCTGCAGCTGGATAACCAGCCCAACTGGATTCCCGCGCGTATCGGGCTCAAAAGACAGGAAGTCCATCCGTGCCCGCATCTCGAAGGGCAAGACATTTGCGTAAACTCGCTGCAAGAAGACGTCCAACAACCCACCGTTTCCTCAGTGAGAGGGAAAAAGAAAAAGAAAAAAAAAAAAAAAATTATTCAAACATCCTGCTGTACCCGTGCCTGTGCCTGTCCTTGTGGTAAGCCCGTGTTACTCGCCTGCCCCAGGTCCGCTCGAAGGAAGCGGTCGGGAGAGGCTCGCCCTTCCTCAGGAATCAAACCTTACCGTTTCCTGACAATTCCTCCCAGCCTTGCTCACAAACGGCTTGCCTCTCCATTCCTCTCTTCCCCCGTTTCTTTCCCTCCATCCTCTCCTTCTTGTTTCTTCGCTGTCGCTAGATTGTTTCTGCTACCCGTCATCAAAATTATAGCAGACGCCATCTCATAGCACGCTGAGTTACTATAAAGCCCAGCCAAAACCCATATTCCTTCAGCCTTAGGGCGAGGCAATCAAATTAACCTCCCCCCCCCCCCCCCCCACCCCCGTTCTGCGCCAACCGCTGTGTCGACTTGCTGGGCCACTTCGGGAAAACACTATTTGATGAGATTGAATGGATCCATGAAATTGACGACAGATCACGAGTGACACGATAATTTGACTGAACACGAGTCGTTCTCTCTGTTTTTTAACGAAGCTGACGAAAGTGACGTTTAAGCGTGTTAGAAAAGAGCAAGAAAGAAGAAAATACGTAGGAAAATAGAGCAAGAGAGAAGGTCACAGGAGGCATTAGCAAGAGTGATTGGTTCAAGTGCTTGTCTGAAGTCATTCGCTCACTCGGTCAGTTGGACGGCCCCATTTGGCTACATTGGGTCGATTTGAACCGAATCAGTGCAGGGGTTTACATGTGCCGCGGCGTTCGTTCGCTGGTCGAGTCAGGGTTGTTTCCACAGGTCATCTCCCTTCAAATTTAACATCCCCTCACCTACATACTACAACAACAGACATCATCGCCAGCAACACAGGAAAAGCATCAGCGACATTCCACAATCCACCCTGCTGGAAGATCTCGACAATCCGACAAGTCGGAGAAGTCAGAGCAGAAGGCTTGGGGGGTTAAACAACAACAGCGCCAAAAGTGTAGTGATTGGTCCAATCCCAACTTTATTGTGACCCATACACGCCGGGCTTACTGACTTACCCTTCAAATCAATCTGAGGCTGCGAGATACTCACAAAAGAAAACCTTTGCCATGCCGTCAAAAGATCTAGATCCCGATGTCGCCGAAGAGTTAGCATTCTATAAGTCGCAGATAGCGCAGCTTGAGTCTGAGCTTGCGGATTTCCAAGCTAGCTCGCGGGAGCTTGAGACGGAGCTCGAAAAGGAACTTGAAGCTTCAGAAAAGCAGCACAGAGCTCTCAAAGAAAAAAATGAGGCGCTTCGCTATGAGGCTGACGAGTGGAAGGTTAGCTACATGATCCTCCTTAATGGGCGTAAGGCCATGCATGGTCACTGACAAGCATCAAATTGCAATGACAGGCCAAGTACAAACAGTCCAAAGCAGAAGCAAACGCTGCGCAGAACATTCTGCAAAAGGAGGTTACAAGCTTAAGGGAACAAAATCGGACTCTACTGCTTCGGCTACGAGATATGGAAGTATCCAATGATGCCTTCGAAACTCAGGAAAGGATTGTAAAGTCCTCTTTGGAGGATCTTGAGACAAAATACAACGTCTCAATTGAAAGGGGTGTAATGCTGGAAGCCGAGATACATGCTGGAGAAGCAGAACGTGAAAGCTTGAGGATTGAGGTTCAAAGATTGCGAGATGAACTTTCGGACCTCAAGGTAGAAGCCGAAATCACGCAAGAAAAGCTTCAAAATGCATTAGCTATGAACGCCAAATATGTCGGTCGCCCTGGATACCAATCCCCTATCTCGGAGGATAATGCTTCAGACATCGCACCTGTTACACCCAGAAACCGCTCTGTGAGCCAAAAGATTGCTGGTGATGTCACATCTCCGGCTCCACCTTCACCGCCAATATCAGAGACATCCACTACAGCGTCAGGATCTTCCAGAATACCAACGCCATTCGATCCTTCTGCTACTCCGCGACCCGCTAATCAATCAAAGACTCGCAGTTCCAGAGGCCAGACTGCTGGGGCAAATGGCACAGCCCTCCCTATTCCAGCATCAAGGTCTCTTCATCAAATCCGTGGCCTAATAGGGCAAATGCAGCGGCTAGAACAGAGAGTACAGTCGGCACGGTCAAAGCTTCCAGCCCCAGCAGTTTCACCACCACGACACTCCCCAAGTCCACAGCAGAACTACCCTTTTTTACCCACAACCATCATGCGGTCCGGAAAGGGCCGACCAAGCTCGAGTATATCGACGTCTTCAGCCGACACGGCCGCATCGTCTTCAACCAGCTACACACCCGTTTCCAGGCTTTCCTTGGGTGGAATCGGGGATCGGCCGACAAGCAGAGCTGCGAGCGGGCTGGAAAAACCTGATCATGTGGGAAGCCGACCAAGTTCCCAAGCATCTGCCTCTACGTCCATATCTGTGGCCTCCAGGTCAAGTCTGGGTGGTGGCAGTGTTTCCAGCGGTTTGCCGACGCCGAAATCCGCACTCCGATCGACGGCCACTACGTCCAGAATCTTACCGAACTTGGGTGTAAGCCGGCACGACTATACTACTAGTATGAAGTCATCTGTTCGAAGCAGCTTGCCTGGTCCTGGCGAACGGAAGAGAAACTCGATTACAATGAATCATCAACACAAGGATAGTGTCGGAAGTCAAAAGGATAGCTGTGGTATTACAAGTGATGATGAAAGTGATTTGTTCGATAGCACTTCGCCTTCACCAAGCTTTAGCTCGCCCGCGCGGAAGTTGACTGGCAACGCAATTAGTCTTGCTGGAATTGTGGGATCTCCAAGAGCGGGTGCCACCCCAATAGTTAGAAGCAGTTTGCCAAGAAGGAGTTTAGGCGGCGCTGATAGGAGGGTGTCAGGGGCGTCGACGTTGGGAGACGAGACTTCAGGGTTGATGGGACCACCAACAACGGTGAGGAAAAGAGTGAACAGCTAAAGAGGAGGTGTAGCGGATGGGGAATGGGGGAGGGGAGGTCTTTTGGGGCGGCTTTTGGGGAAGAAATGAATAAGTTGTTGAGCAGTATACGTTTGCGAAGGTGAAGGTTGGAGGCGTCTAGCTCACCTAGCTAGATTGCTGACAGATGACGCTTGATCTGTCGCCTCTGGAGGCCTCAAATAGCAACCTATACGGCAGGGGTGGTGGTGGTGGAGTGTTAGAATGGTTATCATATCAACCGCTGGCCACGGGGAGCGCATTCTCGGATGATCTATCCAGCATATCCAAAGAGTATTCAGGGAGCTCTTGATATTTACTTTTTTTTGTGGAGGGAATTGGAGCGGATGTCTGTAGGCGTTCGGCATGGTGTCTTTCCAGTATTGTTGATGGGAAAGTTGCGGAGTAGGAAGGAGTTTTTGGGCAATGTTACACCGCAGGATTTGCTTGTAAGCTGGACGCTTTAAGCAACCGTGAGGCATTGCATCTTGTGTTGGGTCATTCACACTATAATACAAGTTCAACACCCGCCCAGGACAACCTCGAAGGGGGAGGGGAAGGGGGAGGAACTGGAAGAGGAAGAGGAAAGGAAGTGTGGTGGACAGGAGCATAACATTTCACACATCACATTCAGAGTTGCATTGCAGTTTTCGTTCGCATTCACCAAATCAACATTCCTTCGAGTCTGCGGTATGTCTAGGCCCGTGGATTACAGCCATGTGTACAGAGTCAGAGTCTTCGCAGTACATATTTGATCAGTCGCTAAGAGCATCACCGTTACATCGCACGCGGAAGCGAAAGAAAAGCAACCGGAGTCAATCGCTAGCTCATAGAGTAAACAATACCATAGGTACATTTCATTTGTCTTAATCGAGATAAAGCAGCAACCGACAATCAACAAACTGAAAACAGTCAGCAATTAATGCAATCTGCAAAGCGACACTTAGATACCATATTAAGGGAAGGGACAGTAATACTTCCTCAAAACTCCTTGTGGTCATATTGCAGAACCACAAATTACAACCACAACAAACATTCTCCTTTGTTCATTTTCCTCTGTCAATCCTGTTGTTTCTCTTTTCCTTTTGGTTTTTCCTGCCCATGTCTGAATTTTTTCCCCCCTTTTTCCACCCACTTTTTTAGCTTCCTATTTTTAGTTCCTTGTAGTTCCTCTTTCTCATTTTCCCTTTTTATTTCTTTATGTAATATTTTTTTTCCTTTCCTTCTTTTTTCCCTTCTTTCTCAGAGTATTTGTTTTACTTTTTGCTTGTATATGTTTATCTGGATTCTGAATTGTTTGAAAGTATTGGGTTGGAAACTGGAATGGATAGAATTAAGGTTGGCGGATTACGATAAGGTGGAATGCATTTGAAGGGTAATAGAGCTCTAGGTGGGAGTGGAACGATGCACGTAACGGCATTGTAATAAGACCGGGGCGACGGAAATTTCCGGTAGTGATTTGAATATTGGGAAGATTGAAATAGTATGGAGTATAAGATGAAAGATTCGAAGGGGGATGTATTGCAGGGGACGAGGAGAGGGGAAAAAGAAAGAGAGCGGAGTGAGTTGGGAATGTATAGGATTTTGAAAAGTAAGGTACAGTAGATGAAAACTACTCATTAAATCAAGAAAATCAACATGGAAATTTATACAAAACAGTACAAAATATATTATACCGTTCAGATGTTAGGTACTGGGGGCTCAAGAGTATGCTGATGGTGTGAAAAGAATACCATTTTTCCTTCTACTGCGAAAACTTCGGAGCCCTGTAATTACGAGAGATTTGGTCTTGCGAATCCAATTAGGATTGCTCAGATAAATCCCAACCTAGCTGGTCCCAGATTCCAATCCGTTACCCTCAACCTCCCTTCCTACCATCATATATATGGACACCGCTCGTTTTTAGCAACCACTCTGAGACTACACGAAAGCAAAATCTGAGGCACAATCTACTTGTAGCATTTATTCCAATCATTAAAACAAATGAGGGGCGCACACACGTATAAAGTGCCCCATATGATAAACTCGTCTCTCGTCTTGTTTTCAACGATTAAGATTTTCCATACTCCCACCACTTTAAGAACTTGACACATCCACACACACACATATATATAAAAAAACATAAACTACCGCATTTCTATCAGGATATATCGTACTCTAACTAGCATTAGAAGGACTGTTGTGGAAAGTTGTTGAGAAATCGATAGACCACTCAAACCAGGCGTGCGCGCGCGCGCGCTAAGAGGGGAACACAAATGCTGTGCTCGCCTCTCTCTTAAAAGCAGAAGACCTGATCGTCAAGCTTGCTGACCGGCTTGGCAGGATGGTATCCTAGCGCTGTGCAAGCCTTCTTCATAGCACTGACCATAGGAGGAGGCCCGCAAATGAGAATCTTCATATCTTTGGCGGGCAGCGGGCACCATTCCTAAAACAAAAACAAACGTCAGTCCCGCAGATTCTCATCATCACCCCAACCAACCCCCCAAAAAAACCCTGAACCCCAAAACTCCAAAACACCAAGACCCCAAACTCACCTTGATCATGTCCGCCGTCACAAAGCCTACTCCTCCCGTCCAATGCTCCGGAGGGTTATTCAGGACATAATACACCCTAAATCTCCTCCTCCCTGACTGATCCTCCTTCCTCACCAGGTCATCCAGTTCATCCTTCAGCAGTATGTCCTCAATCCCAACATTCGCAAAAATCAAGTCCACCTTCGTATTATCCTCATCATTCATTAAGATCGCTCTAATGATTTGCAGCATTGGCGTTATGCCGGTGCCGCCTGCAATCATACCAAATGCACGGACGAGGCCAGGGCGGTACACCATTTGGCCCTTTGGGCCTTTGACTTTGATGGTTTCGCCGATCTTGAGGTTCGCAATGTACTTGGAGATATTGCCGGTCGGGTACGACTTGATGAGCAGGTCGAAATGGCCGCGGTCGACGGCATCAGAGGAGACGGGGGTATAGCTGCGGATGATCTCTTTGTTGTCAATTGTAGCGCAGATGGAGACATGCTGGCCGATCGGGAGACCGAGGATGTCATTCTTGCCCGGGAGAGCGAAGCGGTAGCTGTACCATTTGCGTTGTTAGTCCCCATCGTAGGATAGGCAACTTGAAATCAATTTCCACAAGCCAAAATGATATTTATTTTTCATAATTTAGTCGCGGGGCGAGGGATGTGTGCTTACATCGCAACATTATGTGAAATCTCCGTCTTCTCTCTCAGTTCAAACTCCTGCCAGGCCCCTCCCGAGTTCAACACCTTTCTCGACTGCCCCCTATACACCTTGTACGCCATCAGCACCGCTGCCAGCCCCACCGCATACATCGTCCACTCGCGCTTCACTATGACCGTGCCGAACACAAGTAGCCCGGCGGGGATGTATAGTCCGTGCAGCGGTGTGCTCAAGAGGGATTGCTTGGAGTCTTTAGTCGACATCGTTGGCGGGTAGGTATCGGTCTTGCTACTCAAATAGGAAGAAAAAGAGAAGAAAGTTAGGGGGGACGGGGAAACAGTCGCGGCTGGCTTGTAAATCGCAATTGACGAAAAATGAGGAATGGGGAGGAAGGAGGGAGGATGTGATGGAGAAGCTGGGGACGGCCCAGTTGCAATGTGAAGTGAAAGGACACTTTTTGACTTGAGCACTAAGCCAAGTGCCGTAAAGTAGACAACATGACCCGCTGCCTAAGAGCGGAAATCCTAGCATACTGCTGGTAAGATGATCTGGTCAATCGGATCATCTTCACGTTGCCGGTGCCCCATCTATGTCCTTCTTACTTGCAATTGTTGATACAAAGTAATGTATGTAGAGCAGCCTACCGGCTTAACTCCCAGTGTCCCAGCTACATCTGATCTATTGCTCTTCTTCTCCTCCAGGCTCAAGCACCTACGCACTGGCAGAACTCGCACGTCTCGTTGAGGCCCACCGTCTGCAGTTGCGGACATTTCCTCTGGTGCAAACTCGCAATATCTCTTGGCGCTCAACAAAATAAAAGAGAGCGCCCTGGTCATCCCCCAATTGACTCCGACGAGGCTTAGTGTGCCCCATCACCGTGCAACCATTGTTTGAGCCGCGCTATGCTAGGCCGTTGTGGACACAAGAAACTCCGATTCCTAAATTGCTATGATAATTGAACCGTAGACCTTTGCAGTCTCGCTCCCCCGTAAGAACCCTGCGTGGCCTTTGACGGGCCCCTGTTGGAGAACGCTGTGACTAGTCGGAAAATTAGACCTTCCTGAAATACTACAAGCCCACGTGATTGGCGGATAGCACCCACGTGATTGTAGACCCAGAAACAGGGTATTCTGGCCGCTTCATGTCAGCTTGTCTGGGCACGAGAGTATCGCCTCGCAAGAATTTCAAGTCACATGCATACCTCAGCCCACCCTCAGCCGCGGTATATGGATCTAGATCTTGCTCTGTCGATGCTCTGTAAACATAAGTATGCTCGTACAAGAGTCATCAAGGGGCAACGATCTACAAGTAGGTCATATCAATCTCATCCTGTAGGCATTTATGCACACTGCACTCAAACATCAAGTATTAAATACTGTATGACAAAATACATAACTAGACAAACGAAACTGAGAGCATCACCTAAACACCACATGAAACTCAATTTCCACTGTAATTACAACGCGCTCCAAGGACTTTTGAAAATTGACATAGCATAATACCAATCCCATTCAAACCGCAATAACGAGAACAAAAATGAATCAAGCCCAACTGAAGTAACCTACAAAACCCTACACCAAGCCTCCATACACCGAGCTAGGTGAAAAAATACATGTATGACGAATAGTAAAAATAATAAACATGTAACAAATAAAATGATAAAACCGAGATTGGTCACCTGCATCGCTGTACATGGGGCAAGACAACCGAATCTCAACCCACTAACAAGGAGTTTCCATAGCTAGACAGCACACACAATGATGAACCCATATAAACCTCAAGAGCATCTGCCATAAAAGAAATATAGATGGAAGTAATAGTTGAATAGGGGAGGAAATGAATAAAGAGGTGGGGGGGGGAGGGGAGGAGAAAGAAAGTCTTTCTCTTTTGGTTCATCCGCATGTTTTTGACAATCAGTAATGATTCAAGAGGGTAAGGCAAAGGCATAAAGGAAAATAAGGGGACAACAGAAAGAATAAAGGTTCATACTAATGGTAACCCAATAAGAAAGGACAATCCCATCTACTCCAGTATTGTTGTTTTGCTCCAGCTCGTTTTCCAGTTTTCGTCGACGCACAAAAAAATATTTCCAATATCACCATTCCGTGAATAAAGAGAGAAATGAAAATGGCAGCAACAGCGTGGCACAATGCAGGTATATCTCAAACAAACGAAATAAGAGGAAACCTAAGACCTCCCCTTGAGTCCAGCTGGAGCCATCATCTTCTCCATATGCTCCTCCAATGCCAATCTTATACTAAAACTCATTTTTTCAGGCGCGATTCCCGGAATACCTAACTCCTCGCCAAGAGTTGCTCTTCCTCCACCTTTAATTGTCTGTCCCACCAAACTGCTTACTGCCCGCTTCCTCCCGTTAACACTGCCGCCCGTGGTAGCTGATAATGTTGCAAGACCTTTGGAATTTGTTATACCCTGTAGCAATGCCAGACTTCCTCTTCGCTGGTTTGTCAATATGGGGTCTAAGCCTGTGCTACCATCGACACCACCCACAACCGAGCCAATTTCATCATCGTCCCCCATTTCTGCAGCTTCTGCAGCAACCTGAGCAGCTAGCGGTGTGGCGTAGGGCGAAGGCGAGAAGAATGGATTGAATAGCTGGCGTTGCGCGAGAGGGTATCTTTCATCCGCGCCATGACCCATTGCCGATGCCGTTGCTGTGGCTACCTGTGGGGTAGTCGACGCTGGAGAAAGGTGAGGTGGTGTGGTCGAGCGCATTTGCGCCGGTGAGCCAGAATAAGATGGGAATGGTTGGACAAACTGAATCCTGTGAGATTCTGGCGTTGGAGTCGCATCACTCCCCGAAGATGTTCCATCATTTTGTGCTTCACTGACGGAAATGGGGACTCTTGTGGGCATTGATTGATGATCTTCATCAGTCGCAAACATTGGACTTCTGGAGGGGGAATGTGAGGCGTGAACCGGTGTCCCCCCAGGGGATTCCTCGTGATAGGCATTTTCGATTGCTTCCTGAATAGCAGTATTACGAGGGGAAACCTGTTTTTCTGTTACAGGTTTCTTGGAGACCCCTTTCGTATCTCCTCGGCGCTGAATTGAAATAGGAACACTTGAGCCAAATGTAGTTGGCAGAACTGATTCATCCTCCTCTTCCTCTAGTAGGGGCGCATAGTGGGGATGCAAACCACCTTCAATGGCTTTTCCCTTGTAATCTTTCCTTGGTGGAGCATCAGGTTCTGTCTCAGCATACTTCTGGACACTCTTTCTTCTGAAGGTACCGTTTGCAGTTTTTGAAGTTCTTAGGGATGAGGGGTTATAAACAGGAGTCGGCAGCGAGGCGGCCACCGCATTGCCCTTCTCTAGTCCGTCGTAAGAGAATGGCATGGACCCTCTTCTTCCTGGGAGATTTGTTGCCTGCAGTCCTAATGACCCAAAGGGCGAGATTGGAGAGTACTTTGGTAACGAAGAAGCCTCTCGTAGCCCATGTGGTGTCGCAATGATTGCATTGGGAGCAGTATTTCCAGCCCATATTTCTTCTGTATCGAAATCAGATGGGCTTGACTGAATATCTGTGTTGTTTGTATTTCCGTCCTCATCAACTGGGGAAAGTGGCATAGTTTCGTCCATGTCGAACATATCCTCCTCGTCATCATCAAGAGACCCAAATCCGCCATGCGCATCGCGTTTATCAACGGATTCCCAGTCATCATTGTCAGCATGGGGAGAAATTCCACCCTCTCTAAACTGGCCTCCCCCAGCTACTTCCACTACACCGTCACTTATTTTTGTGGGCATCACTAGAGACTCCCCAGGGAACGACGACGGCTCAGTTTGTCTCTCAACAACTACACTTTTTGACATAGAATTATGGTTCAACAGATTGGAGCGTGGAGTGAAAGAATAACTGTCTAGCCTTTCTACCTGTTCCAATGCGACAGAATCTGGGTCGTCATCACCAAAATTGTTGCCGTCAGAGAAGGTGAGCACTGTCTGTGGTGGTGTGCTTCTGCTTGGGATTGGTGTCGTCTCGTCCAATTTGAAACTGACTTTTTTCGGGCTCTTTGGCTTCAACTGACAGTGTCGGCCAGATGCGTTGCTGAAACCACTACTAGCCGAGTTTTTTAGACTAGATGCTAGTGGAGCACCAGGAGATGTCGACCGGCTGTAGCTATCTGTAGGTGAATCCCTCGATGGTGGTGAATGCTGTTTCGGTGGTGTAGCTGGGCGTGGTGATGATATCGAACTGTGTCTAGAGTAAGTATCATCCAGTAGAGGTAAATATCTAGGAGTGAAAAGTCCTGCGAGCTGAATTTCTTCTTCAAACGGGGGGCTCTTAAATTTGTGAGGCTGGGGCTCAGCATCGACGGTCGACGGAGAGGCTTCAGCTAGGTCAGTAGAGTCACTAATGGTCAGGGGATCGCCCAAATTTTGCTCATTCAACGCCATTAACGCAGCCGGTGAGGAAATTGCAAATGGAAGCTCCGTGTCAGGCTCCTCCTCGTAATGTGATGTTTCTTTCAGTATACCACTCTTGGGTTTGACTGTGGTCTGAGACTGGGTGTCATGTTTCAAATCGCCATCACGAGCCTCTTCCTGGAGCTTCTTTCTCTGCTGCTTTCTTCGTTTCCGTTCCCTCAAGCGCCTCTCGTATTCGGCATATTCATCTTCCTTGGCTAATTTGAACGCTTCAATCTCTTCGTCGATCTCTCGTCGCTTGGTCTCAAGCCTTCGCAATAGCTTAGCTTCATCCTCATCGCTTGTGGAGTCCTCGGAGGATCCCGATGGTGAATCTGTAGCGTCACCGATGGTGCCAGGGTTCACGGTCTCACTTGGGTGAGCAGCCTCAGCCTCCACCGATGCTGGTGCTACCTTTTCTGGAGAGCTCGCGGACATTACTGCTGTTGATGCTGTGAGAGCATCTGGTGGCCCACCCACCATTGTACTGGAGCTCATTTTTGCTTGCTTACGTTGTTGATGCCGCTCGTGCTGTCTCAGTGCCGAAAGTAAGTCCTCAATGGACGATGTAGTGCTGGCGATAGATGAAAAGGATCCAGTTCTTCCAGTGCGGCCAGAGGTGAGAATGGCAACAAATTCGTTATCAGAGTGGTGGTTATGCGGAGACGCAGAGGGTGAAGTGTTGCGATGATAAGAACGATGCTTTGCCGTGTCTGATGCGAGTGAAGACACCATGGGAGTAGGGAGATGGACCACTAAGTACTAGCACGCAAGCACAATGCAATCTTGTAGATAGCAATGAGCGTGACTCAACGTAACAATAAACTTTTTGTTACTGCCAATGGTTTAGTTGTAATATTTTACTTTATATATATTTTTGTTTAATTTTTAATTCTTTTTTTCTTATTTTCCTTTTTATTTTAAACAACAATTTTTCTTCCTCCTTTACCTTGATTGGAGCTAGGGGAGGCACTGGAGCGTTTGGTTGGGGCAATTAAGATTTGTGAGGAATTCTAGGTTTCCCTGTGCCAGCTGCGGGGTCGGGGGGGGGGGGGGGTGGTGGAGCACGGCGGAAAGGGAGGGGGAGGCGAGGTGAGCAGGATAGTGGGGAGGAGGACGGCGGGATGGCCACTGAGCACTGCTTCTTGGTGGAAGTGCAGCCGACGAACAGGCTCTGCATTCAGGCCGACAGGGTAGGCGCGGATAGGGCGATGGTAGCCGGTAGCAAGGCAGGACAGGGCAGGGTGTGCCGTGCAGCACTGTGGAGAGGCGGATGGGCTCGCAGGGCCGTCCGCACTGCAGGATGCTCGTATGAAGCAGCTCAATGCCTGTTGGAGGGATGCCGAAGGCGCACCGTGGGAGAGCGGGGCAGCTACTCTACAGGCGGCTCCAAGACGCTGAAGGTGGGGCGGGGATGACGCGGAAGCAAGTGGATGCCGCTCAGCGGTGCAACGGATCCCTTTGTCGTATGCGACGGCTGTGGGGATGGGGAACGACGGGAACGACGGGAACGACGCCGAAATCGAGGCATTGAAGCCACGCTTACGACACCGCAGTGAGCGCGCACTGGCTGGCTGCACCGGCAACTGCAGCGCTACGACACACCACATCCCCCAGTAAGCGCTCACGCTGGCAGCAGCCCCCCGGAGTGCTTCACGTAGGATGTTCGTCCCAGCTTAGGCCCGCAGCCGCTCCCCATCCTGCGGGCAGGAAGTAGAGGCGTCGCCACCGTACTCTGTAGCTATAGCCGGATACTGTGACCGCCACTGCACTGCAATATGGCGCAGAAAGCATGCAGAATGCACATATCCCCCCCATCGTCATTCTCAATTCCGATAGGCCACCGTCATGAAAGTTAATATCAGGCACAAAATGAAAGTTAGCTGCATATACCACACATTTGCAGCGCCAATAGTAAGGCGCAAAATCCAGCACAATGCCGGCGCAACACAGAGCGATCGATCAGGAACACTGTACTCGTACTTTACTATAGCTCGGGCATCGTGATGCTTACACTGGTTGGATGGACGTAGTAAACTCAATTGCAAGAACAAAATAAGAATGTCGGCAGAGCAACAAGCGGAACTTCGCGATGAGCTGCAAAGTGGCGCAGACCCAGTTTGCCCGTGGAAATGGCCCAGGCACAGCTTCCCTGCAGCTGTAAAGCAATTACACCTTATTAGCATACTATCGTCAGCCAACCAGCTTGCGTCCCGCTTTTGACCAACCCTATGACGCGGGTACTGCTCATGACCACAGAGCCTGCAAACAGCATATCACAAAAATAAGGCAGTCCTTGCTGACAGGCGTTCATCGGGTCAGTTGCGGGCACCGACCGCAAGAAAGCCTGTGGAAAGGTTTTTCGGCGCATAAACCCTGGTCATTTGTGCTGCCGTTGACCTGTGACTAAAGCATATGACGACTCCGCTCCTCACTTCCATCTGCTGACATGTACAGGATCGCCAACCAGACTCACAGACACGTGCCTGAATAGCTTCCATGGCAATTCAATGTTAATTGCCCCGTCTACCCTAGTCTAGTCAAAAATCTATTCTGGAGATTCATAGCTCCCCATCACCAACAGATTTGAGAACACAAACCCTAGGTCGACATTAGCCTGATTCGGCCGGCATGAATATAAACAAACGCGATTGTCGCACTGCTAAAGGGAGGAGAGGAGGCGAAAGAAAAAAGCAATGAACGCTGAAAGCAATACCTGTATCTGAGATGATTATATGAACTGTACCAAGGCCCTGGGAAAAAAGTAGTAAGCTAGCTGTCAGTAAGCTGAATTCGCCGAGGCTAATCTGACAGGTACCCGATTTAGTAGCTGTCAGCCGTATCTTATTACCTACTTACTTAGCAAGTAGATGTCCCTTCCTCCCCTTCAACTGCAATTTATCAGACTAAACTCAGACTCTTGCTTTCTACACCGCACCAACCACGAGGAGCGTGACATGAGACAAATAAGAGCCTCACCCATGACCAGGTGGCAGCCTCGTTGCCAGCTCAAGTGGCTCCAAGAGCAGTAACTCCTGCCGAATTTGTTATTTTCATAAGGCTCATGCGCATATGCAGCTGCAAGTAACATGACGCAAGCGTGACCAGGGATCTCTTTTCAAAAAGGTGTGAAAATCACTGTAGTGATTATTTGACGAGAGCACGGGCACAAGCGCCCAGATTCCTTGAGCTCAAGTAAGTTAGCAGCAAATTTTCCTTATTTTTTTTTTTTTTTTTTTTTTGTAGTCTCATGCTAGTCTTTCGAAGCAGAAGCTCGTTTTGATCATTAGGACTGATTCTCAGAGTTCCAATGGTGTCCAATTGCATGGTTCAACTGAATCCCATGACTTTCATGCAGTGTATCCGCGGCTCGACAGTAACTCCACTACAGCCTAGATATATAAGTTAGCTACTTGAGGTATCAAGTATTGTATTCCAACAGTGAGTGAATATTGTTACATATCCTAGGTGAGGGCCTTTTCGTGTTTCCGATAAAATACAATGTGGCTTAATCTTGAGGGCCAAGTATCATGGTCTTAGCATCCAAACGGGGTTCTGTCATGAGAAGGATGTCAAGCAAATCTCGAGGTGGGGAGCGATGGCTCCGTGAATGAAGGAATGTTATGATGGAGTTTTGTGATGGAATGTTGTGATGAACTACTCCATCCGGCAATCTTTAAAATGAAGTGCAGGGTACAACAGGTTGGCTGGTTGCGCTAAGGGGCCCTGCCCCTGCGCCAATCCCGCTATTTGCCCCTGCCACCACATGCAAACAATTAAGTGTCGTAGAAACCCATATCAAAGCACATTATATTTACATGGTCAAACAAACCCATTGTTAGCTGCTACGTCATCCACCAGAAAATGTCAAGAGAAACATTGTGTTTGTGTCAATCTGTCACGTGGTATGTTACCCCACTGCCAGTCAGCCGTGACAGAACCCATACGTGGAGCCTCGACAGGAATTCATTTGTAGGCCTGGAAACCAAGATGTGCCAACAACATCTTATTTTCGGCACAATAATGGATTCTTTTGCTTGCATGTCATGATAGACTTACGTCAATCCTATCACAATGTATCTGAGGGCAACTCGTGTCGACGATGGACCACGGGCGGGGACTCGGAAGCATTTAGCAACTATTCGTACAGGTATTGAGCGTATGACCACCGCAAGGGTTCATACAAGGGCATTAGTCAAGGAAAACCTGGTTCTCAATGCTGCCCTTACTACTGATAGCAATAACCCCGCTAGTTAAACCTACAAGAGCTCCCATGAGAACAACTACTTGCCTAACCCACCATACCAGTTAAGGAACTTCAACCCCAATATTCAGGGTAACACAAGCACTCGATTATCAGGTGCAATTGATCATGAATTTACAAATGTATTCAATTATGCCGTTAAGTCGTTTTGACCTAGAGCTACCATTGACTCGGCCCAGCATATTATATAAAAGTCAAGATGTATCCATTGAAAAAAATTAGTAATATAGTTATGATACATCCAAGGCCATCTGCAACACTAAGTTGAAAAATAAAAATAAAAATTCAAGGAAATGAAAATAAGTATTAAAGGGAACGTATCAATGCACCGAAACTAAAATATATATCTATACAATCCGCACAAATACTGCGATAGATACACCCCGCGTCTGGATTTCCAAAACAACGATTTGCAAAAGGGTGGAGAGGTTGTAAATCAAACGGTCTACACGCGTCTACCTACCCTACCTAAATCTGCACTGCAGATCTCACAAAGTGGGGCCAAGCCAAAGTGTCAGGGGTATGGTAAGGTTGCTGCGGTGGGGCATGCATGTATGTAACGAAATAACAAACAGGATTCGAATCGCAGTTGTACTAAGGACTGGGGTTGGAAATGGAGTGGGTAAGGTGGCCGCAAGGCTGGGGAGGAACGCAAGAAATGTCTGGCAATAACCGTAGGGTGAGACAATTAGGTATTTGTAGATCTATATAGTCAAATTCTGCATCAATGAAACGATGGAGTGGAGTTAAAGTGGGGATGTTTTTCCTATGCTGGGGGAAAAAAGGAAACAAAACTTGAATTACATGAGTGGAGTGAATTGTCATTGGAAACGGCTGAGGCAGAACGACAAGCCTGAAGTAGTAAGATACTTTAGCAAAGATAGCTGCAAGACCAATCAGCCCGGGGGCGATGTAAGATGATGGTGTAGAGACTTAGGAGGTACAAGTTGCTTGCATGTGATTCTTCGACGTTGGGATGTGGAGTGGAGATGACTGGGAGAGAAAGTGGGTAGAAGGACCAGGACGTGAAATGGTAATGTTTGGATCGCATCTTCATACCACACCGAGTGTTCTCGTCCCTTCACTTCTTGGCAATTTCGCATACTGGTACAATAGCCATGATAAGATGTCAATTGCGGGAGAAGTAATGGGAGCAAGCAGCGCACATGTTGGCAAGACACAGCAGAAGCTAAGCAATAACAGCCAAAAATTTTTGCATAACGCCAAGTCCACACTTTCTGACACCTAGCACCTACATATACACATCCAACGCCTGACGCCAAATCTCAGTGCAATATATCAGAGCCAAACGATATCAAAGTCTCAAGCAAATCCTACAAACCAAACTGTAGAGAAAAAATAACAAAATTTGCTTAAGAGCTCCAGCTGACAGTGATATATTGCAAGATCATGAAAATTGGTGGATAGGCTTAGGTCTGCGAAAGGGGTATGTTAGTGCTAAGAGCATATGAGGTGTTCCGATATGCAAAGTATGTTTTTCCGGCTAGCGCAGGTATTGCATTAGCTTATTTCCCGTCCTATGAAGGCGGGTGCCTTTGGGTGACATTTATGTCGGGTGCATTGGTGTTCATGACATCGTAATTGAGCCGATGAGTTTCCAGGTGGGGTAAGAGGGCGCGACTGAGAAGGCGGTAACTGTTCATGTTCAACCTTCGCTGGTCTCCTGCTGTTAAGTGGTGCCCTTGTGAGAATGTTACCAGCTATGAATAACGAATAATATAGTCTTCGTAAATGGAAGACAATAACAATAAGAAATAGCAAAAAATAAAACTCCGGCCTCAAAAGGAAGCAAACTGTACATTAATCCAAAGGAAACATATAAGTTCATGAGAAAAAAAGAATGAATGAAAGGAATTACGTCATAGCGGTGGTTGAAAAGTACAAGTAAGGATAAACGAAGCTGCAAAAAACCCATCCAACCTTGCCCATAGCCCAAGGCGTGGAACACGTCAAGAAAGCGGGGATAATGCAGTAGAGGAAAAAAGAGGCCAAAAAGAAAAGAACTGAAACTAGGCATCATAAATAACTACCTTTATGGAATCGACCTAATCCTGTGAAATGAAAATAAACAAGCAGATGAACTTTTTTTTTTTTCAAGGTTGATATGTAGAAATAACAACCGCAAGATTTCAGAACAGGAAATCTTCCAGATTCGAACTATACAGCCGCCGTCATCACCATATGATGAAAGTGAAGAAGACCCGTTGGGAACAAGGAAAAGCAGGACAAGAATAAAACACAGAACCCCATAAACCATGCAATGTACGACACACACACACACACACACACACACAAAAACAAAAACAAAAAAAAAAAAAAAAAAAAAAAAAAAAAAAAAAAAAAAAACCTAAAGCCCCAATCTCCCACCTTTATAAGTCTAAAATTTTCGTAACACTCCCTCTCGGCCATCTACTTCCGGAATAACCCACCGCCTGTATCGTATAAATTTCGGTCGCTTGCTTAAACGGTAAAGAAACTGATCGAAAGAAAAGTAAACAAATGAGTGTTGCTGGCTAAGCCTTATAAGCTGGAGGGGCTTCAGGGTCCAACATATGTCTACCCCGTTCTCTCTCCTTCTCCGATTCTCTTTCCTTTTCCCGAGCCTGCAATCTGGCTACCTCGCCCGCAAGTTTCATCAACACTGCTTGCTCCAAAATGCTTCCGCTCAACGATCCATTGCCTACCATTGAAGCAAGATTAAGCCATGGATTTGGCGGCAGGGACATTGGAGGTTGTTCGTGCGCAGAATGTGGGTGAAGTCGGCACCTACACTCGTGCGCAGGTGAATCCTTGGATGGCGTAGCTGGAACAGTATCCCTGGAGATTCTGTGTACTCCCGACGAAGTCGTGGATGGAACAGGGCTTGGATTCATCGAATGTGCTCTCGAAGAAGGACCAGTAGAATCCACAGATATATCTCTCATCATAGGAGGAGCAGCCAGGTGTGGATTTATCGAAGGTGGGCTAAGTAGTGATCCAGACCGTCGCATACAGGCCGCACCACTCCTTGTCTGAGCTTGGTAATGCTGCTCAGCAAGTTCATCCTCTTCCATAACAACGGATCCATCCATGCTTCCATCTCCAGTAGAGGCGTAGTCGTCAGAGTATACTGAAGTAGGCGCCGTAGACCCTGTAAGATCAGTAATACTCTCTGAAGCCACTGAAGATGAATCCGCAGTCTCGGCTCCAGTCTTCTTCCTCAAATTGACAATCCTGTGCTTCTTCTTCCTTCCCCTGCCAAGCCTTCCAGCCGCGACACTGCTTCCACTTCCCGTGCTGAGGCTAGGAACAGACATACTAGATGAGTTTGACGACAATGAGGGCCTTCCATGCCCACCATTTACCGAAATAGCATCCCCAGAGTCGTTAAAGGTATATGTTGTAGTTCCTCCACCCGCAGGGGTTCCAGGTGGCTCGGTCCATCCTAGTCCACCGTTACTCCATGCCGGCACCGCTGATGGTGCTGCCCATGCTCTGAAAACCACCTCTTTCACAGCAGGGCTAACAACACTTAGCGTCTTTTGTGAACTAAATAATGTCTCAAGCTGTTCCATATGCTTCTGAGAGAACTGTGGCTCGTTCGGTTCCTCGGGGCTTGGGGCTAATGGATTTATATATGGTGATGCCGTGGCTTCATCATCCGGCTCTCCTGACGAAGAGTGGCCTCCATGTGCTGTATTTTGAATACTTACTCCCGCTGCATTACTCTCCGCCTCTAACGAAGCTGCATATTCTGGATTAAACCATTTTAGACTTAGCCGATGTATTCCCACAGGAAGTTCCTCTTGAAACAATCCACGCACAACACGTTCAATTTCTTTCTGTAAGTAGTCCTTAATGAATGGTATACTATCAAACGTAGATGATACTCTCAGAGACTCAAGGGGATCGTTACGAAAAACTAAAGTAATTCCCTTGGCCTTTGAGAAAACAAGAATGACAAACCCAGACAGGCGGAATTGGGATAAGGTGATTTGCAGTGGGATTGTTAGAGGGGCAGACGCAGCTAGTGGACAGGGGGATGTAAAAGATGGCGTCGTCGAGAGGTAGGTCGAAAGAGGATTGGCCTATTGACATCATGCAATTCGTCAGCGGGTAGAAAATATATTATGGAGTGCCGAAACCCCCACGCGCTGCAAGCCCCCCACACCATTTGTCGCAACTGGAAAAAAAAGTACACTAAGAACAGCCCCGCCAATCTGTGACTTTGCACCGGAAAAAAAAAGTTACTTCCAGAACGAATCCACCAGAATGTAAATGTCTGAACAGAAATAACGGACGAAGGGTAGGAAACATTCCACAACCTACCTGTACTTTGGTCTTCAACGTCAACTCCGCATCCCCTCCGTAGCTAACTTTGAAGATGCCGCGAAATCTATCCTCAGCGAGGTCCCCAATTTCAAGGATCTCCAATTCTGGTGCAGTGCTACCCAAATTTAATTCCTCCACAATGATGTCGTCCACGATTATAGGAGGTTTTGGGGCCTTATTCAGTGCCGCCGTTAAGAGATCCTTGGCCCGAGTGTAAAATTCAGAAGACGTTGTAGAGAGGGGTGTCCAGTTGAAGTTAAACGCCATGTTGGAAATGTAAGCCTACGACTGATAACCAACGAGTAGCGAGTGACAACGGGAGATGAGCGAGCGAAGCGAGACTACCTGGCCGCCTGATGCTGACACTGGTACTGCCCGGGCCTGTCTTTTGATGTTGCAATTTATCGGTATAACTCAGTAGAATCTTAGGTGATTGTAGTAGCGGAGAGTAGTGGTGATGGTTTCGAAGTCAGAAGGAAGTGGTTTCGAAGTCAGAAGGAAGGTGGGCCGGGGCTTATTCCTTCTGCTCGTGGGGTATCATCTGTGCCCCTCCTCGCTTGTGATGTGGTAGGGGGACAAGTGCTGGTTCGTCAGAGCGTACTTTGTCCAAGAATGTGCCGTCGACAACTCGGGAGGGGTGTGCGTATGTGCGTATGTGGTTGTGCGGATGTCACTTCACTGGCGACGGGCGGAGTGGTTGCGTGATATAGTCGCGTGCGTAAGGACCCACAGAATCCACTGCCGCAGTCTCGAGCTGGGGTATCCACCGCCTAGCAGCGTTCCTTGGAAAATTGTAATATCGCCTGGGATAACACTGCTGATCGAACTATGCACCCCTCCAACGCCCCTCACAGGACCTGTGGCACCCTTGCAATTATTCACACTGCCTGGGCTGTAGTAGGTAATAGGGTACCTCCCTCTCTGCCTGTCAGACTGTTCACGATAGGCCACGAACACTAAGGCGACCTTCTGGCTGGTGATGAAAGGACTGTGGGACGATGGACGAGGGGTGCTGCAGCTCCTGAGCAAGCAAGCGAAAGGAGGGGCTCAGATTACAGAGGGAGGAGGAGTAGAGGAGAGGGGATGGTGGTGCGTGTGGTGATGATAGAGTAAGTTTGGCGGGCGCCAACAGTAGCTGTTTGCTTCTCACAGGTCACGAATGTTACTCTGAGTTTAGGCTGGAGAAGAGCTTAGTCTGAATTGATAAAAAATTGAAATGAGCATTCATTAATCTCACTTGTAACTTTGCTGCTGTGATCATGTCCTGCTTGATCCTGCGCTCTAACCTAATAAATTTCGTGCCCTGGCCGTCTCGTAATTCCCCTTTTCCCAGCTCGAGAATTCTCGTGTATTGGTCTGATATTGCCACCTTCGGTTATGCTATGCCTGCTTACAATTTCTTTTTTGTGCTTCGTTTTTCTGGCCAATCCGTTTTCCTGACCATTCCTGTTGCCCGACCCAAGATTTGCATGCCCACTCATCACTGCCATCACTGCCAGAACTGCCAGATCCAGGGTTTCTTTGGTCTGGCTGGGCGCAGGCTTGCGCATCCTTTCCATCTCGCCACCCAATCATACCCTGCCGTATGCCCAGACAACTTTTCTTTAGCAAAAACAGTCTGCGCCCAATCTCCGGTTCATGCGTTCCCACACTTCCATAAGGCAGCTTAGCCGAAGAAAATTCTTCGGAGCAGCCCCTGTCAAATAGTGACGCATGAAGGCCCCGTCTACGGTTTCCTCTGCCGTAGTTCATCTCTTTCATCCGCCCACCGGTCATCTAGAATAGCTATCCATTATACCCCCAAAGATCCCACTCTAGTAGACGGGAACTGTTTAATTTAAACTGGGGCAGAGCTGCAAACAGATTTTGGCGCCGGGCATGGAGAAACATAAAATGTCATGTGATGGTATTGCACAAACTCGAAACCGGACTGGTGATTCAGAGGAGATCCATGAACTTCAAATTGAAATTGAAAACTTTCGTGTTAGACTCCCTGTAGGAGAATTCCTAAGCAGTGAGATGTCAATAAGGAATCGTAGCTGTCATGAAATCACAGACAAGCATTGGTCGGCGCATGCGATCCTGTAGCAATGCCGGTGTTTGCTTATGAGATAAACATCACTCAACCACTGAGATCTCATTACAAGGTGCAGGATGGTGCATCTGCTTGGATTTGCCATGGTAAGTTCTCAACTGTGTATATTGACTGTGTATATTTTCCTAGCACCATTCACCAGATTGCCTCTTTAGCCAGGTCGAACGATCCACCAGCTCTCTCACACGGGCACGAGATGTTTCAAAGGGTGCTATTTGATGCACTTTCTAACAATTTGTGGCAACAGAACAACATATAACCACAGCCCGCCCCTGCGTCGTACATTATAATCTCTTTAACCAGGAGATCATCTCGATTGTTACGCTTACGCGTGCCGTTGGCCTTTCAAGTGGTATTTGATAGCATGGCGGGTCTCTGCGACGTCAGCAGCCAAATCTTTTGGAACCGCAAGCTCAACCCGATCGCCTCACAATCCCAGTTCGTAATGCCTCGGGCCGGGATGCAAATTATGGGCCGATCAGGGTCCCCAAACTTCGGTATACAGCCAAATACTCGCCTCCCTCATATATCTTGCAGCACACATCGCCTCGGTACCAGCAATTAATATCTAATTATCGACCCTGCCTGCAGTCATATGCACTTACCTGCGCCGGCACGGATACCCATATTCCCGTCAACTTCTACTAGTACAAGGATGACTTCCCATCGGCCCAGACGACCAGACCCAGAACGATCTAACCAGAAAAAAATTTCGACCCCTCTCCCAAACTTCTTGAATTTAGCAGACCCCTCCCCCTCCACTAGCATAGATTGCAAAACTCCAGAAAAATCGTTTCCAGACCAACATACTAGTAAAAAAGGGGTTAGGTAACGTAGCATAAAGAAAACAATGCTGCCAACAGCAAAATTTCTGCATATGGCAAAATATTTTATGCAGGAATTGAGCATAAAACTTCCCTTCAGTTGTTTGTTTACGATGTATTATTGCTTTTTAGTTGAGCAACAAAACAAAAGCAGTTTCACATTGACTTGAGAGAGCCTACTGTAATTCTACTACACTAGGGAGAGCTGGTGCAAGTCAAAGAGTTGCAAAACGTAGCATTCAAATTTGCTCTTTCGGGGTAAATTTTTGGTGCCGCGAAGTGACTAGGTGAACGAAGCACGAGCTTCTGGGAAACTTGGGCTGCGCCCATGGGAAGTCACCCATTGACCTTAGTGCAAGTTGATCAGCTAACACCCTTCTACTGAAGCCCCCAACCTGGACTGAGGTGCCATACATATGCACCAAGGCCGGAGTGAATCTCATCTCCTATTGGCTACTCATGCAATTCATGTGTGGGGTACATTTTTGGATTCTCGTGACAATCTCTTATTTTCTATTTTCTATTTTCTATTTTCTGGCAATGCCGCTCGCCTTATCTGATTCTTTTCCGGTCTTGGTTCATTGGCAAGGTATGATAATAAATTACATAACATACAATTGAAACTTCTACATCTTGGACAACTCAAGGAAATCCCGAATTCCTGGGCACGATGGCAGATGGATAATAATAGTCAACAATTATTATGATAACCATTGGCTTGAGGCTGCGTGTATGAAATGGTAGGAGTATTCAAAGTTGACTTTAACGATGTTTTCCCACAGCATTATCTCAATACCCATAACAGCTAAGTAGTATAGATCGATAGAGGAACTTTGGGCCCTATTAATTTCATTGGTGTGGAAACTATGAATAAGCGGATAATTGAGTTCAACAAAATTGTTAAAGTCAACTTTACCTCTCTACTGGTTTTAGTGAATTTACTAAATGTAAGACTTGACAATCCGTTGTACAGTCACAGTTAACAAACTGAACAACTTGGCAGTAACTGGCCAGTGATCATATACAGTCTTACATCAAGAGTAGTCAATTTTGAATCCTTCATATTATTCTCTGCTGACTAGTCCCAACGATTAGCCTGGTTCCCAACGATGTGCAGTACTTCAATCATAATTAATGTTCGTAGATAATCCGTCAGATTACACTATTTAGCTACCATTACCCTCATACCATCTTCAGTCGCTACAGCAAATAAAACACATCATGACATGAATAAACAAGGGAGAAAAAAAAGGAATACTTATCATAACAAGAAACTAAATCTGTACCTGGGTAAACATCTTAAACAAATAAAGCTCAACCAAGGTTCCATAATACATGACTTTCTTAAACGTCAATCCTTTTGTCTCAATCGACGAGAATCCATTCCCAGCATAATAAAGACCCTTTATGACTAGCCATGGAGGTCCCCGTGAGCCATAGATATATAACCCAGAGCTCTGTTCGTATATGTCGTTTCTCAAATTCTGTCGCAACGAATAAGGGGAAGAAGAAATGAGGGAAATAAAAAATCACAAAGAACAGGCAAAATCCATACCATCTCACAACTCGTCCTTTATCTCCTGATATTTCTCCTTCACTTTCTCTGTCGCACTACTCATTGCCTCGCTCACTTCCTCCGCCACATTCTTAGCACCATCCACAACGTTCTCAACCTTCTCTTGAGAAACGGCCTTGCTGTCCTCATACAACTTTCTCAACTTCGCACTTGCACTTTCAACTGCCTCCGTCAACCGCACCTGCGCAGACTCGACCACAGAAGCATAATACTTCTCCTCCTTTCCGTACAGTGCATCCGACACCGCTGCCTTCGCATTTTGGTATTTCTCATCAATAATGCTCGTTGCGGCATCTACACTCTCTGCAATTGCACTTGTAGCCCTCTCCATGGGCCCTTTTGGTGTCCCATAGACAGCAATGCTAATCTCAGCAGAAGCAGACTTTGCTACCTCTGAGATCTTGTTAAGAGCAGCGTCGACCGCACCGGTTTCTCTTCCGTAGATAGCGTCCGACACTTTGCTCTGAGCGGATGCATAGGCTTCCTCCACAGCGCTCGTGGCCTTCTCAATTGTACCCTTCTCTCGCCCGTAGACTTGTTGGCTAGCAACGTCAACAATATCCTGCAGATTTTGATTCGCAGAGGACAAGATGCTCTCTACAGCCGGAGGGGAGGTCATAAGGCTAGCCACAACGCTCGAAGCAGTGTCGTATTTTTCCTCAGCAACATTCTTAACGGTCTGAGCCTGGTCGCTTATAATAGACTTGATGGAGTCCACTGCTTCCCCGCCCGGGAAGCAATTGATTCCGCGATTGGTTGGGGTGTACCATAGATATTCTCGGAAACAACCTCCTGTGCATCAGAGAGTTTCTCAGACACTACAGAAGCAACACTCTCAACCGACCCTGTTGATGTCCCAATGACAGCAGCTGAGGCCCGACTGACAAGACTGGAGTAACCCTGCTGACCAGCACTGACCGCGGCCGTGTACTTCTCAGAAGCTACTGACATGATACTTTCATGAGTAGGCTGGGCAGTTCCATATACCGCGGAAGACGCAGAATCGAGAATGAGGCTATATTTCTCTTGCGCAAGCTCTAAGGCAGCACTGTATTGTGCCGATGCAGCGGACATAATTGATTCATGGGCTGGCTGAGGCTCTCCGTGCACGGCAGCATCAAGATCGTGAATTACTTGCTGGTAGGCGTTTGCTGCCTTCTTGACAGCTTCCTGATACTCATGATACGCCCTCTCTGACCATGGCTCAGGAGCCGGCGTAGCATAAATGATACTGGAAGCCGCTGCAACTGCTGCGCTATATTTATCCGTGGCAATTCTGAATAGAGCTTCCCCTTGCGGTTGAGGAGTACCATAGAGAGCTCTAGAGGCTGCATTGTAGGCCGAATTGTAGAGATCGCTAGCAATGGAGGTGATAGAATCTCCTACTGGCTGGGTAGTTTTGGTGCCATAAATTGCCTCAGAAACGGCCCTTGATATATGCTCCTTCGTATCCTCCAAAGAATCACCTATTTTGTTAGTTAATGTATCTTCGAACACGCCATCATCCTCATAATTAATTTGCTGTTCCCCAACAACAGCAGCATCGGCTTTTCCAACGACTTCAAGTTGACTTCGAATTTCTCCTGTAGTATCAACTTCTTTCGTTAGAACTTTAGGATTCTCTGACTCTCCCTGGTTTAAATCTGCCGGAGAGGCCCCAAACAGGTACTTATCCGAGAAATCCTCGGAATAATCGTTAAGTTCAATTTTCTTCTTTGCAACCCTCTTAACCCTAGCCAACTCTGCTGCAGCTGCCTTAGCTTTTGCAACTGCACCGCCTTCCCAGAAATCCCCCTCTGCCCAGTTGGTGACCTCAATCAAGTCCTTGTTTTTCTCTGAAGCCTGTATAACCCTAGCCCGAATGCCTGAGAATTCCTTTTTCAGGTCTTGGTATCTGGCCCAGTCTTTGTATGTTACTCCTTCAGCCTCCCAAGCCCATTTCATTCCCAATTCCTGGATTCCGCTATCAATGAGAGCGTCAACCTTCTCTACATGGGTATCAACTTCAGCAGCAACTTCATCATGCACAGACGCTAGAAATTTCTGAGAGTCCCATCTCATTTCCTGGACTGTGTCCTTTATAAGAGTACCAACTTTTCCTGTAGCCTCGAATAATTTATCAAATGCTTCTAGCTTATTCTTTGACGTTTCCTCAGCACTGTGGTCCGGTTTATAGTATTTAGCGAGATTCATGATGGTGGCCTTCAGACCGCGGAACTCATTGTCGATTAGTTTGTCCAGCTTTTTCATCTGCTCCTCAACATTCTTCTTGTTTGACTCCATAGCAGAAGCAGCAATTTTCTCTATGTGAGCATTTAAGCTCGTAATCGCCTCATCTGCATGTTTTCCGAATTTCTCCGTATAGGTAGCAAGATCTTCCTCAATTTGTTTTCGGGCAGCGGCTCGAGCGGCTTGCATTTCCGGCGTTTCCTGCTTTAATAGGATTTCCGGTTCCACCTCCTCAGGATAGTTAGAATGGTCAAGATCGGGCTGTGCATGAGAGAAGGAAGAATTTCTGTGAAGAAGATTTAGCAACAATATTTTGGAAAATTTTTGCGTATAACGGGAGACCTACTCACGACTAGAACTCCCAGAGGTCAGTCTCTCCCTTATTCTCTCAACCTGAACTTCCACATATTCTTTCCATATATCACTGATTCCACTGAACACGTTCTTTTCCAACCACTCACTGCTCACCTTGATCCCATCTTTGAAATGAGGGCCAAGAACCACAACGGCTACATATTTTCCGTTTTCGTAAACTCGATGAACATATGGAGTTACCTGCTTATAAGCCGGTACAAGATAAACGTTGTAGATGCCTTCTGCATGACCTCTAGCCTGTGCCCAGTATGGAGATGATGCTGCATCATGACAGAACTTCAATGCCTTATCTGAGTGTGCAGCGAGATGCTTGTCGTAAAACTGATTTAAGCGGGTAGTGGCTTTAGAAACATGTGGCTGCAGCTTCTCCTTGTACTTCTTCTCAATAATCGACTTTACTTTTTGCAATGGAGGTTGTGCATACATCTCGTAACGAGCTGATGCGGCTTCAAATGCAGGATAGAAGTAAGCTTCATTGGCGTGAGAGATGAATGGGGTCAGTCTTTCCACGTATGGAGACGCATAGGCCTGATAGTAGGGTTGTAAATACGGAGTGACGACTTGATGGGCTGTGCTATATCCGTGACAGATGGTTGGTGATGATGGGTCCGGAATCGTAGGACACCGGAAAAGCACAGTGAATATAGTGTACCATGCTAGCAATCGTGCCAACCAGACTACTAGCAATCTGGAAAAGGAGTGAGTATTCTCGTTCAGTATAATTTTATTGGAGACCTCAATTGCAGAATATAAGCAGTGAAACTCACCGGCCAACAAGGCTAAAAGCTGTGGCCTTAGTGTCCTTGACATAAAATTTCTCGTGAGATATATGTGGCTTCACTTGCCTGCTCTGAGATTGCGGCGAGCCTTTTTGTGAGGCAGGCGTATCTGGTGCTTCCGTAACGGTGTCATTGGCGACCAAAGGATTCGGAGCCGCCTTCTTCCTTCGAGAACTCTTCGACCCGCCCATATCGGAAGCGTGTAAGGGATTGTCCTGGTCGCCGGCGTTTACTTCGTATTTGCTCGGATTGGCCTCACTATGAGTGTGTTGAATACCTTGCAATTGATGGGTATACGAGACTGACGGCGAGGCGTTTGATAGTGTCCGACTAGATTTGTCGGAGCGAGGTCCATTGGACTTAGGAACAGGTTGCCAGAAGAACAGCGAATGCAACATGGTTCACTAGGTAAGATCTTTTATCATGCAAACCAATACACGTGAGGAAGGTGGCTGCTGTCGCAAGATAGTAAGTGGAAAACACAGAAGATCCTTGCACAAATCAATGGACAGAATTAGGGGACTATATATGTGGGAAAAATGGTGGTGAGACGAACCTCCAAGTGTCCAGTCGAGCTATTCCACGACCCAGAACTTGCGAGGCAGTTCTTGTGATACACTTGTCAATTTACCAGTTGCATTATTACAGTCGACTCCTACCAATTGTAGCAAGGAGTATCGCAAAAAACAGAATGACGACTATGGAGGTGGTACTACGCTATGCGTTCGAGGCTTTAGCGAATATCGATCAAGAAACTTGTTTTGTGTCCTTGCAAAAACTGGCGAACGAGGACTTTATGATAGCTAAGATACATCCCCAATTAGTGTGGCATGGCTTGTCTGATGAAATCCTCTCGGCACTGGAAACCCTCCTGTTCTTCTATCCTTGCAGCCTTAGGTACTTGTAGTTCGGCCGCGGGCTACTTGATTTAGTCTTGTAACCAGCACTTGAACATTGCGAGCGCAATGGAAGATGGCACGAATCGATCAAGAAGAACTGTAGGACCTATGGACAAGGGCCAACGATACTCCAAGGCCAGGTTTAGCAAGTAGGTCTCATGCTGCCAAGAAGAAAGCTCCGTGTGATTTACCGGTATTCACGTTAACTGTTAGCATCGTGATATGTCTCAACTTGCTTCATTAATTGCATGTGGTATGCATGGTATATCGGGTCAGAAGCAATTATATATAGTACTGTTCTCATTCCGAGTCCTAATCGGAGCGTGATTTTGAGAGCAATATTACGTTTTTAAGCTTGAGCATCAGATGAGAATAGAACTAAGGCTTAACTTTAAGAAGTGGCTACCTGTTTGTTTCCATCTTTCGATGCACATGAATGGAAGTCCTTTAAAGGCTTTTCTTACTTGAGCACAAAACCTATTTAATTTCAAGAGCGCTAGTAGGATTATAGTTACTGAGTGCACAAGCTTTGGGCTCTGCATGTACCTGAAGTGGCCCAGCTAGGGTATTTGAGAACGGGCGTTGTAGATATCGAGTTGAGAATTGGAATCCAAGCTTCAATGTAATGGGTTGAGCTGAGGTTCTGTTCACATAGATCTGTAGCCGAGAGAAAATACCTTCAAACTGTCGTGAGGAACACGAAGACTAATGGTGGAGTCTGATACGAAGTTCCAGGCTTACTTCTTACTTGATGGCTACGGTTTGTTAGTCTGGCTGGTTATGTCACATTATTGAAATTGTATCATAGTACTTACCTAGCGGCTAATTTCATGCCATAGCTCGATACTACTTAGACTTTTTATCATAGGTCGGGTGTTTCTACAGACGTAAAAAAATCCTGATTACGACGAACCAGACAAAGTCATGGCAGTACCCAAGTTTGAAACCAGTGTGGGCAGGAAATGCTTAGCACTTTGTAGCTTGTAGAACAAAATTATGAGTCTAGGAAACAGAATATAGGGTCTGGTGATTGAGAGTTCACTCGTATTCAAGATATACACTAATACTAGTCTCGTAACCAGACTACACAAGTACTAGAGCTTACGTAACTCTTGAATATTAGGTCAATATATGCTAGTTCTCGGCGTCCAGTATGCATGTACGATTAAATCAATAGTATTTTAGTTGAATAAGCATATATTTATTATAAAGAATATATATATTTATACTAAATTTAAACAAATAGAATCTATATAAATCTATAGTATATTGCAAATAATAGTATTTAAAGAGCTAATATACTATAGATATATAATATATAAATAAAAGTTTTTAAAATTATATAGTATAAGAAAAAGTATTTTATTAAACTTTAGAATTATAAAATATATATTTAAAGAACTTTTAATAAAAATTATACTAATTTAATTAAAGTATATTTTATTAAATTTAGAAAAAGATTTAAATTTTTTAAATATTATATAAATTTAAAAACTTTTATATATATACTACTAGTATATATAAAAAATAAATTAATAAAATATATTATATAAAAAAATATTTTAAATTATAAAAATACTACTATATTTATATAATAAAATAATATTAAATTATATTAAATTATATTTAATATAGTTTAATTTATAATATTAGAAATTAATAATTAATATAAAATTTATTAATAACTATAACTTAATATAAATTAAGATAAAAATATTATAAATTTATATTATTTAAAATATTCAATTATTTTATAATAAGATTTTTATATATTATAAAACTAAAAAATTTATTAATAAAGTTTTTTTTATTTTTTAAAAAAATATAAAAATATCAATAATTATTTTTATATATAATATAAAGTAATTTTTATAAATAAATATTTTTATTATATCTTAATATAGTTTTATAAAATTTATTTTATAATAAAATTAAAAATAAAATAAAATAATATAAAATATAATTATATAAAGTAATTATATAAAATAATTATATAAAATAGTTAAAAAATATATAAAACTATAAATATATATATATATATTATTTTTTTTATTAAAAGTTTTATTAAATATTATTAATTAATTAATTATTATTTATTTTTAAATTTTTAAATTTTTAATAAAAAAATAAAAACTATTTTATAGTTATATAATTAATAAAGTTATAATAATTTATATAATTATAATAAAAATATAATTAAAATAAGTATATAAATATTAAAAACTATACTATTATAAAAGCTATATTATACTAATATAAAAATAATATTATAATATAGAAGTAATATTATAATTATACTATTAGAGTAGATATAGTTATATTTTTAAATAAATTATTTATACTAATTATTTAATAGTTTTTTATTATAAAATAATTATATAATTTGAATATATTTTTTGTATAATAATTTATTTCTAATACTAACGAAAATTCACGTATTACGGTAATTAAAAATGGGGTTATTTTATATAATAGTTTATAGTACGTCCTTAAAGCATGGGAATTGCCAGTGCCAAGTTGGGTTTGAAGCTCCGAGCATGGGGATGCACGTGACATTGACGCCCATCGCCGCCTCACAGCTGTGTCCCTCGCCCATCGGTGCCAGTGTCTCTTGGCTCACGGCCATCTATATGTATTAGCAACAACCCCCCAAAACTCAACAAGGACCAACTCACCAACACCGCGAAGGGGACTGACACATAAGCCGACATCCCAATTCAGGTACAGCTTCCTAATAATCCAGTTGTGCATTTCTCTCGGTGAATTCGATGAGTTCCGTGTGAACACCCAACGCCGCTAGTTTCTTGAAAGACAAGCTCACCCAGGCCTTGAGGCCCTGGCCTCTTCTCTGCTATTCCTGGCACTTCATCTATCTGCACCATTTGTTCTCGGCTTATCCAAGACAAACTTTTACCCAATCTCCTCATTCCTCACGATGGCTAGTTCCTCATCCAACACACCTCTTGTGGATATCATGAACGACCCTGCTTATATCCCTCAAAAGTCGTCCTCAGATACAGGAACTGAGGTGGAAATCTATTGTCGAATATGCCGTTCCGAGGCATCGCCCGAAGAGCAGCTATTCCACCCATGTAAATGCAGCGGGAGCATCAAGTTTGTTCATCAGGATTGGTAAGGTTGATCTTTAGCTTTCAAGTGTTGAATTATTATGTTCTGACATGAATTAGCTTGATGGAATGGTTACAGCATTCGCAGAAGAAATATTGCGAATTATGTAAAACGCCTTTTCAATTTACAAAGCGTAAGTTGTCTCCAATAGTACTCTTTTTCCATTATTAACAGTGGTTCTGAGCAGTTTATGACCCAAAAATGCCCAAAAACTTACCCCCTCTATTGTTCATATCACGAGCGTCAAAGCACATTGCACATACAATCTTACTATGGCTACGATTCCTCCTAGTTTGCTTTGTATGGCTGGGGATGTTGCCATGGTTTGTGCGCTGGATGTGGAGGTTTTGGTTTTGGTTAGGAGATGGTGGCTGGGCCTGGTGGAAAAGGCGGCCATATTTTATTGAAAGCGTACTCACAGAAAATGCTACATTTCCAGAGAACATCAGTAGTATTGTTCTAGGAAATGAAACTACGAGCCCGCTGGAGGATACCAAGGGAGAACTCACTAGTGGGCGGCTATTCGCTAACATTACGGGAAGCACAACTTTGAAGTATGTTTTCTCTTTTAATAAGCCTTTCCCTTGTTGGCGACAATTGTTAACAGTTGTCTTATAATGTAGCAAAATCTTCCTTGATACGCTTGAAGGTCAAATACTCACGGCACTCATTGTTGTTACCTTTGTCATGATATTCCTGATTAGAGAGTGGGTAGTTCAGCAGCAACCGGGTCTTGCGCTGGCTGGTGATGCTGGAGGTATCGAAAATCTAGCAGATATTCCGCCGATACCTGAACCTGCTGGAGAAGGTGAAGTGGACAATGAGCAGGAGGATGAACAGGACGACAGCGAGGATCCAGGGATTGATCCACATCAACTTGATGCTGCATTCGGGAGAATAAGGTCTGGGTTCAATGATGAAGCATCTGATGAAGAGCAGCCACCAGCTCCAGTATCAGCTTCTCCTTCACCCCGCCCAAGAGTATATGCTCCTCTTCGCAAACGCAGAGCCTTCCCACCTGCAGAGGAAGGGGATGAAATTACTCGTCCGACAGGCTCTGGGTCAGCTTTCAGTGGGCAAGGCATAATGTTAGGAGGCTCAGGCGTTACATCAAGTCTCCAATTGAATCAGAATAACCCACGCAGACCCCAAGCAAATCGAGAGATCATTGCTCAGGCTACTGAGTTTCGCAGACAAATCGAGGAGCGTCTCGCTACACCCTATATGGAGCAGTTGGTGTCGTCATCGGCAACGATACCCCAGATGAGATCTTCTACAAGAAATGAAATTATGGATGACGATTCCGATTGGGAGGATGAAGATGAGGAAGGGACTAATAACACTCAGAACATACATGATCGTAATGCCAATAAGCCATTCTTCTCCTCATCGTTCTCACCTTCTCCATTTGAATCTCGATCTCCTGTGCCTGAGTCTGCTTCAAAGAACATATTGGACCTCGACCGCAAACCAAATTCAGAATCTCTGTCATGGACCCACAGACCTGACCAGAATCAACCGAGACTATTTATGGGATCAAGTCAACCCGCAAACTCATTTGGATCATGGGATTCAACAGCAGCGCCAGCTTTTGGTAAGCCATTTCAGTTTAGCGGTGCCGAATCTCGTTTGACTCAGGAAACAGAAACTCCAGTGCTGTTCGCTCAAAATAGAGTCACTTCACCTTGGCAGGCCGGGGGGTATCGGAGAGCCTCTGGTCAACATCCGATACAGGTATCAGTGATAAAGGCAAGGGCAAGGAGGTTGATACACAGACAACGAATTCAGACCAAACTGGACAATTCTCGAGCTCGAAAGCTGTTCACACAACTCCCAAGGTAGTTACGGCAGTTGATGACGCTGGAGCTGGGCCTTCATCGATCAGCACCTCAAGAAAGGAAGCTATGGAAGCGGTCACAGGGCTGACGCAAGTCGAGAAGAAGGTCCAATGGGATTGGACTGGAAATCGCCTGATACCGGATTCCGAAGTTGAATCAGATGGCGGGGTTCATGACGATTTCGAAAGCGAAATCAAATCGTCAGTGCCGTTGCATGCTTCACAAACAACTGAAGTAATTGCACCGAATGTTGAGAGCGATGTTGCCGCACCGGAAGTAGTCCCACCTGCCCGAGACCAGGCTCGCCCTCAGCGAAATGGCTGGCTAGATTGGTTCATGGCAGATCTCCCCCCAGTTGACAGAGAGGCTGTAATTAATGATAACAGAGGACAAAATAATCAAGCAGGGAGGCCACAGGCTGCACCAGAAGATGTCTTTGCGAATGATGATGATAACCACAATGGTAATGATTGGAACGGTCTGAACAACCCTCCAGCACAAGTTGGAGGAGTGGTTGACATTGATGAGAACCTCAATGAGAACGGGGCAGAGGCTGCAGTTGCTCCTGTGGACATTGATGAAGGGGATGACTTCGATGGAATTATGGAATTAATTGGGATGAGAGGCCCCATATTCGGATTAATACAAAACGCAGTGATCAGCATAATTCTGATCTCTGCAGCTGTCATGCTCGGTGTCGCTATTCCCTATATCTGGGGCAGGATCTTACTGACCGTTTTGGCTCATCCAATCTTATTCACCGTGGTCATTCCATGGAGCCTAGCAGTATTTTGTGCCAACCTGATTATTGACTCTGGTATCTATGCGGCTTGCAATATCATGTTTGCTTTGGACCTTGGGGCGAGGCTTTTCCTGACAGCTTTGAGCTCTTTATGGCCTCGGTTATCAGACCTCGGAAACGACAAAACCTTCTCGAACCTGATGCTGATATATGCAAATGACGGCTGGAAGCGGGTAGTAGCAAAGTTAACTACGCTCGCCAATGTTGTTGCTTCTGATCGAACATCTCTGGAGGGAGCATCAATGATCGCCACTCATTCAGAAACCTCACATGCATGGCTGGCAAGTAGGCAACCATGGGCACGTGCAACGCTCGCAATGTCATGGTTCACAGAGAAACTTGCTGCATCTGTAAACCTTACTTCCAATGTGTCTCAAAGCCTTAAAATCGCAGCTACAGAAAATACAACAGCATCAGAGATTTTTTACGCAACACTCGAGAGATTGGTTGAAATATGGAAAGAGCCGTCTATGAAACAGCGCAATGTCACATTTATCGTTCCTGTTGCATCTGAAGCTGAAGAAGCCTTGGTCGAATTTTCAAATTCTTCTTCCTGGACAGCAGCGGATCGTGTTATTGCTGTCATCGCTGGCTATGTCCTATTCACGATCGTAGGCGCTTGGTACCTAGCTAAACACAAATCTCAGCCTGGAAGCTACCGAAGGCACTTGGAAAAAACTTCCATTGAATTATTGCAGCAAGCTGGTGGAGTCATGAAAGTTATCCTCATTATCGGTATCGAGATGTTTGTGTTTCCACTGTACTGTGGTCTGCTTCTAGGTAATGCGTCAATCTCATCCTGTCGTGATGTTTTCATATCTGACACATGGATTAGACATAGCTCTTTTGCCCCTATTTGAACATGCGACAATCCTGTCCAGAATCCAATTTACTGTCGATCATGTCTTTACCTCTACATTTGTGCACTGGTTTGTCGGAACTTGTTACATGTTCCACTTCGCCCTCTTCGTGTCAATGTGCCGGAGGATAATGAGACCTGGAGTTTTGTGTAAGATCGTCACTCAGCAGTTGGTATAGGCTCATACTGACTGTCTCAGACTTCATCCGTGATCCAGATGATCCCACTCTACACCCTGTGAAGGATGTGCTCGAGCGACCGGTGATGTTACAGTTGCGAAAAATCGCCTTCAGTGCCTTGATCTACGGTTTCCTGGTTTTAGTCTGTTTGGGCGGTGTAGTATGGTTCCTTTACCATCAATTTGATGGTGTCTTACCGATTCACTGGTCATCTAATGAGCCAGTCTTGGAGTTCCCCGTTGATCTGCTGTTCTACAACTTCTTCATGCCCGTCGCTGTTCAGTTTTTTAAACCTTCTGAGGGCTTGCAGAAGATGTATTCTTGGTGGTTCAAGAAGTGTGCAAAAGTTCTGCGATTGACATCGTTCATGTTTGGTGATCGGCATGCCGATGAAGAAGGCAGGGCCGTACGGAAGACTTGGCTTGCTGCCTTGCTTTTCAAGGGGGCCGATCCTTCTAAACCAGTTCTTGACGCAAGCTCAATTTCAGCAGTGGAAAAAGATGAGGAAGACACTTACTTCCTCCGTGATGGGAGATTTGTTAGGGCGCCTGCTTCTGACAGTGTTCGCCGTCCGAAAGGTCAAGCTGTATTTATTCCTGTCACAGAGGATAATAAGCGACTAGATGGGCAGCCTGATCCGGAAGATGGAGAAACTGGACCTAATAGTACCACCTTTCAGATGGTATATATCCCACCCCATTTCAAAACCAGGATATTCTTGGTAGTTCTGTCAATCTGGCTTTTTGCTGCTGTCACTGGTGTTGGAATCACAATTGGACCCCTCCTGCTTGGAAGGACCCTCTTAAGAACATTGGTGCCAAAGGAACTGCGAATGAATGATGTCTATGCATTTTCTATTGGAATATATATCATTGGCGCCATGTTGTATGTGGTTACGAAGTATCAGGCTCTCTTGAACTGGTTCCGTGAAACTCGAGCCTCCTGGAATAATCCAAGCGAGGCCCAAAGGGCGATCAGAAATAACATTATGAGGGTACATTCCCTTGAAACCCACCAATAATGGCATATATGCTAATACAAACACCTAGGCAATCAAAGTTTCATACGTTTTCATTGCATTTGCACTCGTGCTTCCCACACTGCTCGCACTTATTATAGAGTTCTACATCATTATACCCATGCATACATACTTTTCACAGGGGGAAACACATGTTATTCACTTTATCCAGGATTGGACACTGGGTGTACTCTATGTCAAGATGATGGGAAGCATGATGTTGCTTGATCCTGAAAGTCCATGGGCAAGAGCATTGAGAGGGGTGCGTTATCATCAATTCCTTAATGGTTCTGGGTTCGCTAATGAATATACTTCTTGTAGGTTGTTGCGAGAGGATACCTTGACCCCGACGTCAAGCTAGCAACGAGATGTTTTATCTTACCTGCTACCATTTTCATGACGACTGCACTCACTTTGCCACTTGGTATTGCATATGCTGCTACAAAAACATTCTGTAGGGACCCAGATTTGATAATTGACTATCAGTTACACTGACCGCTCCTTCCAAATAGTGCAAGATGCATCTCCTACGACAATCTCTCAAGCCTACCGGTACTCGTACCCTGCGGTTTTTGTCTTCATCGTCCTTTTGGGTGCCAGTTACCTCTTAAAGACAATGATGGACAAATGGAAACAAAGTGTAAGAGATGAAGTTTATCTGATTGGAGAAAGACTTCATAACCATGGAGAGCGGAGACCACCAACGCAGACAAATTCTGTTGGCTGTCAAACCGAGTCATCACAAATGGAAGAAGCAGCTGGGCACGATAATGTGCAACAGGAACCACTGATACAACTCTAGAAATCTGACAGCTGAAACAGGTGTAAGATTACATATCCTCTGCACATTATTTTACTCGTTTGGGTCTTTTTGCCAAACGATAAAAAGGTCAAATATCCATTCTTTTACGTTTTTTCTCTTTCTGCAGCACTATTTGTAGAGAAATTTTCTACTACCCTGTTTAATGTTCGCCTATGAACTATTCTTATTCCAAAACTTTTCATCTACCTTAGGGTTTATTGCTGCTTATATGCGACTGGGTTAATAATTGGAAAATGCGGATTTTCAAAATCAACAATGAGGAATGCATATGTGGGCTGGATTAGGCTGGCGTCTGTTAGTGAATCAACATTTTCATTTGTTATATGCTGGCATTGGGTCAATAGGATACACTTGTTCGAGTGTGAATTTTGTTCAATTGCGTTTGCTGAAGAGAGAGACCAGATTATCTTAATGGGTGCAACAAGGGCACGCGGTGGTGAGGAAAGCACTGAATGGCCGTTAAGGTAGAATGCATTCATTGCAACGTAAGTTCTAAAGTCGAGTGATTCTAAGTTTCACACCAGATACCAGTTGCAATAACTTCTCTGGGGCAGTCCTACCTGTACACGGTAAATCGACCAATGGCGATGCATGCTCGATCCCCTCCGCATGACTTGCAGATAAAATTTAAAGGCGTCCTACCATGTACGAATTGGATAGTAAATATTTGTATGCGGCGGTTACTGCAGGTCGGGACCGTCAGTTATCGTGGGATTACTGTTTTTTACCCGCACCTGGTGCGTTCATTGTGATAGTCCAAATCGGAAATGTCGCCGTCTTGCCTAAACCTACTATACATTACATTTTGAGTGCTATGGGGGTTGTGCCTCGTGCCAACAAGCTATTTTCAGTGAATATTTTCGCGACCGACAGTGCGACAAGGGAATTCGATTTTCTAGGCCCAAAATAATATGTCAATAGAGCGTTTTTCTCAAACTACTCTTTTATGTTTTATCCTTCCTATGCGTTTGTGTTGCGGAGAAAAAATCTGGGGTCCAGATAACCTCTTTTAAACTAGCCATGCTGGTAACAAAGCGGAACTTTTAATCAATTCTCCGCGAACTGGTGCTTGATACCTGTCATGTGTGATGCACGTCGACAGTGAATTCGTCATCGTCTCGAAATAGAGGCTATTCGGTTTCACGATACTGATACTTTGATGTTGGACAGTTCTAAGCTTTGGAGAGTGGATTGATGGTTCATCGTTCATCAGTGTCAACGATGTATAGGTTAATCACGTTTAGACTTTACATTTCCTTCGTTGGCGCTCATTTCAGACTGCCTTACAATCTCTCCATCACATTAATCCCCATCCCCGGATTCGCAGGATTAGGCTTCCCTATTACTAGTAAGAGGCTTCCTTAACGGCAAGTTATCTGGTACGGTACACATTCCGTGCAACTGCAAATTTCGGATCATTAACCCAGCAATGTTGCAGAGCCTCAACTCTACGACATCCTGGCAGGATTCCAGACGCGATCGCAGGGATTCTCGCAACAAGATGCTGATTTGTACGTTTTTATCAATAACGTATGGTTGGGGACATCTGTACGCGGACATTTGGCTTGATGACTAAGCAATAGTTATGTAGTAATTACATGCACTGTTCTACCCCCTTTCAAACTGTCGCATCGATTTGGTTTTCTTCCACTTGCTCACCCCACCGCCCTGCTACTCCCACCTATACCAGTTGGACCTCCACTGCATACTGCTCCTCATATACCTGTTGCATCGGTCGCAAATATCAGTCGTACATATCGGTCGCTCAATCAGTCGCTCAATCCGTCGCTCAATCGGTCGCTCAATAGGTTGCTCAATCGATCGCTTAAATCGGTCCTACAACCTGTTCACCCACCCTGTTGCTGTTATTCATTTGATGGTTTACGAGATACTCTTCCTTTAGCATTACATTCTGTTTCTTCCGCATCTATTAATCGTTTTTATTATCATTGTTTGCATACTATTGATGCATATAATGAAGGGTTAACTTATGATACTAAAGAGTTTCATTCACATATATATAAAGGTCATAGACAGGTACCAGATAAAACGAAGTGGTAAAAGGGGTATGCATAGGAAATGTATATATTCTATTCTATTTTTGGTTAGCTATTTTCCTTTTTTGGTTAGTTTAACATGTACTATACCATATTTAGCAGTTACTAAAGGTGGACATTTTTACCCATTCCCATATAAAACTTCTTATCTTTGATTTTCAAATCAACGATGACAAAAAATTAGATAAATAGATATCGCTTCAAAATATTATTTTTCATTCACTAATTTATCATTTTTTGATGCAAAACTAATTTTATCTATTAATTTTGGTTGTGATTTGAGTGTTGAAGTTGATGCGAAATTCACTCCGGTTACAGATGTCCCCAACCATAGGGGGAATGTTGATGATTGATAGTCATCCGGGACTTGAGGGCCGACAACACTACTTAAAAGATTGGGAATAATAGGGTCGCAGCACCCCGTCATGACGCCTTGATGCCGCGCCGCCAGCTGGGAGCACCGGCATACCGTGATTCCATCTTGGCAAATGGGCACTGGTAACTGTCCCTCCAAGAGAGATTTGCGCGATCTGGGATTATGTACTTGCACTCTTGTGTACGTAACTCAATGTATACAATAGGTAGTTTGATACTAGTTCAAGTGCTGAACAAATCTATGATATCCATTTTTAATTTGAGAAAAGATTGGTGGAGCTGATAAGCACCAAGCTTAGGGCCTACATATTTTACATATGGGGCGAAACTGCCCAGCGGGGCAAATGCCAAGGCAAAGGTGCCTATTTAAGTTAGAGCACAAACCACTTTAGTCTAGATTTGGCCTGTTACTAGCCAAAGAAGGCTAATATCGGTTCGGTAGCAAGAAATGTTACAACATGTCCGCCCTAACTTCCGGCACCATACACATTTGTAAGTACATGTACTTGGTCATTCCCTGGTTCTCTTGGGGGTTGCCGTATTAGGAAGTAGTGAGACCTAAGACGTGCATGCTGGTACACAGAGCGTACATCTCACTATGTGGAATGCGGAATCATCTACACGCAGAATCGAATGTTGATCCTCCTGCTTCCCAACCCTTTAACCCCAATCGCATTATTCATTCTTTCACGGCATTGCCATGCTGTGCGGACAATTATCGTTTTGAATCCCGCCAGCATATAGTCTGAAGTGTACCTTGAAGTCTCTGGCCTTCCTGTGCATGCATATATGCCCATACCTCCAAGTTCCGGATACAATATTCAAGCCTTAATCCCCTTGCCTCACCTTGCGTACACAAAGCGGTCTATGCCATAGTGAGGCGAACCTGTATACGTATACCACCTATCATTGCACAATTACATTGCAGAGCAGTGTGAACAGCGCTAAACCATGCGTCATCAGTAGTTCAGATGTACTCTACTCGTACATTAACGACGTCACCAAGTAAAAACATGCCCCACGTCATCAATGGAGTATCACAACCGGTACAAATCCATCATTCGCAGGAAGTGGGTGAAAGCATGGTTATGCACGGAAAGAAAGTTCTGATAGATCATACCCTTTGTATTAGGATTCTAGGACAAAGCTATTTGGACTGGCTCAGGAAGACCGCCAACAACATTCCAGGTACTGGAATATTAGTCAAAACATCAAGGTGAGTAAAGGGTTTCCTGGTTCATTCATAAGCCCATACAAGGAAGACGATGTAAGCAATTCAGTCAATCTTTCTCAAATGCCAGATCTCATGGTTACTATTCGGGAAGTGCTGAAACTGTAATTACTGTTGGAATTACAAAGAGATTGCTACCTGGGCACGAGATTAGATTGCTTACGATGTTCTGCATGTTCTTGGCCCACTAACTCCAGTTTTCTACTATATCATGGTAGAAGTCTTTCATCTACGCAACTTCTATAAATACTGGGGAATGGTCACCTCTAATGAGCCAATTAGCAGAGTGTTGATTGTATCATACAAAGAATGTTCCTGTCCTTGCCAGCTGACGATTCATTTTAATAAAGATAAAATTGAAGAAACAAATATGATATAATCGAGCACATGTCAATTTGAGATGCAGACCTTCCTCTATGACTGGTCTTAGTGCTAGTAAAGGGTGCCCGATCTCTATGATAGAAATTGTCTCCGTACTCTATCTATCTCGAGGGTACGAAAAGGCGGAGGGAATTCGTGTCTGTGGGAAGTGGTTTGGGAAAGACCAGGTTCTAGTTTTCGTCATGCATCTGCGCGAAATGTTCAATGCCTAAATTTGAGGAAGGTATTAGCCACGTGCCTTAGCTCGCTACCCAGAACTCGAAGAATAATCACCTCAAATAACAGCAAGTAGATTGCATATAGGAGGTGTTTCCATGAGGGTCATACGCAACACATTTCGCCATTTTGATATCTACTTTATATGCGCAAATCATAAAAAAGCTCGGTATTATCCCAAGGGCCCTATGTCATAGCATGCTTACCGGATCACGATTCAAACATATGTAGGTATGGTGCCAGCGATAGCCAATCAACTACAGCATTATCCTTGAAGAAGAGCTCAAGGCAATCCTCATTAAGGTCAAAGCTTACATATATTTCACCTTTCTACAAAGGCTTCTCTAAGGTCTACCATCAGGCTCACGTAATTAACTTCCTTTTAGAGTTAGATATAAGCTGCGAGAATGGGTGCATGTCGCATGCAAACATTTACAGAGTCAATGAAACCCCCAATTCCGGAAAGATTATTATATACGAGGTTATAAGTAGAATCTCTTTGTATTGCTACGGTAAGTTTCATATTATTCTCAGCAACTTTGCCGGAGAAACATAACTCAAGTGGAAACTTGACCGGCCGAGCTTCAGCTAGTATTGTATGGTAAATTCAGAAAATCTAGGTCCTCAAGGGATCCACCTTTCAGGCTAAAAGGTCATTGATAGCAACCAATTGAGGGTGGGAACGTCAGTTAATGGCAAATTTGCAGTGTCAGAATTCCGAGCAAGACAGAGGTTTACCAATGTGTATACTAAAACTAGTTTTGTTATTGGTACATGAAGAGCTCGCTGCTATTGGTGGAAGATCAGAATTTCTGTAATTTATTCTATGGATATTGGATCCTGGCTATATTGAGCGTCAAAGGCAGACCTTCTGAAGTTTATTGAGGAATCTATCTTGGTTTCCCGAGGCTAAAAGTCTTCTTACAAGTACGAGTGCGCCAATCCATTCAACGACGTTATGGGGCCGACGGTATGTGAACCATAAAGGAGTCCCAAATTCTCAATGGCAGTACGAATTCTTCCCTAGGTTTATCCGATGACAACTGCCAGTGTGAGTGAGTCTCATAACATTACCAGCGCAAACAGGATGCTGCTTTCTCTGAACCATCCTAATCTATGCGTACATTATTACGCAAAAACTTTTTGTGCGTGGGTGTGTGGCGTGTAGCACGAGGCTGAAGCAGGGTAGTCTCTAGTCTGGTTGTGGTAGTCCAGTTGGAAGCAGGGGTTCATAACAGTTAACTGACTAGGGATAGCCTTAACCTGGTTACCAGACTAACCCTTAACTCTTCTCGTTCTCGAATATCCCCAGAAATGGACTGGTATGCGTGATTACCACTTCTGCACCACGTGTTGTGCTAAACTTAATTTCCTGCTCCTGAACATGCAAAGTTCAATGTGGGGGGGACACAAAGGAGGCGTTTCAGATATCGGTGGCAGCTAGTCTGGTTGCACTACCCCTCGTAGAGGGGTGGCAGCAGCGATTTTCTTCCCAAATACTACGTATCATAAGCTAACAATAATAGTCTCGCATGCAGATGCTAATCGTCACGTGGAAATCTAGAAAGGGTGGTGAGAAGGGAAGCAGTTCACAGTGGGAAATAACAACAAAATGGCGGGTCGGGAAGAAGCACAACTGGTCTAGAACAAAACATAACCTCCGGAAGCAGCTAGGGTACCGCTGGTAGAATTATCGCTGGTATGATACCACCAGTTGGCTGGCATTAGCTTCGGGGACTGGTATGATATGTTCAGTCGTCCAGACTACAGAAAGTTAAATCGCGAGGCTACCTAGTTTCGGTAGCCTGGTTGGTCTCGGAGCTTACCTGCTTGAGCAAGCTCACAATACGCTAGTCTGGTTGGCAATACACAAGAGACAAAACTAAAACGAACGTGAGAAACGAATTGCTACTCTATCCAATTCAGAACATCAATCACTTCTGAGACTTCCATTTTATGTTCTCTTGATATTTCTGGTGGAATGTCAATGCGGAATCAAGTACGGTCTCAGCGCGTTCATCCCAACATTGACTTTAGCTTTCCCAAGGCGACAAGATAACTATTGCAGGCACTAGCTCCAAACCGAGGACATCGGAACATGAATTTATCCATTTCAATTGCCAGTGTGTGCAGTCAACTACTTTCAATCACATAGGGCAAAATGGATGAATGACATTTATTCTTTCTGCTTGTACCAAACTGAGACATTCCGATTCGGGCTTTACCATATTGGCAGTGATGTTCCTGAGGCTGATGAAGTCCTGCACTGGTTCTGTTGAACTGATGAAATCGTCGGCATTGTCTAAAGACCTATGGCAGGGACTGACGTGACATACTGGATCATGTTAACTCCATCGATACCATTTTCAATTGTTTTAGTGAAGGGCATTTCAGTCATCTCAAGTTGAATTATCTGACATGCTCCCACATGGGTAGCACATTGTATCTATCTTATTTTCAACTAACAACTGACTGAGTAATTTGATGGTATGATGTTGGTAGTATGATTCGATGATGATTCTATCAACCTGTCAGCAGCTATTCACAATAGTTGAGAATCTTTTGAAACTCAATCATAATTGCACACATTGCCACACTGAATCATTGAACAGGCAGATGTCTCGGAAGTCATCAATACGAACAACTAAATGACTCCCTGTGAGGCCGCAATTGCAGGTGTGCAGTCTGTGCGTCAGTGCAGCAATGCTGCCGCCATGGCCCTGGTCCACACAAAGAAGCACAGGCTTCGTGATACCCTCGCAACGCTTTAATAGATATATCGCTGCTGATGTTTCTCCCGAAAAGCGCAGACAATCTTCTTTTCGAAACAGAGAACTCTCTGACTTAAAGCGAATCCTGGTACAATGTGAAGCAAAATATGTGTATAAAGTGTCACTGTGCAAGGATTTTCTAGTCACCATACCAAAGGAAGCTTGGAGAAGTATCATACCGTAAGTGAGTGGGATTCCTTCCAATTGCTACTAGCTTTCAAATCCAAGAACTAACGGGTTATACTTCAAAAATGCATTATCACAGCAATACAATATTTGAACAGGAGTACTGGCAATTAGCATCGTTACCATCCTACAGGCTAGTGTGTGATACTGCACGTATGCGAACCGAGTAAGTACTGACTGTATTACGTGCATATAGGTAGTCTCTATCGGCTCCGGAGATTAATATCCATCATTGAGGCAGGCATTGCATGCGGTCTTGCATGTGTATGCATCGGCGCGGGCATCGTGAATTGCATTTAATTAGCTCCTGGCCTAACGAGCACCATTATCGTCTCGAGTAGAGGGAAGGATCCGGAGCTCTGAAGGAGTGAGGAGACGGAGAGTAACGCAAGATGTAGCCAACCAAAGTGGGCGTTCTTAGTAAGATGTACGGTACGCTTAACCCAGTAACAGAGAGAGCAAGTTGTAAGAGGAATAAGATCTCAATGTTAACAGACCATATTAGCGGTGGCTATGTTGTGCAGTTGAGTGACATCCTCCACAGTAAATGATTTGGTCTTGTTGGCGCTGGATTTGGGCACTCATCATGAACCTGAATCAATGTTAGTGCTTACACATGCTCAAAGGCACAGTTTAAAACATGTTTAACACCCAAATTTAACACCCAAATCTAACACCCAAATCTAACACCCAACACCTTGAGTAGCTAACTGCTTACACAGAAGCTCAGATTGCACGGAGCGAGTTCAACTCTTAGCCCTCTATCAGCCACTAGCATGCTCTGTCGCTTTTGGACGGGCAAGGTACTATCAGGATGTATGCAGAGCCTAGATTACCCGCGATAATTCAGCTACTCAATCATCTGCCTAGGCTATGAAGCCAAGTGGACCGACCCCTTGAATGGAGCCGCCTCGCTGCAGATAGTGGAGTTGTGGAGAGACCTAAGGCTAGCTAGCCGTAGCGGCGGCGCCTATCCCAGCTGCATCCCACGCCTCCCCCCGTTGCTTGCTCGTTTCCATGCCTTACCCACTTTCTTTGCGCGAGTGAGCCCGCAATGCCCACACCATTATCATAAAGCCCGACCGGCGAGGAACACATGCACTTGGATCCAGCGGCCATTCCTTCGCAGATAGATTTAATTCAGATAAAGCTTTATTCCAGACAGCATATCCCCACCATTTCCTCTCTACAACCACATCTAGTACCCTACAACGGCTGCCTTCCCTGTTTACCTTCTTTGTAACTGCTGCTCACGCATAGGGATTGTTCAGCAGGCACGGTATTATAATATCTTGAACCTTAGATGAATTAGCTACCATCCTGTGCCCTGTGGATGTTGCACGGTGGTCGAATGCTCCACTCTAAAGTTCCGATATTCTAGAACAACCATCCGTTGCTGCATGTGCATTCTAGGGAGCATTTGAGTTCATTTACTGGGCATCCTGCTGTTCGTCTTATCCACACACTAACATGTTTCAAGACCCTTCATGTCCTTATTCTCGTTAGCACCTGTGGAGGTACCGTGGGAGGTGTCCGGGTATACATGCATCATGCATCACTGTATTCCCTGTCTTACTATTATATTAAATTATACTTCACAGTTGCTTACAGGTGACCCTGGTTATAGTGAAGGGATGGGCCAGATTCTTCGTGTACACAGGTAAAGAAAGTGTCCATGCTATAGTGAAAACTGGTTATAGTGAAGAGGATAAATCGGATTCTTGGCCTTCATTATAGCCAGGGTCACCTGTATACCATTTCCTTCTCCGCAATTTCTCCGCAGTCGAAAAAGATGGCACAGCGCAGCAATAAAACATGTACTAGTACTATGCACAGTTATACCTTGCTATACCGAACCTCGTTAAACCGGAAACCTTGCTATGCCGGACACCCAGTTAAACCGGACCGGACAATAAAACTATAGACTTTTAAATTTTACATACAAACTAACTAGCTGAACCAGATGAAGGTCTCAACCATGAAAGTTATTTTGTACCTTCTGTGTGTTATAGTGGTATTATTGAAGTTCTCAATATCTTGAATTTAATGTTCAAAGTTCTGTAATATCTTGGGAGATTGAGAAGAGAATACCCAGCTGGAATACCAGTCTCCAGGCATATTGTATCTCTCAATTGGCTTACTAAGTTCTTTACTCCCCTGGCAAGCTCCCTTGCAAAATTTGTTATACCGGACGCTAGGTTAAACCGGACAGAAAGTGTTCGATTTTGGTCGTCCAGTATAGCAAGGTGTAACTGTACTCGAGTACTATAGATACTACCTAATGGGGATGTCTTGGCATCCAGTCCCACCCCAGATTATTACAGCGCATGCGACCATTGTGTGAATATCACTTCTTATACTTTTTTTTTAAATCCTCTTGCTGGCATTGCAATGGCGGACCCTGACTTTCCTAAGCCGCTGTAGTTGATCCAGCATAAATATATTATATTCAAGTCCAAATTTGGACTTTGCCTTATTTCCTTTTTGCACATGACATCCTCACGATATTGAGATTTTACTCAGCGGCAAGTGGTTTAGATACGTCCTCCCCGAAATTGAGTGCCGAGCACATTAACTCCGCAGACGAACAAGTAGGTTCAATGCATCAAACAAGCCCGGCAGTCATACCACTTTCACTGGGTCATTGGCTATTGAAAGTAAGCAGCAGAGATTTTTTTTTTTTTTTTTTTTTTTTTTTTTTTTTTTTTTTTTTTTTTTTTTCACAAAAAAAAAAAAGAAAACAAAGTTGATTCGATAATCCAAAAGGGAAAAGGAAATCCCCGTTAGCGGCATGCATTCGCTGGAACGTACATTTATTGCAGTTTGCGGACGTCGTCTTATTTGTTTGTCTCATCAACGTCGTTGTTGCCTTGTGCATTGGCCGTCATAGTCTCGTAACCAGGGCCGCACAGTTACTTTTACCTTACATGTACAATCGTACTAGTTACATCCGACAGGCATATTTACCTAGATCTGTTTCGTCATCCTGCAAGAGCTTGCATAACGTGGTACCTGGGCATGGAGGAGAGAGGAGGGGAAACAGGGAAGGGGGTGCACGGGAGGGGGTGGGGTGGCCACCAGATCGATTCACCCATGTGGTGCCTGTAGAGCTCCAGGGTGACAGCGTGCGTGCGTACGGAGAAACCTTTATTTCTTTTCCTAGTTCTTTACTTTTTCTCACCCCTACAATTACAACATGTACCTACCGATGACGATGGATTTTAATAAGGGATCAATGTCACAGCTCCATAGCCATGAACCATCCGGGTAAGCAATGTAAACTAATACAAAACCTGCTCTGTACTTCTTTTTTTTTTTTCCCTCAACTTGTACCTGTCCTTACATATCGTATGGTGGCACACCCCGGGCACGAGGCTAGCACACCTCCCGAGTCCGTGTAGTAATGCACCGTATCTCTCCCCTGCCCTACTTGCAAACCTCACTAACCCTACATACGATCTCTCGCAACGTACCATTTCCTCCCTCAACCATAACAGTCCCTAAAGATAAATTGAAACCTATATATACTGAAATTGTGAAACCTCCCAAGCCACAAAAACGAAAATAAAATAAAAAGTATTATAACTAGCTCTCCCTGGGTTGGCTTGCCAGTTGGCGGGCACTTCCCGTTGGATAAGAAATTAATTGAGGTTTTGGTCCCCAACATTACATAGAATAATTAAGTTGTATATATCGATAGAACACTTTCGTGAGGATACAAAACATAGTACATTGTTAAGAAGTACATTCGTACTATATCTATTTGAAGGCAGGGTGTGATATTAGTATTGGTATGGAGCCTCCTCAGTTATGAGGTGGATGTAAGGACAGGGGCCTTGGGCCTACTGCTGGGGCTACTGCTGGGGCTAGTACTGGGGCTACTAGTAACAGTGGCAGGGTGGATATGGAGATGTGATGTAACGTATTTTCAGGTCGTCACCGTCATTTCGTTACGGCCGAATTGCTGGATTGGGGGCTTTGGATAAGTATGATGAATACATGTATGCTTCTCTTGGTGGTTTAGAGGCACCATGATTACCATGATCGTGAAGAATGATTGGCAAAGCAGTTGGTCAAAGGTCATGATGACGGCGATAATGATGTCCAAAGGCCCTACTCGAGTACTAACTACTCCGTTAGAGCCTCGTTTAGTGGGCTGTAGCTCGTCTCGTAAACTGCAAGTAACTTCTACTACCAGATTTAGGCACTTTACTTATGATTTTGTGGCACTCGTAATTATTTTTCAGCTCAGCTCGATCGCCCCGCCGCATCTACTTCGTCCTACTTGCCATTACAGCCTGGTCGCGGCTGCAGCGCCCAAAGCCACCAACTACAATTGCAAGATGAGGCGTTCCGTCCCTGGCGCAAATTAGCGTTGCTTTACGATAGGCATACGCTACATGCGAGACTTGGGCTTTTTCTTGGTGGCCCAACGACAACGACTACCGATCTGCCCTCTCATCCCACCATCACCGGATTATCCACCCACTACATTGATAATGTATCCCACCTTAATCTGGCCATGCTAATCACTTTCTACCACCTACATAAAACATTAACATCAAATAAAGCACCACACACCCTTCCCGGCCCCCTCTACTCCTTGCCTAGCCTGCCTACCTGCCTTCATCCTTCCCACCCAACCAACCAAATTGCGTGCCTTTGTGGGAGGTTCGTATGGTACCCTGTGTGGATTGCCGAAGGAGTTGTCGACATTTCCAGTCCAACCAGGCAGGTGATGGCTGTGGGTGGGCCCGACTTGGTGGTTTAGTCCTCCGCTGGAAGATGGCTTATTCCTTTTTTATTTTATTTTTATTTTTTGTTACATGTGTTTTGTTAGTCACCACAAATTCACAACACACACCCAAAGGTATATTCATCCTCCTTGTTTTGCCTATTGCGTTGCTTCTCGGGCTCGGACTGTGATTGTTTGCCTCGCGAAGGTAGGCTTCCATCATTACCTCCATTTCCCATCAAATGTGCGAGAAGCTTAAACACCAACAACAATCACACTTCGTTCTCCATTCGGGATATATTCCGTGATTCTAATCCTCGATCTCTTTCTGCGATGGAGTGGGCAGGTGCCTGGACCTTATGTCTAAGGTTTGGTTGCGGTGGGGATCTGTGGTAAGGAGTTCAAAACGAGCGCAGCCGTTTACAATTGAGTAGCTTTGGGAGGGTTAACTTAACTATATTAACACTGGCTCCGGTCACTGGCCCTTGGCTACTCTGCTGTCATCTTTATCTGCTAGGATTCAAGAAAAAGGAAAAACAAAAAAACCCAGCTACTCCATCCAAGTGTGTGACGAACAGGGGAATATCCCGTTGAACCCTCCGCTGGCTTGCTTTTGATAGGTCTGTCAAATCAAAACCGAAACCCCTAGGTGGATCCCATACAGTGTTCGCCCACTATTCATGAACCTTTTCCTCCTGCGTCTTATTATCAAAACGATAATACCCTATGACGACTTCATATCCAGCTGACTTGACATATGATTCCAGTCACCATCCTCATTGGAATAGCAAAAACTGGATTTATCTTCCCCGAACTAGTCCTTGTTATAGAAACCATAACAGGCCTGGTATTTCCAGTCAAAAGCCGTGACTGGAAAGCTGGTGACTGGAAAGCTGTAAACAAAAAGGTTTTAAACATTTCCATTTTCTTATTTGTTGGTTTGGTTCTTTTGTTGGGTCTTTAATTTGCATCTGGTATGGTTTGAATTATTTTTGTTATCGACGAGGCCTGCGGCTCAGGTTTAATTTTGCTCGCTCTGACACCACTAATATGGGGCTCATGACAAGAGTCACTACAAGCCAATCCCCGCTCCTCTCGGACTGAAGCCAGTGTTTTACTCACTACCCAACTCCATAACTGGATGTATCCCTGAATCTGGTTCGTCATGTCCTCTGTGATTCGCATATCACATTCGGTCATGCTTCCTTTCGGTTCTGCAGATTGACGAGCCGGGGGTAGAACCACTCTATTGGATCCGCTCCTCGAATCCAGGGGTATTCTTCGTTTCCGAGAGTTCCTCATTTAAGAGAAACAATGGCGGCCCGGCACGATGCTCATCAAGGAGCCCTAACGTCACGTCCTTCACCATCAATACGACGCATTTAGTTTGCGACGTCAGAAATTGGATATACAACACCCGTGCTTTGCTTATTGCCAAATTACGATTAAAATATCCTTAGTTGTTAATTTACAACTATACCGACAATCTGTGCTTGGCCGAGGTGAAGCAAACCCTGTGATATGGTTCTTCATTTGCTTGGAGCAAGATTGTATCGTACCCTCCCATGTTGACAATATAAGAACCGATAGGGACAGAATGACCCTAGTGGATGTTATTGAACCTTGCTATAAGAGCAAACAGCTGGATATCCGGATTAAACAGCTTTTATTTCATTTTTTTTGCATTTTTTTGTTATCGATTAGGCTTTACTGTCATTGGTTCGAACTGAAATCATTGCATGGGCATGTCACGCTGACAGCGACACCTCCAAGCAGAGTAGAACAATCCTATGCGAAGAGGCCGGAGATCACGACGAAACGTGAGTCAACTTGAGTCGCTTCGAGCTCGCCAGCAAAGCCAACAGGTACAAAATACCGAAAATCATCACGGCCGGGCCGAGTCATCTATCGAATCAACACCTCTTCGACGATCCACACGATTGACTAGAATTTCTTCGCAATCCAGTCTCAGCCGTCAGCCGTCGAATCTTCCTATTCGTGCACTTGAAGCGGAAGCAGATAGAGAACGCTTACGCATTATCAGTCGGCAACTGCGCTCAACAAGAAGAAACGTCGAACCCAGGGAACCGCGTTCAGAAAGACGGAATAATTCACCTCATACCCCTCCTTCTCAAGCGGAAAATATGCATCATACAAATAATAATGATGGTCATATCCTCAATGGTGGGGACAGGTCATACACACTGGAGCTTGCGTATCCTCTCCCCACCAGAGTCCAAGTCAATTCCAGAATAAATCCGCCGGTGGCAGTTGTACTCAGAATTCGAAACTCTATCACGGGAGAAGAAATAAGTGGTGTTGATGAGCTAAGCTATCTCTTTCTCAGTGTTAGCTTATGCCGAGAAAGTGGTGATGGTGTATTGATGCAAAGTCATGACATGCAAGGAACGGCCGCATCACTGCAACCTTTGAATGAGGGTGGCCCTGCGCCTAGGACTGAAGCAGCACCCAACGGCGCGAGATCAGCTATACCCTTAAGTCAGGATATTGGGAGCTTCGCGCATTTTTCGAATTTTGTGATCATAAGACCTGGAAACTATAGGCTTAAGTTCATGCTCTATAGAATGGAACAACCGAGGCCACTTTCTCTTGGGAGCCGGGTAGCTGACAGAGGCGGTCAAAGATGGTTGACCACCTTCATGCCCCCTGATATCATTCTTGCTCAAGAAGATCCAGTATCCCCATCATATGGTCTGTAGTCTCGGTCTAGGTATTGAAAGTCTAGTTTCAGTTCACTAACCGTTACGTAGATAACTCATCCATAGCGTTTATTAATCATGTTCGCGCCAATGGTGTCAATATTCCAGATCCAATCCTCCCTTAACACTTTGCAGGGTGGCGCCTCAAGCAACAACTAGTTTGCAGTACTGTTGTCAAGTCCCATGAGGCAGCAAATGGAAACAGGATCAACTTTAATGTGGCTGTTAGGATGTGGGAAGATGGAATCTTTTGGTATTTGATGGTAACGAAGTTAAATGGTCAAATGTGATTGTAGACATCTTCAGCGATAGTTTTTCGGTGGTTCCATATATTTGCTGTTGCAATGGTGATATCGGGTGGTGCATGGGACTAGTAGTGATAGAATTTTGCTCTGCGTTCAGTAATTTCTATTTCATATTTTCGTCCTTTTGTTTAGTCCTGTCTGGTTTCGTCTATGTTTGAAAGAGTTGTTCAGGGATTTAGAGATACCGTAGCAATAGATCTGGAATCAAAGGCAATTTCATCCATTCATTCATTCATTCATTCATTGGTCTTTTTTGATGCATGTGTTCTTCTCCAGAATGGCTTATTTCCGAAGGGTGAAATGGATGCTCGAGTGGATGACTAGAGGAATTACCGAATGACATTGAACTTCAACTTCGCAGGGACTACGTCCTTTTATAATCATGCCAAAAGCCTATTGCGAAGCACCCTTTGCATCCAGCCAGCGGTATTTCCGGCCAATTGGCTACAGGAAAGCGAGCCGGGAATTGTGCGCAATAACCTCACATACATGAAAACAATAGAGATCTCATACCTGGATGTTTAATTCGGAGTAATCGTTTCTTCAACATTGGATGAGGATATCCTAGGCCCAGAGTGTTGCCTCTGGGTTATCGTGTCCATAGGTTTATTGGCTATTGTTTCTTAAGCAGAGTTCTAGTGATTCTGGGCCTCGTAATGTTTCATGTTGAGCTTTTCCGAGGAGCGTTCAATTATTGCACAATATACTTCAAACATTTAAGTCGACAGATTATGTCCGCTTAGAGCTCGGGAGAAGACAGCGAAGGCAGTTGTTGATAGCATCCGCGATCTCCCCAATCATATCAGCGGTAATCCTTGTACTTTTTGAATTAAATGTCAAAGAGTTAGAAATTATAAGAGGAGCCTTGCAGATACTGCTTGCAGTTTCGTAGAGGCGGCTCGAAAGTGCGTGCATCACACACCGCGCTTTTATCCCTAACTGCATACATTATCCGTAGGACATTGAATTCCGCAATCAGTCGAGTCCTGATGAGCGTCAACTCAATAGCGCTACATATTGAGCTGGAATTGAGGAAGCAGGTATAGGCGGGGGTCAGAATGACGGTCGGTAATGCAGTTGGCAGCCAAGCCAGTAGACAGTTGTTGAGCCAATCAAAGAGCGATTGTTGAAAAAGCAAGTTTGACAACATTTCGGATCGTACCCGATCGCGACCCCTGGCGTCGATCCCGCTTTTGACAGACTCTAAGAATGCATAACTGGAGAGGCTGGTCTGGTATGGGGACACAATATTTAGGATGCCGGTAACTGGATCTTAGAACACGTGCAGGGATGTCAGCATCAATACTCTTGGCCCAATGTAGTAGGTATCTTGAAAGTGTTTGGTGAAGTACAAGAACTATAGTAATTACCTTCAAGAGATGATCCCATCAAAGAGGGCCATTTTCCTTAATTCAATTCCCGATTCTAACAAGAGAAGGAGAACACCTGCAGCCTGACGTATGACAAGGCTTTATTGGCTGGCTTATAATAGGTAGTTGGTAAAAGAAGTGATGGAACTACGACTGCATGCCATAGCAAAGGGTTGGAAGCGCGAGAGTACAGATTGAAGACCTGCCACTCCGTGGAGTCTGGCGTACTGTTTCGCCTGGGTATTATTAGCCACTATAGAAGTATAAGCATAGGCTCTCTAATACCAGCACCACTCTTGTAGCCTTTCCGGGAAATGTATTTGCGTCAATGTCATTCCGCGCCAGACTAGATGTCATGGGGAGCACTTGCAGGGAAATTCAGAGGAGAGGGTTCGAGACTGAGAGGAGAGAGGGCCTAGGGCAAGTATACGGGCGCTATTATGGGCAGCCCAACATCGAATTGCCCTACCCCTGGCTGTGCGGACTCCGGAGCGAGGAAGAGTTAGTATCGAGGAAAAGCGAGCAAAGGATAAGGAACAGAAGAACGTGGTTGTGCGTGGGGACGTGTGGGACTGCTGGCAGACGGTGGAGGAGGGGTAGAGAGGGCTCGAGGAGCAGCCGAGCAGACAGCGAGGGGAGAGGCTGCTGTTGCCCTATGCAGCAGCATGCACCCGCCTGCACGCATATCGACCTTCCCGCGGGAGTCGCGCGGTTGCAAGCACCAAAGATGCTACCCTACGTTATGTACTTGGTGTGTTATAGCACTGGAGCATGTCTACGAGGCAGTTGGGCCTTCCAAGAATTTCGAACTCCCATGCTTCATGCAATTCACAATGCGGAAACAGTGACATTTGTATTCCCAATTCTCAAACATGCAAAACACCTGTGCCAAAGAACAAAGAAGGGGCATAAAAGTACAGCTCAAGGCAATCAGAAGAACAGTGTGCCCGGCGCGGTTTAACCCGCTTCAGACTTTCACATAGACGGATCCCGCTCCCGTTCTCTTTCTCTCAGGCTCTCTCTCTCTCTCTCGCGCGCTCTCTCCCGCTCCCTCTCCCGCTGTGCCAATGCTTGTTCTTTGCCACCCAATCCACCTCGTCCCGGATCATAATCCTCTCTATAGTAGTCTCTCACTTGGCCACCAGTAGGGCCTCTGCCATACTGCCGACCTTCTTTGAAACCTGGGTCCAGATCTGTACGAATGATTCTCTCATCAAGCTTGGTACCACCAATATACTTCATTGCATCAAGGGCATCTTCATGCGTATAATACTCCACAAAGCAGAACCCGCAGGGAGTTTTATTGAAGCGATCAAGACCCATGACCAGACGCTTGATTTCGCCGCACCTATATTTGTGCAATCCAATTAGCCTCCCTCAGAATTTCAGCTTCAGTGCACAAACTCACTTTGAGAAGAGCTCATGGATTTGCTCTTCTGTGGTGTAAAAAGACCTGTTGAGAGACGTGTCAGCAATCCTTCATCTTTTTAGCCGCATGAACAGCGAGTAGTGGCACTGGCTGGGAGAAAGGGCCTTTCTCACAAATTCCCGACATATAACGTTGTAGCGTCTTTCAACGCTTCTGCTTTGTCCTTCTCCGACTCCTGTTTTTGTCGTTTGCGGTCCTGAGAGGTCAGCAACACACCCCAGTGTCTCTGGCATTGATCGGAGTCTCACATCACGGCTCGGCTTAAAATACGTCGAAGGTACGTCCAATCGGGGTACCGTGTTCGCCTGTTTTGAGTCCGCCATTGCCCTCTTGTCGCAGTGCGTGTAAATGTGTGTAGCTTGTTGGCATTCGCAGATGACCGTGTTCACCAGTTTGAACCTAGAAAAAGCGGCGGCAGGCTTCAGCACTGTGGTGAATAGATGAGTAAGCCACTTCTAGCGCTGCTTTAGACCTGTCATCCCAAGATAGCTAGCACGTCGCGTCAACCCCAGTCAAGCTCAGATAAGTATCATCTTCATCGTCACCTCATTATTGAAACACAAGAGAACCCCGCTCCTCACAATGGTCAAAATCATTACCGATAGCATTCCCTGGCTTTCCAAAGGCACGTACGGGCATGCTCTCTTCTCTAACGCATCCACACAACCGCCGGTACCAAAATACGTACTGGCGTCTACAACAAGTGAAGAAGCCTCGCCACAGCGAAGAATAGCCACACGGGGCACAGAATTGTTCGTCGGTGCAGGGTGTCAGATTAGATGTGTGGATCTTCGGGACCTCAAGGCGCGCTATGAGGAAGAATCTATTATGGGAAGTAAAGAAGGGACGCAGAAAGATGTGGTAAAATCAATTGGTGAACCAGAAAAAGGTTATCAGGTCAGTTAGGCATGGGCAGCAGGCTGGAATTAGCTTCTCTAAGCTGCATATAGGTACTGGATATCCCGGAGCTTGATTTTCATATACATCAGCTTGAGGTTAGTCCAGATGGAAACTACATGTGCATTGTGGGGGAAAAAAGATTGGCAGTTTGTATGTTGCCCACGCCTGGATTCGCAAGGCTAAACATGGAGACATTGCGCGCAAGGTACAATATCTTGCTCCTGCCGAAATCACATACAAACGAGCTAATATCTTGATAGGTCTTGTGAGGTGGGGAAGGCTTTCTATAACGATAGCAGTGAACGAATTGTACGTGCTATATGGCATCCATTTGGAGTTGACGGGGCTTCACTTGTTATTCTTACCTCAGACGCAGTTATACGGTAGACATGATCCGTAGTTCCAATCCTTTTAACCAAACTTCTAACGTCGATTTACCAGGATATTCGATTTCACCATGCATCTCCAACATACATTCGAGCAACCTGACCAGATTTTTGACCTTAATGTACTATCTGGTCAAGACCGCCATAAGACCAGCTTTACTCCAGAACCGGAAGCTTTTGAGCCAGCCTCATGTTGTTTCGGCTCCGGCGGAATTTCTTGGCGGCCATTTACACTCTATATTCTCATGCGAGGGGGGATATATACTCGCTTTGCCCCATAGTCCCGTCAAGGTGGCGAGCACCACCAGAGTATCTGCATTCCCTGGAAATAGAGATATCCTCAACGCTAGACGCTTTGATTGGGTCATCAGAAGCCACTGTTCAAGATAAATTGGCACTCAGGCAACAAACCAAATGGATGAATGAAATTATGGAGCAACAATCAAGTGTCTCTGAATCGAATCATGCGGCATTTTCCCTAGGTGGCAGGAAGAAACAAGATTGGTTCACGAGACCAGAATCAGCGGGCCCTTCTCCGCAGCTACAGGGTCCATTTTTGCTACAACCAGCGCCAGTTGATATGTCTTCAGATGAGGTTTACGCTTGTGATATAATACATATTATCTCGGACCCTATTTCTATCATCAGTATTGTCTGGTCAAATGGAAACGTTGATATCTGCCTGGAATTTGAGCCAATAGGAGCCAAATGGGTTGGTAAAAAGGTGTGGCAGAAAGTTGATAAACACAACAATATGCCATCGATTGCAAGCTTCGAAACCATTGCCTTGGATGTACCACTACCTGAGAACTCAGCAAGGAAGAACTGGCCAGTTTTTGTGGAGAATCCGCTGGTAAGCGAGATAGTGTTTGTTGCCCACTATGGCGGAGTAGAGGCTGTGGATATGACCGAGTGGATAAAAGGACTGAAAGTAGTGTTGGATCAAAATGAGGGTGAAGCTTTCATTGCAAAACTACTCAAGCGGGCGCAAGGCTCTTCTGTACAGAAGGTGGTAAATAGCGGTGGAACGCTGCCAAACCTGCCTCATCCTATCAAAGGATGTGCTGTGCTTCAAGACTCTTACCTGGGCTATATACTGCTTGCACATTCGGACCTTATGGTTTACGCAACGGATTTTGACATTCCTATACAGCTTCAAGAGTCTGTGGAGGTTGGCATACCCTTCGGACAACTTCAGATTGAGGGAGCAAGTGGAACAGGAAATTCCCGGCGTGTTACAGAACTCCCGGGTTATATCGCTAACATTCCACAGCCCTTATATGATCCACCTCCATTCCTGAGCGAGATGCCAAGTTTACATGCCTTTAAGGCTTTTCAACAGAGACAAAATCCTCAGCTAGTGCGGGATTCTTTAACCTACAGTGCCGAAACTCTAGACATTCTACGCCAGGCTAGAGAGTTAGTGAAGCGGGAATATGAAAAAGTCATGACAATTGCGGAAACGATGTATAGTCGCGCCAAACTGCAGAAGGCAGAGTATGAGCGTCAGCTACTCAAAATCAATGAGATTATCTCTAAGCAGGACGCACTGCGAACTAGCAATATAAATGGGCGGCTACAAGATGCTCTGAAGAAGCAGCAGGAGTTGACAAATAGGTCAGATGCTCTCATCCGGCAGCTAATCAGAAAAGGGTTGGGGCCAAGCGGTGAGAATGGAGGAGTAGAGTTGAGTGAAAGGGAAAAGGAGTGGATGGCAGAAATAAAGAAAGTTGAACAACGGATTTCAGGACCTGGAGGGTTGGATAAGCGAAAGGAACGGACAGAAGGGCTTTTGAATGAGTTAAAACCACTTGTCGAGATTAAGGAAAATGGAAATGAGGAAGATATTCATTCCTGTGATGATAGGGGTGATGGCGTCCCCAAGGAGGTGAGGGAAAAGAAGATACAAGAACTGAAAGCCCTGTTAGAGAAGGAGTACGCATCCCATTCCTGCTAATACCACTATAATCTAAACACTAACGCTTCTGATTCAGGACATTTCTCATCGAGACGACAAAAGCCAAGGCCGAGCGGTTGGAAGCAAAATGTGAAGTTATGGGATTATAAGCAGTGTTAATTTCTTCGGTTTTCAAATCTTGTAATAGGATGAATTATGGTGGATATTGCTTTGTAAATGCTCTCTACGAATTATTGTAGAAAAAGATTGTGGCCCTATTTCTGTTCAATGAGATCAGTTCAGGGGTTTCGAATTGATACATCTTTTCAAGATTCTGTTCATGAAGTAGTTTCTTCATACTCACCATCAGCATACCAATGAGTTATCTGTATCCACGCGTAGCATAAGCCTTATACCTGCCCGTGCCGAGAGTTTTCAACACTGCGTATTCCATTGGAAAGTCCCGCCGCTCAGTTGAAATTTCCAAAGGCCTCTTCAACTCCATGAGAGTAAGTTTTTCTTGCATTGGAAAATGTGCCCTCCAAGATAACAACGTACAGTCACTGGTCAAAAGTCTTGGTGAAAGGGATCTAAGCACCAAGCGGCGACAATATCCATTTGAACAAAAATTGAGATATCTCCACGAGAAGTGACCCAATTAACCTACAACTTGAACTGGTGATAGTATAAGCAGTATGGTTTATGGTACAGCACAGGACATACCTATAGCACACTGATTGCAGTGTAATGTCTACAAAAAGTTATTGAATACTAGGTATTCCATACAAAAACTTATGTGATGTATCTTTAGCACCACAACTAGATAGACCAACAGGATTTTTTCTATGATAGATACTACCTGAAACTTCATGGTTCCGGTTGTAGAACAGATGTTGGGGTCATGTGGCTGCCGGGATAAAATCGCAAACTTCAAAGAACGCCAAGATTGCCATTGTAGGGTCAAATATCGGTGTGTGGAAATAAATAGCTCCACACAAAACCTGCAACACAACATAAAAAATATCGAAAATATGAAATAAGATGGACTCAATATGTATTTTCATAGCAAAATTTACTAGCCCGAAAAATATTCTCCTTGTATGGAACTACACTATTATGCAGAGAGAATGTAGGTAAAAAATGCTAGAATTTGTTCCTGATTTATTGGTCCATATAATTGACTACTGCTATTCTCATGATTGCTGCATGTGATATGCAAGACTATAGACACGGTGCTATCAATTGCAGGTACAACTTCTGTAATTGAGCTGTGGATCATGGAGATATGAGCATTTGAAGTTGCGCAAGCAAGCATTTTGATGTGCCAAAAAAAGTGGCGTCACCAAGACTTTTGATCAGTGGCTGTAACTATTGCTGACAAAGGAAATGAGGGTAACGGCAATCCACCAATACTGCGGACCACAAAAATCAGTCAAAGGCTCTACAGTGTACCTCTTACCAACACCAGGCCCACCATCGTCATCCACAACCCCTATTTCCCTGTAATCACAAATGGCTATTCTTCCGAAACATAGTCACACCTCTTTTCTAGGAGCACTGAACCCATTACCTCATCTCAGCCTACTATTAATTCATAAATGCTTCGAGCTTTTTTTGAGATAACATTATGAAAATTGAAACCAAAATTGTGAGGCTTAAGCGACTGGGGACTAGATTTATAACTTGTTTGATCGACTCTACATGGTCGTCAATAGTACTCTAACAAGATTCTGCGAATTCATGGGTGGTATTGTGAAGAGCTAGCAAAGCAAACATGAATAGTTCGCTAAGTATTACTCGAGTCTTTCATTCGAGATTTATCCTGACAGGCTATACTTTGAAAATAAGACCCTTCGGGGAAGTCTCGTTTACATCGACATTGTTCATCGAGCAAGCTAACCCATACTGTAGTAGTCATGACGCATCATCACAGCACAAATGTTTGACAGAAGAACTAAAATCTCGGCAGTTGAACAACTTTAGCGGGACTTGCTAGATAGAATTTGCGAAATCCCGGAGTAGAACAAACTTGTGCGCCACAAGTGGCATGGCCAATTCACCGCGGGGTGGAAACGGAGAACAATTTTTCATCAAATGTAGTCCAACGCATGTCAGGAAAGCTAAAAGACATGAAATGCATGAAAAAACAAGAATATCCCAATGCAGACATGCTGAAATGCTGCTATTAGAGTATAGTGCAACAAATGAAACTTGCAGAACGAAAAAGAAAGGCTGCGGAGGAAGAAAAGAGAGAAAATGCAAGGCCCAAATTGCAAAAGGAGCAGAGAAGCAGATAAAGCTAGTTCTATGAATATAAAGTTAGGGGTGACAAACAACAAAGCGCAAAATAGTTGTATTTGTTTGCGCCTACCCCACGAAGGTACATCCCGGTGAAGCGCGATATAGTCCCTGCAGATCAGGTGTGAATGCGGAAATACATACATGTTTCATTCGTGTTCATGTGCACGCTCGGGTATATTAATTCCTACACGATGTCAGTTGGTCGACCTACTGCGTATGTGTGGCATCTAGAATGCCCCGGCCCAATATGCAGAAAACAAGGACAGCAACCGGCTTGCAGGTGTAGGTAGTCCCGCGGAGCCTGCCTCCCAAGACGATTCTGCAGTTGCCTTTTGGTTGTCCATGCTGATTGTAAGCCATGTCAATGTCACTTGTCAAGGCTGTCAAGTTCGTCAGAGGACCCCTGCCGGTTGCCATTTTTTTCAAATACGTTCAGCAGTGTACCATAAAATACCAGTCCAATCTCCGCCAGTCGATCAATCGCAAAAGGCTTCGGCTTGATTTTTTAGGGTCCCGGCCCCGAGGCTACAGTTGACTTCGGAAGTGGCATCAAAAATTCCAAAAACGAACATGCCCTTGATCCGATCGTGCCAAACAGACTATCATAATCCAAGCATACATTACAAACAGATACAAATTCAGCTTAGCTTGGAGCATTGATAGGGTCAGGTGACTCGTTGAACCGCATCTGAGCAGCTGTTCCGCGCTGCGCGCGACAGTACGAGAAACCATTCATCTGAACCCCCCCGCACATGCCAGAGCTTCTCGCAACAAATCGCTCCACTGTCAACGGCGATCAGGAGCCCTGTGCTAGGATGTCAGCATTTCATTCAAAGCAATGACGAAATAACTAAACTACGCCATTGTTGCAATATCCTAATACCGAACAAGATGCTCATGGAGATGAATCTGGGTAGTGAACGAATATGAGATCAGACAGCGATATATGGAAAACAAGGATGAACCCTCCGCGGGGAGGATCAGCAAGTTGCACCTATTCTGACAAGAGATGAAGTAAAGGAAAAAGAAAAAGAAATAAGAAAAGATTTTTTTTTTTTTATCTTGCTTAGGGGGCATATTCCCCATACAGAGCACATACCCAATTGCAAAGCCAATTCAGGCATGGAGGTCAAAGGCCTGATTCCCAATCGGGCCTGCTGTCCGCGAACTGGGCTAACAAAATGAGTATAGTGCATGTTGTGAAGGGGAATGTTGTGAAATGTTGTGACTTATTTACAGCAATAGCGTAGTGGGTAAGGAAGGGTCTATGGCCTTTTTTGGAGATAAACTTATTCATGCATTTCCTTTAACTGACGAGTGAGACATTCTCAAACCGCTAAAAGGACGCTGATATATGAAGAGGGTCCTTCTAAGGGGAGGGGGCCGTGGGGAATCTCGGATGTTCGTTTGTTGGAACCCCAGGAACGCTTCCCCGGCCATGCGGTGGGTGTCATCATTACGGGGCCGGGGTCGGAGCCAGGGCTGCAAGTATATCAACTTGCTATTAAGATGTAATAACATCCCCTGTAACACTAACACTATGACGATATCAGAGACTCTTTGACGCAGTGAATTCAGATAGGATGTCTTGAACTCGAGCTCAGCAGAGAAATTGCACCAATAGCAATTGCAATTAATTACCGGCCGTGAGCACGATTACACAGCATGTAATAGCGACAAGAAACACCGAACTTTACCCTTGACAAGGCAAAGGGAAATAAAGAGTCAATTCAGCTCTGAAAGAAAAAATTTGGCTTGGGAGCTCGGCGGCAATTAATAACTAGTACTAGCATTGCCAAGCTGGAGATAGAGAGAATTATCCCTATCACCGCAAGCTACCACCCAACAGGGTATATATGGGCGGCACACCATCAAAGCTCAATGACTCAAGGGCGAAGTTTTTACAGCAATAATAGCACTATGTCACACCGAGCCCCAGTACGCGAGCGAGCCTGGTACTTTGGGGGCGCTGCTGGAAGATCAAGAGAGGTATGCTGCGGTCGTTGCTGGACATGAAGACAGCTCCAGCCTATTGCACGTGTGACCTGCGGCCGAAAGCATGACCACAGGTCGGTCCTCGGTACTCGTACGCGAGTACATTCGGCCTTTTTCGCTCATCACAGGGGCCTCGCAGCCCAGCCTCATTATGTATGTCCAACCGCCAATCAATTACCAGGCCAATTAGCGATTAGGTGTTATGCCATACTACTATACCAGCCCTAGTGTGCTATATCAAGACTAGGTTTACTAGCAATTGCTTTGCCCAGCTGTCACTTGTCTGTTTCCCCTGCCAATGTCAGTGTCACTTGTCATGCCAGTGGCAGAATATGGCAGAACAAGTGTGCGCCCTGGCTGCAAATACCTATTCAGTTTTCCTGTCATTCCACTATCGCCACTACATGTGCATCATCACGGGTGACCTGATATCAAAACTTTCGCATATCATCGTTGGGTGCTCGGAATTTTTCTGCATTTTTGTGTTTTATGGGCATCTTTCCGGTTGGCACCATGTATGTAGGACATCAGAACGAAATGTGTCAGCTCTGACGTATCCTAGCTCCTTCAAAGAACCATCCAGTTTCATCATAAATATTATGGAGGAAAGAACGCAGAGTTGGCTGTGAACAAAAAGGATAGAATCAGACTTGCCAACTGCTAGAGCTCTGAGAAGAAGTCGACGAGCAGAAGCTCTCAATGTTCGCCCATTCTTCGAACCCGCACATCCTCATCCTGAGCATCCCCGGCGGCACATGCGGAGCAGCAACAAACAATTATCGAATTCAAAATCGATCCTCTGAGGGCCTTGGCACTAGAATAGTCTCTGTGCTGCTCCTCACTTTACCGTTCCTCAAACGAAGTGTATCTGCAGAAAAAGGAAGTGAAAGCCCAGTCTCTCTAATCTGACATCCTGTCAGGGGATGAGTGTGAGAGGGGAATGCAATTGCAATTGCAATTGATGAATGAATGAACAAAACATTGAGTATGCGAAAACTAAGCTGCATGCAGATAGATGAGCTTTGGGTGCAGCGGGAGTTTAGTTTTCCTTTACCTTACGCTTTATGTTGTGCTTCTCGTATTATTCCCGGATGCGTTAGCGTGCACCAAATAGATTAATCCCTTTCCAATCCATGCGATGGCCAAAAGGCTCTTTTCTGAATGCAGGCATGTTGCAGACGCAAACACTTGTTCATTAAGGGTATATGTACATGTTTATCATATTAATTTAACTGAGTCTGGTTGCCGTACTATTTGCGGAAGTAGAAAAAGGTCTTAGATAGATAACTAGATAACTACTAGGTCGAGACTGATAATTAGGTTAGCTGGCGTCCTTTTCCAACTCTCCTTCTCCCTCCCTTTTTTTTGACGGAAACTTGGAACAGTTAACGCAACCGTACCTAGCTAGATCAACTTGCGCTGCCTAAGTAGCAGCTCGTTGGGATACCTGCCTTACTGGGATGGACCCCGGATATTTGCAATTGGAAGTGTTGAATCCTTGATCCATGTTGAGGGGACTGGGGACTTTGGGGCGCTGAACTGATACCAAAAACTGGTGTAGGAAGCGGCTTATTCCACCCCTACTTAAGCACTTCAAGTAAGTACTACCTAGGTATGTACCTATCTTTCAAGCCACACGTTTCCTGCGCTTAGTTAGTCTCGTCGCCAGCGCTTATGATAGTAGTCCCGCGGCAATTACAAAACCCCAGGGCCTTTGCTTTCCGCGCCGACCCGCGCGCTAGTTAGAGCATCCCTAGAAACTTTAATTCAGCATTTTTTGACAGCCTACGCCACCGCATCGCATAACAGGTCAACGCACTGCATATGTATGCATCTAAGGGTAATCAACTTGGGCGGTAATTGCCGTTGCAATTTGCTTTCACCAGACCGAGTTCTTGCCTTTATTGACTTTCATTGGTGTCTGATAAATCTTGCCCTGTTTTTTTTTTTTAAATACTGTAGGTGACGCACTAACGAACCAAGACATGCTAACGAACCAACCAAAAATTGCTTTTTCTGAGAGGTCATGAGAGGGGTTAACCAGTGCATTAGAAACCGTAGATGAAGAATAATATAGAATTCTGGCAAAACTCGGACTTCTCTATCACCAGCAGTCAATCATGGGTAGAATCAAACAACGTCAGAAAGATGATCAGCGAGAATGTAGTATTGCAAAAGCAATACAAGCCTACCGCCTAGGACAGGAAGAGAGTATTAGAGCTGCTGCAGATAACTATGGAATACCATATCCAACATTAAGAGCAAGAATCAATGGTGGTGCAAAAAGTCGAAGACAAGCGAATGAGGATATACAGCTATTAACACCAGCAGAGGAGAAAGTAATTAAGGAGTGGTGTATACGGTTAGATAATCAGGGATTACCGCTTCGGGTAGATATGGTACGAGAAATGGCACGAACAATTCTTCGAGCTCGAGAATGTGACAAAAATCCGGGAAAACATTGGATTTCACGATTTCTAGACCGAAATCCCGAATTGACTACTAAGTTCAGTTCTCAAGTCAAAAAACAACGGATTTTATCCTCCTATCCTATGGTTATTAAGGATGCCCTTCGAAAGCTACAGAAAGTCATTGATGATTACCAACTTTCACCACAATATATCTATAATATGGATGAAAAGGGCTTATTGATGGGAAAGTCACCCCGAGTGAAGGTTATTTGTAGGCGAGGGAGGAAAAGTCCACCTATGATGAAAGACGGAAATCGTGAGATTATTACATTACTAGAAACGGTTGCTGCAGATGGATTTTTACTACCACCCATGATTATTTATAAGGGAAAATCACATCAAGATGCATGGTATGAGTATCTGAATGAAAAAGATTCGGATACTGTTTTCGCATATTCAGATAAAGGGTGGACGAATCAAATCCTGAGTGCAGACTATCTTCGGTTATGTTTTGAACCGCACACCTCTTTCCGAACACTTCCACGTCAATATCGACTTCTTATCGTTGATGGTCACAACTCTCACTTTAGTTGGAACTTTCTGCATTATTGTATACAGCATGATATCATTGTATTTTGCCTCCCACCTCATACCACACATCTCTTGCAGCCATTAGACGTTGGACTCTTTGGACCCCTTCAGCATTATTACGCTCGTGGTGTAGAACAGGCTATGCGAACTGGACGTGAAGCTATTAGCAAGAGAAACTTTCTACCGTATGTTGGACTAGCCTCAAGGTTGATTTAAATTGAATTCAATAGCTGACACTATATAGCTTTCTTCGAGAAGCTCGTCAACTTACTTATACTCCCAAAAATATCAAGTCAGCATTTGCCAGCAGTGGTATATGGCCAATCAACTATCGAGTAGTCTTAAGCAAGCTTCCGCAACCTACAAACAGGAGTAACCCACTCAGAGCTGTGACAGTCCATAGCCCAAAATTTAAGCTTTCTAGTCCCCGGAAGACTATACCTCCTACCCCATCCAATTCTCGCGCAGTCCGACAAACCACTCTTTATGCTCTTCATCTTCATAAAGAAAACCCAGCAGCACCAGAAATACCACTTCTAATCCAAAAGCTCAGCTCTGCGGCTGAGCAGTCTCTCACTCATAGTATTCTGGACAAGGAACGTACTCGTGACTTGGAGATAGCATTGGATAGGCGATCAAAGGAAAAAAACAATAAGGGACGAAAGGTTATTACCACTGCAAGAGCAATCACAGGTGCAGAACTCCTCCGGCTCCGGCTAGCAGGTATTTCTTTAGATAACTCTCCAGTGGTTGATGTGCCGGATTCAGCTGAAACAACCACTAGGAACTCAGAAGTATTTTTCCACATCTCTTTAATTAATAAATCTCTACTAATTTTAATAGCTACCAGCTTCATCTTCTAAGCCTTCTGAGCCTCGCTCCCTTGTGGTTGTGTTGAAAATACCCCCTCGCATCGATGGTGCCGAGAAACCTGGGTCCGCATCCGCACCTATCACCAACACAGAGTTAGCCAGCGGTAAGCCAAGCAGAAAAACAGCGAAGAGGCCGAAAAATAAAAGCAGTGTGGATATAGTTGCAGGAAATTAAGAAGCATAGGTATTTGCATGGTATAGAGTGGTATTTATGTAGATAATTGTACGAAAAGTGAACCGGAACCATGCCGATTTTCAGTGGTTAGTAAGCATGTCGTGGTTAGTAAGCCAGTCATCTACAGTACCTTTACCGAGGAATAAGTGAAGAAATTCGGTCAAAAAAAAAAAAAAAAAAAAAAAAAAAAAAAAAAAAAAGAAAAAAAAAGAAAGAAAGAAAGAAAGAAAGAAAGAAAGAAAGAAAAGGTAGAAGGTATTCGCATCACCGATTTTTTCCTTTTTTTTCCTTCGCGCATTATATCACTGGGCAGGGAGGTTTACAAGATATTAAAGTGTCCTCTAAGAACGAATAAGAACTGGCGGGAACGTACATGAACAGTAGACCTGCATGGACAAGTGCTTTACTTAACGGCAGGTAGAATAGAGTACATTGGAGTGGTGGAGGATATGTAGCAGGCAAGGTTTCAGCGGCTGGTAAAGAATGTATGTTTTGCCTAGCGAGCACAGCTTCTGAGTGTCTATCAATTTGGAGGGTCCAAAATAAACAAAAATAAAATATAAAAAATAAGAAAAAGTTGAAACGCAACATGTGAGTACATGTATGGTATAATATGTATATGTGTACAGGAAGAAGTCATATCGTGGAATTGGGTCTTGGAACATCATGCCTACTTACAACGTGCACGGGATATTCAAGTGGTATAATATTCACTAATTTGCTATAATCCGCTATTGTTGCATGCATTATGCGGAATTGCGAAAACTGGGGGACAGTAATAAGGCCATTTTATTGTATCGCTGCGGCGCCATGCATGGTCACAGATCGATCCCCGAACCCTTGTTTGTGTGTGTATGGGTGGGGTGACGTGCATCAGGCATGAACGAATGAATGAATGATTGAGATTTACAGAGCGGCTTATGTTATGTGAGCTCTAGGAATAAGTGATTGGGGGTGGGCTTGGTACACCTGATGCTATCATATCACAGCAAATATGTATCATGACCAGAACGACAAATTTGCAAGTGGGATAGTTGGATGACGAACTCGGAACCATAGATGAATTAGTCTAGTTGCACCGATAAATGAATAAACAACAGTTAGCTCAAAAGGGAAATAGTCGTATTGTGAAGTGACAATGGCAGGTTTGGAAATGGCTGAAAAAGATTGAGTATTGGAGAACGCCGAATGCCGCTCCGGGTCGTTCATTTCATGCCGTGACGCCAAATCACTTGGATCTTGCGCACAGAACACAAATTCTCTCGCTAAACGAATGTAGAACGGGCGTGGTAGCAATGAGATTGAGATAGGAAAGTGCTGAGTGGAGATTGAAGCTGACTCCAATTCACAACCAGTGCGAATCTAGGATAGTTTTTAACTAATGCACATATATCGTAACAAGGTGCGGGGCCCAGCCGGCTCTTTTCTCAGAAATGGAGTGGAGGACCTAAGTACCTAGAAGATCGTCGGTGGGCAAATGGAAGTGGGTACGAGACCAATGGCATTGCAGTAGCGGAAAATTAAGCTCCAATTTAGGATAAAATTATCACCGGCAGCGTGATGTCCAGAGACACATTGGGTGCTATACACTGAATCTCAGGGTTATAGGTTGTTCTGGCACTCGGGTATAGGGCCAGATTGCAGGTTCCACCATCCGTGTGCTGCCCAAAGCTGCTCGGTTACAGATCATAGCGATCATATAAGGTGAATATCGCGAATACTCCGTATCCTACGTTCGCTAGAGTTGATGTTAATATACCTAGATGCAAACGAGATATGGATCAGCGTTCGGTATATGAAGGGGCCATGGATCATGGGGGTTGGGTATAGGCAGAGGGGTCGGGTATTGCAGTCTAGGTTACAGAACGGCTAGGCATAGTACAGGTGTCGGTCGTGAATCGGCCAGCAATAATACTGACTTTGGCCTCCCCTAGAGCTAGAGAAGGATGTAGAGCGCCACCTCTAATTCACACAGTAGTTTGCTTTCAATAATGGAATAGCTGGTCAAAGAGGCTCAACCAGTGCGGCTCAACGCAAGTAAATTAGCATTCTCCATTATCTTTCAGCCGTCCCGTCCCGCTCCACCCACTCGGGACTTAAAGCCAGCCAGCTGGGTTCAGTCGACCAACAACCTGAACCAAGGTTTGGGTAGAGTGCTGTCATGCGCAGCTGTGTGACATGTCAAAATCTCTTGGAACTGCACAAGTCAGGATCGCTATAAACTGCCAAATAGGGCTATCGCTAGCGATTACCTGACCAAACTGTTTCAAATTGATTCCATCTTTGACTGTGGATAGTCTCCATGTCATCTCCCTCACAACGTTGTCACAAATGTCTTTTCGATACTTCACACTGAATAGGAAGATGCTGTATGCAGGGACAGGGGTATGACCGCTTACTCTCTTTGTCTACACTTTGGTGCGACTTCGCAATGCAAATATATCAAAGTATGCAAACATGTAACAGCAGTCCGTATGTCAAACTAATATAAAGTAATTAAAAGAGTAAAAATAAGCGCACCCGGTAAAGCATTAGAGTTCGCTAAGAAACAGGAATTTGTTGATTATCAACGCAAAACATGGAGTTGGTCGAGAATTGTCTTGTTGCTTGTACAGCAAGTGAGAGCCATTGCACGTAACAGGGACCAGGGTTATCGTAGGGATTAATGGACGAGCTACTTCAGCCCAATTGAGTGATTAAGAAATGAGATCTGTTCTATCGATAGAGTAAGTAAATGGATAGTCATAGAAGAGGGGTTATCATGGGAAACTGACCCGCGTTGCACAAGTTCATCGTGATTAATCACTCATGATGTTATACGGATGGTGAGATTATACGACTCTGCATGCATGCATCTCAAACTGTCACATTTCAACGCAGAGTCCAACCAACAAGGCGGATATCAATCAATTGCCACCAGCTAAACTCTACCACTTCCCTCAACGGCCCGGTGAGTGAGCAATAGGTGGCGATAGGATGGGATGCTCGTATGTATCTGTGGGTGGCGTGCATAATATAATCATAATATAGAGCGCCCAAGAGATCCCACACTCTTATTGGGTATTTCCTTCCCGTAAAAACTCCGACGAAGATATATCCGTGCGTGTGTTTGATTGAATGTGGGCCTGGCTCCCGACTCCTTAGACGGGCGCTATTGTTGCATCTGCCTCTATGTAGTTGATGATTAAGGCTCGAAAAGTACTCAAAATTGATGTTTTTGCGATTTGACTGGGGCTACCTTTTGATAAGGATATGGGCAACTATTCCTTGCGCTGGTGATATATTCATAATGATATTAGTCATCCGTCTACATCGGTTGAGGGAAGCAGCTCAAAGTAGCAGAGCAGCAAAGTCTGGGTACAAGAATACAGGGTTGCGGGATAGTAAGTTGACAGGAATGACAGACAACGCCGTTGCAGAAAGTTGGGATCTGTCTAAGTTGAAGCTGAACTCGACGGACGAGTGGACCGCTGACTAGCTACAGCTGCCTCAATCGAGACTAGCTAGACATAAGAAAGGACGAGAACGTACATCTGACAGCCAGCTCCTGCTGGAAACGTGCATTCGCTACGCTTGGGGACTCGTCAGCTCCCAACGTCGAACGCATATAGCACAGCTGCAGAGGGCTGTTTGACCGATCTCGGGGTTGCCCACAACTTAGCTTTCTATCCTCTTCCATGAGCTGCAGTATACGCGTCAATGCTCGTGACCGTCATCCTTCCTCCCCTACCCTATGCACAGTATTGTTGCAACCTAGGATGGCACTCGAGCAGCCATTGCTTTTCTGCAGAAACGACCCTACCCGACTAACGTTGACCTTGACCTTGGTGTTAATCTGATTCCTAAAGCATTCGAACGTGGGATCAGATCAGATGCACGACGTGGTCACGCGAGAAAGATAGCTCAACAGCGCGCTCGGTGCTCCGGCTGAGTTATTTTCTCAACAAATATAATGATGTATAGTTTTACTCGCTGGAACAAGCGAGGCACATGCTCTAAATCCTGGCCCAGCACCAAAAGGATACAGTTGCCAGTTCAAGATTGACTGTTGAGTTGCTGTAGTCTCGCCGTTGTTGCTTTGTTCTCTTGATGCTATTTTTGTATTCCGATTCAACCTGCCCTCGTTTTTCCATCATTATTTTTTACTCTTGTTCAATTAATGCTTCCGGACATCGAAGGAAGAGGCAAAAAAAACAAAAAAGAGTCGAAGCAATGGCATATGACGTTGGTGTTGCAGCTTGCGTTTCTGCATTCGGCCTTAGCCTGGCACAACCTAACGCTTGTCGCTGTGCAGTGGAATAATTTTAGAAAGTTCAAGGCTCTGTTGCTTTTTCCTGGAGAGCTGCGCCCCCAGAGAATTTTCTCTTCTGCAGTGCTTCGCTCGCAGACACAAGAGATGCAACGCAGCTAGTCTCGCAACAGCATGCATCAGCGCAGCAGCACCTGGCAACCCCACTCAACTCATTGCCACATACCATTATTTGTCCACCCATAGTCCTCCCCCAAGCATCACAGCACATCGCAGTGCATCTCATGGTAGCCTTTCCACGTAAAATAGAACTGGTGTACATGTCTGGTTGCATTACCCCCGTAGGTACAGATGCAATGCCGAACCGTTATTTCATGGAGGCGCATGCCTGGGTTATTATCTTCTTCTCTGGAACAGATTTATGAAGTGCTTAGCTATCATCTATAGGGATTGGTCACCATTGTTCTCTTTTTCTTCCACTGTTAATCATATCCTTGCTCCCTGTCTAGTTGCTAGACCCCTTGACAAATACCAAGACCATACCAAACCTAAGTTTGCCACCCAACCTGCACGGTTCGGCAATCGTAGATCCCTCGCCCACAGATGATCTTAAGAGATCTGAGACCAAATGGTTGGCATGAGTAACACCTTACCATCTCTAGCACCAGTTATCCTGATTTTGCTGTTAGCCTAGAGTAGCTAAAACAGATAAAGGTATGCAAATTCTCATTCTGATTTCTTCTTACGTCCGATTCACAAAAATTGTTCGCTGCATTGTACTGATACCTTTTGAGAGCGCCTGGCAGCAGGTACACCAAAAGTCCGTGAGCGACTTAAAGCTTAACCTTGATAGTCAGTCGAGTCACGACCGACAGCATATTTACTCTCTTCTAGCCCCCGTCCTTCAAAATTTCCCTATTTTGATTCACTCCACGCTGCAATTTACTACGTGTACCGTGTACCCTTGGGGTGCAATTCAGCTAACAGTGATCTTACACTGACGCATCTTACCATCTTGCGGCTCACCATTTCTAGTGCGTATGAGTTGTACCTTGCTTCTATCTAGTTGCTTTCCGCGAGCGAGAGCTTGTTGACTGTTGAGTAATACCGTACGCTCATAAGTCTCACGCCACCATAATATGTTGCTGAAGCTGAAAGAATCCAAGGCAGCATCTGATAATCTACCACGTGAGCTAAATACACGTTCACAGATCAACCGCAAAGTTATGCCTACATCTCCACCCACAGCTTGCCGATCAGGTATTCTTACCAGTATCTTTCACTATCAATACAATTCGGTTAAAACTGCAGTCATATGTGTTAACCATCAAATTAAGCCTCGGATTCTTATCCGGTAGTCTTCAGTATATGTGGAACCTAGATAAAACAGGTAGGTCAAACCTCCCCATTCAAGTTCCAGTCAATGATCGTCAGATTCCCTACCCAGAGTAGTGCTAGCTTGCCCTTACAATGTGGGCCAGATAATTCAGGTGGGTACTGTAGAGTAACTCCAATTTTGTCTCACCATTGGAAAAATAACCCCAACTGCCGCGTTTTCTCCGATCGCCAATCGCTCTAAATCGCTTGCTGGCTAGGCGAAGCTCGCGATTCATGCTGAATATGCAACCTATATGCTTTGGCGAGTTAGTTAAGCGTAAATAAAACGTTATCATAGACAAGGTAGCGTCAGATATCCAATTTGTCGCTTCACCACTGCATATACTCATGAACATCCAATCCCCTTCCTCTCCTGGTGCAATATCTGTATTAGATTTGGCAGGTTACATTAAGTCCCTTTACATTGAGTGGCTCTCCGTCCTGCTCACCACTTCCATCCGATAGAGTTCAGACTTTCTCCTCCACTTACGCTACTTCTAGTTGACTCGCCCTACTTGGTTTTTTCTCCTGTTACCCTCCTAGTATAGTCTTAAACTGTCCGTGAATGAAAAACTGAAGATATAGCACACATCTAACATTTTCCGGTATTGTATAGCAACTTTGGACTGGTGAGCTCGTAACAGTTTCCTGTTAGGTCCCAGCATAACCTTACCACCTGTCATATGTTATATGCCTATATATTTGAAACGATGGTTCCTTTTCGAACCGAGGAGGAGATCTTCTAATTGGTTTTGTGTACGTTGGAAATTCTCATTTTGACGAAACTAGGCGTGGGCATGATGCACTAAATGTTAGTGATTCAACCAAAGCTGGAGATATTTCACGGCTGAGCCACTGATAGGTTGGCTGTCTGATTTACCGACTCGATCAGCACTGCAACACGACGGATAGGGTGAAACGGTCAGAATTGCGAGACCACAATTCCACACTAGGTCTAGATCCTTTGCATAAGCACAAGGGAGTACATAACTCTAATGAAGCACACTTTCTCATATTTTCCACCAGTCAGGGTGCTAGGTATGCTACCCCGCTATGACCCGGTTGACTGGACCAGTCACTTGTATTGATTGTTTTGCTACAGGACCAGCTCTACTCACAGCATGACCAGGCTAGTGGAGAATTGCTCAATATTGCAGACAGGGGATCGGTTTTGCTCTGGATCGAGAGTGAAAGATGATAGGTCCATGTACTAGTGATATTGATCCAAGTAGGAAGTCTAGGGTGCTGGAGACGAAGCAATTGCATGTACGATGCGTTGGCTATTACACCTAGATCGTAGTCTTCTCCAATCTCTTTTCCTTTGCCAAGCTAAGGATACCGATTTTCTTAGTAATCTCTCTCGTGCACTGAGTGAACATTCTATTAACTATCATTATATGAACGTTCGAACAACAGGTGATGGAGAGCTCCTCTGCCAAGCTTACGCCAAGCCAGTGTCACACTAACGCCATTTGTGTCTGGCTACCTACATAGGAAAGAGGGGCACATGTAGGATTTCCCAAGCAGGGATAGGGTCACTGTGGTCGTCTCCTCGCAAAGGCTTTCGACTACAAGCTGCGGTAAGCTTCAGAGTTTATCTAAAAGTAGGTTTTCGTCTTGTACACAAAATCCATTCCTTTTTAAATTATGTCCTGATCCTGAACCTTTTCTTTCTACAGTAGAGATTAGTCTCGTAACCAGACTTAGAGTAGACATATATTACCAGGACAATCCAGTTTCTCAAGCCCATCAGAGTTGTACAGTGGCCAGCATAAAGTTATATGGTTGCAAGAGAAGTATATTTGAGGCAGATTTCATTAGATATGACTTTTTCATACACTTATGTAGCTTTTTGGAGGTTTCCTTCTTGTAATACTGGCCTTGAAGTGCATGGGTAGTCTCGTAAACCAGTGCGTAGGGTAGGGAAGGTCAAAACTATCTGATTGTATTCTTTGAGGCTTACGTACTAATACGCATCCAGGCAGCGTACCTCGTAAAATAGCGATCGGAGTGGGGTATGTCAAGCAAAGCATATTGCAATTTGGAGTGTTGGAAGTGATGTTTTGCTCTGATCTGTAATCCTACCTGGTGGGGCAGTGGGCAGACGGGTCCAAAAGGGCGGGACGACGGAAGGCCCGTGTAAGTGCAGGATCGGCATATAATTATGTAGTACGGCTGGCGGTATGCGAGCTGAACTGTTAAATGTTTAAGATCATTGAGAAATAATAAAAACGTACTGTCAATTATGACATATCGCTAATTATAGTATCTACTCTGTTTTTGACTTATTTTCCGCAATAGGATTTCCAATGTCATGGAAGTGGCTACGATTGAGCTTGAGGCACACGCGCCGCTGTTGATAGTACTACTAAATAATTTATCAACGCACCGCAATCCACCCATGATAGAGGGTCAAGATGTTGCTAATGTGGCCATCCTCCCTTCGATAATGAGGATTTACTTTCCAGCTTCGGGTTGGGATGCGTTATTTGATGAGTATCCTGTTAGCCGAAAACTCTATATCCAACGGGTATCTCCTGAAGTGTTGTTACGTGCGCCACTGAGATGCTTCATAAGTATCTCAACTCAAATTCATATTTCCCTCTTTCCTGGGAATATCTATAAATTAAAGATTAAGCTCCATTGTCAAGTTACTTATGAGGGACAAACCAACAATTTGCCTTCAATGTTGATTTCGGAACTTACAAATCCTCGTTAGAGCAAGCTTTGTCATTCTTGAGAGGAAGGTGAGCTTAAGCCAAGATATACACACTTGGGTTCACCTGCAGCTGAGTTGCGCATGCAGCTGGATGGTCGGATTGCTAAATAACTTTAACCCGGTTGAGGGCACGATCGTTCAAACAATAGTAGCTCTCAGCGAGCCCTGCTGCAATAATATTTATGCTTCGCGGGGTATACGTAAGTATACAGTCGACATAAGCTAGATGTGTACATGTTTGCATGAATGCTGCCTAATTAGCGTGAAGCTGACTTGCGAAATTGCTGCGTGTGCATGTAGCCGGGTGTGTGGACGAAGTAGGTGTTTGACAATGGATGACGAGCATGGTGATACGTATTAATTGGCACTGCCGTCCCTGGTACAAACGACTCTAATTCAGATAAACGCATTAAAGTCTACTACAAACGTCAGCGGTACCCGCAGAACCAGCCTTTATAAATTCGTAAGATCGGGTAGCCATCTGCGGAATGAGAAGAAGTAATTTCCGTTCGCAGCTTCATATTAAGATCGGCTTTGTCTCAGGGGTTCAACCCCACATAGTACCCCATTGCCAAGAGCCAACTTTCAATCGTAATGTGCGAACTCTTGTGATACAAGAAGGCATTTGGGTATGGAAATTGTGTGTGTGCGGCCAACATAACCCGTTCCTGTTGTGGATTCCGATACTGTGGCTGACACGTCAAGATAGACGGAATCATTTCTGGACTCGGTTTCTGCCACAAAGTTCCGGAATCTAGCCATTGAACGACGCTTCTGTGCTAAATGCCCATCCCACAATACCTTTCATGTGCAATTACTGCGAATCACCGTTGTTTATTCTATCTTTTTTTAGTAACTACAGTATTACCTGGAAGGCATCTTGCACTACGCAAGATGGAGATCTGAGTGGAATCATTGAACAACAGATCTCAGCAGCTATCCACATACGATGAAAGAAATCTTATAGAAGGAAACTTTGTGAAAAAACCAGAGGCAGACTTTCACTTTGATGCGCTCTCAAATTATTGTGTTTGCTCGCACAGGAGAAACAATATTCTTTGAAATATTGTCCGAACCTTGTTTCCAAATGTCTCTGTTGTCGCTCAGATTATGGAATTATGCTTTTTTCTTTTTTGTATACTGTTTGCGGAACAACGGGGAATTGTGCCAACCCTGTCGAGTCGCTCTATCTAAATATTGCTAACAGCCAATATCAGCAGCATTTAGTAGAGCTATCAACGTAATGTATTTGGTACACAATTCAGTAAATTGGTCCACGGGCACTTTGTGGAACTTATTCTTCGACTGTCAGTAGCTGTCGGCTTGTGTTCAATGCTGAATTAATCAACCCTACCTTCAGTCCCTGCTTCTGAAAAAACAAATGAGTGCCCATAGATCATTGCTCTCTGACATATATTCCACAAAGATATACTCGTTACTAGCATTCAGTGATGCAGGTGGGGCTGTTATGGCCGTGCGAGAAGTCTACCGGGTCGGGGATGGATATTGCTACTGACGGGTATTTTCCATACAATTTTGCTCCCAAAGTCAGGTACAGACCTCAGCCTCACCTGTTCACAGACCACTCGCACGGCCTATAAGTTGGCCCCCTGCATCACTAAATGCTGGTAACGATTACCTTCCTGCATACTCTATATAGACTACTTTAGCTCTTGGCCTCGTTCGTATGTTCCTCACTTGAGTTCCGGCTTCCAGACGTATGCACTATGCCATGCATCTGAGAGAACCTTCATGGCATCCTAGGGTAAGGTAACCGAGACCGAGAACGCATTGGCTTGCTGCACTGCCAAAATATTCCTTGAAAGTACCTAGGCCTGCTCTGACTAGATTGAATTACGGTGTCATGTCGGCACTGGTAATCCGAGTAGATCCTGAGGTCGGTACTTTGTCCATCTGCATCCTAGGACAATTAAAAGTCAAACTATAGGGTGGTTCAGCTGTTCAAGGTGCCATCTGATTATAATCTATATAGTATTTGGCTAGAGCCTGGGGAAGGTTAAATGTAATCTAGAATTGGGAGTGATCCATAATACCGTTTGCATAGCCTCATGCCACCGCTTGCATGCGGCTGGCTTGTGTGACTGCCGTTTTGGGTTGTCATGTACCCAAATTAGTAACTGCGCGTGTTACATTTCCCACGTGACCAGACCGGTAGCAGCGCAACACACCATACTTGCAGTTTCGCACTTTACTTTAGAGCTGAAGTTACAATTCTCCCTCAGTTGTTTCTACAATATTGGTTTGTAAGTAGAGTACTTGTCTTTTCTGCCTAAAGTGTGCCCTGGCCGACAAGGGTATTGCCTTAGGTATCTGAGCATCGTGCCGGCATTGGCTGCCATTTTGCTGGATCGTATGTACCCTGTCAAACCTATGCAGCGTCCCCTACTAGCTTCTAATATATCGCGCATAGGCTACTTGTATATAAGTCATGCAAGTCATTGGGACAAATTGACAGTTTGACATGATGTGACAAAGTACTATCGTATTGCCCTCACTTTTATGTACAGTTGCTAGAATTCCCTAGATTCGATATCGATCTGTATGATTACGCTGGAGCGGCAATTCTATTGGCCACTCTCCCGGCTAGAGTTTACAGTTAACTTGGATAATTGTGCCTAGCAAGAGTGTCACTGTGGCACGAACGCACGCGAGACATATGAAGCGACAGCCCCAGTACCATCATCGACAGTCATCTGCTAATGAACGCTCAACGGGTGAAGTAGGTAAAAGCGGCCATCACCCCTCCCAGTTCTCGCCACAGGGGCCTAGTTTATCAATATTCCCGTCGTCCAGTGCTGCATGGCCATGCTGCGGGCCAATATCCAAAAGCTTTATTTCTCTTTTTGCCGCTATGGCGCACGACAATCTCTTCCGCTCTGAGGATGGCGCAAACCCCTTTCCACTGATTCGCTCTACAGTCCAGATTCACCAAGGGGTGTTTTTCATGATGTAATCGAAACGGTCAGCACGTTACATAGCTCAAGGCAGGAGAAGTACTCTAGTTTCGGCGTTGGCCGACGCTTGGTCAGTCGCCTGTACCTGTATTTTCAGATTACTCATCTCTGTGTACTCGTAAGCATAAACTCCAGGTTCGATCTCCAATTGCAAATCCAGGAAATATTGTACAAACAAGACGGCAGAACTTGGAGGGCGTAATTCAGGAGAAACCGTGGTAAAGAATTGAAACGTACTTGGCTTATGTGCAGTAGCTCCTTTTTGCCACAGCCAACATTTTAACATTCGAGCCTTGACGAAATATCCAGCGTATTGTTCGGCGGTGCTCAGGCGCCTGTGCGCACCACACTACAGTTGAGTAATCTGCACAAATATCGCTAGCAACCATTTTGAACATCGGTATGCATATGCATGGAACACTCTTGATGCATGGTTACAGTTTGCCACTGTGAATCTACTGCCCAAATACAACCATAAACGCCGATCCAACTGGGCTACAGTAACAGAGCAGATAAACGGCATACGCTGGGAAACAGCTGAACGTGACTGTCTGATGTGATAGACAGATGTACATCATGTACTACATAACCAATGCATCATGTACTACATAGCCAATGCCCAGGCTCAGTCTCAGCCAGCTTGGTTCTGCCTCAATCGCCGTGCTAATGGTCTACTGCTCCATACCAGTGGCCTGTGCCCCTGGCGTCTGGTGCCAGAATTCCTAATGCTATCTCACCCAGGCCCTCTGGCTCCTACGTTTCTCGGTGACATTCACGTAATTGGAAGAGTGCGTCTTGGAACGCTCATGAGCAGGCCCACCAATCGTCGTCTGCGCGGTGGGCTTCATAGTAACCTCTTCAATGGCCCGCCAAGAATTGCGGACCCCGAAGAGGTAAGTGGCAAGATTGTTGGACTACCCAATGCAGAAGTCCATGGTATTAAGTATGTAGGAACAGCGCCTTCGTCTTTTGCTTTTCCTGCCCTTCTCCACTTCCACCCCCCTTTCTCTTCTCGAGTATCTGCACCCGCTTCTCATGTCTCCTGACGAGGGTTTGCTGCAGGGCAAGTCTTCTGTGCGTTCTCTAGCCATTGTTGCTATGTTACCCCATCTTATCCTTGTCATCCCCTCTAGCTTTCAACTCTCGGCAGTGGCCAATTTGGCGATACGTCCATTTGCACACATGCACACCATCCTTGTGAGTCTCAGACCTCTTAAATCGGAATAATTGAGCAAGTATGCTCTAGTTAAGACTTACGCTTATGCAGGCAATCTCGCGCACTTGGCTGTTGACCTCGAATCGACTCCACGAGGTCGGTGATTCTCGAAGAGGCTGAGGCGCCAGCGTCGTCTCGGCCGAAGTGTTCCAAGGATCTGTACCACGCCGATTTCGTCTTAGGTTAGTATCTAATGTTGTGTCCATTCTCTTTGGGCATTAATGCACAATACATTGTTTGCTTGTAGAGTTTGTAGCTCGCCAATGCCACGGCTTCTCCTAAAATACTCCTTTTCAATCCCGTTTTCGCAGAAAGCATTACTGAGACTGAGACCTGCAAGCATTCTCATGCATTTTACAATTCATCCTTTGTTCTACCTATAACAGGCAGAATCAAGCTGGCTGGGCTGGCTATGGCTATGGCTGGCTGCAGCTGGTCATAGGGAACTCGTAATCACACACTCTTCCCTGTTTATTGCCTTTTCGGTTTCGCAAAACTTGTTGTTTTGTGTACATCTGTGTATGAAATGCTAAGCATTTGCTGTTTCGGTAAGCGGGTTGAGCCCCTCTTGAGTGTATGTGTGGGTGGTAGAGTGTGGCTCTCAACCACATTTTCTCAACAGTGCAACAACCAATCGAGTCTAAATCTACGATGCATCAAGATAATTGGAATACCACGCATTTGCAGAGCCTACCCTGCAAGCCATCCGTTGATTTTCTCCTTTCACAAGCTCGTATTTGCCGCTGTGTTACCAGCCCGCAAACACATCCCATCCCTAACGTCCATAGGCCGACCACGCCTCACAAAAGCAAAGTTTCTCCCTTAAAAAAACAAAACAAAGCACAGCCAGTAAATACACCGCTGAATGGATGCATGACAGGGTTCACACTTTAACCACCCACTGAACTTCGCATCTCCAGCTCCCCACCATACCAATTCTATCCCCAATCCATTGCCAAAGCCACTGCTCTAAGCCAATTACTCGCCGTCCGCCACCCACGATTGAACCGAGTGGATGTTACATTTAGGTATTACGCACTCATTCAACTCACTGCAACTCACATCACAATAAAGTGGAATATGCAACTAATAGTAATTTTACTTAGGACATTTTCATCATAGCTTTAACTTCTATTTTTGTTGCATTGCTCATTTCAGTGTGAGATTTCGTTTCATACTCATGACAATGACAAAAGGGAACGAAAAAAAAAAAAAATTAATAATAAAAATAAAAATAAAAAATAAAAAAAATAAAAAAAGTCATTCACATCGCTTGCAGAATTAGCAAAATGAAAAACACGAAGGGAAAAGGGAAAGGGGTATTAAAGAAACTAATTTTTTTTTAGAAAAAAAAAAAAAAAAGAAAAATGCTGCTCTGCTCGTCATCGATCAATTATAGGAATATTGCTCTGTTGACACAAAGCATGGGTTTTGTTGCCGCTTTCTTGCTGGTAAATAAGTTGAAAAATGCTAGAGATGTTATCTTGTTGAGATAGAGATGCGCCGCCCCGCCGTTTGAAAAAACCCAAGCATAGGAGGTTAAAAAAAAAAGGGATGATAGAAAATAGGAAAAGGAAAATCAAGGGAGCAAAAAAAAAAAAAGTGTTCTCGTACTGAGATAGGTCTTGTTTGTTCGTTAATTGTTAGATGGATTAGACAAAGGAAAAAAGAAAATAATGGGAAATCCCCTCTGCCTTCCGTCCGTATGTGAGATCGCGGTCCAGTCCAAGTCCAGTCCAAGTCCAGTCCTCCGCAAGTTTTCCGATTTCCAAGAAAATTTATGTTTTTTTTGTTTCTGTTTTTTTCCCCTCCTGTCCCCATCGGTCTTGTTTCCCTCCTCCATTCTCACCATTTACCAATGTCCGCAAATCCCTGCCTTCCATCCATATGTCGCGCATTCCGGGAAATTAAAAGCATCATAGAAAACAAAAAGACAAAAAAATCCAGGGTTTGCACTATGCCTTGCCTTTCACGCCATGTGTCAATTGACCATTTGCCATTCCCAGCCGTCGTAATGGATGGAATGAAAATAAAAGATATAGCAATAGCACAATAAGAATAGATAGGGTAACGCACATATTAGGAAAGGATATTAAAGCAAGCAATGGAAAGGGAAAAAAAGAAAACCCAAGGCAGTCTTCCGGCCCAATAACATATAATCTGTATCATCCCCCCCTCAGAAAAAAAGTTACGAAACGCCATTCCCAGGAGGAAAGGAGGCACACTATCATCTCCCCGATGGAGGATAGCCCCCATGCCCATGACCGCCCTGCTGCCCCTGCATTCCAGCCGCCGGCGGCAGAATTCCCGCAGCATCATGCGACCTACTCCTCGCATGGCCAAGCGCCGCCGTGCTCGGTCTTTGGGGAGAGGGCATCCTCGACTGGGTCATGGCATGGGGAGGCTCTGTATCTGTTCTTGGAGGCAGACGGCGGCGACGGGCGTTGATGAACCAGTTTGATATCTGCGAAATGTCAGCGAGAAGGCACAAAGTTTCAGCTCATGTAGAGTCCATTACGTACCTGATTCATTGTCAGTCCCGTCATCTGGCAAAGCTGCTGCTTTTCTTCCTCAGTGGGGTAAGGGTGGGTGATATGGCTGTTCAGCCAGCTCCGTAAGGTATCAGTTACTTGCTTTGGTAAGTTCCCGCGGCGTCTTTTTGGGTTTATGCGGGCACTCTGATTATACTCTGGGCTTGGGTGAAGGGGGTGAACTTGACTGAAGGGGCGATCGATCACAGATGAGGTTGGAGGAGGACGGGACATATACAGCCTTGCGGGATACGCTTGCGTAAGTAGCGGTCCATGGTGAGGTGAAGTATGGCCTCCGTACTGAGGAGATGGAGGATGGTAGCCGTGGCCTTGATCAGGAGAATGTTGATAGGTAGGTGAGTATGGGTAAGAGGGTGGTGGGTCCGAATCGTATGCGTGTCTAGAGCTCGAAATTGGTGTAGTTTGCGAATGAGAGAACAGCGAAGGCAGAGAAGGTGGTGGAGGTCGTTCGGTATCTGAAGATGTGCCCCCAGAGCTAGTTAAGGCTGATACTGGAGGTAGTGATGGTGTTTCTGGAAGTGATGTCGAGGATATGCCGCTCAAACGCCTCCTTTCTGGCTCCGAGACTGTTGCAGCGGAGTAGCCAGAACTGTATGCTGTGTTTGAAGCCGAGCCTAAAGTAGAGGGAGTATCTCTGTCCAGGGAGTCCAGTGCTACACGCTTGGGAGAATGCCTTGCTGAAGAAGAGGCTGTTGTGAGAGACGAATCCTCGACTCTCCGTCGCTTTGTCGATGGCGAGTTGATCAAGTTTGAAATCGTTGAAGAACGCTGAGGGCGGGGAGGGCTTCTGAGGATAATCTCACGCTCGGCGAGCCTACGTGGCATGCTTTGCTGCTGAAGTCCTCTGCCGTAGAAGTCTCCAAGCACCTGTGCGAAGTGGCCGAAAACTGTCAACTGCATGTCCCAACCGGCAAGCCTCGTCCAAATCTAATGCTGAGACGTTGAATCTAAGCTACATACCTCCATCAACGGCGGCAGAGAAATTCCTGACCCCATTCCCGAGGCTGGCGAGCGAGGTGTCATAGTCATGGTTCCCATAGTAGTAGTCGTTTTTTGTTGTCGTCCGCTTTCAATACCGTCAGATGCTTCCATCCAAATACCGCGGGCAAATTATGTTGTAAGCCCGACAGAGACCAGAAGGCTGCGGAGGCAGATGCAACCTTTAAGTACTCTGTTGAGATCGGGGCCTTGAGACTGTCTGCTTATATTTTCAGCCAGGATTTAACCTTTTGGACCCTGTAGAGTGATGACAGATTGTTAGTATCGGTGGTAGCCCATTCAAACAAACTCCCGAGCATTCTTTTCTGACACATTATCCGCTTGTGTCGAGCAGCCAGAGCAAACCGTATGCGAGCAAAAGAAGGACTGGGAGAAGTGGGAGATGTATGAGACATTGACAGGCGCTACAGGCACCCGAATGGGCAGCACCTGCATCTATATTCCATTGATCCGTAGCTCGAGAAAAGTAGTGCGGGATTGGGAAGAGAGGGAGGGAGATGTGGAGGGGGGATGGGGGGATGGGGGGATGGGATGCCCTAACGAGGAGGGGCCGACTGACTTGATTATTCAGGAACGCTAAAGCCAAACCCATTCACTCGCTCTGCCAACTCAAACTTTAGGATTTAGAGTATGAATAAAGAGAAAAGTAACCAACCAATTGAGGAAGCGAATATCTCGATTGCAAAAACCTGTCTTGAAGCCAGATCTTCTGAATAAGAATCAACAGAAGGAAACTTTCCACCTATCCTTCTTTCTTTCTTTCTTTCTTTCTTTCTTTCTTTCTTTCTTTCTTTCTTTCCTTTCTTCTTTCCTTCTTTCCTTCTTTCTTCTTTTTTCTTTTCTCCTCGTTCCCCAGCCCTTGGTTGTTCCCGGTTGTACAGCTGTGGGACAAGTTGCTTTTCCCCGGCCCCTCAACTTCCTTCGGACTTAAACAATGGCCTCTAGATCGCAACCTTGCTATAATACTTCCTGCTCAATCCCAGAGAAGGTTACAGAGGTATCTAGGCAAGCAAAATTTGCCTCCTCGGGAACTTCGGATGTAAGATGGGATCGCCTAGGATTGATGTAAATTTCCCAGAATCTCTTGTGTAAGTAAGCTATGATGGAGACTAGACTTTTCTGTGCATCCGAAAAAATTGAGTAATATTATCACTCCAGCGGGTCTATGTTCTCTAAGCTTAACCGGCTTCTTCAGGCCTGGGCAGCAGCAAGCTGGAGCAGCTTTGGAAGAGGAGTAGGGGGAGGGGGAGGGGGAGGGGGAGGGGGAGGGGGAAACAAAGGATTGGTATGCGTTGGGCGGGCTGTAATGTTGGTGTAGCACTGAATTGGGGGGATTTCCGTGTTCACGGGAATGACGACAGGAAAGTTTGGGTGGGTGGGAGGAGGGGTGTGGGAGGGATGCAGCACTGGGGAGGCCGTGTTCAGCACCGGCACTCGACACCAACTGGGTGTACGATTTAACGGGTCACTGCCTGTCGTCTAGAGAGTTATGTGGGGTTATAGGAGTGCTGCTGCTGCTGCTGGGTGGGGTGGATGCTTGAGGCAGGCTGCTTCTCAGCTGACTTCGTCTCAAGGTCGGGCGGCGGGAGCGGGGAGGACTGCTGCAATTTATGGCGATGCAACCAGGGCTCTCGGGAGTGCTGTCGTCTATTCTCCCTTGGGAGACGCCAACAAGCACGACGCAATATAATGGCGAATATGAGGTCGACCGGCAGCGGGGCGGGGGGGGGGGTGGGGAGGGGGGTGGAGGGGTGGAGGGCAGCACGGCGCGGATGTAAGGCTGAGTTATAATGAAGCCCTCGGGAGGCCGTAAGGGTGCAGCAGGCCGCTTCAAGTAGCTGGCTGTCAGGGCGGGAGGGGGGGGAGCATGCGGTGGATGGGCGGGATGGGGGGGCCAGAGGAGTGGGAGGGAGGCCATGTCTGGGGTGGCCTAGGCCTGCAAGTCAGTGTGTGGGCGTTGAGGTGACAGGGGAGCGGACAGGATCTGGGGCGGGCTTGGGACAGGCACTTGCACCTCTGGCAGCTCTGGCAGCTCTGGCACCTGCGCTGCGCTGCAGCTCTGGCAGGCACCACCATCGCTGCAGCCGAGCACCAGGCGGGCTGCGTGTGCGTGTACGAGTCTGGCGTGGGAGCGTCAGATATGCGGGCGAGAGCCACCAGCAGCAGCAGCAGCAGCAGCAGCAGCAGCGCCGGCGCCTGGCCTCGACGTTTGCAGTCAGTCGCTCCTCGCAGCGACTGACTGCGCGGGCGGCGGGCAATGCCAATGGCCACGTCCGAGGCGTGCGTGCCCGAGAGAAGAATGACACACGCCCTTCCTGCCGCGCTTGCTTGCGTGCTTGTGCGTGCTTGCCTGTCTGCTGTCTGCTGCCTGCTGCGCTGCTCGCACGACCGCACCTTGCACTGCGAGTAGAATACGCTCGCGCCGCCGCTGGCCCATAGCAGGCCCGGAATGGGCGCGCCAGTGGACAGATGGCAGATGAGCGGATTGGGAGGGGGGGGTGGGAGGGGAGGGGGAAGGAGGGAGGGGGAGGGTGAGGGACGCTGCGTGACGGCGGTGCCTGTCGTCAGTGCAAACGGCCACGATGGGGGGAGGGGGATGGCCCAACGGAGATGCTAGCCTCGACTGGTGCTGGCAGACGAGGCGCTGACGGACTGACGGGCAGCGAAAAAGAAACGCCGGCACGGCGAGCGAGCACGAAGGTATGCCAGAAGGCAGTGGCATACCCACCCCACTACTGAAACAGCACGGGCGTCACATCATATCGGGCAGCATACCCAGACTCGGTCGCAGTGCGGTAGTAAGCAGCCCACACCTCCGGCTAGCCTCGTAACCACTGCCCGGCTGGCTGCCCGATGTCCACGCAGATCAGATTGACACTCGGTGGGGCTTGATTATGGGGGATGGAAGGGCAGGAGGGGAGGAGGGGGGAAGGGGGCCTGCGGAGATCACAGCAATGCTGTGGGGGCAGCGAACAGAAGTTGGTGCCTGCCTGTCAAGCACCTCGTACTCACCACGGTGGTGCAGATGCCTGCCTGTCTATCTGTCTATCACGGGCTCATGCTCAACGGCGAAGGTGCCTGAGCCTGCACCCGGTGGGTCTCGTCGTCAGTTAGCTCGTGCCTAGCTTCAACGCAACAACAAAAAAGAAAAGAAAGAAAGAAAGAAAAAAAAAAAAAAAAAAAAAAAGAGGGCCACAGAAACAGCGAGATAACGTAAAAGCACCAAGCAGGAGATGCTCGAGGCTGCAGGCAACAAGCGTGTACGAGATTGCTTGGCCGTCCCGCTGAAAGGCTGCTGCCCTGCTTTCACAGAAGCCTCATTTTTTGACATACGAGACAATCTACTAACAGTCTGTGTTCACCCCAACGAGCATCAATCCCCGATACCCCTGCGCAATACTACACCCACAGCATCAAGACAGACTAGCATAAGATCATAAAGCGCCGGCAGCTTCCTTCCTTCACCACCCCCCCCCACACACACACACACACCACACCTACCCATGAAAATTGAAACCCCGGCTTTCTGGCCACGGTTCTCACTACCGGACCCGAGCAGAAAGCAATTAAGCCTGGGGTTAGTCTGGTTGCGCCTGGGGCCATTCTCCGATGGGTGCAAGTCTTGTTTAGGAATTGCCCCACTAACTTATTTTGGTAGCCCTTTCGAGGGTAGGCTAGGTAGGCATGCTAGAGATCGCCACGCCCCAAATGTAATCATTTTGACATCGCTTGGCTCGCCTCCTGTCTTCACGCTGCGCGTGTAAGATGCCACTCCAGTGTGCGCCGTTGTAACGTACCCAGACACGGCTGTGCATGCACCAGCCCCAGCTTCCCAAAATAAAATAAAATATTGATAAAATGAATGCACAACAAAAACTCAGAAATTGCGGATAAAAATAAGGTCAAGGATGCGCCAAAAGATCTGGTGCATTCCCGTCGCTGTCTTTCGTCATGCTCTACGCACTATGGGTGCGCCGCCGGCAGACCAAGCTGTTGGCTCTGAGAGCTGAAAAGCCACTTCCCCCCCGCGGCCAGCGTTGTACCACTGTGACCTGCGCGAGCTGATGAGATCATCCCAGCTGTTGCTGTCCTGCAGGCACTGTTGAACAATCAACAGTAGGTAGTATTATGTAGAATACGTAGGTTAGCAGATGTTGTATATACTCCCTGGTCTATAGTATCTGGCAGCAGGGTCTCTCGGTACTCTAGCGATATGACGGAACCTTGGACCTGATCATGACGAATCCAACCTTTTTCAGGGACCAGCTCCCTCCGCCCCCATCTTTCCTCCGTGCTGGTAGTACAAAAAATGCTACTCCTGTCAGGCCTTGGCAGCTCCCTCTCGCTCAAAAATTGTTCATGTCCTTGCACTTGTAATGGCGTCCCGGATTTGGAACGCAGAGAGGCGGCTAAGTTTGTACAGAAACTCTGATCTGCCACTCTCAGGGCGAATAAGCAAAAACGCAAATCTCTGGGCGGTGAAGTATGTATGTTACTGTTGATTTACTTACATGTCCATTTGTGTAAAATTGGGCGAAAATTGATTTGTCCAGTAGAAATAGAACGAGAAATCGTAACCCCTTCAGCTTTTACTGCTGCTGTTAATTTTTATTTTTTATTTTAATTTTTTTTTTTTTTTACCCTCGTTTTGCGACTCTGCGAATATTCTCAATCAGGCTAGAATGTGGTTCTCCTGCTCACTGTAATTCCCTTTCCCTTCACATTGTTCACTCCTTGTCACTTCGAGCAATGACAAACAACCTTCAACTTCGGCCTTTATTCATAAAAGAAAAAAAGAGAGATTCATGTGTCACTGTACTCTCCAGTCAGTTCATCCAGCAATGAGGACTTCCAACGGTCTTGCTTTAGCAAATCAATGTCCAAGGGTTCACATCGAAATCAAGAAATAACGGCCAATGTCTTACATGGTTACTTGGACAGTTGACTGCAATTAGATGTGTGGATCGACCGGCGGGTGCACTAGATGCAGTCACAAGCGTTGGAAAAAGTAAATAACAAGCGGGTCCACCACTGTCGTATTTGTGATCGACAACCAAAAAGAGGTGATTCCAAGTACCATGCAGTGACATAAAGGGCAAACAGAGAAACACCAATCCAGTAATCTAAGGAGAACATCATTGAATCGACGATATCCGTAGGAAACTTAAGCCCTGTTAGTTGTCAATTTAGCTAGCATATGATCTATGTGTCTGTGGCGCACTCTTTTCAATCTCCGTTAGAGAATCGGAGGGTACAATGAAGTGCTAGCCCCGAGACAACCGAGTGGCTTTTTTGTGCATGTCTAACCAAACTCAGTCAACAAACCATCTGGGCCCTCGCTCAGAATACCTGGCTCCGCGGACGGGGGCTTGGGTGCTATGCACCGTGCGCAATACTGGTCAGCGATCTTTTTATTTTGGAAGCCATACATATTATCTCCCCAGCTTGAAAAACTTGCTCAGAATAACAGTTGTAGCGCTCGGATACTCGTTTACTTTTCGGAAATCCAATACTGCTGCAGATACTACGCTAGTTTCCGCTTGCTTGGTTCAACTCGTCGGTAATTGGCCCCCCTTTATCTCATCTGCCCACACAATTCCCATTGGTCTAAAATCCACCAACATCATCAGCCACGATAGCGCCACATTTGGCCTTGGCGTCTATCAAGCGCGGTAGCAGTTCGCCAAGTTTAAGCGCTGGCGCTTGTCTCACCATTTCTTGGCAGACATTGACATCTTGATGATTGGTACTGAACCCAGACACTGAAGGGTGCGTGCAATGTAAGACCCCTGGCTTGATGATTCAGGAGAAATGTTAGAGCTGGATCGCTGGTAGGTCGGCCAAATGCGAACGTGATAAATGCAGCGACAAAGAAACTGCCGTCACTTGTCCGCAGTTCCAACACCACACACGGACAATGCCGATCACTTTTGCGCCCCAAGTGGAATTTGCCTCTAGGACCCCACCACGGGAGATTCAACACGCATCCATCAACCAGGGTCCTGCGCAACATGGAGAGGAGAAATACGAGCACAGCATCACAAGGCTATTTCTCCCACTGTGCCTCATCTCGTTATGCCATTAATGGATCTGGTTCTGCTGTAGAGAGCCAAAAGCGCACATACAGCCGCCCCACTTATAGTAAGATCTCACCAAACGTATTTTTTTGCAGCTCGTTTGTTAGATGGCTGCTCGTCCTATCCCCTTTTCCAGCCATTGCTGATGGGGACTGTGGCCGTCAAATTGTACAACAATACTGGCAGCAACACAACCAAGGGAACGATGCCCAACATATGGGAACGATAGAGACATCAAATCGATGCTTCATGTTCAATCTTGTCATATGCTTCTGCCGCAAGCACGGATAGAAGCCAGCAAATCGAGGAACGCATCATGGAGTATACTAACTGGTAATGCCCACTGTCAAGCCAAATTGTCACTATTCGAGCAGAGAAAGCCAATGGCATCTACGCCAGTTTTCAGGCTGCCAAACACTACACCACGGTAGCACAGCCCAGTCCGGCGAGTCCACCAGAACAGGCACAGAGCTGGATGTATCCTGCGTCGGAGCGGTGTGCTTCCTGTCTGCCACGGGTGCCGGTCTCAAGCGGTGTTCGACGAAATGTGAACAGCGGCAGATGTGACAGCCTCGTGGGACGGGCAGCCAGCAGAACTTGACAGTGGTCTGCGGGCTCTGCAAAGCCAGAGATGAAGGGGTCAAACGGGTTCCGCTGCTGCGCAATAGGTCAGAGACATATCCTAGGCGAGCCCGCCTCGTGCCTGGGTCACGCATCGCACGCTGCAGCGGAGCACCTGCTGTACCGCGTGCACACGGTACGCACTCACCGTCATTGCTGGGGTCCATTATGAGTGTCCGCAGCGCTCGCGTCGTATAGCTACAGCATGCAGACAGACGTGCAGGTAACATATACCCGATTACCATTGCCTGCCAGTGTACCCAACGGCAGTTCTGTAAGCCTCTCGTCATCCAGTAGTCCGCTGCATCCATTGGCTCCCTCACGCAGCCGTGCTGCGACATTTGCTGCGTGCTGCTCCAGATCGAAATCTAGCGCTACCTGCTGCCAGTAGCCAGCGCCAACCACTCCCCTCAGAATAGTATGCTGTTGCACCACCAGTTGCAGATCAGCTATGCCCCGTGCAGGCACATTCTGAGACTAGCAGATGGATTTGGACAGACTGATACGATCAAGTTCCCCGTTTAAGTAACGTGATGTCTCGGGCGTACACAAAAGGAGAACATCTTGTCTTTGGCCCCCGCTCCTTGTGCGCAGGCATGCAACCTTATGTGTTGGGCTTTGTCAGCGGGTGCAGCGCGTGGCAATAATACCCTAGTAGGTCCCAGCCTCCTTACCGACTGCTGCGACAGAAAACGGTGAAGCTAGCTACGTGGAGAGGCAGTTGTACATAACAACGTCGCAATCTCCCCGAGACAATTCCGAGCATCCCCTAACTGGTCAGATCGAGGTATTGTACTGTAGTGAACCTAGAGTGCAGTGCACCACCCCCTCAAGCCAAAAAGAGGTTGTGACAGGAAGCGGGACGCCACCCACAATACCTGAATCAGATGAGCCCCCAAGCCATGTTTCTAGAGTAGAATCATCGACACAAAACGACCTGTCAGTCCGAAGTTAAAGCTCTGGGGTATATTTTGGTAAGGACTATCGGTGAGGGTGGGGCCATCGTCCCGCAAGATCAAGCAGAAGATCCCGTTGGAGTCGACTGCGAAAATGTCAATGACACAAGTAGCCTCCGACTCGTTAAATGTCAGTTTGGCGAATTTGAGTCCAGCTGAAGTCAAACCATCTGTCCAAGATTGTGCTTTTTGACGCTACAATGTCTCTCATGCACAAGCTGAATCTGTCAACCTGAGCCTACTGGGGAATTGATTTGCCCCATCCTGATCATTTTCGTGTAACGAAATAACATAAATCATGGTGTGAACACCTCCAGATTAACCCCCCATCACGTCTAGCAAACCAACTGTAATATTGGTGTTTGCCGGGCGTCCGCCACACCTCGAATTCAAAATCTGTTATCTTTTTGTAAATAAGTAAATATTGCTGACCATGGATTACAGATAGGATGTTCATGTTTAAGACTCGAGACATCTAGCTTGATGGTCTCAACTGCAGCGCCACGAATGTCAGATTAGGGGCCATAACCGAATTTTGTAATATTGGCCCAACCACAGGTAACCATCACAAATCTACCCAATCATGATTTCTCTGCATTCGCTCATTCAATCAGGTTTATCAGTAGTTGTGCTCTGTTCCTATACTGGGCATATGCCAGAACAGGCCATATTATTGCTTCTTAGAAGACATCTTACTTCGTTTTTTCCTCCCACAAAACATCAAGCAGAATGACTTGCACAGCTCTTGGCGTATAGGAGATTGTGCCAATGACATTGTCCAGAAATTAGTGCTGTCTCATATGGCTGTAACGTTATTTTCCTTTTTCAGATACATTCCCCGTGAGCAAGTCACAAATTGTTTAACGATAATGACCTTCGTTTTCATTAGTTCAAGTACGTCCTAATATGACCATGCTGACTTTCATGTCGGATTACAGGCAGCGTTGAGAATGAACCGATCGGACATCGATGACCTTCTTGGGTAACGTACGGATCGGCCTCGGTAACTCCCGATCAACAGTTCCGAGCATACGATTGTTTTCGTCCGTTTAGTTACTTTTCGAACCTCTTTCTCATTCCATTCCTGTTACTATACTCCGAATTCTTTTGTAACCAGCTTTAGAAAGTCTTCGACTCTCTGCTCGCCGCGTAATCCAAATAACCCTAGCATGATGCGTCCGCCTGTCAATCTTGCTTTTGCCATACAGCAGCTGACAGCCCCTTGTGCTGGCGCTAGGATTGGAGTATTTTATTACACATGTCGAATCTGTCTAAGCACAGATACACGCATGGAAGAATCCTTGTTGCAAGCGAGGCTATAGTCACCAAAGTGGAGGTAATCTAAACCTGCACATCCCTGCTTTTTCTGAAAACGCTCCGTTGGTGAACTTACCTGCTCGACGCTCAACTGAAGGTGCTTATAGACTCCGACAGAGGTTAACGTGAAATTGTTGACAGTGAGTGGGGACGGATGTCTGCTCAGCGTTATATTGATGGGGATTCCTACATCATATTCCGAAATTGCTGCAGTTCTGTTAGGCAAATAATGAGCCACTCGCCGTTCTTTAACAATCCCATGCTGCATTATCTGCTGGACAAATGAAATCCTTCAAGTGTGGGCAGTACCCAACAGTTCCGGCAGATACCCTTCCAAATGAGAATTGCCAGCAAGAAACCCGCTTTATCCTTTTAGAAGTGAGACATGAAGTTGCAGTGCGTTAATCGACTTATAGTGAGTGAATGACTCTCAAAATGAAGTTAACACCCCGAGTGACGTCTCCATCCTCCACAACTGATTGGTTCGACAGGGGCTGTATGCATGGTAATATCGAAGCCAGAGGTCTCACTCGAGTAGAATACGAGAGTGCCGATCAAAACCGTCCACCATGTTCTGACTGATGATAGACAACCCTGTCAAAGGTTGTGCAGGCGCCTGCTTGATATCCATTGTCATGTTGGTCCATAGACCCCACTTCTCCCACAACCATTAGCATTCCGCACTGTATTCAGTACAAGGAAATCAGAGCTAATTGCTGCAAGCCCCATGGATGTTAACGGTGGGGCAATGCACTTACAAACAGGCTTCTTAGCTGCGCCAGGTATATGCATAGCCATTCCGGTCACTTGTTGCTTTTGCTGCTTTCATGCTAATTTTGTTTTTCACTCTCTTTCCTGCTGTCAAGCTGTCCGCCTGTCACTTCAAATTTGCTTCCGGGAGCGGAGATTTGCTACCAACGAAATATCATGACTAATAGCTCTCATTTTGGGCCTGTAGGAATTTCACAAAAAGCAGCATCAGTCAAGTAGGCAATAAGTGGGCCACACTGGCACCGACACCGTGCCCTGTTATTTCGGTTGGCATTTAATAATAACCAGAGGCTGGAGCGGCCAGCATCCTTCCGTATTATCCCACCTATTGTTTGCCACATCCATATTTTCCTAGCATTGTCTGCCACGAATTCGAGGCGGGATCTCGTGAGTAGCACGATTCAAGATCTTAGTGGGGTGCTTAGCAACTCTGAAGCCTTGTCCTTTTGAGGTCTATTATTGTCAACGAGCACAAACCAGGACTTTCTTAGCGCCTAATCCGTTATGTCTCATGTTGGGGACGCAGAAACCTACAACCTAGTATTAACGGTTGTTTGGCAGAATAACGTTCACAAATCTTTTGATGACAGACAACTTTACCTTAATATAAGTCCTTTCAGACGCTTTAACTTACGATGATGTCACCAGGAATAATTAGGAACTAACTTTTGGTTTTTTTGTGATGTCTGGGATGCCAGATGTTCGAAGGACGCCTGCAAAACGTGCCAAAGATGGAATAAGGAAGAATACCTGCTCGGGCTTTAGCAATCTAGAATGTAAATAACATTTACTTTCGGAAGTCAAAGGAGCCTTTTCAACTTACATGTTGAGGACATTATCTGATTGCTTGGCCTTTTTGAGTCAATTTACAGCCTCTACGACCAATCCAGTGTTGACACAGGATATAACGACGGCTGTGGTAATACGACAGACCCTCCATTTATAAGCTTCTAGAAGCATTACCCGTGGTGAGTGTTCGAGTGAGTTTGCGTATAATATCATGAGCTCTTGATATTGTAGGGGATTCATGGGAGGTTCTTGATCCAGGTGAGGGACGCCTGAAGGATATCATAATGAAATGCTGTGATCGTTTATTCCAAAGCTCAAGAGTCTATACCATCACATAAATGGTAAATCTCTATTGCTATCGATTGGGACTATCCTGAACATTGCGTTATGCGTCATCAAGCTCCCTCCAATTAATGAGGCCTTAGTAACGTCTGTAACATCCGTTGATACCCTTATTTTTTCGATAATTACTCCTACCTTGTGCATGTATGCCAACATCAACTGTCAATCGGACTGAAATTATCCAGTGTGTTCGAGATGCTCGCATCATTCCGCGTATTTTATCATGCAACGGGACCGCTCATTTCGATTCAAAACGTTATTCGAGAGTGCGGGTCTCCATTTTGAGGCAGGAGCGATCACACGAGATAAAATCATGACACCACCCTCGGCCATCCTCGAGCAGCAAGCATAATTGAATTTGGCGGAGTTCATTAGACAAAGACTGTCCATTACTATGGATCTCGCAGAGATCTTCATAAACGGGTATCAGCTAGCTGTACGGCCATGAGATTGAGAAGGAAAAAAAAGTAGTTTTTGTAAGTGTGTTTGCTCCCTCAATTGTAGGTTGGTACTGACTGCATTCAGGAAAACGCGTGCTCGGATATTCGACTGTTGGGTGTATATGGAAGGGTTCCTCTGACTGATATGCAGTTTTGAGTTATCCACTCGGTACTCAATATTGCAAATTGGTGACGCCGATCCACCTCATTTCCACAGTGAACAGTATAAATACGGCACTTCCGGGAAGTTTGAGAGGTGGTCCAATTTTTGGAAGTTATCATTACGGCAGCATGAAAGTATGGGTATCGACAAACAATTCCTTATTGCAGGGACCTCTCTCCACCCTACCTAAATACATTATCCATACATTATTGACTGGCCTAAAGTATCATATGTACTGCTGTGCCGCGATTAATTATCGTCTGGTGAAGTGAGCTCATAGGAAGAGCTGGATTACTGATTGCCAGCTTTGGCAGTCGTCCTATGTTCTCTTTTTTTTCTTTTTCTTTAGCTCCCGCAACAAAATTGTTGGTAGAAAAAAAGACAAGACCGGCACGCAGGCAGTGCTGCTCAGAAGGCTAGATTCCGATGTCATCGGGTGGCTAATGTTCCTAACTTTCTGGCAATGAGTGGCAAAACCCATTGAGGAGGGTACCTAGAAACATCACGGAGCCATAGTCTGGTTGGCACGCGGAGCCAGTTGTTTTCAACTTCCCAGGCTGCAAAGGGCTTGGTGACTTTTTCTGCTGAGTAGAGAGGGTCGAAATATCCAGGATGCTGTGAGCAAGGTGGTGGGCGTCGTGGGGTCTCCAGTCCTGGAGATGTTGTTGGCGGTGGCCCTGGAAGGGTGGAAGTACCTGGTGAATGGTGGTATTCGATGAGTGGACGTCGAGTTACAGGAGCCGTGCTGCAGAATCTTGGTCCTATGTGCCGTCGACTGAAGTCTCGAACCCTGTGGATGAGCAGAGCGAGCGAATGAATTTTTTTCGCAGTATCCGCGCGGGCTGCGAGGTGGGTGGGGGTGGGGGGGGGGGGGATTATTTGTGGTGGGTGCGGACCTGCCCAGCTGCCCTATCAGACCACCTCTCGCCATGCACAAGGAAGCGTGCTGCGAATGGCGCCGGGGTGGGGGGGAGGGGACGCGGAGGGGCGGCGGGCGGCGGGCGGCGGGCGACGGGGCAGGCGGAGGGGCTTAACCAAGGTTTGGCAGTGATACCGAGCAACTTATAGGCCGTGCAGGGAGCATCCGCCCACGACAGGCAGGTCCTCTGGCCTGGGCCTATTAGCATCACGTGCGCTACACCTTCTGCCCAGCCTGCCGGCCCGCCTGCTGGCAGGCTGTGTTGGCCGTGATCGGGCCCGACCCGCTGCATCGCTAGCATTGGCTCCCAGGACGGCTTGCGCTCGCCTTCTAGGTTCTAAAGTTGGTATCTCTCCTGCGGGGCAGCAGAGCAATACACAGCTGTTGGGCGTCCGTCCTGCACAAGCAGCAGGCAGAGCGAACAGCGGCCGAGGCGTCGACGGCTTGCCCGCCACAGCCATGTGCGTGCACGATGCAAGGTGCAAGGGCAGCAGCAGGAGGGCAGCGGGAGGGCGTCTGTAACAGCTTGGCTGTCAAGCAGGCCGCACCCCCCCCAAACTCACTGGCACAACGGCCGTGCGGGGACTCCCAGCTGTGAGAGTGCTGGTTCATGTCTCTCGTCCTTGCTTCTTACTGGCCGAGCCTGAGGCAAGCTCCCCTCTCCCGCTGATAAAACACACTCCCTGCCCAGGTACTTTACCTGTAGCTGTCAGAGGTTGAAAGTGCAGGTGCTTGCAGCCCCAGCGCCCTCTGTGCATACATGTATCCTCGCTAATCCCATACTCCTTCCCTTGTCTAGTGATCCCACCCCCCAAAACAACAACAACAACAGCAACACAAACCCACACCCAAGACAGATCTTGCTGCCTGTCAGGCCTGGACAAGGCACTGGTATGCCCTACACTGGCTAGCAGCGCTCTCATGTCTGCAGCTGTTAGGTACTTGTTTGTGATATTATACCCCCGGATATGCAACACCCGCTTGAAGCCTGGCGACAGTTTTCTGTCAAAAATAAGCTAAAATAAAAAACAAAAACAAAAAAGGTGGTCAACTGCATTAGACCGGGTGCACGGGATGTATGCATGGGGCGATGAATCTCCCCTCAATTTCCCCCTAGGAGTCTGTTTTTTCATCTGTTTTACCTTACGATTGGTGCATTGACGTGTGTTATTGCAGGGAAGCAAGGTCTGGAACTGGTTATGATACGAGACTAGCCTGGAACAATAAATGTGGCAGCTGGCTTGACAGCTCGGAACATATGCCGATCTGACAGTTTTTCGCTCACCGGGCTCTGCGCTAGTCTCGGGCACCCTTTTGCGCGCTGATTCAAATTTGCATATGCAAAGACAAGTGTACGCTACTACTAGTAGGACGTCTTCAGTATCAATTCATAGGATGACTTTGACAGCTCGCAAGAGGAAAGAACTACTTAATCAGATGCAGTCTCAGCATGCAATGGGATGAATGCTTATGTCTAGAGTCACCATACATGCTGCAAAAGACTTGTTCTGGTGGTTGCAATGCGATCTGAACCTCTCCCCCATTGCATTTGATACTAGCATAATTGAATTTGGGTCAGATTAATAGGAAGCTAGCCCACATTACTTGAAGCGGCAATCTTCATTATCCCGAAAGTTCAACCCGTATTAGAACTACTAGTTGTATTCTGGTTCGACCAAGCTTGCGTTTGCACGAAGATGTGACAATCTCGTTCTTCCAGCAACATGCCGTTTCCATAAAATACTAGTACAATCGAATTGAGGCTCCCGAAAGAAAAGCCCGGCACAGTAAAAGGCTGCTGGAAAAAACCCCGAAAAAGGGTCGTGGAGATATTATTTGTCAACTTCACTCCAGCTCGTGTCTCCACGGAGAGCTTCGCCTGAAAGAGTATAACCACTGCGTGGTACATACCAATACATTGCTGGAGCTTGTTCTGTGGGCAGTCATATCATATTTAAGTCGCCGCACTTGGTGCAGGGTTATTGTGCGAATGGCAGGTGGACTATGGCCTTGGCTAGGTATTGGATGCGCCTTCTAGCCCTCCCTCTTTCCGCCCGCTGCCGTACTTGAGGTATTGACTTGCAGTTTCAGTGCTGCAGCTTTGCGAGAAACTACTAGGAAGCCTCTGTTGCTGCTGCACACATCCTGCGCCGCGTTAAGTGAACTTTGTTGTTTCCCTGATCGGGCCACTTGGCGGGTATGTTGTTTGTTTCAGCCAGACTACGGAGTATTGTTTGTTGTTTACGCAGCATCGGGACGGTGGTCATGGCAACCGCACGCCGAGATTGCCCAGCGCCGCCAGGGGCTGTGGGTACTCGAGTACATCTGAGCACGGCATGGCGGTGCGCCGGCGTACGCACAGGCACTGCAGACATCGTGCGAGCCAGCAAGCCCCTCTGAGCGTGCCGCAGCCGATCCCCTCAGCAGAGCGCATTGCTGGCGTCGACGCCCGCCCACCGCAATCCCGAGCCCTCGACCAGCAGACCAGCACTGCGGCCCCGGCGCCTGACGCACCCAGCACCAGCACCAGCACCAGCGCCTAGCTGCCGGAGCCTCCCACGCACGCACGCCGGCGGGAAGGATAAAAAAAAAGAATCTAACATAAATAAGGCAGAAGCACGAAATTCGCGCATCGGGCCCGCATCCCCTATATGACGAGGGTCACGTAGACGCGCCCGCCGCTTGTAGCTTGTGCCGCTACGCCCTCGCATCCCTCCTCGCACTCCCTCGCATCGCCCATCACGCACGCCCGCACAACCACGCTCTCTCTGCCCGCCCGCTAACTGCCTAGCTACTCGCCCACCCGCCGCCACACATCCCCCCCCACCCCCCCCCGCCCGCTGCAGCCTGCCAGACGACTGACGCACCCGCCGTCCTCACGACGTCAAGACAATCTTTCCCACCCCCCAGTTACGCAAAAGTAGCCAAGCTGTTTCTCCTGTCGCCCCTCCTTCCCTTTTCCCGCAAGCGAACTGGCTCTCCTCGCTCCCCTTCCCCTTCCCCTTCCCCTTCGCCTTGCCCTTCCCCCTCTAAGTCTCCACATGAGCAACCCCCCCGGATCAGAATAGCACCAGAGATCCCCGTCCGCACAAGCACCCCTGGCACTTCAGAAAGAGCCTCTTCACACCGTCACGGACACACAGCAATCCCAAGCACAGCACCATTCACGACCAACCACCGTCGCCCACTGACGCACGCACCGACGCCAGCCCTACCAACAGTAGTGAGGACGACGACGACGACGACGACGACGACGACGAATATTCTGGCTCCGACGGCTCCGACGGCTCCGACTACACAGGCGAGTTGGATCCAGAAGATCCACCCACAATGTCTCCCCCAATACCTCAGCCACACGTCATCGCCATGTATCGAAACCAAATATGGTACTCTCTGGATAATAATCTCATTGCTACGGCGTTGTTCACTGCCGAGCGATTGCACGCTTATGACCCGAGAGGGGGGATTCCGTACACCTACTTGCGTTGTGCTACTTTCGAGATGGACAAACCAAGACGGCAGAGTCGCTGACACGTGGGTGGCTTAAGCACATTGGGTGTGCATACATCTTTGCCCAATGCTGCCTCGAGCTCGGTAATGGAAGACAGAAGGAGGGAATAGCTGCATTGGAAAAGTGCAAGAGCCAATGGATAGGAACATCATCATGGAGTGAGTTTATCGATGTGCCTATGGACAATAATCCATCTTGATTATTATAAGATTATAGAGCAGTGCACTGACTTGTGCTTTAGATAAACATACTGATACTGAACGAAGGATGCTTGCAGATGCTGCGTCAATATACTGTCTGTTGGGGAAACTATATCACGCTGATGGCAAACAGAAGCAATGCATTGAATCTTTTGTTCAAGCTGTCAAGCTCAATCCATTCATTTGGGAGGCATTTGAAGGGTTACTGGATACTGGTAAGGAAGTGTAATTTAGATTTACATGTTGATTGAATGCTGATTTCTCTTCCCAACAGGGGTTAAATTGAGAGTAGGAAATATCTTCAAACAGTCACCTGAGATGTTAGCAGCTGTTGTCCAGCCATCTGGCTCGAACCTCAGTGCAATGCCGCAAGAGGCATCATCCAGTTTCCCTTCATTCAATGTCCCGCAGAAGGCAACAAGTGAAAATACACAGCATGATCCGTTTTCCTCAGCAGCTCCCACACTAGCTTCGAGACCAGAATCTGGATTGTTTACGAAACTGAACGAGAGCATTAGCAATGGATTCGTTGGAACTAGCATTGATCTTGACACACCAACGGCACTACGTGAACAAGATAGTATGATTGGACTAGAACGTCAAGTCAAACCCCCGGGTGCACCACTCAGGAAAACTCGCGCGGCTACCGTAGATGTGGGCTCAAGGCGAGGATTGACGAGCAGAAACGCAAAAGATATTAATAATGAGGTACCTAAGCGGACAACATCGCAAATGGCAGCCGAAAGCGGAATTCCAGCAACGAGAAGGAGCACACGGCTGCTGAATACGAAGTTAACCAGTAAATTTGTGACGGGTGGCTCGATATCGGATAGAAGTGGAGTGAACGCTAAGGATAGGGAGGCGAAGAAAGCTAAAGCTATTGGTTCTAGAAGTAAAACCATGCATGTAGCAGCGGCAGCGGCAGCAGAAAAATTGGGGAAGATTCGGGGACCGGAGCCTGACGTCGGAAGTGCGGACGTAACGGTGAGCCCCAATATTATTGTAGGGGAACAAGAAATATGTGACTAATCCAGTATCAATTAGATGACGGATGCCAAACCGTTAGCCCCCGTGGTAAAACAAATAAATGAGAAACAACAGGAAGCGCAGCTACACATGCTAGATATATTTAAAAAGCTTGGAACAGGCTATTTTGCACTAGCGCGATATAGCTGTCAGGAGGCTCTGCAAGTGTTCAACTCACTAACACCATCACAGAGAGACACTCCCTGGGTTCTGAGTAAGATCGGCAGAGCCTATTATGAAATGGCTAATTATGCTGAGGTGAGATTTGATATCCAATCAGTACTATGTTTTATTCGCCTCGTGACGTGCTGACATTTCATCAAATCATAGGCTGAAAAGATTTTCATAAAACTCCGCCAGATTGATCCAACACGTACACGTGACATGGAAGTTTATTCTACTCTGTTGTGGCACCTTCGAAAGGATGTTGAGCTGTCATATCTTGCACACGAGCTGGTCGAAGTTGATCGGTTATCACCTGCAGCATGGTGCGCTATCGGGAACTCATTTTCACTCCAGAAGGACCATGAGCAAGCACTTAAATGCTTCAAACGTGCAACACAGTTGGACCCTAAATTGGCATATGCATTTACCCTGCAGGGGCATGAGCATGTTAGCAGTGAAGAGTATGAAAAAGCATTGGTGGCCTACAGAAGTGCGGTATCTGCAGATAGCAGACATTATAATGCATGGTACGGACTTGGCAAGGTGTACGAAAAGACCGGAAAATATGAACTCAGTGAGCGACATTTCAAGACCGCAGCTCAAATTAATCCTACGAACTCAGTATTGGTTTGCTGTATTGGTATGGTTCTCGAAAAGACTAAGAATTACAAGGGGGCTTTGGCACAGTACGACTTGGCTTGTAAACTAGCGCCTAGGAGTGCACTATCAAGATTCAAAAAGGCAAGGACGTTGATGGCGCTAGGAAACTATCAAGTGTGTGCTCCTCGATCGACAAAATTTTTGGCCGTGATTGTTAACACTCTTGCGTAGGCTGCATTGGAAGAGCTCCAAATTCTGAAGGATCTGGCTCCAGACGAGGCAAACGTCCATTACACACTTGGGCGATTGTACAAGGTGATGAAAGACAGGACAAATGCCATCAAGCATTTCACGACTGCATTGCATTTGGATCCCAAGGTAAAAAAGACCTTTTCCGTGCTGTCGGTAATTATTACTTATACTCTTCTCAGGCCAACCATTTGATTAAAGAAGCATTAGAAACACTGGAAGAGGGGGACATGGAGGAGGACTCCGAAGTATATCGCCTTCTAGAACACTCATGATAGACAAGGCCCACCTTGTGGTTTCAGCTCGACATATTGCCGGGCATGGAGATTGATGCCAAGAAAATCCCGATAAGGGCATTCCTCCTTTTAGAACAGAGCAGAAACATCTTGCATCGTTGTCTCAGCGCCTTGGATTATTGTGCTTTTCCGCCTTTTCTTTATCTTTCTTTCTCTTTCTTTTGCATCATCCGTTCTGTTTAGAACGGTTATTGACTTTAATCCCTTGTTTCATTTTCTTCCTCTTGCATATTCCAAACTCGTGGACCAATTGGTACTAGATCCATGATAGGGCTTGATACGCACCTTGTGTCTCTGTACGTTGACGAGTTCGAGGCTTCTCAAGGTGCATGTCAAAGTGCACGCATGGATTATAGTAGCATGAATAACAGTTTCTGCTTCAGGATGCGTGAATACGAGTCACCATCGCAGGTAATACTGCAAGAAAACAGAATGAAGGACGGTTGACACTTGCGGAGTGTTTTACTACCATGTTCGGAGTTTCTCACGCCCTTTTTTCTTCTGTTCATTCCTCTTCCTCTTTCTTTTCTTGTTTATTTTCATTCATGATGTCCATATTCATGCTTTGCGTTTGTTCACGAGTGTCTTGCATTGCCTACCAACCATTCAATTGCGCTGCCTAGCAAAAGCATATCTGCTCTTGGCTTTGTTTTATGCTTTTGCTCCATTTGTTCCTACCTCTTGTTTTCCTGTTGATGTTTTTTTTCCAGGGGTTGGTTAAAAATCGGTGTTTTTTTTTTTCTTTTCTTTTTTTTTTTCTTTTTTTTTTCGCTCCGCTTTTTCCCTTGTCCCCACACTTCCCTTGCTTTTGCCCTTCATTGTGTGTATAAATGAGTCTTGGGCGCTGGGTTCGTTGAAAACCGCTTTTCATTGCTATTATTGAATGCTCATTGGGGAGCCGAGCTCAAGTTTGTGTTTGGCTAGGATTGTTTACTTTGTAAATTGTTTTTACTTTTAACTGTTTTTTCTTAGTATTAGGTGTAGTTGTGGGGAATTGGTATGGGTGGTGTAGATGTCGGTGGGATGGGTATGCTTTATGACTACTTATTGTATGAACGGAAAAATAACGGGGTTATGGATGTATTATAGAACTTTCGTAACACGAGTCAAGTAATAGCTAGGGTATAAAAGTTTTGCCGTGGTATCGAGTAGTGGGATTGCTGTTGCGGTGCCTTCAATAATACCCGATGGGTTAGTGTGGGCTGGCTTGTGGTCACTGGGCATGTTTGCAGACACGTGTATTATCCCCTTCTCTAAAACACAGGTTACATTGTCTATCCCCAGGAGCCATCGTGGAAAAATATAAATAATAGTTTGTGCAAAAGAGTATTCACTAATTTCTACCCCTACATGTTTTTATCATGTATCTTCTCATATGTTTCATTCCAGTCTCGAGTTAATGCCTTCCGTCAACTCCCATCGATATTCCCGCAATCGATATCAACGGTGCCAATCTTTCTTGCCATATTCCTGTTTCTGGACGGACATACGGATGTATATGATCGGCAAATAGGTCAAACATATATATATATACCAATATTTCCGAATCATTCAAATTGTCTGGAATTGTTGAACCCTATCTGAGCTGGAATTTTATACAGACAATGTGAGGAGGTATTGTTGAATGGATTGACTGATATGGCAAACATCAGGAAAAGAATTCAAGAATTCTAGCATCAACGTATGCTTTAGATTTTTTCACTTCATTTATTGTGATAATTGTAGGTTAGTTCGAGACAACTTCACCTCATAACGTCCCATAAAAACTATCCAACTCGCTCCCCCGTTCCTCCAACAACTCCAGCAGACTTTCGATGGTCCCTTCAGCTGCCTCTCTGACGGCCCCTCCGACAGCCCCTTTAGCGACCTCTCCAGCGGCACCTCCAGTGACCCCATTCAGCAGCCCCTCCAGCAGCTGCAACAGCATTTCCCCCCCCTATCTCCCACTACCTCTCAATTGTGCGCTTCTAGCTTTTCAACCAGTCTCGAACCCCCTGCAACCGCATTCCGTATCATCACACTCCCCGGCCCAGCCAGCAGCCTTGTCTGCCCCTCTCCATTCCACTCCGTCTCACTACTTTGTCTCAACATCTCGTCCTACCACCTTGTCTAAATACCTACCCACCCTGTCCAACCCCCCCATCCCTTGCTTGTTTTCTACAAGGGAGGAGCACCTCTAAAATGGAGTGAGTGACCTATGAAGAAACCTGCTCAACACAACAAGAAGACAGGGCATATATATATTAAAAAACAAAAGAATGAAGAAAAACAAAAACAAAAACTGGCACAGCTGCTGGCGAAGCTGGAATTGGAGTGGTAAAAGCCTACTATAAAACGTTAATAAGATACTGTAAAATTGGTATACCGAGACTAACCGAGACTCACGTGGACACAGCTTGACAAACAGACTACACTCCGCTCCAATAAAGCCCTAATCTCACCCGACCATCTCCGTGAGCTTAAATGTAGAGGAAGCAGGTCCTCCGGCCCAGTGCATTTGGCTCCTGGGCATTATAGTGCCTATTGGAGTAGGCAACTACATAGAAGAAATAATGTATCTCTCTAGGAACAGCTCTCATTGAACTTCCATCTGAATGTATTGGAATTTGTTTTGGGAGATTTCTTTATTCTTGCTCATGAGATATTGAGGTATTCTTTAACCGGCAGGGACAGCCGGAGGAGGGTGATTCGTGTTTTTTTTCTTTTTTTTTCGCCCGCGCTTTTTCAAGATCGGACAGAGAGGTTTTATAAAACCCGAACTTTTTTCAGGGTTGGGGAAAAAAAATACGTTGCCTTAGCAACAACGTGTTTATTTATACCAAGTCCTGAAAATTTCCCTTCCGAAATCCGGAAAACTGACCCTTAAGACTGTAAAATTCCCACAACACTCAATTCTAAAGATATTTACATCCAATAAACACGATAAACTAGCCAATGCACTCCTCTATCTACTCAAGAAAATCTATCCCAGTACGATGTTGTGGGCACCCTCCACGGACTTCTCAATCTCCAGCTGTTAATTCAGCGACTAGTACGCCGCAACCTACAACGTTTGTAGTGTACCGGTAGTTAATTCCTGAGTTTTCAGGCTAACTTACAAAACCTGACGCACTCTCAGGGTTTTAGCATGATTACTAATTAAGTTATCCGCAAATTTCAGGGTTTGTATAAAACCTGTCTAATATAGAAAGCAACTTTGCGAAAGTTGGCGGTTATTCAAAACGTGCCACATTTGTACATAATATTAAGTAAGGTCTCTTTCGCTTCAATTCTTATGTTGGGCTTCCACGTGATGAGGCTTTGCAAGGTCTTGATGCACTAGAAGTTCTTTTTATCAGATTTTTATTTTTTTATTTTGTTTATTTGTTTTGTCTGAAGTACTGTAAGTCTGTCGATGAAACGTTACAAATAATGGCGACGTTACTTAATCAAGGGAGAGAAGGAAGTGACGTTTTTTGCTCAAGAGCCGTGGAGCCGTGATATCCACTTTTAGTTCCCATAAAGTATCGGTTAAACTGCTATTTGATTTCCTGGAAAACTTTGCCTTTTTTTCTTTTTGGGCAGACGTCTACTCTACATGCTAGAATTGACATATCATGGAGGAAAACACCAGTCTCGAAGGTAATTTAAAACAAAACTCTCTCTATCTCACTCTGAAACGGAAAAAAAAAAAAAAAAAAGAAATTTTGATGACGACGATGATGGTGATAGTGACACCGGCAGTGGCGGAAGGGAAAGATTTACTCGCGAGTTGCATCTATAAACTGCTCTCGCAACTTACTTTGCCTAAGAAAACTTTTTTTTCACAAGGAATTTTCTTATTTTTTATTATTTTTTATTTTTTATTATTTTATTTTGGCGCTTCTGGAAAATATTAATAAGGGAAAAGGTATCTCGTGTTTAAGCGAGCAAATAATTCGTTTGGTGTAGTAGAGGCTATTGCAACCAATCAATGGATGGGTTACCCTCAGTACGAATAAATTGTTTCCTGATATGGTGTGAGTGTTAATCCTAATTCTGGAAGGAGACGAAAAAAAAAAAAAAAAAAAAAAAAAAAGGCCTGTAGATTTATGATCTGTCTTGAATCTCTCCGAGGGCTCATGTGATTGTGGACTATAATCGCTCGAATCAAACCATATTCATTTAAAATCCAATGTTCTAGGACATGAGTTCCTGACTTTCTTCTATACGAACAGCAATTGTCCCTCCGTATATATTAAACTCCCCTGTGTGAAACAGCTGCAGCCCTATTTTTCATTCTATAAAAAAAATGTGTCCTCTAATCCACGTGGGTATCCTGGGAAATGTTAGCTTCAACAGGATCGAATACTTTATTGTATTTAAGTGTAGTAAAAAGTCTGGGATAGAAGAAGAACCTCAGGGATCGTTAGCGTAGAAGCGAAAGAGGTGGAGAGTTGAATTATTCCTAGTTATATTAGAGAGGTTTTGCAAACACCGAACTTTTTTCAGGGTTTGGAGAAAAAATATGTTGCCTTAGCAACCATGTATTTATTATTGCCAAATCCTGAAAAATTCCCACAACACTCAATTCTGAAGATATTTACATCAAGGAAACGTGAAAATTAAGCCAAGTCACTCCTCTATCTGCTCAAAAAAATTCTATCCAAGTGCGATGTTGTGGGAGCTGCCACGATTCTCTCAAACTCCATCTCTCAATTCTGCTACTAGAGCATCACAACCTGCATCACAATCACCCTCTCGGTTGTAGTGTACCGGGGGTCAATTCCAGAGTTTTCAGGCTATGATAACTTGCGAAACCTCACGCACTTTCAGGGTTGCAGCATGATTACTAATCAAGCTACCCGTACATTTCAGGGTTCATGCAAAACCCCTCTATTATTGTGCTCGTGTTGTGGCGAGTGAGCGTTGTCATATAGTGGGAGACGCGTGATATGAGCGGAGGATTGGCTGACCTTTGTAAAAGTAAAACAGCCGAGGAAATTAACGATTGTGTTGAGGACAACCCTTAAGAAGTTATAGATACTTTTTTTCCCTTGCTATACCGAAAATTGAACGGAGCTATTATTCCGTTCGCACTCAAAGACCTCTTGCTATAACGAAAATCAACCAAATAACGAAACGAAAATTAGATCAAGTGAAAGTTATTTCTGTCTACATACAAATTATTCTTGCTATAACGAAAAATGGCTAGTGGAATGCATGACTAATCAAGGACCGCCCAATTGCACAACTAGAAACTCCTAATCAGTTTTGGCCCAATTCCACAAAAAAGGGTGTGCTTGGATTGTACCAGATTCATTGTGAAATGCTTTCGAACTGCGTCTAGGGTTTCTTTTTGTTTTTGCTCCAGTCTTCTTTTTGCATAGTTGCTGCTTTTCTAACTTGAAGTTAGGCGTTGTAGGTAATTTTGCTTCAACAACATAATTGATTTTTGCATCTGCATAGTACTTGATCAATACTTCTGTACTCTCAATTTTGTACTCTCATTTTCTCCTACTCCAGTTATTTCCATAAGGAGGAAAATCACGGAGTTGCCATAAATTCGGTAGCTCCTAAATTCAGCTGCCAAGGACATGACTAATCTTGCCACCCAATATTCTATAACGAAACCTTGCTATAACGAAAAAAAAGTGCCAGATTTTTGGTTTTCGTTATAGCAAGGGTAGACTGTAGCTTGTCGCCTAGGTAATTCGGATAAACCGTTTCAAAAATAGGGTTACAATACTTTGAATTGTACAACAGAGGAAGTAGCTCGCGTGATCGTGATTCGACATGGCCTCCGCATGCAACGTGGCGAAGCGAACCCAGGTGTGTACACATGTAGGGGGGATGAATCGGACCTGCTCAATTGGGTTTGCTTGGGAGCTTGGAGAGCGCACTATCTATCATGCGTGGCAAAGATCTGCCAGTGTCGCCGCTGTCGCTGCTGTTGCTGCTGTTGAGGCTGCACGTAGGGGTGGTGATCTAAAGATCTGTACCTATATGGGCGAGTGGTTTAAAAAGACAGCCACGGCCACTCTGACCGGTACAGTACCTTACCATTGCCCGTATATCGGCAGCTGCAGCGTGTCCAGACCAATCCTACATCCCCGGCTCGGCCAGGCGGTACTGTGTCGATAAGGCCACACCAGCGCGCGGCTTACAGATACTCGCCGTATCGCGCACGCACCGCACCGCACCGCACCGCAAGCAGAGCTGCCCCCCCTCCCCGGCCCCCGCCAGCAGCAGCAGCAGGTGCAGCGCAATTGCACCGCCCACCCGGCAAAGCGCCCGTTACAGCGCCCGCCCCCCCGCCCCCCCGCCCCCCCGCCCCCCCGCCCCCCGTTCCGCCTGGCACGCCGTGCCTGGCCGCGTGCTGTCCGTTCGAGTAGTCGTTGCGCCGATCGGGCCCGCGTCGAGGGGCTCAAATCGCTGCTTTCTAAGCTCCACTGCTGCAGCTGCAGCTGCAGCGTTGCATGCTTGCTTTCTTCCCAACCTCCGCCACGTACCTTCCACGATCACGAGTTTGGCCAGAACGGGCGGCTGAGTTGAAGGAAACAAAGTTGTGATACATAACTCCCCCCCTCTCCCTCTCTCTCTGCCCCGGATCTTTTCCCTCCTCTCTGCATCTTCTTTTATTATCCATCCCCACCATCTCTTTCATCCACTTTCCGCCTTTAAGGGTAACAGGCCCAGCTGAAGGTGCGCTTTACCCTTTTTGGTTCCCGTCTTGGATCTCGCCAATATGGACCAGGAAATCTCGACAACAGATCGCAGCGCCAGGGCGGAGACGGCAACGGGGACGGTACCCTTACCGCCTAGGCCCGAACTAAATAACGGCAGCGTTGCCAATTCAACCACCACGACCATCTTCACTACCGATCCAATCCTCCACCCGTCGATGACCGCCCCGACCGAAAGCAGTCGTAATGGTAATTGCGATCAGGGCCAGCCTGCAACCGATGGCCGCGAGAGCCGCCACGGGAGCATGAAGTGCAGGTTTCTGCTGCCTGAGGTCATGATACGAGGGGTATCGTCTGAGACGGATGAGGAATGGGGCGGCGCTACGACATCGGAAGGTGACGATGACACTGACAGCGGCGGCGAGGGCGAGGCGAGTGCCCGCTCGCTACTCGGCGCGCGACGTGGTGGCCGCACACTACGGCGAAAGCGCGGCGGGCGCCGGGCCCTCAGTGGCAGTGTCCCAACGACGAGGAGGCGGTGGTGGGGGGACTGGCGGAGCACTGTTGGCTTGTGGGTTGTCCTTATTGTGCTGGGCAGCATGATTGGATTTGTAGTTGTGGAGAATGCAGAAGAGGAGCCAGGGAGTGAGGGTAAGCAGCGCATTTTCGTTCTCGAGACTCTGGGGCAAGGGGGTGATGCTCGTGTGACCCCTCCTGAGGGTTGGTTCTCGTATTGGAGGTGGGTGAGGGTGGCGGCCGGGGAGCGAAGAGGGGGAAAGGGGTGTGCGGGTCGTTATGGCATGGAGTGGGGTTCTATCTCTGGGCAAGTGGAGGAGGAAGAAGGGAGGAAGCGGGCTCAGCAGGCCGCGGTATTGAAGAGGCGAGTAGGCGCTGGGGAGGGCGAAGATGACGGTGACGAAGTGTTGAAGAACCTGTTGAAGAGAGAAGTGCCAGAAGACGCTGAATGGTTATATACTCAGAATTCTTCTATCTACACTACAGGCCCCAATTCCGATAGCGAACACATGATTGAGAGCCGCAACGGTGCAGTCAGCTCGGACGTAGAAGTCTGCTCAAAGATTGGTGTTGAGTTGATGAAGAAGGGGGGGAATGCTGTGGATGCTGTTATTGGTATACTTCCTTCTGCCGTGGGATTGGGCATTACCCTGACCCTGATTCCCTCATCAACTCCCACCGCCCCCCACGCGCGGGTATTATGCCCCAGTTACGGGGTATGGCTATTGGGTGCGGGGGGTAGAGAGAACAAAGTGGTCTGATTCTTGCTTTAGGGACTGCAGCTTGCATTGGTACGGTCAACATGTTTGCGTCGGGAATCGGAGGCGGAGGTTTCGCGACCATCAGGCTTGCAAGCGGAGAGAGCAGGAGTTTTAATTTTAGGGAGATGGCACCCCAGGCGGCGCATAGGGATATGTTTAATAGTAGGCCTTCGCCCACCTCCCGCTCCTTTACCTCCTTTCTAAAATCTAGAAGCTTGGGATTTAAACTTTGGACCCCCAGTGAACGAAGACTAACGTCATATTTACTACTGTAACTACTACTCCGGAGTATAGGCGACCCATTACTTGCTCAGCGTAGTGGACTAGCTTTCGCTATCCCAGGAGAAGTCGACGGATTCTGGCACATACACAAGAAGTACGGAAAACTGCCCTGGCGAGAGCTATGGATCCCGAGCATTAAGCTCAACAAATCTGGGTTTAAGGTCACTGAAACTTTGGCCGAGCGGATTGCGGGCGAGAAGGAGTACTTTGAGAAGCACCGTGATGAGTGGAGTTTCTTGTTCTCGCCCAAGACGGGCAAGTTGTTGGTGGAAGGGGACGTGATGAAACGGCCTGCACTGGCGAAGACGTTGACCACAATTGCGGGGAAAAATGGGGTCAAGAAGTTCTATTATGGGAAGATTGCGAAGAGTTTGGTGAGGGCGTCGAGAGATGCCGGAGGGGTGGTTACGGAAAAGGATTTTAGAACATTTTTTACAATTGAGGAGGAAACATTGACGACAAAAGCGTTTGGGAGGGAGTTTGTGACGTGTCAGGCACCTTGCAGGTGGGTCAAATGGGTCTTGCGTCCTGCATGAGGGTGGATGAAGTGGTAAATTAACTAACGGCGGTGATAGTGGACCGGTGCTGATTGAGGCTCTGAATATTGCGGATCTATTGAATGTAACGAATCCTTCTGATCCGGCCACCATTCATCGAGTGATTGAGTAAGCGTTTACAAAAGCGACCAGTTCTGGGTGTTGTCATATTTACCTAACATGTACCATCAGGATAATGAAATGGTTGAGTGCCGGCCGCACCGAACTTGGCGACCCCGCCGACACTGAAGTCGGCAACCAGGACCGAGTCCAAGAGCTCATGACCAAAGACTATGCCGCTGCCGTGCGCCAGAATATCACCGACAACACCACCTACCCATGGCCGCACTACAACCCTTCGTACGAACCCAATGAGCCAAAGGGAACATCGCACATATCTGTGCTGGACCAATTTGGGAACGCAGTTGCGCTCACGACAACAGTGAATTTGTATTGGGGTGCTCTAGTGCATGATGTTCGTACTGGTATTGTACTGAATTCGGAAATGGACGACTTTTCAATTCCCGCAAGGCCAAATGCGTATGGTCTAAGGCCGTCAATATACAACTATATCAAGCCCCGCAAACGCCCTCTTTCCTCCACTGCACCTACCATCGCGTGGGAGCGCGATGGGAAACCTGGGCTGATTATTGGGGCCTCCGGAGGGTCCAGGATAGTGACGAGCGTGTTTGAGTGTATTGTCAAGAACTACCTCTGGGAATACGATTTACTGGACACCATTAAGAGTCCGAGAATGCACCATCAGCTTCTGCCTGAGATTGTTTATGTGGAGAATGGAACAAGTAAGGAAGCGATAGAGGAGTTGAGACTTAGGGGGCATGAGGTGGCGGTGGTGCCGAGAGTCGGCAGTGTGGTGCAGGCCGTAAGAAGATTGGGCGACGGGAAGATTGTGGCTGTTGCGGATTGGTGGAGGAAGAGGGGGGTGAGTTTTTTTTTTTTTACCCTCCCTCTTTGTTTACTTGTTTGATCTGTGATTGGGGTAGATGGGTGAGAGATGGAAATCGCAGAGCATGTTAGGGCAGCTTGTTCTGCATGCTCTGCACTTCTACAGGAATGAACATACACCTCCGTGCTTATAGGGAGAATTACCTACATATACCTACCCCTGTTTAAGGCATCTTGAACGTCAACTAACATTGGTACCTTTCTTTGTGTAACAGAGAGCCGCAGGCTTTTGAGCCTCCATGCAAATTGGATGTTGAGAAAATCCAGGGTGCGAGTGTGGGTGTGTCGCCAATAGTGCATCCCGTCGGAGACCGGACGGGGAGGGGAAATGATCCGCTCTGGAAGGGAGGGAAGGTGATGAATGTGAGACGTGGAGTAGCTAGGGATAATGGTGAAGAAGGGGTATGGAAAGGTAATATGTACCACAGAACAAGGGTGGCGAGCGGAGGTGCGAGGAGAAAGGGTGTGCGGTGGTACCCATGCACTGAAGCATGATGACGAAGTCATGAGACCTTTCATTAAGATACACGACATACATAGTAAAGGCATATAGAGCTACTTGGATTTTGCGTAAGTAGGATTGCTTAATATGACAGGCTTGATTCTTGAAATTGCCGATTCGGCCCGGCTAGTTTTAGTGACGAGGGAGGTGGCGGGTGATGTGCATGTTGTGATGCCGTTGATTTTGATCGTGCAGTGATCTTATGTACTTGCTTTTTTCTTCTTTCTTTTCTTTTTTTTCTCCGCTAGGAATTACGACACAGAACAAGTATGCGTCACAAAGAGGAGGTTTGGTCGGGTATCTATTAAACCTTGAAATGATAGGCAAGGAGTCTTGCTTACTGGGGCCCCGGGGGTCGAGCACTCTCAGGAAAAACGAGAACAGGGTTACTGGAGCCAGCTGGGGTTTTGTGGGGTGAAAACCGGATCGGAGCGGAGCTTATGATATAACAAGAAAGTAAATAATAAATTTGAAAGGGCTGAGGTGTTGTTTGGGGAGGGGGGGTGGATGTCGGCGGTTGTAAGAGACAGGTTTACGTTTTTTTTTTAGGTTCCATGGAATTGCAATGTTTGTGCTTTCGCGAAATGTTTGGTTTCATGGGGGATCCCTGGAGTGGATACCGGTGCGTTAGTGGTTTTATTTACTTTTATACGTATTTACTTTTGTTTATATGATGGTTGTTTAAAAAATTTTGGTTTCTGATTGATTTCGTAGTTGCTGTTTCTAGATGTAGATAAATAAGTACATGTTACTTATGTACTATATTTAGGTATCTAGCTATATCTTCCGGGATTTGGGGGGAGGGGAGGAAGACCGGGAGGAGAAGTCGGAGGCTTAAAATCTATGGAGCTGTGAGGAAATTCCGTGCCGGGGCGGGGAGTTCGTAAGGTTATGTATTGTAGGGTGTAACGTTGGAGGATCATGAAACAAGGGGGGTTCTGGTGACGGGGATGATCCAAGGCACCGGTGGAAGTAGAGTCCTTGCTGTCGAATATCGGGCATAGGGCGAAGACGAGCCGAAGCAAAGTGAAGAAATGTTAAGACTCTAGGAGCGTTGTAGGCAAGGGAGTTCGTGACATACAATTTTATTTCTTTAATTGTCAGCTTCGGCGAAGGCTCTCGTTGCCAGCCTGGTACCTGGGTAGTCACCTGGAGATACCTCGAATTATGTACCCATCATACGTAAACCATTGGGAATTGAACAATTGGCCAGTAGTATCGAATGCTACGCAGGTGTAAGCACATTTATAAACTTTAACTGCAAATGTGTAAAGCACGCTTAGTCGCTCTTTGATTTGGTTGCCAGTATACAATGCATTACTTGATGAGATGGGAGTGGGGGGCTCGATAGAATGGATGGAGTACGTATGTATGAAGGTATCGACAAAGGCACCTATTCCTAGTACATATGTGAATCGTTTGTGTGGGGCCGGAGAGTAGTCCGGCGCAACAAGAATTCGAATTGATATAGAGCTATATATAGCTAGGAGGGTTGTCACTGGACGGGAATGGATTAAGCAGATCAATTGGGTTTAAATTTCATGGGGAATAACGACATTGTTCACTTGTTTCTATATTGTTGTGTACTGTGTTTGGTAGTAGTTACAATTGGGCGGAGGGGCATGGGCGTTACATTGGCATTTTCCCCTCCCAACTGGGAAGAGTCGAGAGTTTCGTCAATTCCGAGTAGTGAAGTACAGTTTTCCCTTGCTATACCGGATACTCTCAGATTGCTACATCCCGCTCCCATACAAAACCCTCTTGCTATACCGGACGCACTAAGAATACCGGACCGGACAGGAATTCCAGGCACTTACCCCCCTGTCTCCATACAAATAATATTTGCTATACCGGATACACTAACACTGATACCGGTACGTCTAATCTTGGCTACCCCACATTGCATTCACCTTGCAAATGCTTACTACTAGTAAACTTAACATTACATAATCAAATTTAGGCTGTCGTTGTCGATCCACTTCCCAATTACTTTTTTTTGCTGCCCATCCCTATTCTATTCTGCCAAGCATTGTATTCTATAACTATACCGGACGAAAAGGGCCGGATTTTACAGATCCGGTATAGCAAGGGAAAACTGTATCCTGGGGACGAGGCTATAAAGTATCTACCTCTCAATCCTACTTCTAAAATTAGTTTGCGACCAGACATTTCTAGGGCCGCCGATCCAGGGACGTTGGGTAGGTAAATTGGTTGCTGGTTCAAAGTTTTGTCCCAACGGATGCGGTGTGGCATATGGATGCTCAGGAAGGGAGATTACAGAAGTAGAAATAGATAGTATTTAGTATTGAAATTGCGGGTGATCATATAATCAACCTATACAAAAGCAATATATGTGGAAAGTGATCGATTTGTTCAGTATACAAGCCCCTTGCCCATTGTTTACAAACTTTTTTGAGATTTACAAGATACAGATACCTATAATCGCTTTGTGCTATATAAATCGAATTCTGAGCTTCAGGCTTATCTAAGTAATCTACCGTTGGGAGGAAGAGGAAGTCTTAGCGTGGATGTCAATGGAAAACCTTAGGTCTTTTCCCGGTCCTGGTCGACGTACCGATGGGGCATGGATGTTCGATACTTGTAGTATGGAAGTGGGCTTGGCAGCACTCTCAACAAGATACAGCAGAGACGGGAGACCCAACAAATCAGAGATTTTGGTTAGGGGAGGGGGGAAGGGGGTGAAATTGGTTGCATGCGGGCGGAGTGTTTATTGTGCATGGGGAGAGGGTGCGCAGGTGCTTGCAGATGCCGGGTATGGATGGGGATTGTTTCTGGGAAGGGTTTGGAAGTTCGGATGCAGATGCGGATGCGACAACTACATGCGATGGGCAGTCTGGTTGGTAGCCTTGCCCCCTCTGGCTGGCACTGCGATGAGAAGGGAAGAGAGGAGTGGATGAATGCGATTGGCCGTAGGAATGAAGAGGAGATGAAGCGAGATATTTTTTCCAATGGGCTCAGAAAGATATATATGAGGTTGGGTATGATGAGGGTCTCCATGCAAGAAAGTTCATACGAAAAGGGTAGAAGGAATGTACCAAGTTAGATACTAGTTATGTAACATAGGTAGGAATGTGGGGCTGTTCCATGTAACGTTGAGCATAAACATCATGATGCATTAGCATCATGTCAATTTGTGTACTTTGCTTCTTACTTTCTACATCGCGTTTAGTTGCAACATGACTGCATGGGAGGGAGGGAGGAATTATTTTTAATTTTTTTCTTATCCTGCTTACGAGCTTGTGACGGTGGAAGACGAGAAGGAATGGTGACAGTGATCATGAGTAGGTGGTAGGTGAGCGGATATATTGCCTCCGGGAGAGTGGGTTGCGCTCTTAAAGGAACCTTAAATATACGGATAGAAATGCGGGCCCTGCTGGGGGGGGGGGGGGGGGGGGGGTGCTACGTTAGAGCAGCAGATAGCAGGTAGGGGTGTAAACTGCTAACTTGCGATGGTTGTTGCACTAGCTTACGGCGGCATGGACGGTAGGGGGAGGGGAGCAGCATGTTATGAAGGAGAACAGCGGAACGGATTTTGATGGCGATGGCGATGGCCAAGAGTAGAGCAGTAAGTGGAGCTCTGGTGTTGCTGTTGAATTGTCGTGTGTCGCATGCGGCGCTGCAGTTGTGTTTTGGCGTGGTGTCCCTGAGCACCGCACCGCACCGCACCGCACCGCACAGCACAGCACAGCACGTCTCCAGCAGCTTATCGTTATCGCCCGCCGCTGTTCACCCCGCCCTCCCCCGTCGCTGGCCGCCCTGCCCCTACCTCTGCTACCACCCCCTGCCCCGCCCACCAGCCCAATTCCTTCCCCTCCGAGACCCCTGCTGCTGTATGCCCCGGCGTTGTGCGTGTGCCCACATCCCGTACCTTACTTCCACGCATCCATCCACCCGTCCGTCCTTCAATCACCCCCCCCCACCTCTCCCATAAAATTCCCGCCCAGCCACAATTGCCCCCCCCATATAGACTCTCACTTTTAACCTTTATCCTTCCTTTCTGACCTAAGAGCCCTTCCCTCTTCTACTCTTAATCTTCCCCCACCCCCGTCCGTCACTCGCACATCAAAACGTCCTCGCTCTCCTCATCTCCGAGCTTGTTGTGTCATCGTCTGCCTCGTCTAGTGCAAACTGTGGGTTGTTGCAGTTGCAGGTCTCTAAGAAGTACATTACCGCACTGCTATCTTCTTTCTCGTTATCATTACCATTATCTCCGCTCTTCTTCCTTCGTGAGAACCTACTTCCACTCGTCGAGCTCGAGGAGGAAGCTTCTACCCTACGCTAGATTGCTTCGTGCGTCCTTGTTGAGCACAGCTGTCTACAAGAAGGCTGCTCTTATCTCTACTTCTGCTACTACTACGTCTACGTCCACAGGTCGTCTGCACTACTTTTGTACAGTTTCTTTTAATAGACGTCGACTGCTTTCTCTTCCATCAAACTCAACTTCACGGGGCAGCATACACCAGTGGGTCAGAGACTGGTCTGGGGAAATATTACCACAGGCTCGAGCCTTTTTGGCGGCTTCGTTATCGACAGCAGCAGCAGCATCGCTACCACGGACAGAAGAAGAGGTAGCTTCACTACCACCACCATCTTCAACATCCCCACTACAACTCTTACCATCACATAAATCTCGGTGTAGTAAAAGTCATTTCAGCAGCACAATGGCTTCATTAGTACCTGAGGATGTCTCCGTAAGCGGAGCTACACAGAAGACAATCAAAGCACCACAAAACAGCATAGATGGACCGACGTCAATAGTAGAACCATCGACGTCATCGTATGCGGAAAAGCACAAGTTACCTGCACATTTTATAGGAGGTAATAGACTGGATGTGGCAAGGCCTGGGGCTGTTAGAGACTTTGTTGCAGCAAATGATGGGCACACAGTAATTACTTCGGTGAGTAGAACATCTCAAAACTTGCGTTTTTGTGGTTCCACGGGTGATGGAAAGCTTCTGGCTTTTTGTCACACTTTTTGCCTCGTACATCTCGTCTTCGTGTGCTGTACATGGAAAACTGACGATTGGAATTTGCGGTGGGAACGGAATAGGTGCTTATTGCGAATAACGGTATTGCGGCAGTCAAGGAAATTCGGAGTGTGAGGAAATGGGCGTACGAAACATTTGGCGATGAGAAGGCTATACAGTTTACTGTGATGGCTACACCGGAGGATTTGAAGGCGAATGCGGATTATATTAGAATGGCTGACCAATACGTTGAGGTATGATTTCTACAACTTGGAAATTCTTCCTGATCAGGGCCTTTACTGAGGATATTATCTAGGTACCCGGTGGAACGAATAACAACAACTATGCCAATGTGGAGTTGATAGTTGATGTTGCTGAGCGTACAGGCGTTCATGCAGTCTGGGCTGGATGGTGAGCTTGCCTTTTTTTGCGCGAATAACCGAGGGGTGATTTTCTGGGTTGCAACTGCCACCAATTCAACAAATTGCTTTTTTTCTTTAATTTTTTTTTTTTTTAAATTGTTGCTGACTTAATATCATCGAGAATTACAGGGGTCATGCTAGTGAAAATCCAAAGCTACCGGAGTCCCTCGCAGCATCCAAGAACAAGATTGTATTTATCGGCCCACCTGGCACTGCCATGCGGTCACTGGGTGATAAGATTTCATCGACAATTGTGGCTCAGCACGCCAAGGTGCCATGTATCCCGTGGAGCGGAACAGGAGTAGATCAAGTCGTAGTTGATGATCAAGGGTTGGTAACGGTTGCAGACGATGTGTATCAACGAGGATGTGTTCACTCTGCAGGAGAGGCCCTCGAGAAGGCCAAGGAGATTGGTTTCCCTGTTATGATCAAAGCCAGTGAGGGAGGTGGTGGAAAGGGTATCCGAAAGGTTGTCAGTGAGGAGAATTTCGCTTCCTTCTACAGCCAAGTGGCCAGCGAAGTGCCCGGTTCTCCAATCTTTGTGATGAAGTTGGCTGGAAATGCTAGGCATTTGGAAGTGCAATTGCTTGCGGATCAATATGGCAACAATATTTCCCTCTTTGGTCGTGATTGTTCAGTGCAGAGGAGGCATCAGAAGATTATTGAAGAAGCCCCTGTGACTGTTGCGAAGTCGGAGACCTTCCATGAAATGGAGCGCGCTGCCGTCAGGTTGGGTAAATTGGTCGGATATGTCTCTGCTGGTACAGTGGAATATCTATACTCTCACGCCGATGACAAGTTCTATTTCTTGGAATTAAATCCCCGGTTGCAAGTCGAGCATCCAACGACAGAGATGGTCACTGGTGTCAACCTTCCTGCTGCACAGCTTCAGATTGCGATGGGTCTACCATTGCACAAGATCCGCGATATCAGGTTGCTCTATGGTGTTGATCCGAACACATCTAGCGAAATTGATTTCGACTTTTCGAAGGAAGGGTCGAATGAGACTCAGCGCAGACCGAAGCCGAAGGGACACACTACGGCGTGCCGCATCACTTCCGAAGATCCCGGTGAAGGATTCAAGCCTTCGGGTGGTATGATGCACGAGCTCAACTTTCGATCGTCATCAAATGTATGGGGTTACTTCTCTGTCGGGACAGCGGGAGGTATCCACTCCTTCTCAGATTCCCAATTCGGTCATATTTTCGCCTATGGAGAGAACCGTAGCGCCTCTCGGAAGCACATGGTTGTGGCGTTGAAGGAGTTGAGCATTCGTGGTGATTTCAGGACAACGGTCGAGTACCTCATCAAGCTTCTTGAGACACCGGCATTTGAGGATAATACGATAACAACTGGGTGGCTTGATGAGCTTATTTCCAAAAACCTTACTGCAGAGAGGCCTGATACGACTCTTGCCATTGTATGCGGAGCGGTCACGAAGGCACATATTGCAAGCGAAGCGTGCTTGAATGAGTACAGGCTGTCTTTGGAGAAAGGTCAAGTTCCGTCCAAGGACATTCTCAAGACTGTCTTCCCAATTGATTTTATCTATAATGGTGTCCGGTATAAGTTTACAGCTACTAGGTCTAGTTTTGATTCATATCATCTCTTTATTAATGGCTCGAAGTGCTCCGTTGGTGTTCGCGCGCTTACTGATGGTGGATTGTTGATCCTGCTTGATGGAAAGAGCCACAACGCATACTGGAAAGAGGAGGTTGGTGCGACACGTTTGAGCGTTGATGGCAAGACCTGTCTCTTGGAGCAAGAAAATGACCCAACCCAACTTAGGACACCATCTCCAGGTAAATTGGTCAAGTTCCTGGTCGACAATGGTGAGCATGTGAAGAAGGGACAGGCGTTTGCTGAAGTTGAGGTCATGAAGATGTACATGCCTCTTGTTGCCGCTGAGGACGGTCATGTGCAGCTCATCAAGCAGCCAGGCGCGACTCTTGAAGCAGGTGATATTCTGGGTATCTTGGCTTTGGATGATCCATCTCGCGTCAAGCATGCAACTCCGTTTGAAGGACAACTTCCACCCATGGGGCCCCCACAGGTTATTGGATCGAAGCCACCGCAAAGGTTTGCGCAGCTCTGGAACATTCTCATCAATATCCTCGATGGGTTTGACAATCAAGTCATTATGGCTACTACACTCAGGGAGTTGATTGAGGTTTTGCGTGACCCAGAACTTCCATACGGGGAGTGGAGCTCGCAGTTTTCGGCCCTATCTTCTCGTATGCCACAGAGGCTCGTTGCTCAGTTCAGCCAGATTGTGGACAAGGCAAAATTGAGGAAAGCGGAATTCCCAAGCAAGCAGTTGATTAAGGCAATGGATAAGTTTTTGGAGGATAACGTGCAGCCTGCGGATCAGGAGCTTATGAAGTCTCAGCTTGCGCCGTTGGTGAAGGTGATGAACGACTATTTGGAAGGATTGAAGGCGCATGAATTTTCTGTATTTGTGTCACTATTGCAGAAGTATTATGATGTTGAGAGGCTATTTTCTGTAAGTTTTCCTTGGAGATGAGAGGGGTGGGATGGAAATGTGGCTGATGGGAATCATAGGGTCCAAATACTCGTGATGAGGATGTTATCCTCAAGTTGCGTGATGAGAATAAGGAGGATTTGCCGAAGGTTGTGCAATCTGTCCTTTCGCATACCAGAATTGGAGCGAAGAATAATCTCATCATTGCCATTTTGGAAGAGTATCGACCAAACAAGCCAAGTAATGGAGCGGTCAGCAAGTACTTCCGCCATGTCCTCAAGATACTCACTGAGCTAGAATCTCGTTCTACTGCCAAGGTGGCATTGAAGGCAAGAGAGGTCTTGATCCAGTGCGCTTTGCCGTCGTTGGAGGAGAGGGCTGGACAGATGGAGCACATTCTTAAGTCCTCTGTCGTGGAGTCGAGATACGGCGAAACCGGATGGGAGCATAGAACTCCTAAACTTGATGTTTTGAAGGAGGTTATTGATTCACGATATACCGTGTTTGATGTCTTGCCTACCTTCTTCGGATACAATGACCCATGGGTCTCACTTGCTGCACTGGAAGTTTACGTCCGACGAGCTTACAGGGCGTACTCCCTACAAAGCATCAACTACCACAACTTGGACTCAGAGCCGCCTTACATCTTGACTTGGGATTTCCAACTCCGAAAGGTTGGTGTGGCGGAGTTTGGTTCCCTTCAGCCATCTACTCCTGCTACTCCGACTGGTGAGGGACCAGGTCCTTTCAAGAGGATAGGATCCATCAGTGACTTGTCGTACCTGGTCAGTAAGGCTGAACCGGAGCCAATGAGGAAGGGGGTGGTCGTCCCTGTTGCTTACATCGATGAAGCGGACGAAGCTCTCCAGAAGGCGATGGAGGTCCTCCCAAAGAAGGGATCTAAGAAGACACTGACTAACGGTCTGCTGGCTAACTTGGATGGCAAGCGCCGACCTCAACCCATCCGTTCTGATAGTGATGAGCTCTCTGCTGTTTGCAACGTCGCAGTCCGTGATATTGAGACCACGGATGATCAGGAGATTGAGAGGAAGTTGAGTGGCCTTGTTCAGGACGTGAAGGATGAACTCATGGACAGGAATATTCGCCGTGTCACGTTCATTTGCGGGCACAAGGATGGATCCTACCCTGGCTATTTCACCTTCAGAGGACCAGAGTACAAGGAAGATGAGAGTATCCGTCACGTTGAGCCTGCGTTGGCATTCCAGCTTGAACTTGGGCGTCTTTCTAACTTCCATATCAAGCCTGTTTTCACCGAAAATCGCAACATCCACGTGTATGAGGCTATTGGTAAGGAGACCCCAAGCGACAAAAGGTACTTTACTCGCGCGATTGTCAGGCCTGGTAGGCTTCGTGATGAGATTCCGACTGTGGAGTATCTCATTTCTGAGACAGATCGTTTGGTCAATGATATTCTTGATGCGCTAGAGATCATTGGCAACAATAACTCCGATCTTAACCATATCTTTATCCACTTCTCTCCCGTCTTCCCGCTTATTCCGGATGAGGTTCACTCTGCGTTGGGCGGATTCATCGAGCGCTTCGGTAGACGTCTCTGGAGGCTTCGTGTCACTAGTGCAGAAATCCGTATCATTTGTACCGATCCTGCGACCGGCATTGCTTATCCTCTCCGCATGATGATTAATAACGTTTCGGGATACGTCATTAAAGTCGACTTGTATGCTGAGAGGAAGAACGACAAGGGACAATGGGTGTTCCACAGCATAGGGTCGGGTCCAGGAAGCATGCATCTCCGTCCTGTTAATACTCCGTATGCAGCCAAGGAGTGGCTGCAGCCGAAACGTTATAAGGCTCACCTCATGGGTACGCAGTATGTGTACGACTTCCCGGACCTGTTCAAGCAGGCTATTCAGAATAACTGGACGAAGGCTATTGCAAAGGTTCCTGCGCTCAAGGATAAGTTGCCAAATGTGGATGTCCTGGAGTATAAAGAATTGGTATTGGATGATAGCGAGGGATTGATTGAGGTTGATCGAGATCCAGGAACAAATACCCATGGTATGGTTGGGTGGATTGCGACGGCGAGAACTCCAGAGTATCCCAAAGGCCGTAGATTTGTCATTATTGCCAACGATATTACGTTCAAGATTGGGTCTTTTGGTCCGCAGGAGGATAGGTTTTTCCACAAGTGCACGGAGCTCGCGAGGAAGTTGGGTATTCCCAGAGTCTACTTGTCTGCTAACTCTGGAGCTCGTATCGGTATGGCTGAGGAGTTGATCCCGCGGTTCTCGGTTGCCTGGAATGACCCGGAGAAGCCAGAGGCTGGGTTCAAGTATTTGTACTTCACGCCAGAGGCATATGAGAGTCTCAAGGAGAAGAAGGATGTGATTGTGGAGAAGGTTGTGGAGGATGGGGAGACAAGATATAAGATTACGACGATCGTTGGGGCCGAAGATGGGTTGGGTGTTGAGTGTTTGAGAGGCTCCGGGTTGATTGCGGGGGCGACGTCGAAGGCGTATCAGGATATCTTCACAATTACCTTGGTGACGTGCAGATCGGTCGGTATTGGTGCATACCTAGTGAGGTTAGGGCAGAGGGCGATTCAAATTGAAGGACAGCCGATTGTAAGTGCAATTGGACAATTACCATGTGGGACTTGCGTGCTAACTAGAGGTAGATTCTTACCGGTGCTCCTGCTATCAATAAGTTGTTGGGTAGGGAGGTGTATACATCAAACTTACAACTTGGCGGTACGCAAATTATGTACCGAAATGGCGTCTCACATTTAACTGCCAGCGACGACTTTGAGGGTATCACTAAGATCGTGGAGTGGATGTCGTACGTGCCAGACCGCAAGGGCCAACCAGTACCTGTTGCTCCCGCGGCAGACACTTGGGATCGTGATGTCACCTTTATGCCTCCACAGAGAAATCCGTACGATGTCAGATGGCTCATTGCCGGTAAGGAGGATGAGGAGGGGTTCCTTGGTGGTTTGTTCGATAAAGACTCCTTCCAAGAGACGCTTTCCGGATGGGCAAGAACAGTTGTGGTCGGCCGTGCTCGTCTCGGCGGTATCCCCGTTGGTGTCATTGGTGTTGAGACGAGGTCTGTTGAAAATGTGACTCCTGCCGATCCGGCGAATCCAGACTCGACGGAACAAGTTACTCAGGAAGCCGGTCAAGTGTGGTATCCGAACTCGGCGTTCAAGACGGCACAGGCAATCAATGACTTTAACCACGGAGAACAGCTGCCGTTGGTGATCTTGGCCAACTGGCGTGGGTTTTCTGGTGGGCAAAGGGACATGTATAATGAAGTGCTCAAGTACGGATCGTACATTGTCGATGCCTTGGTTAAATATAAACAGCCGATCATTGTGTATATCCCACCATTTGGAGAGTTGAGAGGTGGTTCTTGGGTAAGTTTTGACACATTCACTCAGAGATAAACATGGAATGAGCTAACAAGCATGTAGGTCGTCGTGGATCCAACCATCAACGAAGACATGATGGAGATGTATGCCGATGAGGAAGCCCGTGGTGGTGTTTTGGAGCCAGAGGGTATCATTGGGATCAAATACAGGCGCGAGAAACAACTCGATACCATGGCGCGCTTGGACTCAATCTATGGCGAACTGTACAGACAGCTGCAGAATAAGGACCTATCTCCAGACCGGCAATCGTCCATTAAGGTCAAGATGGTTGAGAGGGAGAAGCTGCTTATGCCGGTGTACAGTCAGATTAGTTTGCAGTTTGCGGACTTGCATGATCGCGCGGGGAGGATGAAGGCGAAGGGAACAATCCGCAAAGCACTACAGTGGATCAATGCAAGAAGGTTCTTGTACTGGAGATTGAGAAGGAGACTTAATGAGGAGGCTGTCCTGAAGAAGATGACCAGCGTTACAAATAAGAAGTCTACTCGCGCCGAGAATCTCGCTAGATTGAAGGGCTGGTTTACCGCCGATCTGGAAAGCGACATGTATGAGAATGAGGATAGGATTGTGGCGCAGTGGTTTGAGGAGAACAGGAAGGAGATTTTGGCGAAGGTGGATGAGACGAAGAGAGAGGCCGCGGCGCTGGAGATGAGGGATTTGATACTGGCGAATAAGGAGGGAGCACTGGCGGGAATTGTGTTGGCGTTACAGAGTGTCCCTGAGGAGAAAAGAAAGGAGATGTTAGAGCTGTTGGAGGGAAAGGGGAAGTAGATCGGGTAACAGGGAGAGGGTGGGAAGCGGAACAGGAGGGAGTAGGATCGGAGGGGAGATTTATCTATTTCATCGGGATTGTTGTCATGGTCTTGTGGGTCCTGTTGTGAATGAACTTGTGTTTATGCGTTTTCTTTTTTATTGTTATTTTTCATATGCTTCTGGTTTCCTGCTGTGTTTCGGTTCGTTGAAGATTGATCTTTTTTTTTGTTTGAGATGGATTTTGTTTGTTTTAGTTGGTGTTGGGAAAAAGGGAATGGGAATTACTAGTATATCAGTGTTACTAGAGGGTGTTTTTTTTTTTCATTTAAAGTCTGATTCTGAATTGTTTATTAAGAAGCTGTAAAGGGAGGGGGGATGGGAGTAACTTGGGAGATTAAAATTCGTTTTCGTATACATGCTTGCAGGAAATCTTGCGAAATCAAAAGAAATTTCATGGAAATTGTTTGCTGTTTTTTTGTGAGAAAATTTATAACTTGGTGAGATGGAAAAGAAGAGAAAGATTCCCCATATAGTGTGAGATTGAGAGTGAGGGTAAGTTGGGGTCAAAGGTTTACAATTTGCATGTCTGTTGTTTACGGAGTATGAGTATGCGAGAGATTGGTTGTGATTGTGGGAAATTTGGTAACTAGAGTAGGTACTTGATTTTACGTTGAGTCAAGTTTGAAGGTAAAAGTCCCTTCAATGGGGCTCTGTCTAGGAGGAGATGGTGGTTGTGGGAAGTTGAGGGTAAAAATGTTTTCTTCCCTAACAAAACATCAGACGGGAAACAAGATTAGACGACATCTAAGTAAATAAACAGCAACAAACAAACAACATATAAAAAAAACAATAGATGAACCAGTCATGGCGGCGACAACAACAACAACAACAACAACAACAACAACAACACACTAAAAAGATCCCATAATAACAATTGGAAAAAAAAAAAAAAAAAAGTTTGTTGCCACAAAAATACACAGCGAACCAAGCAATCTAAGGACTTACATGCCTACCTACCTAACCCACTCGCCTATCTCCCATCCCACTCCCCCCAAATTCACAGATCCACCACCAGCCAGCCAACCCACCAGTACAACCACGACCACCACCACCACCTACAATGCCCACCAAGCCCCGTCTCAGCCACCAACAAGTCTTCCTCATCACCTTCTTCCTCATCCTGTTTCTGCTCGTTGCCATTGGCGTGCTCGCGTGCGTCTACCTCTGCAAGGCCGCCCGCTGGGTTACTTGGTTCAGGTACAGCAAGGGCGAGCGTGGAGATAAGGGGGGAGGTGATGGGGACTCGAGCTCGGAGGGGCAGCAACAGCAGCGGCAGTATGAGCATGGGCATGGGCATGGGCATGGGCATATGCATGGGCATGGGCATTATTGTCATGGACATGGGCATAGTCATGAGCATTATCATCATTAAGGCGCCTTTTGTTTGATAAGTTGGGTGAAAGCAGAATAAAAAGAGAAAGGTATGTGTCCAATATTCTCACAAGCTCAGAAGAGCTTCTGTTTTAACCTTTTGGGTAATACTGTACAAGATTTGCGGGGGGTTGCTGACGAATGGAGGATTGCTGCCGGGGGTGCAAGAGTAAGAGAGAGCGGGCAAAGAGTCGGCTACTCGACCACCATCTACTCTCCCGTAAACACAACCCGTGCTTGCTGTTCAACAATCACCTCACAACGCACATTTACCCTCGCTCGGGCCTTGACACCTCACTCCACTTCGTCAGCATTTTTCACCATTCATGAGCAACGTAGCCAGCCATTGTTAGCAAATTCCTAGACAAAAAGCAAAGCCATAGCAGCTGATAGCCACCGCATCACTCCTTGCTCTACTCAAACCGAGATCTAGACTCAAATCCTGATTCACTGCAAGGGTACGAAGGAAGAAAAGAGAAGCAGACTATACCACAAACCCACAAACTTTTTGTGCGTTGCACATGTTTCATTGCAAACCACTACACACACGCACGCATCCATCGACATACCTCTGCATATACAAAGACCGGAACTTTTTTCTTTTTTAAGTGTATCGCTGCAAATACATTTAGGTTGTGAAAATAAAGAGATAATTTTTTTTAAAAAAAAAAAAAAAAGATATATAGCCCAAAGGGAAGACGCTGGAAATTCGGTTATCATATATATCTCTGTTGGCTAGAATTTAATGAAAACATTGCTTCAAATTTGTTAGATTAGAGCATTGATTAACAACGAAAATCGGAGGGCTAAATGTTGATTAGTTACTGGTAATAGTATACCTCTTTTTCTCGCCTTCGATAATTCTTTTCTTGTGCTAAACACGTTCGGTAACCTTTTTTTTTTTCCCCTTGCTTTGTCTGCCCACACACGTTCGGAAATCCTCTTGAACTACACGCACGTTTTGTGGTCACGTGATTTATTGGAGTCCGCATGACCAAAATCCACAACCGGAAAAGGTTGGATACGCTGCAAGCAACCCCAGTACATATGGGTCCGAGCATGAACAATGCAGGGCATCCACGTTGGCCTAGATTTACCCTCCAATATTTCCGTTCAACGCCCTACTTCATTCAATTCCATCCTCAAAAACTGGCCACTGAGAGCATGCATATGATCTTCGACTGAATCGATCGTATCGTAATCAGACAGAAATGCTAAGCGTAAGGTTGCAGATTTGCCGATTGCAGTGCAAATGTCCTACGTAAACGTCGGCAGAGCTTTCCGAGAGGAAAAGTGTTGTAAGATATCCGTCATAAAAAAATGTCCCCTTAATCCCACCAATTGCGGATCTCCGTTAAATCCAATAGTCCCACAAAGACATCTGAGCACAGGCTGTTCGAATTCGTGACACGCCTCTTGAGAGATAATATGATGGCCCCATGCTAGCTAGGCACTACCGGAAACGATCTGCCTGTGCGCTGCGCTGTCTGTTATCATTCACTGCTCACGAGAACAACTTGATGATGCTTTCAAGGATGAAATCGCCGGTGACTGACTATTGATACCGCCAGGATGTTTCAACGCCTGCCGTGGTCCTCAAAGAGGTTAGAATCCACCACACAAATGTTGGAGGATGAGTCGAACATGCCTGTAATGACGAACAAGATAGCATTAATGGCTCCCTCACACAATAGGAAGGACGAGACTGTCAGAAAACTGAAAGCGAGACGTGGCAAACGCGCAACCTAGCGCTGAGGAGAAGTAGGTAGTGAGGGAGGCATAGAAGCACAATCTACGACACTACTTTCTCAAAATCTCCAAGAAGAACATGACGGATGCTCAATCCGGCCTTTGAGTTCGCATTGCTTTCCCGGTGTAGCAAAAAGATGAGTTTTTTTGGGTATGCATACGTGCAGGGTCTTAAAGTGGAGCGCGTACAACACGGTCCACCCTCAGATTACACAGGCAATTGTGGGGGGACTTGGTAAGCTTCTCAAGAGGGTCAATGAACCCGGCGAGAGGTCAAGGCCCTTGAATCGGTTCACCGCATGCGGTTTGGCTACTTTTTGGAGATGTGAATGTAGCTGTGGTCTAGGTGCATCGTGGTGCGCAGCAATGAGTGCATGAGTTTGGGTTTCGAATCTATAGAGATGATCGGTCAAGACTGCAATCCGCCATCTTTTTGTAAGGAGAACAAGTTTTTAACTGGTGGTAAGACTTTCCACACCAATTAAGGAGTGGAGCCTGTTATCGATATGCATGTCAAACTATTTCAAGCTAGACCAATCTAATAGCCCTAGTTAGTTCGATGAATTGATATCATTTCATCCTGCTCCCATGTCCTTCGCAAGTGTTGCCGGGTTTGTGCACAGTATGGTGCGCACAACGACAAACAGAGAATAAAACTGCACCAATATGCGTAGGTGAACAATGGTGCAAGACTGGTAAACAATGGGTGTAAATAATCGTAAGTGGCTACAAAACCAGAAATAGCTCCGTTTGATGTGATGACACAACAAATCTCACGCATCATAACTTCGCCTTTCGAATATTGTAGGTGACCATAATGAAACTGAATGTCTTCTGATCTAAAGATGGACAAAATACAGGTTAACATAACCTTGGATTGGTATTGACCATCCTGTAGCGAATGATAACCTAATTTCTCGTCATAGAGTGCCAGATGACTGTATGCTACGCCTATGCACTCAGGAGGTCAAAATAACAACAAGCCAGCTAACATTCCCCAGATGATGGCGGGGGGTTGGCTAGCAGCATGTGCACATGCTGGCTTGTGAAACGTACTCTCTGATTTGTCAGGTGAGATATCGAGATCCTGGAGGTGCCTCGAGACAATGCCCTTCTTTCTTGCTCACAGGAGGAGTAAAGGATGATGCAGTCGCTGGGAATGGAAAGAATAGGGACCACCTGAGGTTGGAATTCCGACGTAAGATGAGTTGAAGAGCTGAATATGAATGCCAGTGTATAAAGTGGCCCGTGTATCCATCGCCCTTTTCCTTGCCAAAGCAAAACGGATTTGAAGTCAACACTTTCACAAAACAAACACACTCCAGAATCCTTTTATCCACAACCATAGGATCAGTAGAAAACCCATACAGTTGCTCCCATCTTACTCCGACAATGCCCCACAGGAAGGAAAAGCATCACCCCAGGGCAAACCCAGAGAGCGCATGGAAGAAAATTCTAAGAATTTTTTGTTGCGGGATAGCTAATGGAAGCACATCAGAGAAGAGATCCTGTAAGAAGCAACCGCTAAAGAAGAGACACAATAGGGCAGAAAAGATCCCTGGCAAAGTGGTCCCCAAGGAAGATCCAGCAAAGCGAGTCCGAGCGAAAGAAAGGGCCAAGCATCGTGCAGAGCATCAGCATACGACGGTAGAGGTCAGTGGTAGAGGGGTCCTAGTTCCTCCGGTAAGCGAAGAGCAACACAGTATTGCTGTTCCGGAAGTTGCCTCATCAGCACCAACGGAGAACGAAGCATGGGGTAACAAAAACACCAGTAACATCACGTTTTGTGTTCCTGCTCAAAAACCTGCAAAAACATCACCAATTAGGAAAACTAGCACTTCAGTGTTCTCTTTGGAGGACTCCGCCACGAGCACCTATGATGAGCCCACTTCGCAAAATCAAGATGAATACCACTGCTCCTTCAGAGCACAAAATCCACCTATCATTGTCGACTGGAATATGCACGGCTCATATTCGGGAATGGCTGACTATGCACGGAGCGAGTCAATATGGACTCAGCGCATGACAAGCGGCGAAATTGGGTACGATCAATATGAAGCTGATCCAGTCCCTGTTGCCATAACCCCAACACCGAAAGACAACAGATGCAGGTACATAGACCTCAAGCATCCATGGAGCAATGGCATTCCGGAACGCCGCTCTTCGCAACTATCCGACACCTCTGACACTGGAGCAACTGTTGCAGAGAATGAGAGAGTATATGCTCCTAGTAGAAGACCTGTGACAAGGATAGATGCTCCATTAGGACAATCTTGGGTTCCGATGTCCTGTACATCGGATCAGTACAGAATGCCTGCTCCTCCGCACGTTCCGGTGCCGCCAACAGCACCGTCTCCCCCAACATGGTATTCTTCGCCATTGCCGTATCTGCCGCAAGAATTGGCACCACTGCCTCGCCTGCAGCGGCCAAAATTCTATGACAGCGGTAGCAGTTATTGCAGCTCGAACCATAACCTAAGCAGAACAACCGTTGCGGCATCAAGTAAGACTTCCTTACTGCAGGACACACATTCCCAAAAGAGTTCTCATGAATTATTTGGCAGCGGTTCATCCGCAGCTAATTCACGTGTCGAAAATCGGACTGTGAAAGGAATAGGCCTGGGGATAACATTAGATCTTCAAGATTGCGAGCGGCCCGTTGCCTCCGCACGAGCTGCCAGTGTTGGTCAGGAAGATTGGATGAATTGGTCTTTTCCAAGCTACGGAATTGGCCCAATTCCCAACTTGAGTGATAGGAAAAAGAATGCAGCACAAGGGCGGGCTGGAGAGCCATCGGACAATCAAAAGGGCTTTAGGGTTGCAAAAACAAGCCCAAGGGTATATAGCACGAGGGATATGGAAGGTTGGCGAAGGAAATATGACACAGGTAATGAAAGAATTAATGCAAGGGATATCGGTAAGAGAGAAAGGGGAGGCGGTAGTATCACTGACTACAGAGCCTCGAGTACTATTTCAAACGTGAGGGCTTGGAGCAGCAGCCGATCAAGGGCAGAAATGCAGCCAACGGTAGAGAGTGTGATAAGCTCGGTTATCGGGAAAGATTGAGAATGGGGAGGGGAGGGGAGGGGAGGCATAAAGTCCGCGAGACAGGCAGTCCATTCCTCGGAAGGCTGCGAGGTCAAGTGAAGGCTACATGGATCTGGGACGAGTATGCTGGGGGGGGGGGGGGGGGGGTTTGGGGGCTGGCGGGTATGAAGACATGAAGGGAGGATAAGGGTGTCATTTCCTTCGCTGTTGGTCCTTTGATTCTGAATTCGTGCTGTCATGTCTAACGAGGCGTCTTGTACCGTATTATCGTTTTTCTTCCCGTTCTCTTCCTTCTCTCTTCCCTTTTTTTTTTTTTTTTGCCTTATATTTTTAATTCGTTCCTCAGAGTGGGGGGCTGGCTGACTGGACTGATTTCGGCTGTGCGATGTCTTTTTCTGAACATTGAGGGGGTGGTTCTGCGTTTCTACTTGATAGCTTTGGAGTTGGCGGGCGCGGCGCATATAGGCGGGGGGAGGTACATAAGCAGTGCAGAGGCGGCTGGCCAGCGCAGGATGTAACTGTGATCCTTACATACATAGAAGTTATACATGGGCGCATTACATATAGGTAGGCATGGGGCGTGATGGGACGAAAGCAAGTCGCAAGGCCTGTCACGGGGTCTGCGGAGCCACTCCTGCGCGTGTGGCTAGTGGGGCCGCCAGAGCGTGACCTTGCCTGCCGTGACGAGCTGCGCTGCCCCTCCACCGCGGCGCCAAGGCCAGCGGCGCCCACCGCGGCGGCCCCTCCACTCTCCTGCCGTCGACCGGCCTGTGAGCCTGGCGGAGGCGGGGGGCGGGGGGCGGGGGGCGGGGGGCGGAGGCGAAGGCGAGCGCAAGCAAAATCAAGGCCGCCGCCGGTGCTTGCCCGTGCTTGGCCGTGCCATCTCCCCACACATCGCCCCCCAAGCCATCTCGCAGCACACGCAGCACACGCAGCACACGCAGCACACGCAGCACACGCAGCACACGCAAGCACGCAGTCCCTGGATTGGCTTGCTGCACCTGCTAGCTCCCGCACCCACTCTCCAGGCGCCTTCCGTGCTGCTGCTGCTGCTGCTGGCCTGGCCGTCTGCACAACCCTCCGCCGCTCCTGCGCAGCATCCCGTGGCTCACGAGGGAAGTGGCCCCCCCCCCCCCCCCCTCCCCCAAAGTACCTGTACGTGACCCGAAGCTCCCTTGCGCACCCTCCCCCCCCCTCGCCCCCCCTACTCTGCGCGCCCCAACAGAGTGAGTGCACACCAAGATTCCCAGTTTCATGCTCAAGGCCACACTCATGCTTATGTTCACCAAGCTGCCCGCCCTTGCGCCGCCTGCGCACTTAACTCAATTGTATGCTTGATTGGGCCTAACTCGCACCCCCTCCCACCAACCCCCCACCTCCCCCCTCCCAGCACACACTCACGTAACTACAACATTTCGTCAACCTGCTCCACTACTCCATCCTCCGTCGGGACCCCCCCCCCCCCCCCCCCCCCCCCTCAAGCCCTTTTGGGAAGTTCGAATCACTGCTCAAACGCCACCGCGCCCTACCTTAACAGAAGCTCATTGGCAGAGTCGGACAGTCCTGCAGTGCCCCCCAACCCCAAATGTGGGAAGACAACAACCCTCTCTCCTACGACCGCCGGTCGTCCACTTCCTCGTTCGCTCCCACAGATGCTTACGGCTCCTCCCCTCCATCCTTCCTACCATCAAACATTCATAACCAGCATCAAGGCAACATGGCTTCCCATATATCCGAGCAAGATGAAGACGAGCCTCGGGCTGCCAGTCGGGATCCATCATCACACGGAATCGGAGACGACACGGACGACGACGACGATGACTACCCAGCTGCAATGAGGTCAGTAGGATACGATTCCCGCCTGGAGAAAATTCTAGCAGAACATAAGGATCTAGGAATTACGATAGTAGGCTCTGGGAAGAATGCTGAGGGTAGTGGTGGGGGTTACATCTACTACACTATCCGAACCGGGGTTTGTCTAACCAATCTCCCATCCTATCCCCATACCTCTGTAGCTCGCGGGAACTAACGAATGCGCTGCAATCGGTAGGACCTTGAAGTGCGTCGTCGGTATTCGGAGTTCGAATCGTTACGGAGGAATCTGACTTTGCTATTTCCATGCCTCATAATACCACCTATCCCGGAGAAGCACTCTCTTTCAGATTATGCCACGGCTCCGAGACATGCAAAGGAGGATATCCATACCATTGACTTGAGAAAGCGCATGCTAGGTGTGTTCCTCAATAGATGCTTGCGCATGAAGGAAATCAGGCGATGCACGGTGTTTGCTAAATTCTTAGACCCAAATGCGAGCTGGGTACGTGGCCCCCATTGCCTCCGCTTGAAGCTTGTAGCTCCATGTATGATGGATATTGCTAAACAATTGCAGAGTGAGGTATTAAATTCTCCGCCAATATCCGATCTCCCAAAATCCTATCTTAGGGCTCCTCCTAATGACCCCTCTCATCCCACTCCGGCTCATGCATTCCTTCCCATACCGTCAGGATCGGCAAAGCTAAGAACTGTATCGATGCCTGCGGCTGCCGCAAATCCATACATGCACCGATTTCCACCGCAAGACCATACTTTAACCGAGGCGGAACTTGATCATTATTTTAGCAACTACGAGATTGCAACAAAAGACTACGAGAGTCTGCTCACAGGATCTATCGAGAAGGTTAACCGCCGAATCTTGAAACGGCTCACTGAGCTGGCCACCGATTATTCCGAACTAGGGGCTCGCTACAATGCCTTTTCATTGTTTGAATCTGGCACCCTTGCGAGCGCCATAGAGCGGATTGGGCAATCAGTGGACTCCACTTATATTGCGACGGAGGAATTGGCTCGACTTTTGACTTCTAGTTTTGCTGAGCCGCTGCGGGAGTCTGCCCAGTTCGCCGGTGTTGTTAGAGGTGTGTTAAAGTATCGGCTCATGAAGAGGTTGCAGGAAGAGATGACGCGAGATCAACTTGCCCAAAAGAAGCAACTACTAGAAGAGCTTGAGCGGAGTGAAGCAGAGGCACGCAGAATTGAGCAGTGTCTGATAGGAGAAGCTAGCACTCACAAAGACATGTCAGATGACCACGATGAGGTGGAGATCATCGATCCGGCAGAATTCCCACCAACACACATGGAAACGCCATCTACAGGTGCTACTGCATCCCCCAAACGATCCCAATCAACAAAATCACCTCAAGGCTCTCTTGGCAAGGCTGCGGGGCGCAATGCTAGTGGCCACCGTAAAAGTGCCTCAGCTGGCGTTCCCTCCTCTAATTCAACGTCTACATCGCCTAGCAGTAGCGGTGGCATAGCTAGCAGCTTTGTAGGCGGTGTGGGGAACGGACTGTCGTCAAAAATATTTGGAAGGTTGAGCCATGCGGTGCATGGGATTGTCGATGTTGATCCGGAGACAACTAGACGAAATAACATCGGGAAAAATAAAGAGAGATTACAGCAGTTAGAGCAAGCGCTTCACGCTGCGGAAGGGGATGTGAAGGAGGCTACCAATGGAATTCTGAAGGATTTGAGGAGGTTTCAGAAGGAGAAGGAAGAGGACTTGAAGCGCATGATGGTAAGTACTTTATGCCTCTTCATTGGTGATGCTTTGTTCCTTTATGGTCATTGATCACCCAGTTTTGCTTTCATGATGCAATAGATGATCTCCGCTTCGGCGCATGAGCTAACTTTGGCACGAATACAGATTGCGTATGCAAAATGCCACATCGAATGGGCCAAGAAGAACTATGAAACGTGGGAAGAGGCAAAGGCAGAGGTTGAAAAGATCCAAGCGAGATAGGATGATTTGGTCTCAGACTCAGCTTCGTATATACATGTTTCACGAGAGTAAATGGTACAGTCATGATTCAATGGCAGTTTTCTACTAGGTTTTACCGTTGCGTTTTTTTTCTTTCCATCCTTTTGTCCTCGGGCAGGAACCAGTGGGCTTGATAATTTAACTCAGTCTGGGATTGAGGGCAGGCAGGCTCGAATAGCTGAGTACTATCTACCAAAAAGCGAGGTTTTAATGTTTGAAGTTTGTTGGCACCTTGGAGTGGACGGGAGCCAAGAGGTATGGGTTTGAGCCCACTGCACTCTAGATAGTTTACCCTGAATGTAGCCACGAGAGAAATTACTAAAAGCTCCGGTCGTGATGCTGAATGTATTTAGTTCACATGATCAGCCTCGTGACAGTAACACGACATTGCCTGTCAGCCGTATCATTCTCGTTCCCATCCCACCCGTAAGTAAGGGCCAGGTCAGTTCGAATCCATATTTCACAACAAGGGCCCTGTTGTATGTTCGGCTTACTTGTAGTCATGTGCATCGTGCATCGCACGCACTCTACATTCTTTTACATTTTTGCATGGTATGAAGGTTCAGTTTCGTGAATGGTTGGAGCGGGCACTGGGGGGGGGGGGAACTGATACCGTGTGTTGCGCCAAGCGTCTCAGTGTCCACGCTGCCCGTTGCCACCCCACACTGCCCCAGGCTATTCTTGGCGCTGGGCCTGTGAAGAGCGTTGGGAGCCTGTATCATACCAGCCGCAGCCGCCGTTGCTAGGCTGGACTGGGCTGGGCTGGAGGCCTGCGACTCTCAGGAACAAGCCCGTCCGTCGTAGAGCAGCACCGCACTCAGCTGCGCCTGCGACAAGCAAGCGCCGCAGCGCAGCCTCCGTTTGGCAGCCTCCGTTTGGCAGCCCGAGCTGATAGATGATAGATAATAGATAATGCTGAAACAGTGCAAGCACAAGCCGTATCGTAGCCATAGCGCCGCTGCCAGTGCATCTCATCCTACATCCTCTGATCTCACTTGTACTCGAGTACTCTACAAGACTCCATCTGCCCCCACTCGTCCCCCGCCCTCCGGCTACCCAGCGCTACAATATAACACAGCACACCAGATATCTCTTGCATCTCTCCTGGCATCTACCATCCCGCACGTTGAGGTGCCGGTGCAGGCACCTGAGCCCTGTAGAAACACGCTCCGCCCAGTAGCCCTATCAGCCGCTCGCAGCAGCACTTCGAAACGAACGACGCCAGATCCCCACGCCCCCAAGATTCAAGGGAAAATTCTACATTGGCACCTTTGCTGGAGCTGCCGATACAGCAGCACACAGGTACCAGAACAACTAAAACCTGCACTAAAGTAAACCCCCCCCCCTCCCAAGGCCTCACCCAAGGCCTTAGCAGGGGATCCCCACTTCGAAAGTTTCGTTCTTTCTACGAGCGTCATCAGTGTGGCCTTGTGTAGAAAAAGATCGGAGGGGTAGTTTCTGGCCACTTTGTACACCCCCCCCCACCACCACCACCACCACCACCACCACAAAGAAGTTCTTTCCAAGCTCCTTTCTTGTACTTGAGTACTCCATCCGATCTCAAACAACGACAACACACCCTCCATTGCATTGCATTGCCAGCGAGGCCTAAGGTCGAAAGCCTGCAAGGTAAGTTTTTTTTTTTCTTAATTTCTAATTTTTAATTTCTTTTCTTTTCTTTTTTCTGCTCCTCCATTGAAAATAGCAAGTCGTGCCGTCCCTGTCGGCTATTTTTCTCAGGATTCTATTGGATTTGGCGCTGTATTCCAACCAGGATTTTTGCCCTCAAGTGCGATTTGTGCAGCTGATTCTCGAACCTTTATTTAGTCACAACTTGGACAGTTCTGTCTTTTACGAGAGGCTGTCGTTGCTGGCAAATCTTCTTTCACCTTCAATCTATCCCGTTGTTTCAACGATTTCTTACTGCAAGACTGTGAACATTGTGGAAGCATAGACACCTCTCATTCGACCTCATCATACACGTTGACGATCCGACTACAGTACGGAAAATATGGCTGAGATGGATTCTAATGACCTTAACCCGACCGCATCGGTTCAGAACAATACTGATGCTCCACCTCCAATACAGCATCAAGACCAGACTAATGCCGACCTAGAAACAAAGCTGCCACAGGAGGGCACTTCATCAAATACAATGGACACCATTGAGAATGGCCCAACCGGATCAGTTCCACTACCGCAGGCAACTGGAGGGCTGTCACCTCCCGCACCATTAGGGAACATCGATACAAATAAACCTATTCCATTTATTCGCTCTCAATCGCCTGCAAAGAGACCGGCGAGTGAGATGAATGGGGGAGATGAGACTGGTGACTATCCCATGTCACCAATGAGCAACAACGAGCAAGGTGGAGTTGCATTAAACGAACCAGAATTTCTCAACACGGGATCTGCACCTTATCCAGCGCAGACTATAGGACCTTCACCACCAACAACAGCGTCTTCAGCGACAGTAGCACCAGAGTCGGCACCTGAGGTTGCTAATTCCACAGCTTCCATTCCAGATGGTGACCCTGCGATCTCTACAGCTTCCACAGTTGAAGCGGGCCCCTCCAGCGTTAGCTCGCCTCCTCCCACATTGGAGCAGCAACTTTCAATAGTTTTACTTGGAATTCACCGCCCTATTGTAGAGGGACAGGATTACTGTGTTATCAGTGGGAAGTGGTTGAAAAAGTTCTTGGCTGCGCAATCAAATACGGAGATACAATTAACCAAAGAAGAAGCTGAAGGTGAACTGGGCCCGATTGATAATTCTGATGTAGTTGACAAGGCTGCGTTGGAGCAAATGCAAGCTAAAGGCGTCAATTTTCTTATCACAAAGCCTCCAAAGGCTTCAGACGGCGAGTTGGCTGAGCAAAGTGCTGATGCGGGTTTTGTACCAATTGTTGAGGGGGTCCAGGGGGAGGATTTCGATATCATTCCGGTCGATACATGGGATGAACTGGTCAAGTGGCATGGGCTGGCCCCCGGAACACCGCCAGCAATCAAGCGAAAAGCTGTTAATACAAATGCCCACAATCTGCAAGCAGCTTCAAACATACAGGTCGAGCTTTATCCCCCAACTTTCACGATATACAAACTGCGAGATCCATCAGCCGAGCAAACACATGCATCCTTGAGCGGCGCTGTAAAACCACCTCCAAAAATTATCGCTAGTAGAAGTGAAAGAGTCCAAGATCTTTTGCGGAAAGCTAAGCATCTGACCGATGTGGACTTGCCAAGAAAGGTCAGATTATGGAGATTTCCTAATGGCAGACCATTGCCAAACGGGACATCATCCCGGTCGTCATCTCCTTCCAAAGGGAAAAAAGCATTGAAGAACAGCAAGACGGACACGGGTATGATTATGGATATGTCGACGTTCCTCGATATGGAGCGTGATTCCGAAAGAGAATTGATAGAAATGGTCCAAGATAATACGAATAACAAGTTTCATAATGGGAAAATGACCATTAATTCGTGTGGCCTTGGAGACGGTGGGGATTTGCTATTAGAAGAACAGGATCCAAATGGGCAGTGGATTAGTGAGAGGGTTAGTAAAGTACTTGGAAAAAGTGGTGGGGGGTGATTGCAAAAATCAACTCGTTAGTTGGCCGGAAAGGTAACTCGGCAAACTCCAGTCGAAGTTCAAGCCCAGCACGCAACACGAGCCAATTCGCAAGTAGCAGCGGACCCACAAGTATTATGTCCAGGGGTCGGGAAAAGAGGCCGGGTAGGCCTATTGGAGCTTGTGGCTTGCAGAATTTGGGAAATACATGCTACATGAATTCCGCATTGCAATGTCTGAGAAACTGCGAGGAGCTATCCAAGTACTTCCTTTGTGAGTCATCCAAATATCGGGTCGTGTCCATGAGGCCCTACTAATTAGGAGTTGCATCTAGCTGGAAAATTCAAGAGTGAACTTAACCCATCGAACCCTCTTGCTCATGGCGGTAATATAGCCAGATCATACGCGAACTTGTTGGGTTATGTTTTCAACAGTAGCTGCCCTGCTTCCTACGCGCCCCGTGAATTCAAGAACACCATTGGCCGGTTTGGTCCTTCTTTCTCTGGTTATGGGCAACAAGATTCACAAGAATTTCTGGCTTTCTTATTGGACGGATTACACGAGGATCTAAACAGAATCCGCAAGAAACCTTACATCGAAAAACCAGAATCAACTGATGAAATGGTCAATGATGAAAAGGCTATTTCTGACCTCGCAGACAAATGCTGGGATATCTACAAGGCACGAAACGACTCAGCAGTTGCGGACCTGTTTGGCGGTCTGTACAAGAGCACTTTGGTCTGCCCCAAGTGCGCAAAAGTCAGCATCACATTTGACCCTTTTATGGATTTGACGTTGCCTTTGCCCATTGAGAATGTCTGGAGTAAAGAAGTTACGTTTTATCCCAGAGGAGGCAAGAGTTTGCTCAAGATACCAGTTGACCTCGACAAAAACTCCAGTATTAAGGGGCTGAAGGAATACATTGGGACCAAACTGCAAATTGACCCCAAGCGAGTGAGTTACCGTGATCCCGGAATACATGGTGCCAACCAATCAATACTAATTTGGATAATAGATGATGGGCTCGGAAATGTACAAGAGTAAATTCTTCAAGCACTACGATGACAATAAGGGTGTCTCCGCTGAAATTGGATCAAATGACACTCCTGTATTCTACGAGCTTGAGGATGTACCAACAAATTTCCCATCAAGAAAAGCAAGATTCTCTCGAACCTTCGATTGGGACGAAGATGTTACTAGCCAGATGGCTGAGAAGATGATGGTGCCCATTTTCAACAAGAAGAGGGGCAGAATCAATGATTACTTCGGGCTGCCATACTTTATCATGCTTGACAAAGAAGAGCAAAAAGACTTCAGCACAATCCTGTTTAAGGTGTGTGAAAGGTTACAAAGCCAGACAAGCAGGGTTCTCTTTGAGAATGACGAGGAGGAAGACAGTGCAGGTACCAGTGGCGTTTTGACACCGGATAATGAGAATGTTGTAGTCAACGCGGAGGATGAATCAATCAATGAGGGAAAGAGAGTCAAGGAGAATGAGGAAGAGGATGGTTACATCGATGTGCAGATGGAAGATGTTGGAGAGATCACCGCGCAAAAAAAGAAGCGAAAACCGTATTCTCAGAGAGCCATCAACAAGTTACGGGGGTTGTTCACCATGAAGGTTGCGTCGAAAGCCGCCCCAGATGTAGGGGTTCTTACTGGATGGAGTGAAATGAACGCAACAATTGAGGTCGCTTCTAGAATTAGGCGGCCGACTCCACCACCTCCAACACTGCCGATGAGGAAAAATTTCCGTCCCAATGGTAGAGCTGGCGTAGCTGGAAGCGATGAAAGCGAAGAAGACTACGAACTGGAGGAACCATTTGTGAACAGCGAGGAATCCCTTCAGCAAGAGAGTGATGAGGAGGCAACTAAGATCAATCACTCGTACAATAAACAGGGAACTCTCAGCACAGTTCCTGTGGACACTTTCTATGGTACGAAGAAAGGAAATAATAAGAAATCGAAACTTTACCGGGACCAGTCTCCAGGAAGTTCACTGTCGACCCCTCCACCCATGCAGCAAGAGCAAGGGCCGTTAATCAGGCTCGGAGAAGGCATCATCTGCGAATGGGATGAGCAATCCTATGACGATATCTTTGGAGGACGGAATAAAGATGACTTCAGGGGAATACCACTCGATCCACAGCTTTTTGTGGATGCAGAGCTTGAAGCAAAACGTCGATTGCGGGATAGCCGCCGTAAGCGGGGTATTCATTTGGACGATTGCCTGGCCGAATTTGCAAAGGAGGAGATCCTCTCCGAGACGGATCCCTGGTACTGTCCGAGATGCAAGGAGCACAGAAGGGCCAGCAAGAAATTTGAGTTGTGGAAGAGTCCTGATATATTAGTCATTCATCTCAAGAGATTTTCAAGCTCAAGGATTTCTAGGGACAAAATTGATGTCTTGATAGATTTCCCAGTAGAAGGCTTAGACTTGACCGATAGAGTGGGAAAGCAGAACGATGGCAAGGAATTGATTTACGATCTATTTGCCGTAGATAATCATTACGGTGGACTTGGCGGAGGACACTACACGGCATATGCTAAGAATTATGAGGACGGGAAGTGGTACCACTTTGATGGTAGGCCCCAAGATTGCTACTTGAGATTTATGCATCATACTTACGCGAATAATCAATTCAGATTCCTCTGTAAGCCAGACAAATCCTTCCAATGTCACTACCAGCGCGGCATACCTCTTGTTCTACCGACGCCGCTCAAATAAGCCTCTTGGTGGCCCGCTGTTCGAAAAGATTATGGGGGAATCGGGGGAGGATGCCTTGAGGGAGTCGGGAAACGGGGAGAATGGAAACGATTCGGGAATCTCAGACAACTCCCCTTCATCCTCCCCCGGGCAGGGCGGTCAGAATGGCAGAAGAGATTCCTCGGACTTGTCGGTATCCTCCTCCCCTCTAGTCTCTGGTCATGGTAGCTCCGGGTATAGAAGCTTCGCAGGTGCGGGTAGCTCCACGACTCTCTTTGATACCCCCTCGAGCCCTCTGGCTCCGTCCTCTGCTAAACCACCTTCATATGCTGAAGCAACGGAAGACCGATTGTTTGGGCCTGCTTTACCGAATATGTATGATGGCCAAGTGGTGTATACGAAGCCTGTTAACTTTCAGTTCGGGAGTAGTGCATTTCCAGGGCTTGGAGGGGAGAATGAGCCGAACTCTGGCTTGCCCACAACCCCTGCCAGTACGGCGGGTGATCTGGGCGACGATGATTTGGACGGTGACGCAGAGGATGATGTGGATATGTTGGCAGATGAGGCGATGGAGACAGGGGGCGTGGATTCGGAAGATGTGAAATACAAATACATTGTAGCGGATGGGGGAGTTGGTGGGGAAGACAACGATGATGGAGTAGAGGAGGTGAAGTTATCGCCGGAGCAGGAGCCGACTGAGGCCGAAGTGTTTGGAGACGGTGAGTTGCCTCCAGGAGCAGCAGTGGAGGGTCAAGGGAGTATGATGGAGTTGGACAAGTAGAAAGATTGTGGGAAGAGAGGACAGTGAAATAGATGTTGTAGAGTAAATTTCCTTTTCTTTTTCCCCTCTTGTATGTCTTTTATGATACGATGTCTGTTTTTTATCTGTTGATGACAAGGGGGTCTATATAGTCTTCAACGAAATGCCTTGATACAATTTTTTATTATCGACAATGCTTTTCAGTTTACGATACACCTCACTCTACTCACACCGTCCATGTGCTAGAGCTTGGCTTTTTTGTTTCGGTTGGATTGAAATGCGGTATCTCTAGATGTTGGCGTTTGTATTTTTGATGCATGATGAGGTGAGGAGGGGTAGCAAGAGGATCGTGGAGGAAGAGGTAGAGAGGGAATGCGGTGTTTGAGCTGGCTAGGGGTTGTTATTTTTCAGTTTTTGTGCTGTTCTTCTACGTGTAGGTTTTTGTTTGTTGATGAGATTGCTGCTCTATATATATGTATTTGATGATGAATGATGATGGGATATGCGTGAAAGTGGATAAGAGGTGTAAAAGCACCAATGTATCGTTGTCGTCCTACCCGTGTGAGTTGGTTACGAAGCATAGAGACTTGACTTTTTCTCTTTTCTGATTTTTTTCCTAGTATCGTTTAGGTGCGGCGGGGAGAGAGAGAGAGAGAGAGGGGGGGGGTCGTCTATATTACTTGAAAGTATATCGGATATGGGGGGGGGAGTCAAAAGTATGGATGGGTTGTATATATATATTAACTATAACTAACTCGTATGCGGCTCGAGACATAAGTATTATAGCGGATAGCAAATGCTAACACCCCTTCACCCCCCCCCACCACCAAAAAAAAGAAGAAAAAGAAGAAAGAAAAAAAAGGAAAGAAAAATAGGTGTTTTTTTGGTGGATGGGTGGTTTTTGGTATAAAAGAGCGGGCATTTGCTTGTATGTATGACTTTATATAATTTTAATTTTTTTTTTTTTGTTTTTGTTTTTTGGCTGGAAATATTAAGGTATTTTAGTTATAAGGAAAAGTTTAAAGAGTTAAAAAAAAATTGACTTTTATAGTATAAGAAATTTTATAAAAGAAAAGTATATGCCAGATATGAATTAATATGGTAAGAGGTATGTATATTTCATACTAGGCTGATATTGGTAGTGTTAAGGCTATACTAGTTCGTTTGTATGTCTGATAAGTATATATATATCATACAGAGATTTGTAGAAAACCTTGGTTTCTGCAATAGAGGTAAAGTATGGACTTTATATGGCAGCGAGCTGGCATGCTGCTCCATATGATAGCCATCGAACTGCAGCCACTGCTGAACTATAGCCTCCGAATGAGAGTTGTCATAGTCTGCTGCTATTATTGTATCTCTTAAAAAGGGTAGTTGTCCAGAATTACCTGCCCTATGAATGTAATATATTTCTTTATTAGATACAACAGGATGTGCGCTGATATGAACTGACTTGCCGCAGCTAGCCTTTGAGCTGGCTTAGTAATATACTGAGTATAGAATTGAGGGCCTGCATTCAATCTCTTTGAGCAGGAATAATGGAAGAGGGTTGTCCATCAGTTTAGGGTGGTCTATAATGCTCCAGTTTTACTAACATATTGTAGGTGAACGCAGAGAGTTACCGTCCGCCAGGTCAAAAAGACACTTGACTAACGATCCTCGCTAGTCCTGTGCGTAGCTTCATATAGCACTTACCGTATGCGCGGAGTGGAGCTGTGCGGGGCGAGCGGTACTGTAGGAAGCAAGCAGTACTGTGCGGAGCAAGTTGTGCTGTGGGGAGCTAATCCTGCAGGGCGCTACGCGGTGGGAAGCTGTAGGGAGTGAGATCAGAACCCGATATATACTATTTGGGTAATAGGAATTTGCCGAGGCCTTACTATAAAGGGAAATTTAGGTATTGTAAATCCTGCTACCAACCTTTGAGCAAGAAGTGCCAGCTTGAAGATTTCGCTGCTCACACACACTGCAATTCGCTCAACTTTACACTACTATTGCATTAGGATGCGAAGTGGTAAAGTACTCAGAAAGGTGGAAAAAGGTGGGAAGACGTAGAAGCGGAGAAGCGGGTGGATGTGGATCGGAACAGCAGACCGTAAAAATAAAGTATTCGTTGTATTATAAATATCAATAAGAAAACACATTTTGAAGACAACATACATTCTTTAGGAAATTTTTAACCGACGGATATCTGTTTTGCATGAACTGTTATATATATGAGATACATGAAATCAAAAATAATTCGTGAAAAACAAAAAATATGTTGCGCTACATATTTTAGTATATACGTACTGGAATATTTCAGATGGTATATACTTGGTACAGATTATCTCTTGTATTTAGATACTTCTGTGACTCTGACATCTTGTAGATTTGAGGATGTCTATATATGTAATTCATATTCTTCAGAAATACTATAGCGTAAGAAGCTAATGGGATCAATATTGTATCTTCAACAACAACCCTATAGATCATATATATTTGCATAATCAAGCAATCTGTAAGATAAGCAGTATGATATTGCAACCAGATTAGTATGATATATTGGTTATGTCATGCTTACATATGCTTTACCTAGGATTCATAGAGTATAGAATACTTTCAGTAGCTTATCGGACGAGCAGGTGCAAGAAAGGGGCATGTCAAGTAGCTTTACGAAGTTATGTATGTACATAATCACTCAATGCCCCGATGTGTGCATAATTGCGTTGACTGCCTGTTGAGGAAATGGGCTGGGAGACCGATGAGGGACGATGGGGAATGGGGAAATGGCCAATTATCTGGCCGTACTCTTCTTTCTCCTCCTCACCAATCGATCGATCATCATCACCATCATCATCGCCAACTACATCGCTAATTCATCATTTCTTACAGTACAATTGCAAAAAGGGTATATGCAATATACAGGCGTATGGTTGCTTTCAGGGAAGAATATAGCCAGACACTGGGTGTTCTAAGGTAGTATTCTTAATTCTTCAGCGGGTGATCATTCTGTTCTTTCTCCTTCGCCTCCTTCTCTTTTCTCGCTTTCTCCTCTCTTTCCTTCGCATCCCTGGCCTCTTTCTCTTTTCTTGCCTTTTCTGCCCTCTCCCGCTTTTCCCTCTCCTCTTTCTCTCTCCTTTCTCTCTCCCTAACTTTCATCTCTACTACCCCATTCAATGCAACTACTAATCTTGTGCCCTCCCACACGCCTCCCTCCCCGACAAAATCTCCCACCACAACCCCAGAGCCCCCATCCCCTTTCTCAAGGTCATGTTCCCTCGCCAGATACTCTCCCACAGCAGGATTCACCTTCTCTGCAATCCCTTCCGGCCAACACGTTACATTCCAAAAATTCGATGCAGACAAAAAGTTGATATAGACCGGCTTCACTTCCGTTGCAGAATGAGAATGCGTTACGGCACTAGCACGGGCAATGTGTTCTTTTACATACTTGATCTTGGTATCGATATTGGCTGGGGCAAGAACTTCGTAAAAGTCCTGGACAACGATGTTTCCCGAGCGTGTGGTGTGGTTGGGGGTATTGTCGGCCCACCGCTCGGCGTCAATGCCCCATCCTCTACCACTATTAAGTCCCTTCAGTTCCTCGGCGAGCTTGAATCTGCGCAATAAGACGCATTTACCACGAGCCTCGCCTAGCCTTGGCACGCGGCTGTCCGTGTACCATCTCCCCTCATTTGGCTTGACCAGTTTATCATGGAGAAGCTTCGAGAACGCCTCATCGGTACAATTAATAGGTCCCTCACGTTTCAACGACACCATGACCGTTTCCCTCGGATTCTGTTCCAAAAACTTGTATACTGCCGACAGCACCTTTGATAACCACTCCTTACCCCTTAAGGATACAGGGAATGCACCATGCACGAGCCACATATCCCCCGCACTTTGCTCAGGCTGTGCCCTGATGTCCAGGAAGCGAATCCCGTTCTGCAGTTGTGTCGGGACAGAGTGATGTTGACATCTCACGGAAGGTGCCGCAACATGGTATGTTGGAGCATTGTGACTTCCGGGGATAGAGAGTGCAGAGAGTGGCAACGAGTCAGGAAGGGAAGCTTGCCATTTGTCGAGCGGAGGTGTCGAGAAGAGGGTGAGGTGAAAATGGGAGATGTGCCAGACGGCACTGTAGGTGTGGGGTGGAGTGGGAGTGAGGCTGACAACCTGCCGAGCAAAGTCCTTCGAAAAGGGGTTTACTTCGACACGGAAGCGTGTAGTATCATCACCGCTACTGCAGGTGAAAGTCACACGCAGTATCTCGCCCCCTGTATTTGTCTCTGAAAGTTTGACCTCCGAGTTGAGAGTTTGAAATGGATTGATTTTGATACTGACATCCTGCGACTGGAAGGCTTGAGCGTTTTCGGCAAGTTTTGCATTTCCTGGGGTGGAACTGGGCAGGAGAGTGCTGATGGGTGTATTCTTGAGGGGCGTTTTATTCAAGAAGGTGGTGAAGTTTGTGAGTGGGGTTGACGGGAGTACGGGGATGGGAAAGCGTTCGAGATGAGTGATGGTGAGAGGATGCGGAGATATGTTGCGGATGGTGAGGTTTGGTGGGAGCATGGTTGAGTGACTGCAACTGGAATAGGGTCAATTCGCGTACCGAACTTGCTCCTGCACCCCAGCGTTGTTGCTAACCTATTTTTGGTTCCTGTCCCGTTGAGGTTTAAACAAAGCGCGGCCGGATCCAACAATCAAGAATTCCAGTACAAAAACGAGGCGAGATTCGTTCTTAAGATGTCTGCTTTCGCCTACGCAAGGTTCAGTATGGATGTAGGAGTAATTACCAATTTGAGCTCCACTTGTTGGACCTCAGCTGGCTCGAGGCAAAGCAGCATAAACGGGCAGCGAAAGGGCGGAGTACAGCCGAGTACGGTAGCTCCATAAGCAGCTGACTCGTCAGCCCGCCGATCTTCTAAAATTCCCTCCAAGCCTAGCCTCTCCCCGCTTCCCCTGATGCTTCACTTGAGTACATACCAACATCTATCGATAGCGCGATCAGATAGCAACTAGCAAGTACAGATTAGCTTGCTTCAGATCTCGCTACCCATCCTCCCTGGCGGCCGCCGATCTTGAGGTGAGCTGAAGCATCAAGCTAGACTGGATTTGGCTGGGATAGGTGCATAGTTAGGTCTCACAATGCATTGAGCCCAACAACCAATGACCAATGGACATGGTGGTTAAATGATGAGCAGAGAAACTTTAACATGGATATGCAACATATTCTCCTCGAATACCTATGTAGGTAACGCGGAACTTGGTACATGAGATTTTTCCGCATTGTGGTGGGGTACGGTCCCTACGTGCATTCGTTCGCACTGTGATTTTTGGTTGGTGATACATACAGAAGTGAAACCCCGGCTGAGAAAAAGGAAACATATGGACGGAGGAAAAAAATGCAACCAAGACACAAATAAATGTTCATAAGTCATCAATCATTTAGGTAAAGGCTGAAAAAAAAGACGAGAGCTGAGAAGGAAAAGAATCACAAGACACATTAAGTCAGAACACCTCCCTCCCGACCCAATTGAGATACCCAGAAATACTATCAAAAGGAAAATAGTTTAGAGCAGAGTTGACATGTCCGTAATGAAGGATGGGCTGAGTTGAGGTTGGATGTCTCAATCTCAGTTCGATTAGGATAGAATGATATTGTGAAATAGTCTTCCGATATTTAGTGGAGGTCGATTGGCTTCTGATAATGGTTTCTAGGATGTTTAGGGCGCTTCTGCCCTACGGAAGCCGAAGGTAAAGTCGTAATTATAGATCGTATGAAGTAGATGAGCGTTGATTGGATACCAAGTCTCGTCACAAACCTAGAACGCCCGCATACACTCCAGTTCCTCAAGCCCAGCTTCTTCCAATCACGTCGCAATGGTCTCATTGTCGAGCTCGCGAGTTTTAAAAGCCTCTTCCCTTCTCCTCCTTCACCAGACATCCCTCGAAGGAAGCAATGGTACCGCTCTGGTCCAAAGGTTCATATCCGGAGTTTCCAAGCTGCTTTTGCGCAGACCTCAACCAGGTCATAACGAACCCCACAACTGAAATCAGTCCACCGACAAGTACAAATACGCATGGAAGGGTGCCATAGAAGACATATGCCGTTGCGGAAAGCACAAGGAGGACTGGCGATGCGAGGAGGGTGCACGAAAGGACATAGAGGAGCGAGAGCGCTGGGTGGGGGGCGGTACTGTTGAGCATGGCTGTTGAACTTCTATTGTGCGGCTTTTAGATTTCGATGCTTTGTCGAATTTTGCAGTGTATAACTATGGAAGTGAGACGACAGCAATTTCGAATGCTGATATGCACACAGTCTGGGGAATCAGCGGGGTATTAAATGTTAGGCAAGTTCATGGGCTGGAACTATTGCACGCGCACTTCACTAAATTGAGGATCCACGTCCGAGAAGAGAAATATATCTGTGCGTCCTACCCGTCATGTCGAACTTTGGTGGTTGGATCCAACATGTGTGCAAAAGTGCATTGGTGTCGAATTACGGTAAGTAAGAACACAAGTAGCTCTAGGGGGGCGTCCGGGGGTGGGGGGTGAGGATTTGAGACTGGTCCGAGCCGGGGGGGAGGAGGTGACAGTGTTTGGCGCAATTCTCTACTCATTGTTTTTTTCCTACACAAGGTTAATTTCCTTGTAGTTGCTGGTGAGCTGAAGCTGAGCTGAAACTGCATGAAAAAAGCCACAAAGTCCCGGTAAGAACAGATTGTCGAGTCGCAATTGGTACACATATTTCATTGCCATTGGGGTGCACCCCTAACTAGGTGCTCCTCCTCGCCTAAATAAGCGCGAAAAGCGATTCGGCATAGAAATACGAGATACCTGAATAATGCGAGAGAGCTTATCCGTCGAATAGGTATGCAGATAATGTTTCGGCCAGATATGTACCGGCATGTAGTACGGTAGTGGGAGGTTTGGTAGGAGGGGGAGGGTTTCGAGCACAATGTACTCTGTACATGCAAATGTCACCATCGTTCTAATTTCATGCACCCATTCATACATACATACAGGCTTGTTCGTTACGAACACATGGTGTGGTGTGGTAGATCAAGGGAGGATGGGTAAGCAGGGCCAGGTTCTATGTCTTCCTTCGTCTTTGTAAATATTTCTGAATAGAGAACCTCCAGATACTACAGTCCACACAGACCCAATATCTCTGCAGAGTTATTTTTTCACTCTGCATTCCGCGACTCATTACTCTTCATCCTTTATGTATGGGATCGCAGCCAGAGCCTGGGGGAATACGGGAAATGCAGTGTGACTTCCGGCTCGAGACTAGATTTGTGACAACTTTTTCTGCTACAGTAAGCTTATCCGTGCATATGCAACATTGAGCACGTGAGCGCCGGGTTACAGGTATCTTAAAAACCCCAATAAGGTATCATATACTTTGCTGGGTTTACTGCAACCGAGGATTGAAAGAATCATTGCGTTGGTTCATATGAGACAACCCGTGGGGTCCTTCTCTTCTTTTTTTTTTTTTTTTTTTTTTTTTTTTCGTGTGTGTTCTTTCAGTATCATGTTTTTGAAAAGCTCTTTTTGTATTGTATTACATGCTCTGGCTGGCTTAACACGGGTTCAGAAAGGGGAAGGAGCTTCCATTTTTGTTTTTTTGATCCTTTTTTTCTCTGAAATGCATAGGTATTGTCAAGATACATAAGTTGTATGGAAATTGCCGGTTTCAGAAAAAATCCGCTGTTTTTTGTTTTTTAATTGGTTTGAGTGATTCAAGTACTGTAAGTACAGTACCTAATGCAGACTGGGGGGCTTGGCTGGGGCGGAAATGGGCTGAGAAAGCTTATCAGGGAACGGTGGCGACAGGCAGCAGGTGCTGTTCAGAAGGCAGCAAGAAGGCGGTGAGAGAGGGAGAGGGGGGGCAAAGGATGACAGCGCAGAGCACTCCGTGAGTTGAGGGGTAACGTGGAAGAAAGATTGATCCCTGTGTATTTGCGGCTGATAAATGGGGGTGTCAATACTATACTGTAGTACCAGGACTGGACAGCGAGATATCTTCTGTATCATGATACGTAATAGAGTAAAGTAAGTGTGAGTGTGTTTGTATGAGTGCAGATATTATCAGATATCATGGCGCTTTCTAAAGGAGGGGAAGGTTGGTTAAGTGATTTGTAGATTATGTATATATGGAGAGTGGAGGGCAGGTAGTGAGACTGTGGAGGATCCTTTGTTCCTGGTGCGAACCATTTCGGCGCAAGAATATGCAGCCAGAAGAGGGGTGCTTACAAAAATGAAGTACTGTACATAGGTCAGAAAAAAAATTTTTTTTTTTTTTTTTTTTTTTTTTTTTTTTTTTGTTGCTCGGTAATCTAATGCAGAACGCAAAAATTGTTTGGGAAATTGAGATTTTCGTTGAGAAGATGTCACGTGCAGGGGAAAAAAAAAAAAAATAGAAAAAATAGTATGTTGCGGGTTGGGGCGCTTGAGAATACATCGATGTTGAGTGTTTGTTGCTCTTGTATCCCAAGTGTTTTGCTACCATGTGTTTCCCTCCGTCCATTTGAGTGGTGAAGATGCAAGTACTTGGAACTAGTCTGCTATTAGTCTCGTAACCAGACACTGACTAAGCGGACTTTTACGAGACTAGTCTGCTATGTACTTGCACTGGAGTGTAGAGGGTGCAATGGGCTTACCGATTACCTATCCCGAAGAGGCAATGCCTAAAAAGAGCGCAGGATCTAGGGAGGTAAACTAGTGCGATTTTAGGAAGTTATGAGGGGTATATAGGGCGACTAAATGGTTTTCCTGATTGGGAAAGCCATATAATTAGAGGCAAAGGGGGTATTTAGGAGGTTTACTGTGGGAAACAAGCGAGAGGAAGGACATAAGAAGACGAGAGAGAGAGAGGAGAGAGAGAGAGAGAAAGAGAGAGAGAGAGAGAGAGAGAGAGAGAGAGAGATGAAGTACAGTAAACCTATATCCCAGGAAACACTTGCTCTTGAGTGAGAATCTTATATCATGAGACACTAATTCTCACACGACTTGGCAAGGCAGAGTGTCTTGTTCTCCCATTGATGAATGGCTAGCAGCGATTCCTTTGCGTGGCCATTAACCTTCTCCTCCAGCGTCTTTAACGGTGTCCCACCAAGGGCCACAGGGCAAACCGAAATTCTAAAATTGGAAAATGGAGGAGCTGTAGGAATAGAGTGAAGAGTACTCTTATGGTATCATATACCTTACTTGCCCTCTTTTTCAATTCACTGACCTACGTATACGAATGACACCTGCAAAAAGACCGCAGTCTGTTCTCAGGCAATTCAATAAGCGCACGCTTGTACAGCCGGCAATTCTAGTGGCTGCTCTAGCCTCGTCCCCAGTGGCTGCTTCACCACCATCCCTGTAACTTTCCAAAGCCAAGCCAGATCCCCCCCGTTATTCATGCGTTGTTTGCGCTGGACAAAGTTCGATTTGGCCCAATTCCAGATCGGTGAGCGAGATGGGGATGTAGGGGAGGACCGGGGTGGAGAGAAAGATACTGTATAGCTGATGGGATGGCAGCATTGGACGATATGATCGGCCGCTTGCGAAACAGGTAGACTGATCAAGTGATTAAGGCTAGAAGTGTTATCGGTCCAGAGCGTTCGATGGCTACAGAGTAAAACACTTTAGCACTTAGTTCCTTCTAATGCCGTTTCAATGACTATGGGGTAATTGCGAACCCTGCTTGGAGAAATCTAGGGTGTTCGCAGGGCGCATAGTGGCCAAATACCGCAGTGGGAGGCCACCGGGCGGGCAGTGACGTGGCTTGACCGGCCCTTGTCATGGAAAAGAACCCTTTCTTTCCCTTCAAATCCCCCCGGCCGCTACAACGATTGATGGGACTAAAGACTGCGTTAAATGGTGAATGGCTGGGCGGGACCGTGCTCAGATGAGGTCGGGGATAAATGCCAGGGAACAAACGTTCGCAAGCAATGGGTAAACCTGGGGAGAAGGGAGGGAAGTGCCTGTCACTGCGTTCTATGGGCTTTAAACGGCATTCCTTCTCGGCAGTGGAATTGTGCTTGGCAGTTCAGCAAGGAAGAAAAGAAAGCAGGACTGCACCGGCTGAATTGGCCTTAAGCTTCGGTGCGGACTCCACCAGTAAGCAACAAGCCGTCTCAGCGGGACAATTCCGGACGCTTGAGTGATCATGGCAAACGAGATGCCCGGGAGCAAACACGTTAGTGGAGGGTCAGGCGCAACAATCCTGCTTGTATAGCCGGGATCTGCGAAACGATATCGATGCCAACGCATCTGTTATCGGTAGATCCGCTTACACATATGTAGTTGGCATCATCGAAGTTTCATCGCTTCTTTACTGTTTCTTTTGATTTTAGATTGGATCATTTCAAAGGCAGCCGTGCTCTTGTGTTGTGCTTGAGGGCTGTGGCTTGAGTTCACTCTACCACCCCTTACAGCCATAATGTGCTGGCTGTGATATGACTCTTAGTTCACTGGAACCCCTCTAAAGCTTGTTTCTTACGAATTCATGGCTCCATATACCCTCTCCCTCTGCTCTCATCATGTTACCTATATATCCCCACCTTCCACTGCGTTTGATGCCTTGTGCTCTTGGTTACGTCGATGTCCTCAGACGTTTCAAGATCTCAGCTGGTGCATGTAATATGTGCGCTTATATTGCGTTTCTGCGTCTGCCTTTCCACCTAGGCAGAGAGAACCGCCGCAATCGGAATATTGACCGCTAAGCTGAACAGGGCTTTAATGGAGATGAAGTTGCATTGAACCTTACTCATCATCCTCGCAGACCATTGATGAAGTTAAGTATGTTGTTTTATTGGTTGAGGGGTTTGGAAACATATCCCGTGACAAATATACCGTTGTTACCACACAACGGGAACGAGGCTACCACAAAGCAGGGCTAGCCTGGGCAAGAGTCATTCGGTAAACACTGCCCGCGATTCGGTTCAAGCTGTCGAATTGTTATCGGGAAATATTGGACCAAACGACTTCTCTGCCCCATTTCCAATTTTGCAAAAAGTCGCCTAGTTCCTTCGTTCGTTCGGCGTTTTTGGGGCGAGGCAACTAACCATTCCCAGTCATCCTGTAGGAATCCAGTTCCCTGTAGGCCATGGTGTTATGCATCAATGGAGCATCATCGTTCAATTACAGATTTGAATTACTGGGCATCCGGTTGGGCTTAAGCTCAGGACTGCATAAAGGTTTCATAGCACTCAGTTCCATAGGGCAACCATGCGAAGCTGACATTGTGCGCTGGTGTTGGAATTTCCTGGTTGGGAACAACCAATTCCAAAGTAGTAAGAACGCAAACAGCCAAAATAGAACCTTCAGGGTTCTGTTCGTTGTACCACATAATCCTTCTATCCTTAACGGAGAAGCTTTCAACCCCAGAATGCCCTTTTCGCCTTACCCTCATTGACAATTGGTATTTGCATGGTCTATGCCAACAACGGGCCGCCACGTCAACAACTGTATTCGGATTTGTGAAAGGCTATGTTAATTCGGACTTCGGGACGCCGCCTGAGGTTGCTGGCTATGTACCTTACAGCAACCTGGGTAAGGTTCTCAGTGGGTACGCTATTGGCTTTCAGTTATACCTGGCACAGGTGTTTGGTGGTTATAGCAATACTGGCAATGATGCAGCTGGGCCTTAGGCTCCGTTTTTATCCTGTTTGCAATAGTAGCATAAGTCAGGATCTATGAATTCGGACCGTTGGTATCATTCATTTGCAATTCTCCGCCGCCAATTAATGCTGCGCTGTTGCTGGTACTGCTGGGCGACGTGCACAACGTACTCTCGACTTTGAAGGCGAGGGCACCAGAAGTAAGCAGAGCAGCCTAGAGTATCACATTGATTAGCTGGGCCTGGGGCATGACCCTGGTCAGGCTGGACTGGTATGGTTTGAGGGGGAAGCCGGAGAAGGGCCGAAGCAAGCAGGCGCCAGTGCTGGGACTGGGACTGGCAATTGTTCACAATTTGTTCAAACCTTACCATAAGCTACATACTTGGCCTGATGTACGGCATTGGGGAATGGGATAAACGGTAGTGGAGCAGGAAGCAGCAAGAAGCAGCAGGTTAATTGCTTTTACCTGCACTTGGGGGTCTAGGGGTGGCTTTACATTTCTCTGCCACTGTAGCTGCAGCGCCATACCTGCTGGCACGCCATGCCCTAATATCTATCCATCCACCTGTAGTTCATTTTTTCCTTTTACCCTACTTTACTTTTTATTTTGTCTGGTTCTTTTGTTTTTCTGCCTGCCGTTCGAGGTGGGGCCATTCATATTTGCGAATCGTGAAATTGGAGCTGTCCCGGCTTTCGGGATATTTATACACAAGCGCACGGCCCCGTGGCAGACGCCTTCCGCACTGCTTGTTGCTTAGCAGCAACCACTACCAGCAACCCCCAGCCGTCGATATACAGAACTGTGTGCTACGGTACAGCGTCAATCACAAGCGCGAGCAAGCTATTGACGACAGCCCAGAAGCGAAGAGAGAGCAAGCAGGCAGACAAGGGATTGAGCTATTTCCGAGGAGTGAAAGAGCAGCCAAGGGACAGTAAAAGCTTTTGCTCTGGACGGAGGATCAGTAGCGCACTGTGATACGACATATTTACTGGGCGGGCACGTGTCTCCCATCCCATTCGGAGAGAAAGACAGGACGAGCGAGCGAAGACGAGGAACGGAAGCGTGCTGGCGACAGGGCTGGCGACAGGACTGGAATCCGCAAAGCAAGAAAGGCAGCAGCGGGCAGCAGCGAGCAGCAGTACGTCTAGCACTGCAAGAACAGGCAAGCCAGAGACAGGTCCGACGTCAAGCGCAGCCCGCCTGGAGAGGCAGGTAACGTACGTACAATCCTTACTTCTTACATCCACATCCACCCATCCGTCCGCCCGTCTCTCCCTCCCTTCTCCCTTCTCCCTCCTGCCTCCCTCCTCCCTCCTCCCTCCTCCCTCCTCCCTCCTCCCTCCTCCCTCCTCCCTTGCGCCTTCGCTCCCTTCCTTCTCCGTTCCTCCGTCCCTCACCAGGCCTCCTCCAATATCACCCAGTTCCGTCCTCCTGTTTCCTATTCTCCTGCTTCCCTCCCTGTACCCTCCCGCTCCCTTCTTCTTGCTCCCCCCCGCTCTCCCCAGACTGCCCAAACCCCGGCACGCTCCCCTTGCTTGCACACCTTCGTTCTTCTCCCTCCCTGCCCTCACTGGCTTTTTGCTGCCTGCCAGTCTACCAGCCAGTGAGCCCAGTCCCGTTCAGTGCTAGCTCGCCTGCGGCGACTTTCTATTCCTGTCTCCTTCCAAAGCAAAACCACCTTAGTACCTACTACTATTTCCCTTTACCTTTCTCTCTCCCTTCTCGCTCCCCAGCTAAAATCTTTACTGCCGTTGGAAGGCGCCTGCCTAGTGTTTTGGCACCCAAACAAGGAACCAAGTTACGAAGAGATCTTCGCTTTTATTCGCAAGGAAATACAGCAGCGACAAAAAAAAAAAAAAAAAATAATAAAATAAAATAAAATAAAATAAAATAAAATAAATTCGCATCTGCCAATCCCTCCGCCCCCCCGACCAGACAGTTTCTGTTTTGTTCGTACGCCAAGTCGTCATCGGGTGCTCTGACATCTAAGCCCTGGCACACAGCTTCGTCGTAACAGAAGAAAAGACAAGACATCCCGGAAAAGAAAGGGAACTACAAGACGAAGGGCAAAGAAAAATTAATTTAACGAGAAAAATTAATTTAACGGGAAAAAAAAAAAAAAGAAAAACGGTTATCGGCCGCTTTTGCTTTTATCGATCACCCCTCCCACAAATTCCCCCCCATCCCCCCTTTAAACATTCTCCTCTAATCCACCGACTACCACTGATACTCGCACCCCTCCACACACACGCACGGAACCACTCTCCCCACCACCCCACTAGCCTCGCTCTCACTTGTGTCGGTTTTGCACGAAAATCTGTATTTAGCCCGCATATCCGAAACTTTTATCCCCGCATAAAAGACTTGCTCTCTCTGATTCACTTGGGACTTATCCTCTCTTCCTTCCTTGCCGTCGTCGTCTAGCCTATCACACCCCGTCACAACAATCATTCTGACTCTTAAGTCTCAACAAAACAACATATTTCACCGTCAATTTTTCTTTGCATTGGCCTAGGATAGGCACTGGTAGCGAAATAACCATGACAACAAATTTGCAGGCCTACGTGGAGGACTATGACTCCATAGTGTCGCAGGTGATACCATACTCACGAAGACCCGCGACGAAGAAGCCGTCGACGCTGGCAACGCATCATGAAGGATCATCGGATTCAGGGTATGAAGCTTCACAGCATTCGTCGAGCCTGTCGCCGATACAGTCACGGCCAGCCTCACCCGTGAAGGAGGACAGTTCACAGCAGGCTCAGTCGCAACAGCAGCAACAGCAGCAACAGCAGCAACAGCAGCAACAACAACAGGAGCAACAGCATCAGCAAAAACAGCAGCAACAGCAACAACAGCAGCAGCAACAACAACAGGAGCGTGAGCAGTCATGGGAGCAGCAAAGACAGCAGCTAAGGGAACAACAGCGGGAACAACAGCGGGAGCAACAGAGGGAGCAGCAGCACAAGGAGCAGCAAAAAGAACAGCGTGACTACTACAGGGATCATCACCACCGATATTATCAAGAAAGGGAGGCACAGCATCCTTCTTCGACCCCGATGGCCCGAAGAGTTTCCTCTCATTTTTCATCACAAACTTCATCGTCATCATCAAATGCCACTCCTTCTTGTTCCAGACCAAATAGTGTGAAAGCGGGCTCTCGCGAGTCTTCTCCAGCTGTGCATCGGCATCAGACTGCAGATTCATCGGTAGATGATCCCAACTGTGATTGCTCTAAATGCAAATCCAACAAGCCTAGTGTTTTGAGTACACCATGGAACCTGAACTATGCTCCATTCACAACAGCGGCACATTACACGCCACCATATGGCCCAAATTATTCCAACGTCAGCCCGATGCGCAGTTATGACTATGGACATGGACATATTTATCCAGCAACGCCAGCTAGTGCCGAGCCTGGGGATGCATATACAGATCACCGTCGGCCACGGGATAGGCCAATTCCGGCAAGACCACTATCATACGGCGGAGCAAACCCGGTGACAACCAGCAGTTCGTGGAGTACTTATGGGTATTATGGGGGTCATGCCCAGCCATCTTCAGGACAGGCAGCTATATCAGCTCAGCCGTACAGTGCGCCATATCCCCCACCAATCAACACGGCGATCCCACCATCAACAGTGGCAGCAGGACCTTATTCCGCTATGGCTGGAGGTTATAATTCCTATAGTTATGCTTCTCCTCAGGATTATTGGAGTTCAACGCCAGTAACAGCTGCTGCCCCTGGTAGCAGTGCTTCTGCAGAGTACTATTCCGTGCCCCCTCCCCACATCCCCACTCGACGTGCTACAAACCGCCTGGCTTCTGGCTTTACTAGTGGTTCTCCTCGCAATTCTCCTGGTGACTATGAGAAGTGGGCTAGAAAATATGCGGAAGAGTCTGCGGAAACCAAATACAGTGAAAGGTACTCCAGAGAATATGGGGATAAGTATTCTAGCAGGAAATATCCCGATGATTATGCTGATAAACATGCCGATAAATACGCTGATTACCAGCGAGAAGCTCCTGTGTCGAGACGCACGAGCCAAAGGACAAGCCAGGGTAGTGGACATATGCATATTTGCGGGAAGACAATATTCCACCACCCAGAAGCACGTCTGTCCCTCCATCGGAGGTTACGGCCCCTGTTACACCAGAAACTAAGCGAAGAACTGCAACACCTGGGCCTCACCCATCTAGATCTCGGCGGGATAGCACAAGTACAGCTGGCTCGGCGGGTATTCTAGTAGGTGCTTTGACCAGAGTTCCTAAGCCTGGCGATAATCATGCAGTCGAATATGATGAATACTCGAGGACGCCACCAAGCCATCATTCACGATATCCTTCTCGCTATGAGACCCGTTATGATCCTCGCTACGACTATGACTATCAGCACCCAGTATCGAGCCGCCACCACCAGATGTATCGAGGATCAGACCCATCGGGGCACCGAGTGGAGGAGGAGGCGGAGAGCTCATGTATTCGGGCAGAGCAGTGAGTGATGATTACGCAGCAGATGGTGAGAACGAATCTTATACCATGAGATACCCGACCGGGATGCCCGGCAATTACTCTTCCTCCTCGTCGTCGCCGCCGTCACGACAAGTACCGCCGCCGCACGCGGGGGGGATGAGTGTAGATGAGGACAAGAATGTTGAGAATTTTGCAAATCATTATAGGTTCATGCCACACCCTGAATATGCACCAAGGCGGAAATCCGACTGGGGGGAGCAGCTGGCGGCATGGACCAATGTTCCGAAGGGAGGGCAGGGCGGCAGAACGTTAGGTGATCCTAGTGGTAGGGGTACAATCAAAAGGAGGGGATCTCAGTATTATGGGAAGAGAACAAGTGGGATTGTAGGGACGAGGTATGGGCACTGGTAAAACAACCGACTACTCACTATGGCCGGAATGTGTAGTTCTCGAGAACCGGACAAAAGAGGTGCGACATCTAATGATTGCAGTTTACGAATTACCAAAATTGATTTACCGCGTTTATAGACCAGATTATGAACGTCGTACTCAGCAACTCCTTTCAAAACTACTGCCATATACCACTTACAAAAAGCCGGACCATCTCTAGACTGGGCTGGCTAGATGTGGATTGAGATATGAAATCATGAAAACGCTAGTTGTTGTCATTAGACTTGAAGATTTGAACATTTTCCCTTTTGATTTCATCGGTACAAATTTTTGTTCCCATGAACATATATATCTAATGTCTTTCCCTGCTTTCTTCTGTTGATGGGCTTGATATCCAAAATTTTGTTACGATGATTTGATCCCTAACTTCTCTATTTTCTGTGCTGGGTTATGTTTGGTTATGTTTTGCTTTTTTTTGGGTTGGCACACAATATTCCTAAGTGATTATGAATAGCGGCGATCTCTTTTTTTTTTTTTTTTTTTTTCTTCCTGTGTATGCTTTGTGTGTTTGATTCCCTGTCTCGTTTTGCATAGTTATTTTCACTGTCATCATTAATTATATCATATTAAAGGGTATCATGATACTTCACTGATGAAGTTGTCACATACCTTGAGGCTTTTCCCTTTCGTTTCTTTCTGTGGCCTTTTATATACAAAAGAAAAAAATGAGACGGTCATTTTTTGTTGTTTTTGTTTTTGTTTGGTTTGTTTGAATTTCCGTTCTTGGGTTCGTTTAGTGTAGCCTGGAGCGTGGGAAAACTAATGAATGGGCTTTTATGTATGATCTTGTTACTCTCATTGTGGGGATGAGGATAGGTTGGGGGATTTGATGAATTTCCTTAGTACTTTCATTTGTAAAGGTGGAGAGGAGAAGGGTGGAATTTCTGCTTAGTTATGTTTTGCTTTATGATTATCCCACGCGAAGGTTCCTGTATTGTGGGTGCTTATTGAGTTTTTTTGCGAGCGATTCTGTTTGAGCATGTTTGCATGGTTTGGTTGGTTGTGTTTACGATGATGACGATGACGAATGAAACATTGAAATGAAGGTGTATGAAAGTTTGATGTTTCATGAATGCACATGATGGTAATCAGAGTGATGAGATTCATGAGCGCGCGAAGGAGTCAGCATTTTTTTTTTTTTTTTTTTTTTTTTTTTTTTTTTTTTTTTTTTTTTGATATTTACTTTTGTGGTCTCCGCCTCTCTCTCCTTCGGTTTCAACTTCATTTCCTACCTATCCTGTAGATTCTTCTCTCGTTCCCATATAAATCCGAAGGGGACAGATTAGGGAGTTTCTTTTTTTAAATAAAATTCTCAATACCCTAGACAAAAATTTCTTCCCAATTCTGGTCCCGACAGAAACACCGAAATGGGAAATTGAAAAAATAAAAAATATACAAGGAAACAAATAAATACAAAGAATGATTAGAACATTGACATTACAGTAAGCCTTTCGGACAAAAGCCATTTGGGTAGTATGTGCAGTACACGTACACAATAGTTTCCAGGCAGTGTGGATAACGTTACCTTGGACAAATGTGGCGAAAATTTCCCGGGGTGGGAGTTAAAGCGTGGGGTGGGGGGATGATATGCGATGGTGGTGGTAGTGGTGGTGGGATGTGTGGAGAAGGAGGGTCAGGTGGGGTGACATGGGGTGGGTTGTGCTTGCTGTATGTGTCCCAGTTTAGTGGTTGGTTTGGTTTGTAAAAGTGCACGTCACGTGACTCCAAATAACAACGAAAATAAAGTGCTCAAGGGTAATCCCAACTCGCTAATTAACTACATCCATGTGTGTAAGGCTTGGAAGAAAGAAATGCTACTGATGGTTAGCTATAGCTTACTTGAGAGTTGTTGTGGAAGGTAGGTCATCTCTGGGGGGAGGAAGGGACTTAATTCTGGGGCCGGGGGTGCGAGGAGGTTCCGGAGGACTGCATATGTGATTTCTTGCTGCTCTGGTGGGATATACGCCCTAAGCTAAATGGATGGAGGGCTGCAAGTTTGTAAATTCCTTTCTCCGGAAGAAATGAATAATGGAGCTTGGAGCTAGCTGCCTGCGTCCAGTCTGTCTGTCTGCAGATCATAGCTATGGGTTCTACTATAATACTACTGGTTATAGGAGAGGGTGGGTAAAGAGGGTGGTGGGGGGGGGGGGGGGGGACCGGATGGTAATGTTCAATATGAGTTTGTATAACCTATCAACTACTGCCCTTCAGTTTAAAATTCGTCAGTCTAGAGTGTGCGCACAATCACCATCACCATTGGACACATGAGTTTCTCGGATGATCATGATCCGCTCGGCTCCTACTATCGCCCGGCCTAGTTCTAGCGGTGTTTGGTTCGGTTTGATATCGGGTTATTAGTATTGCTCAAAAAACGAAGCAAGTAAGCTTTGAGTTCCAAGTTGGCCTACGGGTCCGGAGGAGTAGGGGGATGCCATTATTAGCCTTGAGCTCTGGCGAATTGGATTTTATCCTTTTCTCCTTTTTCCTTTTTACGGATTGGAAAGTAAGTAAGTTGGCGGACCTGGTCCGCAAAACTATCCCCCAAATACGGCCCATCCGGATGTAAGTATATTTGACGGAAAAACAAAAATGAAATGATGGGTGATGGTTGATCGGGAATAGCGTAAGAAGGAAAGTGGAAGAAGGGGAAAAACAAAACAAAACAAAAAAAACTACGGTTCAAAAGGTGAAGAGAGATAGAGAGGGAAAGGGTCCTATGGAGATAGATCACATATATAATCCAATGAGATATTGTTCTGTGTTGTTGATACGCCTTACCGAAAATTTATAAAATAGATTGAATGATAAACGTCAAAATTAATTCTATGTATCTAATTTGGGCCAGCCTGGCAGTCAGAAAACATGCATATATTACAGACTACAATCCGCAAACTCAAATCAGCAAACCACATCCGTAGCCCAGACCTTGAGTTCGTTCACACACGGACAATTGGGCGAAGCTTCGTAGGCTCCAGAAAACTGTTGGACACGGAAAGAGTGGCTAGAAGGTGCGCGGACTGCGCTTGTCAAACCCTGGCCAGTGGACATCATCCTTCACCTTTCATTCGTCAAAGTCTTTTGTTGAAGTGAAGGAAAACAAACCAACGAACGTCAACACAGGCCATGGCCGGCAGATCTTACGCGCCAGCAAGCTTCACTCATGGCTTACGTCCTGAAAGCAGGGCAGAACTGTGACTCGGCAGGGCTGAGCTGAACCTTGTTTCGTTTCGTTAATGAGCTAACTCCAGCACAGGCAGTCGTGGCCAGGCAGATCTAGACTAACCTGAATACGTCCTTTCCACTGATCATCTGGCCAGTGAGAAATGGAGGTCAGCAGGCCAACCAATGTTCGTGTGAAACTAAGCCGACAAACGTTAGTATGGAACACATATATGCGTCCAATTGCTTAGTTTAGTAGATACAAACAGCAGACAGGCAATCATTGCGTGGGGGAGGCCCAATTCCCAGTCCCATCCAGCGTCAGAGCTTGATCGACGGTTCGAACCTGAACTGGTGATATCAAAAAATCTGATTTTGAATTCTGCTGAATATCGAGCAAAGCGTATGGATGATCAAAGGGAAAAAAACAAAAAAAAAAACAAAGGCCCTACTGATCAAATATTTCATCTAAAGCGGGTATGTATGTGGCCTTGCCTACAGACTGGTATATTCCTCTGCACCCCATTTGCTTCGTTCCAAAGCAATATATCCCACGTACGGAAGAAAAACAAAAAACAACAACAACAAAAAAAAAAAAATAGACAGCTATTCACCAGGACTGCAGGAAGCCTTACACAGGGAGGGGGGAGCGGCATTATAATTGTACATAAGCTTCGTTTCATGTTATGTTGGATTGAGCATTGGGTTATTTGCTGCAGGGCCCTGTATTAGTCTACTTTGCATTACAGGTATACATCATTGAGAGTGGGGATATAAATTTTATATTTCCAAATGACGGAATTAAGTAACAAGAAGTCATTTCGGGAAAAATTGTGTGCTCAAACAGGACAGACCCATTGCCTTTTTGCTCATGGAGAGCTTGAGCAGCTCATGCGGAAATATACCATTGAGGAGGATGGGGAAAAGGTCGTTTTCACGGATGTACTGGTATGTATATATAGGCGCAGTATGGTGAACATAATTAATCATTCCAGTGTTCGGCTCTGTTCATCCCATTATTAGGCCCGTTGCACTACCTGAAGGCCTACAGGTCAAGGGTAAACTAGTATGTATCAGCAAATGACAAATGCAGATACGCCTTTTACTTGCAATCTGCACCGTTGATTTGATACCACTACATATCTGCAATACCAACCTCTGAATATTCTGCTCGTGGTCTTTGAATGATATACCGCTATATACTCAAAAGTACTGCAATATATATTCAAGTTATGTAGCTCAGTGCGGTGTATGGGGGAATGTGATAACATATGATGTGATAATACACATATCAATCAATTGTATATATACATTGTACATACAACTCCTATGCTACTTAACTTAGAACTAGTACTAGTGTTTCCATATTGAAGGGTATAGTTCGTATATAGTACAGTTAGTATGTATATACATTCACCTGTAGCTTACGCAGTAACTAGCAAGTGGTAACCCCAAGTAGAATTTAGCACTGGCACTTTTTTATGCATACAGGGTAAGTTATACATGAATGCCCTATTGGTTACGGAGAGTGCGTATTCCTGTACAGTACTCTCTTTTAGCGGGTTTGACAATCGGATATCAAACTTCCCCCACCCCCGCCTTAGCAACGTTCTCTCTCAAGGTCAATTAGATGTCGTGATATTTCCCGGCCAATGAGCCTTTCAGTGATCGTAAGAACGTAACATTTTTCGAGATTCTCCAACCTTAACTTTACCACAGTATGTACGGATATATGTAGATGAGGGGATAAGAGGAATGTCGAAGAGCTAAATAGTTACCCTAACCCAGGTTGCATGCCTGCAGTTCCCATGTCCGCAAATATCCATGCCTAAAAAGTCCTCATCACCGCTATCACTGGCAAGACTCTCAAGGCGGATGGATGGGTAGCTTTGCCCGGGGCCGTTCTATACCAGAATCATCTTCTGTTGGCCCACACACGCATATACAGAGCGGGTATAGGCTAGCCCGGTGGAAAAATATTCTATCAATAATCTCTAAATGATACTTTCCCGAGCTCTACGGTAGTAAAAACAGAACTTGGACTAAAATGAAGCAACCTTCAAGCTCAGGTGACACAACTGGTCATAGGGTCCAATAGATAGAGGTTCCAAATACGGGTCTCGTCGGTCAAGTCTATGATATTGAGGGAGTTAATTAACTACATCATTCCTGCAGGCCCCCTTCCTAGCTTCCTTAGCTTTGTTAGCCTCCTCTATCTCCCTTAGCCTCTCGCTTCATGAGCCTTCATCACTTAGAATAGCGTTGTACGCTTTCACTAGCTCAAATGTTCATCCACCGCATCCTGTAATAGGTTTGTGGCTCATGTAGACTGTCCATCCGGGGCCCCACCAGTTCCCAACGTCTCAAACCCCAACAAACATCCGACCAGTTGATTTCCAAATCACCGAGTCCCCCCATGATATGGCGGAGAGAAGAAATACCCCAAGCAGGTTTGATATGTCAAAAAAAAAAAAAAAAAAAAAAAAGGGTTAGTGAGAGGAGAGGATAGTGGAGAACATGGGCGTGTGCTATTGTATGCGTTGACGCTGTCTGTCAATCACATATGTATGGCTTATATAACTTGAAATATATGTATATGCATGCGTTCAGGGTCGATCATACACCTCTACTACCTTTACCAATTGTACATACCCTACTACACTGCAAGGCGATCAGACCTGAGACAAACACAAATAAGATTAATCACTGAAATGAACAATCAACCCTATGGCGTATTTGTTTAAACGTATGGCATGATACGTCCGTCCCTGAAGATCCACAAATTAACAACTCGGAGATGCCTTGACCCTCGATGATCCTCAAATATATATGAAGGCTGTATTTATTTTCTTTATTTTCCGCTCTCTTACTCGTATTGGCTCCGCCGATAAACAACGAATCCCCATTCAGCGGGAAATCCTTCATAAATTAAGAGCAGAGCGGGAACGCTATCTGTTGTCTTATCATTTCCCTCCACTCTGCTTCGGCTTTCGACCCCGCACGAGGTATCTCTGGTGGAGACACACGGAGACCGTCAAAGTAAGCGAGAGGAGCCCTCCCCACCTCGGGTCCCTCGCAGCGAGCGTGTGAACACGATTCAAGAGAAAAGATTTATATATGTTCGTCCAGATCGAACCATGGACGGTGTCATCTGGTATCTCGATGTCCGATTAGTTGAGCGTTAAGAGAGTGACGGGAGCAGCGAGGGATGAGTTAAGGTTCATTCGGGGCTCGATCCAGGGGAAGAGTCTACTGGGTTCTTGAGCAATGTTCGGCACTTGCACAGCACAGGATTGGGGGTAGTTGAGGTAACAGACAGCTAGCGGCTGGACATTAGGGGGTGCTCGGCTAGCTGATGCAAGCGCAAGGGAAAGGAAAGTGCAGGTTGTTTGTGAGCGGGCTGTACGTACGTTCTTGGGTTTCGACCTGTGAAAGTGAAAGCTTACTGCCTGCCTTGCGCACTGTCGGTTTCTCCTTGGACGTTATTGGTTGGCAGCAGGTAAGTGGGGGATCAGCAGGATCCAGAGTGCGCAAGTGTCTTGGTTCCACGCTGACCTCCGCTCTTCATTCACCTGCATCGAGTACGTCCCGAGTGCCTGTTTGGGAGCTTTGTTGAAAAGAAGAGAAATCCTATTTACTGGATGCGTCCAGGTTCCGTTTAAAATCGGGGATAAGGCCTTGAGGCAGTGAAGTGTAGTGTAAGTGGTCAGCAAAGAGGTCTTGCGTACCACTCCCATCGCTTCCATGGCCACTCATATGGGTACCTCAGCCCTTACACTGTCTCCATACAGCACTATTGCATGCCTTGGTTGGTCCATTATGGATAGGGCAGGGTATCTGGGTCTCGACTTCTCCACTGCTGATTGGCTCTTTGATTCAGGATTTTTATCGACCAATCACAAAGCCCCTCTCATTGTACCATCAGCACACAGGATCAATAAAATTATATTTCACCGATTTCATCTCCCATCAGAGCCTTTCTTCAACGCAATAGAAAAGCTGTTCATGAGCTTCTCGTTTCCTTCAATTTTTGGGTAAGATGTGCTTCAAGGCAGTCCCTTTGCTTACTTCACGCCTCGTTTGTATGGTTGGAGCCAATAAACCCCATCCACGTCTTGCCTCACTTCCGAGATCCGCGCAGCAGAACCCAGATGGTGTAGGATAGACAACTCGGATAGGCTCTCTGTAACATGTCAGCGCCACAAGCATACCGACCAGCGTAGTCCTAACGGAGCAAAGTTCGTTGCAAGCAGATCTCCGTGGAAGAAAACCGCGTTGTGGGGTGGAGGAAAGTGATGGAAGAGATGGCAATGGTAGAAAAATAGACCCATTTAATACCCCATCTCAACGAATGGGTATCTATGCTTGAAAAATAGCTGTAGTTGTGAGAGCATACTCCTTCGCAGGCCCGGTCTGGTTGTATCAAGCTAAGTAAGAGAGAATGGCCGGGTCAAGTGGAGAGATGATTGATGAACGCCAAGAAGTAAAGATTGAGCAAAGCGCAAATTGAAAGCACGTAGGCAAGTGTTGGAAAAGTGATGGACAATGAGAGTAAGCTCTCGGTTTTTTTCCCTGGCGATAGCCCAATACCTCAGGATGGTGCACTCAGAAATTACCCAATATGGAAAAATCGAACAAACCGCCATGAGTAATCCCAAAATAGACGAAAGGCATTTGGCATCCCATCATCCTAGAATCACCTCACTGTGTGAGCCGAACCTTCACATCTCCCATACAGGGTCTCCACAATTATCAGCCTAAGCTCAAATCTATTGTGCGCTCCAGGGCAATTCGGCCCTGCATCCCATGAGCGTAAAAGACAGGTCTACGTTCCAAATTGGAAATTTTGCCATGGCTTCAGATATGGGCCAATAGGAAAGAGTAGGGTTACCTTGTATCATGTGGGGGAGTATTAGTTCGTTGTGGTCGTATGATGGGGTGATTTGGGCCAATGAATATGATTATTAGTCAAAAATTATTATCCAATCATATACTGATAGTAGTGGTTATTACGTTACCCTCAGATTTCTTACATCATGAGAACTTTGTAAATTAGGAAGCAGAAGCCTGAACAGATTGCTTCAAGATTATTAATATAGACTTGAGTGAAGAAGATGCAGTAAGGTTGATAGTTATGATGTCAATGTATTTGTAAAAACAGCGGTATTCACTAAAAGGGTCACACTGTTGCAGATACATATCCAGTCTTGACAAGAGGACTATACGAACCAAAAAACAGACGTTTCGCCAAAAAGAAACACTAGTGTCTTATCAAAAAAGGAAATGCGTAAATCGTTTTTGTAGCTGAGAATTTTTTTGACCACGTGTTGCACAAAATTGCAAAGAAACAGTCCATGTTTTCCAAAGAACGAAACAGATGTTGACCAACACCAAACCCTAACTTCTGGGGAATGCACTGGCATCTTAGAATTCCTATGGGAATGCTGGTGAAGCCAGAGCACTACAGAGCTCTACAAACTCGCCAGCTTCCACCTCCCTTGCCCAAGTATATTCCCATCTTCTCTGTCTGGGTAGACCGCTTCTGCCGGACGATAATCGAAAATCATCCCCCTCTCTACTTCATCAACAAACACTCCCTCCAAGCCTAGGGCCACCTTCAGTGCGCCCAAGTCCACATTGTCCAACGGCATCCCATGGTGATGGACAGGTTGCTCAAAATCCCTGCTCTGGCTGCTGAGCTGGCTCATACTCACAATCATCCGTAACTGTACTTGCAAAGCAATCCTGTCGGTTTCCAATTGTAGTTGCTGGCGGAGCAGTTTTTCCTTGTGGATCCTGCTGTATATCGAGTAAATGAGCCAGATAACCGGGGTAGCAAACAAGACAATCCCGGCGATTACGAGGGTGTTGCTGATCTCAAGAAACATTTTGATGCGTCAGATAGCTTCTTGATAGTTTGGGAGTTGTTTGCTTGGTGTCTTGCTGCGACCTGCTTTTGGCAGAATTCTCAGAAGGGCGCGTGCAATTCAGGGTAATTGGCGGTTGTACAGATGAAGCGAGCTTTAAAGCACGGTTGTGTCGCTAAGAGGAGATCTCTGGAAAAGGTAGGAATTGCGGTCAGCTTTGGTATATTTATCTTTACTCCTCGATATATGAAACAAAACTGTACTACGTACCACGTCAAATATACTTTTCCTCAGCTGTTCCTCTTCAAGTTTACCCCTGGTCTGCATGTTCACGCAGCACGAGAACAAACTCAATCTCCTCTCACGGCGAATCACCTCCTGTTACACGGTCATAATTACTGATGCCCGGAGTAACATCGATTAAACTTTGACGGCCAAGGCACAATGAGCAATTTGGGAATAACGCAGCATATCCTCGGCTTATTATGATGCGGATATAGTGACCAGAAAACTAGATTATTTACTATCGATCTCTCCAGGTACAAGCTAAAGCACCACGTGAGAGAAGCGCGGCAGTGGAAGGTATATATTAAGACTGTCAAAGCTTAAATGAGTAGACCCGCTCTGCATCTGGTACTTGTAGTAGGAACCTGGTTTAGATTGCACCATCTCGAGAAATCAACCCAACGTGGTCCATCTCATCTTCTTTACAATTGGAGGTATGAGCTGTTGGCACAAACTTGTGATGTTTATAAAATTGGTTAGATAAAGTAAGAGAGTGGTAACCCTTTTGATTATGCTGATCGTTCCGTAAAATGATTTGTAGGAGTGATGTAGCACTGAATGAAAGACGATGTCTGTTCCTCGAGTAATCTCATTGCCTAAGAAAACTGTTCTCGGCATTGCTCTTCTTGCGTTGTATATCATAGAGAGCTAAGCGATGTTAGGCGTAACTGAATAAGCGCCGCGCGATTTAGCTGCAAAGCTAAGTTGATCATACCCTCAAAAAAAAAATACTATTTCGAGACTGGATAATTGGAATATCCTACATTATGGATGCCAGTCATATTTATACTATGGTTTGATATCTGAAGGGGATGGAACATACAATGAGTTTAAGAATCTCATTTCTGAATATTACTAGTACCAAATGAATTGCTTAATCTGTGTGATTACAACAGTGTGATGAATTCTCCACATCGCATATGTTCCGCCGAAAAAGTACCCCTTAGCCTGCCCAATTATTGGGTTGGCGATTTCTCTTATAATGCCGAGGATACCCCCACTTCTGATAGACTTACTGCAGGCGAATGGTGTTTCCAACAATCGAGAAGATACTTCCCAACTTTAGCTAACAGAATTTCTCCTAATCCTTCCGGTCCCTTGCTAAAATCCCTTCTTTGTCATTGGTCCATAATTGAACTACACGTTTCAGTAATCCAGATTTGCGTCCGTCCAGGAACTATTCCCTCTTAGGGGCAATGGCAATTACAGTAGTCCCATCAACCAATTAATCCCACTAATCCAGCTGCAGTTCATCCCGGACATTACAAAAATCCAATACCAGCCTACTGTTGCAATGTGGGAGTGACGAGTAGAGCATCATAGGCTTGATTGCAAGCCGAAAACTGATTCATGGAGTGCGTATGATGTAGGCCCACCTGTGTGCCTGATTCTTCCGTGCAATCCTTCTCGGAAGAGCCCTTGAGAGGTCGCTCAAAATAGCCCTGTCAGGTGACGAAAGGGCGAGAAAATCCAAGGATTGGAAAGCAGGCCTTGAGCACATCGAGGAAACAATATGATTCGATAGTACTCCAATCTGCTGCAGCGCAGAACCATGCATGTATGTGCAAGATAATTTCAAGGGAGCTGGGGTTTAAACTTTAGGATGGGGCTCAAGTTCAAGGTTAGTAACTACCCTTGTCAGCTGACCATCAGAAGCTGTCTCTACTCAAGTATGTAGCACTCCGTACTGTACACTACAGTTTTACCTAGCTATACCAGATGCCCAGTTAAATTGGACTGGACAACAAAACTGTAGACTTTTAAATTCAAATTACATATAAACTAGTTAGCTGAGCCAGACAAAGGCCAAAATCATGAGACTGCTTTTTGTACCTTCCATGTGTTATTGTGGTATTTTTGAAGTGTGCTTTATATCTTGAATTCATTGTTTGAAGTTATGTAATATCTGGGAGGTTAGGAAGAGGATATGCCCTGGAACACCAGTCTCCAGACATTTCGTACCTTCCAATTGGCTTACTAGGTTCTGTTCCCCCTGGCGGGCACCCCTGTTATACCGGACGCTAGGTTAAACTGGACAGAAAGTGCTGGCTTTTGGTCGTCCGGAATAGCAAGGTGTAACTGCAATTACACTTTTCTGATGCTGGGCAGAAACAATCACTTGCCCCCCTGTCAGTTTGCCCTTTGGCACTTCACAAGCAATCCAATTTTGGCAATAGGGCAGCCAGAACTTTTGTGTTATTCTGACGTTTTTAATTGATATTCCTTAGCCATCGGTGTGTGGGAGTACGTATACGTATACGTACTTGTGAGATCTCGACCCAGCGAAGTGAGCGAGAGCTGTTCTGCGCGCATGAATGTCCAGGAGGATCTGGAAATTGCTGTTCCACAAGTGATGCATGCGATCCGGTCATAGATGATATGATAAGTGAGCCCCACATGTTAACACCAATAGAATTCAAAAGCAGGAGTAGCATAGAACGCCCAGGAGCATGCTAGCGCAAATTAATGTCTCGATAAAGTTAGTGCCCTTTTGGGCTGAAGAGGATGCGGGAAGGATACCTGCACGGAGTACAAAGCGATACGAGTTTCCACACAGTAAAGTAGTTGACAGCATGCATGCGCGTGTGAGTACGGCCGCGCAAAGCTGCTACCAAATAATGACGCGCGGCCAGCCATGTTTCTACAAATTGCAATCGGCGTAAATCAGTGCAAGCAATTGTCTTTAGTACAGACTCTAGTGACAGTTAGAAACGGGCAGCAGATATCCTCCTGCTACTCATTACTTCAGAATATTCTATGTTACTATTCGGAAGCAGCACTTGACTGTTAATACATTCCGATCCTATACTTGCCACATCGCCGTATATATAAGCCCGCTATCACTAAGTCGCCGAGCTTAGGATCAACTACTGTACCTATAGATAAGACGCAAATACGGGTATGCTCGAGGCTGGAAACGTCCGCCCTTGCATGGTCAGGATATTGATATATGCAGATTCGTACACGCGGGCCGGTGTCCAATGAAGTTGTAGCAGGGCAAGGGGGTTGCATGTGAGGCTGACTGCAGCCAGCTTCTGGAAACGCAGTGGAAGGCTGCGAGATCCTGCCAACCGAAACATTTCTAGTACCGGTACTCTCCTGAACATACTGTACATTCCTAGCATACCCTATTAGTACAGCCCCCGCCCCGCAGCCAAGCCCATCACCACCAAGAGCTGAATACACCAACCTTGTAGGAGCGCATGGAACTTATCATCCTTTGCAGGGCTAGGAACATTAGTTCCTTCGTTCACGAGCTATCACCATATCGACGCTCTGCCCCCAACTACCCACGCATGCACAGCTCCTGATAATCTCCCATGCAGGTAGCGCAATAAGGAAAATGCAGCGTGATACCAATCAAATCGACATACCAGCAGCGGATGTCCGGAGCCCCCCAAGTCATCCAAGAGACATAGCTTGACCTAGTGTGCATCCGTATGGCCAAGCTCAAGGGGTCAATTGGTACAGTCAATGTGATGTCCCACAAGAGACGAAAGCTTCCGTGACTCAAAAGCAGTGTACTATCAAATTTCATCAATTTCTTATTTCAGGAGGAATTTTAATTATGGGATAGGAGCTAATTATGCAATACCCTAACCGGTGACCAAGCTTACCAGTACTCTACACCACTGTGAGTCTGCCAAGATGGAGCAGGGGGATTCGACAGGGAAGCCCCGTTGGACCAAATTTGATCCCGTCCCATACCGGCATCAATGTATGGTGACCTCGAACTCGTTCACAACTAAGCCTTTGATCGAAGTCTACTCTCAATCCACAGCTAGTTCAATTGCATTTCTCAGGTTATGAGTTCATACAATTTATTATTTTGTGTGTGCAGGCTTCTGCGCTCGCTAGTTTCGCACCACGTCATCCTTGAAAGTCGAACCTAATGCTGACTGGCTACTACATGAGGTCACCAGGCTACTTAATGCCTAATAGAGACTATCGCGTCATGATCAACGAATTGACAGTTCAAGCTCTTAATATCATGGCACAATTTCTATAGATGCATTTCCTCAGGCAGTATTTTCCTTATCTGGATATTTGGGATCTGTTATGTAGCATTGACCTATGAGACTGGATTAAGAGGCAGAATGGCATTGTATATATACTAGTATCGCTGGCCCTGTTCCCCAGGCATTAAGTGCTTTCCACGTCATTTTCAGGCTATCAACACAAAATTACTGTTACATGTACCCAGACGTCCTGGTAAGGACTGAATTATAAACTTTAGCAGTGGTAACGTAGGGCTAGGAGTCCATTGTCAGGAAAATGAGATCTAAAGAAACGTCGTAACTGAGGTGTGACGAACGTCTTGGGTATATGTATATGGGCTAAATTGTAGTGAGTACTGCTAGTGGGAAGTGCACATCATAATGCTACTACCATACGTACGGCACTTGACCTCCTAAAAAGGGATTGTACCCTGAAGTAGAATTGAGTAAGCTGTATGGATGTCATCAAGAGCTAGTGCTTGTTTTCCCTACTTTCTAGGGATGCATCTGTGCTAGTGTAACCGCAGTTCGAAATTCTGATATATGCAAATTTCTGGCGTCCTTGATATATGCTTTTCAGAGATGTGCTAGAGTTATGTATGTATCGTACCAGCTGGAAAAGTAGCTGGTTATCAATTGCAACGGTACCAGAACTTAGTGTTCGAATATTCATAAAACCCAATTGAGCCATGAGCAGCTTACACTTCTGATTTATTTCAGCTAATCAATTGCGGAGAATACCGAGAATATGCATACAGCATGTTGGCTTTTGCTGCAAACTAACGGTGCAGGCAGCAGCCAAGCCACTTGGCTTGTGACGCTAGCTAGAGCAGGGTCCAGGTTGTGGTTTTGCACGGCAATGCATTCACTTTGCATCTTCAAGACATCGCTCTCTAGTACTATGCAGCTATATAATGCTCCTCCTCGAGCCCTTGCGGGACCGTGCAGTCAACCTCAGCACCGCTCATCAAGAGCAACTAGACAGCATTATACAAGTCGCTACCCTACAACAGAACTCTTGACTGAGCCTCTGGTGTTTCAATCATTACTGCCGGATAGTCCTACTGAACACTTCAGACTACATCTTGTTTTCTCCCGCCGCTCATTGTACATTCCAAATGCCTCACTTCAAGTCTAGGCTTTCAAACTTTTCGTCTCGCTTGAAGAAATCCAGCCAACGACACCAGTCTTGTAACTGCACTTGCAACGAAGTCGAAAAAGTTACCACAGTTGAACATTCCATCTCCTCGCCTTATTTTATCGATAGACCTGAACCAGCACCGTACCCACATTCCCATTGCTCGTCGACTTCCGTTGCTATGAATGAGGTCAAGAAACACCGCTTTTCTGGCGAGACCGTCCGTCCTACAGCAAAAGATTACAAAGCCCACATAAAAGATGCCCTTAAGCAACAAAAAGCGCAACAGCCGCCAAAGGATCGCAGCAAAAGGAGCTCTGCTGGCCCCACCTTCCGGGAGATAGGAATGGGACGGCACAGCAACATGTGGCTTTTCAATGTCAAATCTTGGAAGCAATTTTTACACATCAAGGGCGATGCTTCCGAGAAGAAGGAACAAAGCCACGATTGACAATTAATGGTCTGCTCATCGCTTGTGTGGACCTTTCAAACCTACAATCTACTACAGACAAACTATAGTCGCATTACATAGCCTCGTAACCAGAGCATGACCTTCGGACTACCTCACATACTTTCTGGACACAGCTCTAGTATACCACCCTTTTCTTTTATCAGTTATGACGCTTACGAACGATAATGCGCAACGACAGTTCTGGTTCAGTTTGCTTCTGGAAATTATTTTCTCCAACGTATTTGCGGCTAAGACCTCCTAAAATGCGCAGGATGGAGGGAGGATTTGGTGGCCCGTCGCATAATGGGGATCCACTCCATCAGCTCTAGTAGTGGATCTCTACTCAGCGGATACATTGTATAATCTCTTGTAATTTCTCACTTTTCATTCCTCATTTTCTGAGATTTTGGAGCCTGAATTTGGTGATTTTTTTCGTTTTCACCCTTTCTATTTTTCTGTTTCTCTCCTTTTATTCCTCGTCGTTGCAAGCGGGTTGTGATAGGGCGCACAGTTATCGCTGTTAGATGCTTTTTTTTTTTTCTTGAGTGAATTTTGCAAGGGTGTTGAATTTTGCAAGAGTATATTTCTTATCTGCTTTTCTTTGACTTCTTATTTCTATCTTCAATTTCTTTTTAGTTAACTTTCCCTTTCTCTCTTTTAATTTTTTTCCTTTGCTGTTTTTTTTTTGCTACCGTCTCCAGAGACAAATTGATGGCAGGTACGAAGACCCCAGAAAAAAGCGACCGATTGTGGGGCATGTTGTTGGCCATTGGGGATGAGATGCATATCATGTGGGTAATGGAGGGGTCATGAGCCGTTGGTGGGGTACCAGCAGTGGCTGTGTAATCCGACCGTCGGGGAGTGGTTCATAGACTGTGAGTAGGATTGATGCGAATTGGTTTTCGGGTTTGGAATTTACGATTTAAACGTGACACTGGAATACGAGTGATACATTAGGATGGATTTCTGTTTGGAATTATGGAGTTAGAAGTTTGACAGGGGGTTATGGATACTGATTAAGGCATTAATGTTTTGTAGTTTTTGGTGACAGTCTCTTTCAATAAACTGTATATTTTATTCAGAATTTGGTGATAATGATTACCCACCTGCGATACTAGTAGTTCTTAAAGCGTCCCATCCATAAGATCCTACCTACTTCGAGACGTCTCGCTGCTGCTGGGCGATACGGAGCTACCTGCAGCACTTCGGTTACTCTACTGTGATCTAAGTACTTCTTGTGCGATTGCCTCTCGTACTGACCTGTAGCAAGTTGCTTCATGTACCTTCGCCGTTGTTTCATTGATTTTTATGTGAGTGAAGAAAAAGCAGCGAACTATCAAAGCATCCATACTAAATGGGACAAAAAGAAGAGCCCCTGTTTACTTCGCTTTCTTAATTTACTTCGCTTTCTTAGTTTACTTCGCTTTCTTTTGTTGTGAAGATGTAGAATACATTTCGAAGTGTTATGGATAGTTTTGTTTTGGCTCCACTTTCCTCACCTAGTAATCTGGTTTACATATCCTGGAGTACAATCCACCATCACTTGTTACCGCTCCTATTTGCTATTGATGCATGGGAAGGGTACCGTATCCGTAGTACTACAGTTACCTTGCAATATTAACCACATAACGGTCATGAATCGGCCGATCAGCATCCCATGCGCCGGCTATGCTACTGTATCATTCATACCTATGGCCAGTGCCACATTTTGACTGCTTTCATTTTGCTTCGTTTATTTTCTTTTTCGTCTTTTTTTACATCTTCACGTAGTTTAGGTATTTGCTTTTGATTTTCAGCCGCTTGTACTATGATATTGCAGTAATGTCTCAGATACCGCGGGGGTTGGCCATGGGTAACTGGCCAGTACAGATGCATGCAAGTTATGGCCGTGATATTCCCGAGTGGATTGTCCTTTGGGGCTTCAGCTCAAAATATCACATGTTTCATGCATGACCAAGTTGGACATGTACTCTACTTATGTACGCTGCGGACCACCTATGCAACCAGTGGTTTACTACAGTAGGCGTATCTGTATAGTATTAGGACTGTTATCTGGATATGGGATACGCCATGATACAAGTTATGGGGCAGAAGCAGCGGTGAGGGTGGAGGAAACGTATTTCTATCATGGGCAATCTACACATCCTCTTACCCATAAACGTCGGAATTATACGAGTATTAGTTCCGAGTATTTGTTGTGTTCGAGTACAACAATCATTCACCGTCTTTTTTTTGCATGAGTAGCACCGGAGCCCAACAAGGTCGCGGCAGAATAATGCTCCATTATCAGATGTCCACGCGTAGCCTTGACCATACGCTGTTGCAGCTGGCTCATTTTGCAGATCATGCCAAAGTCGGACCTAAATCTTCCATTGCTCCAAATAATATAATGTGTTCGGAACTGGGAAGTACAACCCTTTCAGGAACACTGCAAGATGCCAAACAAGTAAATCACATTGACCTTCACGCTAAAACGAGGCTTCGCTCTGAATGTTTGAGGCTGATCAGCTATGTAATGCCAGCAATTTGCAAACCACTAGCACCTATGCGCAGCATTCTTGAAGTGAAATGTTTTCTTAGTTGCGACTCATTGTGTTTCTGCAGCTAAGCTCGAGCGCTATAGCGCTATGGTGACAAGAGAGGGTTGAATGATAGCCCCGGCGCTCGTTGAATGCTCTTGGAAAGTAACTAGGCCATGTGAACATAGGAGGCAAGTATACTGATATATACCCTCTGAAGCGGTGCTCGATGCATGGTTCCTGAAAATTTAAATGGGTAAGGTGAAGTGACGGACGCGCATGCATATGTACCTCTATTATGTGTGTATTAAAATCTTTTGCCAGTCGCCTGTGGTGCAAAGTGTCGAGTGTCACCGCTACACTCGGGCGGGGAGTCAATTTCTCGGGTGCCATCTTATTTGTAGGAGGGCGCCCGAAATGGTGTCCGGGTACACCAGAAAGGGTGTTGTAACTTACATCCCAGCCGGGCGTGCGGGATCAGAAACGTGGCACCCGGTTGTGGCATTCTTTTGGAATGCTACAACACCGCAGTGGAATATCATATTGAAGAATCAAACTACTTCACCAGGAGCAGGGCAAGTTGCCTCTGCTAACTACAGTCTAATCTTGCTATACCGGATGGCCTCTGATTCGGATAACTGTTTCCCATACAAATTGCCGTTGCTATACCGGACGCCCTATCAATACCAGACCAGGCAGAAACCTCCAGACAAGTACCCCCCTGTCTCCATACAAATAATATTTGCTATACCGGACATGCTAATACTAATACATCTTAGATTATCCCACTTTACCACTTAGTCTGGTTGTTTACCACTCTGTTGCCGTCACTGCTACTACTACTGCTGCCATTACTGCTGCAATCGATAAAACTGCTGTCACCGCTACTGGTATTACCTGCTATCGCTGCTGCCACCTCTGCTGCCGCCACCGCGATCGCCATTGCTGCTATCACTGCTGTCGCTGCTGCTGCTGGAAGACTGGATCCATGCTTGTAGAGTTTGAAGCTTTTTTTGTGTGAATTGATAGGCTTTTAGAGAAACAGTCAGAGTCACATATTTTTGCTATAGTCGATGCTTGTGTATTTGATGCTCCCCAAGAACTTTTAACACTTTTCTACATGGTGAGAGCGATGAATATTGAATAGACTCTACACTTGTTTATTTCCTACTCTAGTAATTTCTATACAAATTCTGCCATCCCCCTTTACAGCTGCCAAGCATTTTATTCTATACCGGAACCTTGCTATACCGGATAAAAAGTGCCGGATTTTTACTCATCCGGTATAGCAAGGTTAGACTGTAATTGACAACAAAATGATGCATAAGATATACACCTCAGTTTTCACTCTAGATTTCGAGAACCCTTGTGACACCTAATACCAGCGTACTAAGTAGAGTACACCATACACAGGTATAATGCTAGTAATACTTCGAAAGAGTGTACTAGAAATACCTGCCTGTGGAGTCATGATTTGAAACCGCCAGGCGGACTAAACATGGTACGATTTCAACTGTATACTCGTGCAAAAGCACAAACAATTCCATTATTTCTTTGGTATCAACAGATTTGACTTTTGCAGTTCAAGTTTATGCTCGCATGTATTGGCTGAATGCATTGTGTTATAAATAGCTCTGTTAAGCGATGTACATAATGTACAGGTTAGTGCAGTACCATTCGGAGTGATACCCGAAAGAGACTAGCTCAAACGATCCCCTTGACACCTGTCCTGGTGTCAACGCAGTAAAAATTTGTGGGAGAAACCAACCAGCCTTGCATGCAGGTAGTTGAAGTCACGTTAAAGTTGCTTTTAGTGTCCGTCAACGGAACTACAGTCTACCCTTGCTATACCGGATCGCTAAAATCTGGCAATTTTCGTCCGGTATAGCAAGGTTCCGGTATAGAATAAAATGCTTGGCAGATAGGTGGGATGATAAATTCAATTAATTACTGAGATAGGAGATGAACGAAGTAAACATCAACTTGTTCACACCCAGCCAAAAGCATCAATATGTATTGGTCACGAAATCTAGAAAAACATCGAGCCTTAAGTGTGCTTGAGAAGCATCAAATATGTACATTGACTAGAACCAAAATATGCTAAAGAAAAGTGAAGTGAATTTGATAAACATTTTTGAGATGAAATTGGTAAGATTACTGTACTTTAACTTAACTTTGATATCCTAGGTATCTAATTTATTATTTTAAGCTGATCAGTAGCTATATCTACTTAGTCAGGTATTTTGAAACAAAGTGGTAAGTGGTAATCTCAGAACATGGAACAAGAAGCAACGAAGTGCCCAGTTTCCATTACTCGAACAACATTGTAGCAAGTGATGGTAGCAGTAGTAGCAACGGCATTAGCAGAAGCAGTGACAGCAGTGATGGCAGCAGTGATGGCAGCCAAGTGTGAAATGGAGTGGTCTAACATGTATTAGTATTAGTGCGTCCGGTATAGCAAATATTATTTGTATGGAGGCAGGGGGGTACTTGTCTGGAGGTTTCTATCCGGTCCGGAATTGTTGGGGCGTCCGGTATAGCAAGGGCGATTTGTATGGGGAACGGATGTCGCAGACAGAGGCCATCCGGTATAGCAAGGGTAGACTGTACCCGCACGCTAGGCTGTACTATGGTGCCGGAAGTTAGGACATTGCCAGCCCGCATTAGTATGCAGCATCATATGTGTCAGTTTGCTGGTAAGAATTGTGAGCGAGATTTCAGAGAGCAAAAGGGCAAGTTACAAGAAATGATTGAGGTACGGGGATATATTGTATTATTTTAACCTCGATTGCATTGTGAAATGAATTTTAGAGAGCTATTTTGGGGTGCAGCAAAGAAATATACTCATGAGAACTGTGAGTATTCTCGGGCAGGTTCATGAGAAACTATACCCAAGACTCTTCTTCTATCTCAGATATCTCTATTTGGTGTTATTATAATAAGTGCCTTCGTATTATGCAGGCATATAAAGATGGCCATCAATATGGTATAGAGGCCTTCACAAATCATGTATATAAGAGCCACAGGCAGGTGCGAGAGGGGGAGTCCTTTGATGACTAATCCATTTGTATGAGGCTTGGCATGTAACATCTGGTAGATTTCCTAACAAAATAAAAAGACTTTGAACCTTATCAGTTTTACAATGAATAAAGATTTCACCATAAAAAAATAATAGAGTGATAGAGTGTCTCAAATACTCTAGATTTTTGATTCCACCTTAATTCATGTCATGTTGTGGTTGTTGATAGGTTTTGCGTTGGGTTGGTTGTATCGCAATTTCCATGTCCGCTTTTAACTTCCGGCACCATACTGCTCTCATGCCAGCCAAGCCAAGGTTCCATACCAGCCGCACGTTAGCCCCTATACAGTATGTACAGTGACTAACTATAATTGAGCAAAGTTACAATTAGACAGCGATATCAACATATAAAATAGGGCCTGTCCCGTATTTGTTATTGCTTTACGTCCCCGGCGGTGCCTGGCTATTGCACTTTTTCCGGGACTACGCGCGACATAGGCTTTCCTCAGTGTGGCTAGCACTCAGTACCCCCACAAAAATCAAGATAGCTACTGCAGATTAATCGGCCCGAACACACATGCATCATCAACCCTGTGACACTAGGAAATGTACTCTACATTCTCCTCAACGAAACCTGTACATCACTAGGAAGCGCAAGATAGGGTCGTGAAACTTCGTTGGGCCACTTCAGTTAGTACGGTGGATTCACATGTTCATTATAAGCTGTGCCAAGTCGAATCCCTATGCTGGTGCCCATGACCACGATAAGATTGTCACTGCCTACGTGATCATTGTGTGTAAAGACACGTGAATTGTTGCTTTCTTCTGAACCGGCGTAATAAATTAGTCAGAAGTTTACTCAGTCTGGATTTGACTACGATTGGCCTATACGCCGGCCCGGATGGTTCTTGCCGGCATGTCCAACCCTGCAACCAGACTATGTCCAACCTCTTGTTTGCCACTGCCAAGATTGCCCATGGGACTAGTCTCATGTTACAACCGAATGTACTCTAGGCCAACCCATACCAGAGTAACAGGTTAACATTGCATGATTTCTCTACAGAATACCTCTGAAGGCAATCGAAAAGCTTCACAGTCTTGTCAGCGCCTTGACATTAACTACCAACATATATCGATATCGCGCTCACGTCATTACGGCTTCAGTAAAAGTCCAATTGCAAGAACCATCAAGCATACTTAAACAACATATGTACATACCCACGTGCGCTGGTTTCGATGAAACGGCGATACAACCGAGTGAAGTCACATTTATGGCGTTGCGTACAGTCTAACCTTGCTACAACGAAAACCAGAAATCTGGCACATTTTTTTCGATATATGATAGCAAGGTTTCGTTATAGAATATTGGGTGGGAGGATTAGTCATGTGCTTGGCAGCTAAATTTAGAAACCCCGAGCTCTCACCGAATTTATGGCAACAGATTTTAACTCCGTGATTTTCCTCCTTACGGAAATAACTGGAGTAGGAAAACATGAGAGTACAAAAATTAAGAGTACAGAGGTATTGATCAAGTACTGTGCAGATGAATCAATCATGTTATTGAAGCAGAAATACCCACAAAGCCGAACCTCAAGTTAGAAAAGCAGCAACTATGCAAAAAAGGAGACCGGAGCTGCAAAATCAAAAAGAACCCCCAGATGCAGTTCGAAAGCATTTCACAAATGAATCCGGTACAAATCCAAGCACATCCTTTTTTATGGAATTGGGAAAAAACTACAGTAACTAGGAGTCTCTAGTTGTGGGTGGTCCTTGATTAGTCATGCATTTCACTAGCCATTTTTCGTTATAGCAAGAATAATTTGTATGTAGACAGAAATAACTTTCACTCAATCAAATTTTCATTTGGGTGTTTGAGTACGAACGGCTCCGTGCAAGTTTCGGTATAGCAAGGTTTTCGCTATCGTTATAGCAAGGTTAGACTGTATTCATGGTAGTATACAGGCCGCGCTCAATATACTTGCCAAATGCATTGCTGGCCTCCAGTAGTTCGTCCTGCCGGTGTCGCGAAATATAACAAGATATCTCAATTGACTGCAGATCTTTCAATCTGCGCCTAGATATGCCGAAATCCCACATCGCCGTGATAGAGATTTCCTTGGCGTTCCTCCTTGCAGCCAACGCTTGAATGTCGGCCACTCAAGCTTAAAGCAATTTCCTCGCTTACATTCCTGTGGGGACCCCAACCGAAGAGTGCCAATCCATAGTCAGCCTTGTCGGCTGTGAGCCCAATCGGCAGCTTGTTCTGGCCTCTGGAGCTTTTATTTGCCGGCTATCGGCTATCGGCTATCATATGCAAAGTAGTGCCCTCTGAATGCATGAGCGCAGACTCTACAGTAGGCCGCGTTTGGTAATTGATCTACTGTATGGGCTGAGTAACTCCGTTGCAATTATAGCCACGATCAGACTTATTGACTTTTCAACAGCTTCGTAAAACGCCGATCTTGAATTGAAGTACACACGTGTACAAACCCGCTGCCCTATGCCTTCATGTAAATTACTGCAAGCTGGCTATTGCTTCTCGTTGAATACATTGGTACATATCCATTCGCCTTTGTTCGGATATGGCGCCCAATGTAATATTCTTGAGTGATCTTCAGTCTGTTACTAGCCAGTAAAATATGTATTCGGACAGGGGTACTAATGCACAACTTGCCGAATACATATTTTACTAGCTAGTATGATGAGAAGTGAAACGATTTCATTGATTATTTAGTGCGGCGTCTAGGAGATACCATTTACAACGCTGAACTAACCTGAACGACGGGTTTTTTTCGAGGTAGCGATCCAGAGAAACAATCTCATAATTGTAAGCTCAAAAGCTCGTCAGCTGATTATCTAACTAGATTCGTATTTAGTAAATCCCAATTACTAGCTCTTGTGAGATGCCTCTTGTATGGTCATGTCTGCTGTGACAGTCTCCTTCCTATCGTTATGTATGGTGGTATTCAATGATACATACATGAAAGGGTGGTCACCATGGGCTACATCCGTAAGTACGTAATGATAGCACGATAGTTAAAAAAAAAAAAAGGAAGAAGCGGCTTTCGTAAATATTAAATCTTGCACCATAGTGATCCACTTTCCATTTATATACTCAGCTTGATTTAGTCACTTGACATGTTATCTACAGTATTTGGATGCCGTTTTAATTATTTTCTCAGGTATCCATTCGAGGTACTTCGAGAAATAGGTCTGGTAAGACATTTCGGTTACTCAGCGTGACCTTACAAGGTAAGTACACCCATGACTCCCTAATCCGCACGAAGAAAGCGGCTCAATCTTTTTAAGATGAACCACAAATTCGGGATGTTAACCTGTACCCAAGCAACAGGTCCACTCTGAGGACTGCGCACTGACATCTCTGGGAGAATAGGCCTGGTTCATGTCAGCTGTCTGCACATACGTTACCTTCGTATTGACAAGGATGAAGCTGAAGTGTATTAAGCATCCTTGTCTCAATCAAACGTATGCAAACCAATATATACAAAATTACCTGTTTTCAATGCGTCAACTACCAACTGCTTGGGATTGAAGGAAACGATCCTTGAACAGTAACCTTAGTTCTATGTATTCAAGTGAAAATCAAGCACGGAATAGATTCATATAACCCTTCGCAAAGGATTTGATTCAATAAGCAGGTCTTTACAAGTCCAGGTGGCTGATAATCTTGCCCCTAAGAAGAAATACCGTATGAAAACGAAGCATACACCATATTATACTTGCCACGTAGGCGTCCTACTTCAAGATAGATTGCTCCATCTACATATTGAAGTCAGAAAACATGGTTTCACTAGCCAGCTGGCGTTAAATCCTTGGTCACACGCGGCCGTGGGCTCCACGACTCCTTGAACATGGTGTCACTAATAGTAGCCATACAATGTTTCAGCAAGACCAATTGAGCCTTGTCGCCTCGCGATTATTACTTCCTATGGTCCGTGGGACACGTAAGCTATTCCGTACAGTCCCTAAAGGACATCTGGTGGATTATGGTGCCACGACACTTGGAGTACACTTCCATGTTGAACAAGTTTACGCTTGAACGGGAATCTGCACAATGCTCAACCCTGTGCGAGCTTTATGATGATATATCGAGGTCAGAAATATTTTATATAGCTTCAGTATTTCTGGCAGGTTGTTTGCGGAAGATGAAGATCGTGAACCTGGCGGCCGGCGCCGGTTGGCCATAGTTGATCCGAAATGGTTGGCTGTTCAATGGACTTAAAATTTTTCAACAGGCCGCAAAAGCATACCTGGCTAAGGCAGCACATGAGGTGATCCCCCTATTCAACGTTTTACTTTTGCTCACCACTTGCAGAATTTGTTGGGGATAACGCATGCTCGGCTTTTTCAGTTGGACTTGTGAAGTTGGTAATTTTGTTACCGCTTCTGGTGTATGCACAATGGCAAGCACCGCGCCTTGTCTTCACTCAGCCGCAAACTCAGCCCCAGCTTGGCCCATTGATCTTGGCACGGCATCTACAAGTTTGTAAGGTAAGACTAGTTTGATGGTTCAGTTCAGCCGATCAGATGCGTGTTAGCCACAAGATCAGTTCTTCCGGACAAGTTTTTGCATCTTGCATGGTCTCAACAAGTAAAAGCTTTTGATGTTCCCCATTTTTATTCATCCGGCTTACTCTGCGCAAAATACTAGTATCATAGGTTCAATAGTGAGGAGTTACACATACCTTATGTTGGCTGTGTATGTGAGACATGCATTGCATAGTTGAGTGCATGCTATACGAGCACCAAACCCAAGACTAGGAAGTGATCGAAATATCACGTGCACTGCATACCTCTTTTCTACACTAGCTGGAAGTGGCTACTTATTTGGATCAGAGTTGAATTTGTAAGTCATGATCTAAATTCTCCTTGCCAATTGACCTAAGGGCATCTGGCATTATTGAAAGATATCCATGGCTCGCAATGGACATTCCACCATAGCAAGAAATGAGAAGTCGTGTAGAAACAAACTTGCCTAACCTTATAGACCTAACACTAGGCGCTTCATTTATGGGAGGCCAATCGCATGATGATATGTTTCGTTTCAATAATGAAATTCATGGCCTAGATAATGTATGCTCTGGGTAGAGCACAGAGGGTATGCATGTTTAGCTGAGAGAGAATTTATGGATAGGACAACACCTCATCAACAAAACCATAGCCCGCCTGACCACTGAGTCTTCACGTAAATTGACCCGTGTTGGTATGCATTTTTTTCTTGCGATGAATGGAATTGGGGTTAGAATCAATTGGTGATGCATTTCGTTTCGCTCCGGGTGATGTTAACCTTAGCCCGAGCCGAAATTTTACTATCGGGAATAGTACGAGCGTGTATCCTTGTAGGAATGGGTGGCGAAAAACGATAATGCAATGGAGGTCATGTCATGAAGACTCTTCCCTCTAGTGTTTCAGTCCAGAGCCTCCGATTTCGGCTAAATCTCGCTAGTTACATAAATCGCTTCCGTGGTACGGGTTGTGTCGGTCTTACATCTTGGCCAAGACATTGGCTTGTGACAAAAGCAAGGATAAAACATCAAGTTAAACTGTACAGAAGTATCGGAGTTCGTCCGACGTTCAATTCCTAGTTCCAATTTCTGCAAGATAGGATATTTTATCTGCAAGTACCTGAGGGCAAGACTAGTGACTAAATTTGGATCGGCAGTAGTATTTTGCAATCGCTCACGTTAATGGAATTCATAAGAGGCACTATGAGTGAGTCTCCATGATAATAGGAATTTGCACTTTAATTAGCTGGATACGCAGTGATGTAATATGGGCAGCCGCTGGAGGGATTGGTAGTAATTTTGAATAGATTGTGTTGGGTTGTCACGGGATTGTAGGGTGCATCTTACACAATAGGCTCGATTGGCGATTTGCATTAAGCTGTGCGTCTGATCCATGACTTTGCAGAGTGTAAGTTGGACATAAATGGTTGCCAATCGTTCAGGATTCAAGATGTCATGGCACATTCAGTACCTAGGCGAAAGTCTACCCCACTCTTTACTATGTAATTAATCGAAAAGCCTCTATCTACATAAGTTCTAAGGAAAAAAAGGAAGAAGAATTACCGGACAATACTCCGTCGCGTGGAGCGATTCTTCTTTCCATCTCTAACGGCGTGTAGCACAAGCATACGCGTGAAAGAAGTGTGGCACATTACGTCAATTTAGATAATGCCCGATGAACTGTCCATTGGTCCATCCAGAGTTGTATGCGCTGTTAAGGGTAATGCCCTAGTGGCTCCCTCCTTGCAGTGTAGGTGGCGCCCTAGAATTGTCTATGCCCGATTGTTATGACTGAAACTCGGGCCCCTATACAGCAGTCAAGTGAATGCCAAATGTATAGCCTGTTGTCATCATGGATGCTGTTGGAGCAGTTGATGTAATATCTTGACAGCTGGTGGCACCGAGCATGTTCAACGGTGTTGTAGGATTCTAGACTAGGGTACAACAAGCTGCCGCATGAAACCGAACTTCTGAAGTGACACATGCATATGATATCAACCGTGGTGTACTACAGTGAAGGGCAAGAAGTGAACCACCCGGCAGTTAGTGGCCCTGTTGTCAATGAACACTTTCAGTCCAACTGTTCTACCTAGTTCGTAACTTACTGCTGGGTCGCTCACTTCTTTGCTGCGACTGTGCTATTACGTTGAACAGCATGCAGCCATGCAGGTACGCTGGCCGTGAACATCAACATGTTGATGTTGCTATGACAATATTAATTAGGGCCGGTTCGATGTATATTATATTAGCTGCAGTATAATGTATTGTGCAGGTCATCTATCTAATGTAATGTCACATTGAAAAATCTGGCAATGTCATTGACAACAAATTGCATGTGGGGTGATGCTTACAAGAGTAAGTCTCATTAAGTGGCATACATGTGTGGCTTTAATGTGACAACAGGAATGCCCATGATGAGCTAGCTAAATGAATCTTGCTGAAGTCATCAAGCGGTCAAGCAAAATTTGACACGGGGCACACAATATGAACAGCCAGCTCCGGCAATATTAAAATTGATATTGCACCGCGCTGTCAGGTACTGCAGGTGCCCTGCCATGGCGAACAGCTGCAAGCGGGGTAACGTGATATTAAAAAAAAAAAAAAAAAAAAGGTATTGCAGGTAACAGTAGACTTGACTTCTTGAGACTGACCAAGACATCATGTTTCATATTGCTGTCCGTACAGCTCATCCCGTAGGAATGCGTGAGCTCTCACAGTTATGATCTTATGCAACGTTACTGTCCGCAATTCTTAATGCATTATTCCTCAAGTAAAATAACTATCGAACTTTCAACTAGTATAGCTCCACAAAGCATATTGCAAGCTATTTACGATGAAACTAGAAAGCTGGGATTTCAAGAACTGACCAGTGTATGACTTGTTAACCTATACTGAATTTCTACAAATGTCATGAATGCGGGCAAATTCAGCGAATATGATTCAGATGATTCATCATTCAGTGCCAGCTAGATTTATCATGTTAAATTGAGTTACTTAAAATATCGAAGTTGCTTCTAGAGCACTGAGGCAGAACTTACGTGTCCGCATTAATAGGACAACAATTACTGCTATTCTAGGACTGATGAGGACGCAATCGATTTGGATATCGACGTAGGCATAAGTGGTGGTGGTGCACCAAAACAACAGACCTGCATTGGCTTCTCTTCACTAGTAAATGACAGTTGCTGCAAGGGTATGCGTTTTGTCCAAATTGGTAATGATAAGCATTATACACATGAATCTAAGATTGTTCTTCTCGTAGGTTTTGAAATATGTAATGAAGCACATTATTACAATTTGAGGAAGTTTGAGACTGCACAGGACGGAAATGTGTGTCAGAACCTAAAAGTCAATGACACATGTGACTACAAGATGCTGTTGTTCAAGGTTGCCGCGCCAGCAACATAGCCCTCGTTCCCATTGCATTCCTGGCAGCTCATGGCCTCGAGGTTTATCAGGGAATGTCCATGAGATATCTTTCCTGCAGGACACATAGCTCTTGTCCATTGTATGAATGGCAGAATGGAGCTAGTGCCTAATGAATTTGGGGTTATGCTTCAGGAAAATTCCTTATGGGCAGAATTAACAAGGAGTTCACTATGATAAAGTCCTGTGCCTTACACATAGTTAACAAGTCGAGGCATGCTAATTCCTCCAATCTGAAGTTGATTGACATAGTCTGTTCACCTAACACAGGTCATACCTTGCGTCAAACGCCAGGTCACCGTAATCACGCATTTCTTCGTACTCTGGTTGCACTACCATCCGTAGTTCTCCATATGCGAGTATCTCATTCTAGCATATAAGTCTGTCCAGACAGTCAAAGGTTTCCCAACGCAATGACTAGACTCGGTATGTATTTAAGTTCGATAGCAGTTATGTAACGCTTCCATTGGCCAAGTCTCTTCTGCGGGGCATGCAAGGCTATAAGCATCGCTGCAATGCTAGTTATCATGGCGTATAATCGTCTCTAGTGTTCTTCTAAGGTTATACAGTCGAGTCTCTCATATTGGATGCTGTACTATTGGATATCCGCTCATACTGGATAATGTGAGTGGTTCCAAAGTTGGAAACTCTCTGCCCATAGAAGTTCGAGTTGTGAGGCATGCTTTCCTAGACAACTAGCTTTATCCTCAATGTTCAGATAGCCCTTTAGGTTGATATATCTGTGCCCGTGCCGCGAGAAAGACCTTGTTCAACTTGCCCATTAAGGTTATGCCACGGTGTTCGCCTGAGCACACTGGTGGGTCCATCTTCCATGGACTCCAGCCTCTGAGGGAAGACGCAAGAACCTGAGCGTGTGGTGTGCGAATATTGCACAAAGGGTAACGTCTGCGGATCTGAGAAGGTCCTCTTCTTAATATCTCTCTTAGCCTTAGGAGTGTAGCAGTCGGTCCAGGGAGATAGACCTAGAAGATTGGACATAGTCCTATCCCATTAAGATGCCACGATGGTTGGTTATGCATGTGCGCTATAACAGCCCAGAGCTGGCTTAATCAGTATCAGTCAGCTTAGAGCCCACATGTCCTCACAAATCGGCTTCAAGTTCCCAGTAGACGAGACCTATTTCTGCAGCAAGGTTACCAGCTGCACTACTCATAAAGACTTGGGGGCAGTATCGTAGACATTCCAGCTGTAGCTTTCTTCCGCGGTATATTCTTTCAGCATTGAGTTCTTAATTCTATAAGCAAGGCTGCTCACTTATGATCAGGGTTATCCAAGCTGCCATGCTGGCATTCCGCGGTGAGCATGCCCAATACAGAGAGCCCTAATCTCTACGGGCAACCTTAGAGCACGCTCCACACAAGCGACATTGCGGGTATACCAAGGCGCTTTTGATTTGTACTCGGACCATTCTGTAATTGGTAATCCACTTGGCGATGGTGTGGAGATTGAGTGGAGTGATCTCATAGCACTAAATGGAGTGGCCAGGTAATCTCGAAGTCGGTGCTTGTGCTGTTGGCGACGTGACGCAGTAGCCGGCCATGAGGACGTCCTGAAAACTGTGGTTGTTCCATCGTTGGTCAAGTGCAATCATGGGATCGCGGGAAAGAGAAGCACAAGGGTAGGATGAAGGCCAAATCGTGGGGCATAATGTTTTAGGACTGCTCAGGGCGAGAGGCCGGCTGCCCCGCTAAACAAAGTTAGCCCTGCCAAGCCTGACGGCAAGCATTACAGGATCTCTCGCAAACGATTCAAGCGCATACACTTCGAACAATACCTTTGTCACTGGTTTCATTTCGTACCCAACTCTGCCAGTTTTGAACCTTATCTGAAACACGAAGCACAAACACAAGCCTCGGACATGTGCACTACTATTACGTGGGCCTAAACACAAGCATGGCCAAGTTATCCCGTGTTTCTTTGTTCCCAGAGCCACGTATCTGCAGACGAAACCTACCTTAGTAATCTTGTAGCACAAACATGAGGCCAACTCCCTCCTTAATTCTCGAACAGTCGAGAGGACCTATCAACGATGTGTGTACACTGCGCTACCTGGAGCAGGTATGCACCTGCCTGAAAATATCTACCTAGCTCGGCGGCCTTTTAGCCGGGCATCATCATCATCATTATTGTGAATCACCGACACACGAAACAATAGACTCACTTATTCTCAAAAAGAAAAATTGAACCAAAGGAAACTATGCTCGGACTAGCGAATGCTCTCAATTCAATCTGCGCAGTATAAAGTATCCACCATGCCTACTTCCCGTGGTCTCATTGCGTACATCACTCAGCGAGCGAGAAACCCAACTGATTTAGTATCTACACACAACTAATTCAGGACCTGGAAAGTGTATTAACATAATATAGGCTCGAGGCTACTTCGGAGACCAGAGGTTCCCAAAAACTTTTTGCCTACATCAGGACCCAGTAGGATACCGGAGACCGAAGAACATTCCAGAGGCTGTGTGAACTACTTGGCTTAAATTAGCTATCTGACCAGGTCAATACGGTGCAGAGCATCATCTCATACGGAGTCCTTCGTTAATTTACATTCTACTTGTCGAAGACCCCAGCCGCGTTTCACAGGTTATTACCCTGAAAACTGGTATAAATCTGACTTTGGCGATGTCAGAAAGAAAATCACCATTGACTATTGATACTGGCGTGACGTCTAGTAGCCGTTCTAGTTCCGTTATGCACTCATGGCCTGATAGGCGGAACCTAACGAAAGAGGTTAATCCGCTGGAAGTTGTCACAATGGCAGATTGCCCCGCCCCACCCCCACCTGCTTCCCCCGTGCCAGACATTATTATTCCTAGTCTTACTCGAGAATTGTTACAGAAGCCTCTTGAGAAAAGACGGGTGCAAGAGTACCTTAATTTCTTGAATTCTCAACTAGCAAGCTCTCCAAGACCCCTAAAAACGGGCCGACGACGAAATGTGCTTCATGAACTCCTCTCAACTTGCTTTCTGCACGATCTCCACAGGGGCATCCTCAACTGTGAATCAACATTTAAAGTACTCTCTAAAGTGGCTCTTGCTTGCGGCGCCACAGGCGTGAAAATAGAGGATCCGCGTGCCACTCCATCGCCCCAGGTTATGCTTGAACTTCACGATCGCCTTCGCCGATGGCTGGCTGGTGGTTCTAATGGCGTCGAAATTTTTCTCGTCCGGCCATGCGATGATGGAAAAAAAGGCACCGATAGGTCGAAACTCTATTGGTGTAGGTCGGTCTTTGATATGCATAGCGGTGCTCCGTGGGGCTCCATGAAGCTTAGGACGATAAAGAATATGGACTTGAGGACACATGGTGCTATCTACCTTCCCGAGTGTCTGTTTTACGGGTCTCCGTCTTGTCCAGCTACTGGAGCACCAGATGAGGATCGCACCACAACCGATGTTCTCCTAGCACTTACTTACTTCCGTGAGGTGTGCCGTGCTGTCGCAGTTTGGGCCGGACCAGTGGATGCAAAAGGAATGAAGATTACCCGTGGGGGATGGTGGACTTGGGGTACTGAGGGAGTTACTCAGTCTACTGACATCAACCTTATCTACTCCCTGGAGCGTTACCTCTTCTTACATAACCGGATCGTTGGACTTGTGGCCCCAATCTCTTCACCACGACCGTGGGTAATGAAACCACCTTCGGAGCGCGATACCCCTCCTCCTCCAGAATATGCAGCGGCCGTACCTGTCTCTGCACCCCCTCATGCACCTTTTGCATATTTTGGGCACCTTGGGTCTAGCAATCATTGCCGGTGCCCACCTCTGAACCATCCAGGCCTTCATCACCGTATCAGCGCCACGGCAGTGCATGCTTTCCTCAAAGACACTTTCAGTGATACCTTTTTCCCTGGAAAACGCTTTGTTGATATCGATAATGACTTGTCAATGGTTTACAGTCCGGAATATCACGCACGAGCACCGGGGAACCCGGTATTGGAGGGTATGACAAAGGGATGGTTCCCAACTGGACCTGAATGTGTCGGTGAACGCTGGGAGGCAGTAGAACTTGAGATGCTGCGGCATTACGATCGAAGTTGTTCGTAGCAGGGGTTGGATGGCATAGAATGATGGAGGATGACTCAAAGGGGAAGTTATGATAGTATGTAAACCCGTCGCTCTAATCATGCATGCTTAGACAGGACTGGGGTGGGGATAAGCGGGGTGATGTGAGCAGCAGACAGGGTAAGGGATAACGGGATCAACACTAGGACCAGGTACTCGGGAGGCGGTTGCCAACATGATGCATGGTAAGTATGTATCACGCTTATCATGTTTTTACGTTGCCGATTGTCCAACTTATTTTGTGTCTTAGAATGAAGGCTATGTATGGGCGACTCTCTCTTACCCGTTAGTGCTTATGAATGATTTGTTTGTTTCAGTTTGTTCTTTGTTGGTTTGCGAATTGAAAATGAGTTTCAATACTTGAAGTTTCATGGTTTTCTCATTGAAATGTTTAGGATCGCATATATCCCCCCAAACAGACTATATAACTATACCCGTATTATAATCATCCCTCATGCACATAACATCAAGCAACACTGATAGAAATAGATTTTTTTTCCTTTGTCGTCCAATAGTGGACCGTATGCTAGGTACCGTATGCATGCTGACGAATGTCGGGGCTGTGCTTCAGGCTAATTGAAGGTGCTTTAACAGTCTATTCTAACGCTTTTTTCTCACATATTTTGCAAGCATGGTAACCTCTGCATGCAAATGCATGTCAACCTTACTGTACATATACTACTTGATTCCTACAGGCTGTGGCCATAGTACCTTTGTGATAAAGATAATCTATAGTATCATCATACAGTCAAACCTGTCATATTGGATGAACGTCACCGGGCAGAGTTTGAGCCGGTGTAGATTATTGGATAGATAGCATTTTTTTGCTTTGCGGATTTACATAGTAATTGGACTTGTCATATTGGATAGCCCGAATAGTAGCAAGGATCATGGGATTGAACCAACTGTCAGATCGCAACTATTCGGCACTGCAGATCTTATCTTCTTGACCATTTAACAGATATCTCCGATATCTAAACACTATTAGAGTTGCTATTACATGCATACAAAGTAGTGTCTGAAATGTATGCATGTAATGTCAAAACTGAAGACTCTGATACTGTCAATATTGAAGTTGCTGAATTTGTGAATCCAGCTGAAGAGGTAATTTCGGATACAGAACAAGTGTCATTGGATCACTTAATTGATAACGGCAAGAGGTTATAGCTGAAGACTCAGCCAATCAAGACCAAGACAACTAGAGGAACCTGAACTAGTCTCATATCTTAAAACAGGCAATGAATTGTCTGTGATCAAGCACTTCATCCAACAAAGCCCTGGGTCTTCAGTTACAGAGAATGAAAAAGCTGCACTTGCACTTCAGCACCTTGAAAAGTACTTGACTTTGCTGAGCTTGAGGCACCCTTTGAAATAGGTACTGTAATTCACCGCTAAGCGAGCTACACCGATAAACGAGCACCAAAACTGACCATTTGCTAGATCATATATCTCTCCACCACCATTAGAAAAAAACCCATTCATGTGCCCCTTCTAACACGGTCAAACTAAGAGCCACTTCTATCCCGCACCTTCAATTCCCTAATTTTGTGGTGGCTGAGGAATTACGGCTCCGCACATTTTTTGCATGCTTCTTGGCATACATTTTTTTCCCCCAAGTAGTAAAACTCTAAGGTCTGCACCCTGCAATAAAATTAAGTAAAATATTCAGATTTGTGAATATAGTTATTCACATTCTATGTAAAAGTATAAAACGAGCAGCGACATGATTTCTGCAAGTGGCTGTGAAGATATTCATAATATTCCCTTTCTCTTAGAAAACAATTTGTATGTGAATAACTGCCAAAACTAGGTATTGGGATTCTTGCATTTCAATTGCTCAGTTTAAATGGAGAAAAGTATAGTATATCAATCTACTATATAGATAAGGCTCTTCAGTCACAATTTCAAGGCTGTTGTCAGTGACACAATTGGGAGGCATTGCAATTGAGTCTGTAAGTATTTTGTATGAGGGTCCCATATAAACCAATGCCAAGATTGTGGGAAAATGCGATTATATGTTAGTTCCCAAAACTATGTTTTGGTGAAGACAAATAGGCTGAGAATAAAAGTAAGTGGTCCTATTTAGTTTACATGCAAACTGCATAGAGAATTCGGTGGTGGTGGTGGTGGTGGTGGTTCTGCTTTGCCCTGTGGTCAGTTTTGGTGCGGAAGTGGACGCGTTTGACGGTGGCTCGCTTGGGGTGAATTGCGTATCTATTACCTCTTATTGTGCTTCAGTATAGGTTATGAATCACGTATGTATCTGCTATAGTTCTGAGTGCATGTTTATAGCACAAAATTGACCTCTCCACTCCAACCTCTCTAGGCGGATATCATAACCCTCCGGTCCCGGGTTATCCAATATAACAGGTTTGACTACAGTAGGTCTGAAGTCCGTGAACGTTGTTGACATCTTTCGCAGTCTGGTTGCAACAAAGCAACTAGGTAAGACAGTCACTACTTGCATTAACCAAATATCTCAACGCCTTCTAGAACGGTTTCAAACCTCATTAATTAAAACGACGTTGAGTACATCAGCTCCCAATCCGCACCACCACATTCATATGTTTCAGAGGCAAGACCGCTGGCCAACTACTCTTCTCCTGTGACGCAGTGGTTAGCGTATCGTTCTTATATGTTGAACCCCGTTCAGGGATCAAGTATGACCTTAGATACTTGCGACTAAGGGATGCGAAAGTCGCCGGTTCGATCCCGGCCAGGAGAAGATTACCTTTTTACTTTCCCTCTATTCTAACAGGTACTAGGGGAATGATTTGATGTGATGAATCCACACTTCTCTGGACTTGGACACTAATGTGCGCTCAGATGAACAATGATCGTCAGTCACTGCTTGGTCGCATCGAACATGGTCACGAGGCTAACTATTTTACTATTATTGTTTCGCATCTCCCTCCTTCCCTCCCTTCGTTCCTGCATAAACAGCTGCACTTCATTGTGATCTCCGCATTCCTGCATTCCACACATTCGCTTTTCCCCAACTTCTATGTCGTAGCTACTTGGGCACCTCGGAGATCTCTTGTCAGAATGACAAAACTGTCATGCACTCATCACTTTTCTAATTCTGGCATGCACCGCATGCACCAGGGTACCACGTGGATATTTTATCCAAAACTGCGAAGTATCCAAAGGGTGCACACAGCATCAGATGGGTCATGCTCTTCGATATCATGGGATGAGGCGTAAATGGTGGTAAAACAGCAAGGGTCTACATTTCGACGATTCAGCTTGTGTGCACAGATATCTACTAAATCCAGTCCGTATAGATTGTTTCGGAGTGAGGGAAGAGGGATTCAGCCTTATGACCTAGGCCTGCTGCAATAGTAATACAGTTTGGTATTTCTAGCCCTGTATATCTTAGTAGCCAACAGAAACATCGCACTCCAGCCACTTGTCATAATGCATCAGGTGTTCTGTCCTTTCAGATTCAAACATACCTATATACGGTACGAGTTACAGATGATGACATAGAGCTGCCCGAGTTTTGGAAGAATATAGCCCCTAGTACTCGTACACCAGTGGCACTTTCAAAGGCTATGATGTCATACATACTCTTGGCAAGTAGAAGTGGCTTTCGAGTTGAATGGGTTCAGCAATTCCAACAATTGGCAACAGTGGTGGACAGGTAGACCCATTAACCAATGGTATCTATTGGCGTATGGGTCAGAACATTGCCTGACATTGACGCTTTTGTACTATGTACATACGACGTACAAATTTAAAACCTGGGATTTTCTTTGATGCTGTCTGTATATACTCTAGTATACAAGGGACCGTCCCTCGGCTGCATGGACTATGCAGCAAGAGACACTTAACCACTTACTTGAAGCTGGAATACTGGCCATAAGACATTCTCCCACCAAAGTATTATACCCAGGAAAACAGGACAAAAACAAACACTCTGTGAAACAAAGAAACTAAAAAACAAAATGCAAAAATACTTGAAGAGTTATGATCGCCTCGACAAGCCATTTATGTAACAACAACTTGAACACTTCTTGGTGATAAGTTCCGTGAACATGAACGTATTCTACAAGTGCATTATAGTCTCATAATGTATACAATGGCCAGGTTCGAGACTGAGGAACGCCAAGGAAAAATAACCTGCTAAACTGCAATCCTATGTATTATAGAATAGTAGAGCAGGCAGGATGAATGTGAGCGCGGTAATACCATTGACCCTCGCTTGGTGAAGCTCGCTGCCGTTACCGCTGGTCAGTCGACTGAAGGCTCCAAGGGAAATAGGAGATCGTGGAGGGGAAAAATGTCTCATAAATGGCATACAATCCTGCAGCTACCATAGCCCTTTGACTGGACGGTCGAGATTTAACGTCGCGGCTGGCTTGATGTCGTTTGCAATGTCATCAAAATCAAAAATCGTGGGGTACTGGCTCCAATGCTACTAGATTGTGGAACATCTATCACTCTTGGTATTGACAAAGTGCTTTCCCAACACGCAGGCTGATATTTTACACATGGTCATAGGCATGAGTGGGCGCAGAGATTGTACTTGTAACATAGACTGAAACCCGCTACGATGCGTCGGTGCGAAGTGGGATTGGAAAATATTGCTGGGACTGACGTGGGAGTGAATTCCATCTCGCTGTTCGCAAGCGACGCTTTCACGTTTGGGAATAAAGATCGAGGATGATAACATGGACTGCATAGTGTAAGATTGCGACTCAGTTTAAACGTGTGATCCCACAGCGCCTGACGATGTATTTTAAAGACCGTATAGCCTAAACACTCTTGAAATATGCAGCCGCAAAACAAAACGCCCTCAGTCTGCGGCTATCCACCCTTATCACACTTCCCTCTTGGTATCTACGCAACAATATCCTTGGCCATGAGGTGCAGGACCTCCGGTTCTGAGAGATGCAGAATTTTGGTCAGTATTTCAACGGAGTGCTGTCCAAGCGTTGGTGGCGGGGCTCTGATGCGTGGTTTAGATTCTGAAAATTTTATTGGGGTATTGATGAGTTTGATAGGACCGCAAGTGGGATGTTGTATTTCATGAATCATGTCACGAGCAAGAACTGTCAAAACTTGGTAAGCAGCAATGATTTGAATGACAGGGCTCTCTGGGCTCCTGACCATGCTTGTGGTTAAGGCTATCCTGAATATCATTGATTGCTGCATATGGCATCCCACTTCCATCAAATATCTGGAGCCATTCCTAGAGATGGAAAACCGGGAGATCAGCTCAGGTGCAAAGTAGTGCAGGAATCAGGGTGTTACCTCAGTTGTCTTCTTTTTTGTTTCTTCCGCAATGAGAGGGATTAGTATTTCCCTATTTTCCACTCTTTCTGCATTCGTGAGGAATCTTTTATCTGTGATCCACTCCACTTTCCCGATCCTCTCGCACAAGATACCATAGAGTCGGTCGTTGCCACCCCCCAGAAGAATGTTCCCATCCTTTGTTGGGAATGCTTCATAAGGTACTATGGAGGCTGTATGCTTTCAGGCATGTATTAGTGTAGGAAGATGGGCTAAATGCAACGGTGGGAAAAGTTACGATGTGCAGTTCCATGTCTCCCACTATCCCGCTCCCCAGAAATTAATGCAGATGATCCAATGTTTGCAAGCGTGGCAATTTGACAATCTGAAAGTGCCGCATCTATGTGCTGGCCGCGTTGGGTAAACATGCGTGCATAAAGCGCAGCTAGAATGGAGTTTGAAGTATATAGACCAGTGGTCAAATCTATGTGAGAGCATCAGCGGACACTTCGCATTGTTTGTGGAAGGTACAAGGACGGAGGAATTACCAGTGACTGCCACACCGACTTTGACAGGTGGACCATTCTTTTCGCCGGTAATATGCATTAACCCCATTTCTCTGAAATCTCAGTTAGTTGGTGATCATGGCCACTCTTGGCCCGGTGAGGACAATGAAAGGTAGGAAATCATGAGGCAATGGTATACCTACGCTTCTACCATGACATCATAACCTGCCCTATCACGATAAGGCCCTGTTTGTCCGTAGCCAGTGATGCTGGCGTAGATAAGTTTGGGGTTGATGGTTATCAAAGTTTCAAAATCCAGCCCGTATTTCGCCAATGTTCCTGGTAGGTAATTCTCAACAAATATATCAGACTTTCGGACCAGGTCTTGTATGATTGCTGCGCCAGCGGGATCCTTGAAATTAACACCAATGGACTTCTTGTTCCTGTGTGGCAAATTGAAAGAGGAGAAAAGGATTAGCGCACATGATGAAGGTTCGCATCAAGAGTGAGATCACTACCGGTTGACCTGGAGCCCTATCAGTAGTCTGACTACAGGATATCGCATTGGAGAGAGCCCAGTAAGAGTTACGCACAGCAAGGAAATATGCACTTTCTCCAGGATCGCCTTTTGAGTCTTTAGTTGGTGCGTACGGCGGGCCCCAGGCCCGTGTGTCATCCCCACGCTGGGGATGCTCAACCTTAATTACCTCCGCCCTGTAGTATACCAAGTATGTGAGATATTGACCATCCAAAAGAGCGTGAGACTCAAACTGTGTACCCTAGGTCCCCAAGAATTTGCGTACAATATGGCTAGATTAGCCAGAGATTCGGCATGTTAGTCTCGGTTACCATGGGAGTTATCGGCAGTCAGTGAGGATGCCCATGACGTACACCTGCCAGAACACGGGTCATGTCGACAACTCTGATACCATCCAAAGGAAGCGCGGAGGAACCGATGCGAGAAGCGGCGTGACTGGTTGCGACATGTCTGTGGGATAAGTTTTGCGGCGAGGCCCTGCAGAAGCGGGAAATGTGGACTAGGGCAGTGGGTCGAGAGAAAAACGTTAGCATTTTCGGAGGTGTGGAATTAGAAATTGCTGGTAATGATTGTGAAAGTTATGGGGAAATTTCGAGCATAATCGGCGGAATGGGACAATAATTTGTGGGGTAACAGCACACAGTGAATGACGTTCGCAAAGGGATTGGGCAAATCCGACGGAGACATCGAGGTCTCTGGGATCGGTAAGTATGCAGGGACCAGCATGATTGCGAAAACCGGTTAAACCGGATGAGGTTGATGCTGGTGCACAGAGTGGCGACCTTATAATAGCAACCAAGTGTGGGAGTGAAGAGTGCTAGGTAGCATCTCACCATCAACCCCAGTTACGAGACTACATCAACCCAAATAAATTGACAGAAGAATAAGAGGAGGACTATTCACTGATGCATGCCAAGTGAGGATCCTGTAACTGTAGCTTTCGGGCAGTCTTGAACCGCTTTCGGGTAAGTAATGTCTGACATTTTGCGCTATGGTGCCGGAAGTTAAGAGCGGGCATATTGTAACATTGCGAGCCCGTATTAGTAAGCAGCACCATATGTGTCAATTTGCTGGTAAGAATTGTGAGCAATTCGCACTTTTCAGGTCGCTTACCTGGTCGCAATCTACTGTGCACGTCGTTTACTAGCAAATGAGCGAGATTTCAGAGAGCAAAAGGGTAAGTTACAAGAAATGATTGAGGCACAGGGACATATTGTTTTATTTTACCCTCGATTTCATTGTGAAATGAATTTTATAGAGCTATTTTGGGGTGCAGCAAAAAAATATACTCGTGAGAACTGTGAGTATTCTTTAGCAGGTTTACGAGAAATGGTACCCAAGGCTCTTTTTTCTATTTCAGATATCTCTATTTGGCGTTATTATAATAAGTGCCTCCGTATTATGCAGGCGTATAAAGATGGCCATCAATATGGTACAGAGGCCTTTGAAAATCATGTATATTAGAGCCACAGGCGGGTGCGAGAGGGGGAGCCCTTTGAAGACTAATCCATTTTGTATGAGGCTTGGCATGTAACATCTGGTAGTTTTCCTAACAAAGTAAAAAACTTTGAACCTTATCAGTTTTACAACGAATAAAGATTTCGCCATGAAAAATTCATAGAGTGATAGAGCGTCTCAAATACTATCGATTTTTGATATTTCTATCTTAATTCATGTCATGTTGTGGTTGTTGATAGGTTTTGCGTTGGGTTGGTTGTATCGCAATTTTCATGTCCGCTTTTAACTTCCGGCACCATACGTGCGTTAGCACAAACTTAAATTAGTCTTGCATCAATTTTTGAAAATTCTATAGACCAGTATAAAACATGTGACCGGCGGTGGCAAGCCGTTGCTCAAAGCTAACTGGTGCAGCCAGCAGCTGCTCGCTTAGTAGCCACCTCCGACATGTTGCTTTACGTTTGCCATGGAGGGAACCCTCACTATTTCATATATTGCTTATTACTAGATTCGGTAATGTTGCGATTTCAAGTGTATCGACAGCTTTTGGCATTGCATTCCCTTAGGATGGATCTAGGTAAAGCGAAATCAGTGTATTGAGGGACTACCAAACTACCTTCTCGTCGTTGGCTGGTAACTCAAGCACCAAGTAGACAACCATAATCTCATGAGATGCAACGAAGACTTTAATTCTTGATGAATCATGTACGTTGATGTTACAGTTGCCGGAATTGGAGAATATGTGATGGATATGTAGTATTCTGTATACATATCTCCAAACCCGAGAGCTTCCCACATGATGCAGCATCACATTCAGCCTGCGAAAACATGTTTTATAAATCGCATTTAGGGCGTCCATCCCTGATATGGTCTTATTCAAGGGGTGTGGTCTTTATTATAGAGTTACGTTGAACACCGTTAGTACTGGAGTATCGTATTATTCGCGGAATTTGGAAGTAGTGCCTTACCTTTACCGGTTAGAAAATTGCTGCCTACAAGTCCCTTTAGTCTGGGTTGGCGATGGGTCTTTGGCCTTGATTTACTTTGAAATTATATATTATTTTTATTTTCGTTTGTTTCCTTATTTTTTTTTAGTTTTCCTTTTATCTTCTATGTAATTAATGTCGTCGAAGTACCCAGAGCGGTATACGAGTAATAATATGTTTTTTTTAAAAAACCAAGTACTCTGTACGTGTATACAGGGACATCACATGATTCATACCAATTTTAGATCGCGTGATAAACAGCTGATCTGCGATTAGCATGTGCCTGTTGCCATTAGTCTCATGCCAAGATCACTCAGCTGCTTTAGTTTAGTCCCACATAGTTTGGTTGTGTACTAATACCTCAGCGAGGATAAATACATGAACTTGAGTGCCTGAGTAGCATACGGTGAATCGACACCTTTTACCAATTTACGGTATCTGGTCTAATAGTTATACTGTCAACTACTGACTTGCAATACATGCTACGGCATATACGTACCCAGTATCAAGTCCCGTCATGTTTTCTGGAAGTTGGAACCCAATACTGCAATACTTTACCGTACTCCTGTCATACAAGCCAGGCGGTATGTAAGCGAATCAAAACAAGTTGCCCTAATTCCACCAGTACTTAATCATACGGAGCTGGAGAATTGCAGTCTTTTTTTGTGCCATGGCTGACTTGTTTGTATATGGTTGTGCAACTTACTTACAACTTTGGAATTCTGGCAGTGAAAGCTAAGGAGGGACTATGCAAGGGTGATATTTCTTACCCTCATTGGAGGTCTGGCGATCCAGCTTATAAAGCACCCATGTGCATATCATCTTACCCCATGTCAGGCGCACCACCTGTACTACAGCAATCCATAGCTACACACATAACTAACAAGTCTCGGCAGCAGCTACATGGGTATGAAAGGTAGCGTATATCCAGGCCAGCAGCTGTAAGGGAACCTTAAGGGCGTACCTCGCGGAAATGCATGCCCAGCAGAGAGAACTGGACGATTGCAAAACTCACCAGCCTGAATGCGGCAGAAACTGTTATGGTGACTGTATGGAGTGGCACGGGGGCTAAGATATTAGTTCACTACTGCAATTGCAACCTGATAGCTGATTCAGATCCCCGCAGCTGTAGCTACAGAGCCTCTTGTTGTATAGGTACAGCTCACTGAGAAAGGCCGATCAACAGCAATCACTTCACCAGCGCAAATCAGAGCCCCCGATACCAGATTTGACTTTTGAACTAAGCTCATTTAACTTCCATCAACGCCCGCTACCCTCCACCATGTCCTGGCTCCCTCCCCTTTCCGATTACGGGAATCTAGAACACCCTTTGCCCTGCTTTCGCCGCGAGCGTCCTCCCCCTCCCAGACCCGCCGTCTCGTCCACATCCGTTCGAAAATGCTTTCCCACCCCGCACCAAGTATGGCTCGTGCACGACATCCTCACTGTGTGCCTCCAGCTCCCTGTCGAGATTGCGCTCCTGATCCTAGACTTCGCCGACTACACACCCGCTCTCACCGCGCGCATGGCAAAGCAAACCAAGGTTTCCGCCTCGTACGCAAAGACGAACGACTCGAATGCTGCCACAGCCCTGCTGGTGACGGATCCGATACCAAAGGGGGCCAAGGTGAAGTCTATAACATGGTGGACGAAGAGCAATGATCAGGGGTGGTCGGGAGAGAGAGCTCCAGGGGAGTATGCCGCTAGCTGGACGTGGTTTGAGGCTTGTATCCTACGACATAGCAATGCAGCTACAAGTAGTGGTAGTCTGGACGCAAGTGGGGCAGGAGAGGAGGGAGACGGGGAGGGAGCTACGGTCCCCCCAAAACTGAGGCTAGCAGAGCAGCTACAGACCGGGAGTGTGGATCTCACAGATCCGATGAATCATTTCCCAGAAGAAGGATGGGAAGAAATCAAGGTCCGCATCGGAGACATTGATGTATCCAGGTGGGTGGTGCAACGGAACGCCAGAGCGAAACGCGAACCGAAGGAGCATGTTGTTGAGTGGCGAAAAGTGAGAGGCCGGCAGATGGGTGTGCCCGCAGAAGGATTGGAGTGGGGTGAGGACGGGAAGGGGTTTGGAAAGGGTTTTTTCGAGGCGCTGAGGGAAGGAGATATGGTGGTGTTGATTGGGAGGGCGAGGTATCCGGAGTGGGTGAATCGCGTGTGGGGTGCAGAGGTCGAAGTGAGGTTTTCGGCTTGAGAGGAGGAACTAGGGAGTAGAGGAGGAGAGCTGATTTCCAATGACCAAATAACTTATATTGACCATGTCAGACATTAATGCTTGTTCCACTTCTCGGTACCGAGAACGACGGAACATGTATTAGAGGTATTTGAAGTTGACTTTACTAATTTTGTTAAACCCAATTTTCCACTCACTTACAGCTTCCACATGAAGGACATTGATACCGTTAGGTAGTTCCAGAGTTCCTCTATTGATCTCTAATATATACAAGGCTCCAGTTGCTCTGAATGTTGAGATATCGCTGTAGGATAAAAGCGTTCAAGTCAACAGGTCAACTTTCAATACCCCGAATGATCATCTTTCAGCCATTCCGAGTTGGTGCAAACGTGCAGAACCCTTAAGTATGTTACAAAACTAATTAGCGGGCTCCCCCTGGCAAGTAGATTGCATGCATCATTTGTAGATCAGTATGCCTATATTGCTTAGGGCGGCGAAGCTTGCAGTAAGTACTACTCTGGTTGACTACATGATTCTCAAAACATTACTTTCCCAAACAGGTAAGCTCTTGAGACACAGTTCGCCCCAGCATCAACCAGATCCTCTAGTTAATCCCCTCCACATAGTCCTAAAATTCCCACCCTCAATACTGCGTACCCAATGGCGGCTCCCTTTCGCCCCAATTGAGACGCTAGGTCAAAATCAGGTCCAGCGGTGTCGAAATTGGGACCAGGGCAGTGAGTGTTATAAAAGGAGGGATCCAAATGAACTAATTAGGTTCCTGATTAAACCGTATGTGGAGAGTTTCTCGTAGGTCTAATGGTGGAACCATCCTCTTTACCCAGATCATAGCCGCAAAGCTGGCTGCAGTATCCATTTCCATTACCATGATGACGTAATGTAGGTCAGGTGCGCCGTTGCTGCCGTCCGTCAACAAATCTAAGCTAGAAGGCGAAATCCAACATTTGACGTATTTGGGGATGAGATTCGGCGTACGGCGGCCTGGGAATTGGTAGTCCAGGAATGGCTCGCTGTTGAAGGCTGCAATGACGATAGTAACAAGAAATGGAAGGTCTTGTGGGTGTACAGTGCGGAAGCGCATACATGGTATTTCCTTGTTAACAATAGGAGCTTGTTTGAGCTTTGTAAGGCGAGATGCGGGCAATGGAGATGGAGCCCCCCATTCCTTCATAGTGTGAGCATCATTGGTGCGCTATTGTGGTTGTGGATAGTCTGGGTATGGGTGCTTGGCATTAGAAGTTTGGGATGCGGAGCAACTAGCCATTAGTGCGATATCGCTGAATCAATGATAGGTGTACAATTACTTAGGCAACAGTACCAAGGGATAAACCGAGCGAAGCTAAATCCATTTATTTTCCCTTGAGTGCGATCCCTAACATCTCAATGTCGTGGCTTTCTCTATCAATCCACCGTTGCATACTTTAATAGTCTATATAGTGGCCAAATAGTACAAACAAAATTCAAAATAAACGAGTGTGCCAGTTGTTGTACTGTTGATATAACAGAGAAGACTATTAATTTGCATGCACTAACAAATGTGCCTGTAGTCATTCCTAGTAAAAACAAAGGAAGTGGCGGAAGATCTGTTTCCTTGATGTTTGACACTTTTGTATTATGTACATAAGAAGTACAATTCAAACAACCTATAACTCTTTGAGCGGCTTTGTTTTCGCTAGCATTCTCTGTAAAAAATTGAGATGTCGTTGTTTTACAAGGGGCGGCTGCACGGCTGCATATGCGCCCAAGGGATACTAGTCCATGGAAGCTATACCATGAGAGAAGTTGGCTCTCATCAAAACATGTTGTTGTCAGCAAGAAACCAATTAAGACCTGTCCTTGCAGTCTACCATCGTGAGATGAATTGGTTTTAAGCCTGACAGAGGTTAGTGTGGTGGAAGCTGTTTGACTTGTCTGAATCGAGAAGCAAATGCTGCACTAATCGAGTAATTACTACCGTAAATGAAATAGTACAGCAATACCATTTCCGAAGGGGGCAACTCCTTAGTCAGCAGCCAGAGCATGGCAGCCATACCTCGGTGATACCTGAGACTGCTATTGGGAGCGCAGTCACGTTTTCAGACGGCTTCGAAGAGAGAATAGACAAACGAAAGCACCAAAATTAACCTGTGAAGTCCGTGAGGAAACCGGTACCCTTGGCGGACCCTGAATTTAACAATTCATCTATGAGCGATGGTAGCATTAATCTGGTGGATGGCGAGGCTGATGTGCTTTGAGATGCTGCTGTTCTGAACGATGCAACGTCATCACTGTCATCAGGGACCTGGTTATCCTCAATTGCCAATAATTGTATTCTGAGATTATCTGTTTCAGGTGGTATGTTTGTAACATTTGGTTGATTATGTACTGTTGAAGACTGGATTTCATTGCTTATTAGAAAATCGAGACGGTTGTTGATTTCTCGCAGTTGAATTGACGTCACATTGTTGGATTCCAATGATTGGTGCACTATTTCGTGCAACCTCACTTGACTTCCAGAAGCTTCTGCTGCAGTATGGCTATCAAGAGATCAAATTTTCTGTATCCCGGTGATAGAGCTAATGCTGTAGACCTCCTAACTTACCATTGAATAATCCCCAACATCAAGGTCAAACTCAACTTGTACTGTTGTATATCCTCAATAAAGATCACAACTTCTGCTTCCTTCTACATTACCCATTTAATCCTATTGAGCAAAACGCTTGCTTTGTTAGGTGGAGGTTGCATGCAGTTGGGATGATACCTCACTCAGATACTTGTCCAGGCTGGAAGTGATCAAAACACATCCACTCAAAGTTATACCAAGGTGATGAATAGATATCATTTTTAATCTGCTTTAGTTTGAAATCATAGTTGTCCCACCAATAAACAGCTGAATCTGGCAGAGGATGAGATCCATATCTTGCATTTCTTCTATTAGGCGGTTTATGGATACTTCTGCCTGCGTCGCTCGCACTCCACAATCATAGAGATCCTTCAGCATGCTTACAATCTTGGCCGACATCACAACGAGGCCAGCAATTAAGCAGCTATAGACAGTACGTCAGCCATCTTCTTTTTCGTAAACTCATTAGATGAACGGGGAGTCAAACGGAGTTTGGTGAAGGGAATATGCCAGTCCTGTTGGGAAATAATTTAAGGAACTCCAACAGTGATTGACGGGAAAGCTAGACTGGTGTGAATTAGAGGATTTGCTTGGTGGACTGGAATGGCCAGCTAGTAATCCTCGTTACCAAGAAACCAAGTACCCTCATGAAGCACCTACGACTGCAATAAGCGAGGTGTTACAGACTCTGTCGTACGTCAGAAGGTATGGAAACTACTAATTTAATTTCAACTCTCTTTGATACTGCATCTCAAATTCCCTTAAAACTCAGTCCGGCGAATCTCTTAATTTTGTCGAGACCTCGAGCTTGGAAATCGGACATTTTTTTTACCGTTACAAGGCTAGTCTCATGCGCCCTTCGTTTCACGTTTTCCAGGACTGCATGCGAAGGCTTCTAGAAACCATGGAGTCTTGGTATGAGACTACTAGGTGAAGCTGATAAGCAACTTGGATCGAAAATGTAGCAAGTAGTGCAACAAAAATTGAAAATGAGTTACTCTGGTTCCAGCTCTAAAATCAAAAGCGAGTCACTCAGGTTCAAACTTCCAATTGATCATCGCTAGAATTTCTAACTCCCGCTCCATCCATACGCCTCGCATAATTTTCATTGCCAGTTTCCAAGTGGTAGACATAGAGATGAACGGCAGCAACAGGACCATCAAGTATATGTTGTTCCACCATATTGGATGCAAGAATGATACATTTACAAGTAGACTATTGAACGGAGATTTGCTGCTGCCGTTGAAGGCTTGCATGGGGTTATCAATCGAGGGTCTTGGCATGAGATTACTCAGCTTCAAACAACATGGCCTAGATAATTGGAAAGACCCACCTCTCTATCGAATCAAGTAACTTTCGTTACCAATATAAAAATTGGCAACTGCAAACTGAACAGATAACTGCCTTGGTAGGTGGATTCCTGACAGCGCTCCATAGGGGTATGGTATGAGACTACCCCAGCAGCTCTTCCAGCAGCAGCTCGCTCCCTTTCTTCCTGCTGGCTCTCAATCGGACGTTCAATATGTAGCCCCTCGAGCTCGCATAGCTGTCTTTTCCCGGATAATGTAAGTTGCCCCTTGGTAGGTTGACTGTTCCCATGTGTTTCCTTTCTTCGGAATCAGGTATTTTCCTGCACTTCCATTTCTTCCTCAAATCTTAGATTATCTCTTCCGATGACCTGATCCTTCTCCCCTTTAACGAACCTGTGGAGTGATTCCAGGATCATCAGCCTCTCCATGACATCTCTCCTAGTCTCAAATGGTACCGCCGTTATGCCTCTCGTTACCCTACGCGTGTTGTATTGCTACTGCCTAAGTTCTTTTATGTCATCATCTACTTTCCTCTCCCGTTTGCATGTTCCTCCCAAGCTCAACTCCCCAAGCATGCTATGGGTCTGCAGAAATTCTTGTATAGTTAGTCTCGTTTCTAGCGGCCCAAATTGATTCAACCTGTTTGCTATTGTCCATACCACGTTCTCCAGATTTAGCCACCTCTGGAAGAGAGTGTGTATGTATGTCAACCTTACAGTATGTTCTTTACAGAACCTCAGCCCCGCTAGTCAGTATTCTAGGCTTTAAATTCAATTATCAGAACTTCCCTCTTCATTATACCCAGCATATATTCTTCTTTCTCTATTTCCTCTTCGGTAGTCTCGCATCATACACGAACTTTAGATGTTACCTCGCGAATTATGATATTTTTTAAAAAAAAAATAAAAAAAAAATAAAAAAAAGTTACCCCAAATCCTTCCTTTTTTTCTTTTTTCTTTTTTTTTGACCATGGAACCCCGCATACAAATCCTTACTTAAATGTGTGAGGACCAGAATTTGTCCAACTACAATGCTACTGACGTACAATAAGTAATATACCCTCTGGTAAATGATTGGTACATACACAAGTACATAGATCCAAGGCACAAATCGACAAAAACGTGCACACCTTTCACTAGTTCCTTGGCAACAGGAATGATATGATGATGATGCATAGAACAGAATGATGGAGGTTGATTCGGACAGGGCAGAAGTAGAGAAAAAAGGACACAGACTAGCTTCGAGATACGCCGTGCTAAGTACCAATTGTAAGCTTTAAGCGTAATATCACCACGTCTTTATTGCATCCATGCTCTATAGCGTAGTCCAAGGCAGTCTTGAAAGCAGCATATTTGGCCTTCGTAATATCAAATTTGTTATGTTTAAGAATAGATCTGCCACCCTCGCGTGCCATTATTTAACTGCAATATGCGGTTATCGCCGTTCATACTACTGAGATTAATATCATTGCCGTTAACGCCGGCAGGAGCCTTTTTTTTTTTTTTTTTTTTTTTTTTTTGTTTGAGGAGCTTGCCAACGCCGTCATGAACTTTAGCAGCTGCCGTATTCAGAGGTGTCCATCCATCAAGGTCAGCCATATTGACGTCAACTCTGTCATCTGCCAGCAGCTCCACCACCCCGTCATGATGTTTGTCAGCCGTAGTAATCAGTGGTGTCCAGCGTTCTTTGTCACATTGATGTCAACTCTGTCATCTGCCACCAGCAGCTTGACTACCTTGTCATGTTACTTTGCAGCTGTTATCAACAGCAGCGTGTCGTCATATATGTTAGCCATATTGGCATGTCATCTGCCGGCAGGATCTTGACCACCTTGTCATGTCCTCCAACACTGGCACCATGGATTGTGCCTCCTTCCACACTTGCTCCTCTCTCCATTAATGACTTGCAAATGCTTTCACGGCCCATGTATGGCAATCGGTCTTCTGAATCGTTCTCCTCTATGTATGTTCCTGAAGTGAGCCGAGTTCGAGCAACATTCAAAACCTCTGGGGACAGGCATCCTGCCTGAGTGCACACTGGCCGTTTGCTCCACTTATGATCGCCTGGTCTCAGCTTGCCCCGAGTCCCATCAAGCCATGGAATTGCCCTAAGATACCGGTAGCCACAGATGTGCCTCAAATGTCATGCAGGTTGAGAGGCTCTGCATTCACCAGCTTTCGGGGTGATGCCCTATTTAATTTTTAATTATGTTAGCGTGTCCAGCTTCCAACATACAGATGTTTCATTGATGTGCCTGAAAGGTTTACTCGAGCGGCGGTTCTATTCAACAAGGGGAGACATTCATTGCTTGAGAAGTATGAACGTTTGATTCTTTTTTTCTCTCCCTGCATTTTGACTATTCACTGTCATTTTTGTTTTTATACATCTCCTTTGAGGGGAAGTGATGGTAATAGCCTGCGCTAACACTAAATCTGCATCACAGTGAAATGGTAATGTATGGTTGTTCTCGTGCCCAGACTCTCTTGGCACGCTTAAATAATTCGCGAAAGGAAGAGAGTCTGGTACGAAACATCTCCGAGGTCTAGCTTACTTTTGCTCCGGTCCCGGAGCTGATTAGCGCATGACACTAAAATAGCGCTGCATGGCGCTATTTTAGTGCAATGCTATGCAAATGATAGTCAGAATATTGAGAGATCTACTGTATCTAGACAGTATTTCTAGAAATACTTTCATATTTGCTAACATGTTTGCAACTTTAGCTAGATTTCTCAGTATAGTTTATATATTGTACCTTAATAGTACAGCCATTTTCATCTCCGATACCTATTGCTCTTTTCCGGAGCTTCATTTACCTGCTTTCTGCATTTGAAGTAGCCTTTATAGTATATATATAAGTTTCTGTTCCAAAAGAGCACATGTCCGGAGATGAATTATGTGAGTTGTTACTTATTAGAGTAGGTCTAAAAGATTCCTAATTCCATCTCCGGTAATCTTAGTCCTTCTTATGGCTTACTCGGAGCAGTTGTTATGAGTTCACCGTAACTGTAGGGTGGACGGAGTAGCCTTTATATAATATAAGTTTCTGCTCCGAAAGAGCACAACTGTAATGGATGGTGGTAAATGCAGAGAGTTACCGTCCGCCAGGCGAAAAAGACACTTGACCAGCGATACTCGCTAGTCCTCTGCGTAGCTCATATAGCATTCATTTTGCAACTGCGACGCCGGCGCCCGGCTGTCGCATATCGCCTATGTCGCATATGCATATACTGTATGTGTGCGCGCATCTACTGACCGCCTGCCCTACGGTTGCAGTGAATCCGTAATAACAACATGTCCGAAGATGAATATGTGAGTTGGTACTTATTAGAGTAGATACTGTAGATCTAAAAGATTCCTAATTCCATCTCCGGTAACCTTAGTCCTTCTTGTGGCTTACTCGGAGCAGTTGTTATGGGTTCACCGTAGTAACCGTAGGGTAGACAGAGGGGCCTTTATATAGTACTTATACAAGTGTCTGCACACAACATGTCCGGAGAATATGTGAGTTAGTACTTATCAGAGTAGGTCCAAAAGACTCCTAATTCCATCTCCGGTAACCTTAGTCCTTCTTGTGGCTTACTTGGAGCAGTTGTCATGAGTTGACTGTAACCGTAGGGTGGATAGCCGGGAGTAGCCTTTATACAAGTTTCTGCTTCGAAAGAGCACAACATGTCTAGAGATGAATGATGTGAGTTGTTACTTATCAGAGTAGGTCTAAAGGACTCTGATTCTATCTCCAGTAATGTTAATCCTTCTTGTAGCTTACTTGCAGCAGTTGTTATGAGTTTACTGTAACCGTAGGGTAGACAGAGTAGCCTTTATATAGTACTTATACAAGTTTCTGCACAGAACATGTCCGGAGATGAACTTGTGAGTTGGTACTTATTAGAATAGATCTAAAAGATTCCTAATTCCATCTCCGGTAACCTTAGACCTTCTTATGGCTTACTCGGAGCAGTTGTTATGAGTTCACCGTAACCGTAGGGTAGACAGAGTAGCCTATATACAAGTTTCTGCTCCGAAAGAGCACAACATGTCCGGAGATGAACTTGTGAGTTGGTACTTATCAGAGTAGATCTAAAAGATTCCTAATTCCATCTCCGGTAACCTTAGTCCTTCTTGTGACTTACTTGGAGCAGTTGTTATAGGTTCACCGTAACCGTAGGGTGGACCGAGTAGCCTTTATACAAGTTTCTGCTCCGAAAGAGCACAACATGTCCGGAGATGAATATGTGAGTTGGTACTTATCAGAGTAGATCTAAAAGATTCCTAATTCCATCTCCGGCAGCCTTAGTCCTTCTTGTGGCTTACTCGGAGCAGTTGTTATGAGTTGACTGTAACCGTAGGGTGGACAGCCGGGAGTAGCCTTTATACAAGTTTCTGCTCCGAAAGAGCACAACATGTCCGGAGATGAACATATGAGTTGGTACTTATCAGAGTAGGTCTAAAAGACTCCTAATTTCATCTCCGGCAACCTTAGTCCTTCTTGTGGCTTACTCGGAGCAGTTGTTATAGGTTCACCGTAACCGTAGGGTGGACCGAGTAGCCTTTATATAGTACTTATACAAGTTTCTGCACACAACATGTCCGGAGATGAACATGTGAGTTAGTATTTATCAGAGTAGGTCTAAAAGACTCCTAATTCCATCTCCGGTAACCTTAGTCCTTCTTGTGGCTTATTCGGAGCAGTTGTTATGAGTTCACCGTAACCGTAGAGTGCCAGTGGACGGTTGGTAGATGCACACGTGTATCCGAAATGCGCATATGCAATGCAGGCAATATGTGAGCCGAGTGGTAACAGCATCGCAGTCGCATAAATATGCTATAAATTCAGCTGATGATGCCTCATTGCTTGCCATAGAGAGAGAGGCCTGCTATACCTGTTAAATTGTAATGAATTGGTCAGGTCGGGTCAGAGTCAGGATTCAGGGTTTAGGGTCCGGATAGCAGGCATCAGGGCGGGTTCACAGCAGGCAGAGGCAGTCGGGCTATATAGTACGGAGAGGTAGATGTATTGAAAGCTTAATACAACTTGGGTAGAATACAAGTTGTTGCGTGAGAGTCATAGAGAGTGGGGAGGGAGGACCTCTTTTATAGAGAGCCCTCATGGCCAAATTCCAATCCTTCGGGCAAGCAAACAAACAAGCAAGAGAAATGCATGGAAGACTAAACAAACAAGAGAAATACATGGAAGACTAAGGAAATAACTAGAACCAGGTGGAATTTTCAGAACGAGCTCAGTGATACGTGTGCTGGTTGTCGGAGCTGGGAGGTCACGGGTAAAGGGTCCACCGGGTCGGGGCATCGGGAAAATCTCCGGAGATGCTTTCACGTTCTCCGATGTGATTGCAACAACCTTTAAACCAAATTTCTCAGTATGTTTCACCTATTATGCTATATTAGTATAAATATTTTCATCTCCGGTACATATTGCTCTTCTCCGGAGCTTCACTTACCTGATCCTCCATCAGCGATATCAACGGTGAAACGACTAGGATACTTTTACACTTCTCATATAAGAAAGCGAGCACAAAACAATATGACTTTCCATCACCAGTCTTTTTAATGCATAGCTGACCCTTGCCTTCCATGATGCGTGCAGCAACTTCCACCTGCCATGCTAAAACTTTGAGTGGCAAGTCCCGGCTCAGGGCAGTCTGCCTAGCAACTTCACTAATTTGCATTCGTAAGTCCCCAACTTCCTTGATCTCCGATTCAACAAACAACCTTCCGGAGGAGACCTCTGCTAGTATTTCATCAATAGTATGCCCTGTAAGGACATCTCGCTATCTCCGGTACGCTTTCGCTCAGTGGTGCCGTCTTCGGAGATGATTTTGTTCCATGGTGCATTCTTCTACTATGCAGAGGTTTACACTTTGAGTACCGTAACCAAGCGCCAAGACAAATGCCAAGATCATGTTCAACTCACCTCTTTACACAGTCTTTACGCGCAAACTTCCCAACAGCATAGGCTATGTTACCCAGAATGACCTCGGAGATGGTATGTAACATCTTTAGCATATGCAAAAGTAAATGGCACCCTTAGTTTCCATCTCCGGTGTTTTCAGGTCAATTCGGAGATGAATTAGTGTATCGCTGTTTGTAACTCACCTCTTTACGTGCCCGCCTTCCTCAACCACGCAAACTTCCCAACAGCATGAGAAGTGTTACCCAGAATGACCTCGGAGATGGTATGTAACATCTTTAGCATATGCAAAAGTAAATGGCACCCTTAGTTTCCATCTCCGGTGTTCTCAGGTCAATTCGGAGATGAATTAGTATGTCGCTGCTTGTCACTCACCTCTTTACGTGCCCGCCTTCCTCAACCACGAAAACTTCCCAACAGCATGAGAAGTGTTACTCAGAATGACCTCGGAGATGGTATGTAACATCTTTAGCATATGTAAAATTAAATGGCACCCTTAGTTTCCATCTCCGGTGTTCTCAGGTCAATTCGGAGATGAATTAGTATGTCGGTGCTTGTCACTCACCTCTTTACGTACCCGCCTGCCTCAACCACGCAAACTTCCCATGCTGAACCACGCAAACTTCCCAACAGCATGAGAAGTGTTACTCAGAATGACTTCGGAGATGGTATGTAACATCTTTAGCATATGTAAAATTAAATGGCACCCTTAGTTTCCATCTCCGGTGTTCTCAGGTCAATTCGGAGATGAATTAGTATGTCGCTGCTTGTCACTCACCTCTTTACGTGCCCGCCTTCCTCAACCACGAAAACTTCCCAACAGCATGAGAAGTGTTACCCAGAATGGCCTCGGAGATGGTATGTAACATCTTTAGCATATGTAAAATTAAATGGCACCCTTAGTTTCCATCTCCGGTGTTCTCAGGTCAATTCAGAGATGAATTAGTATGTCGGTGCTTGTCACTCACCTCTTTACGTACCCGCCTTCCTCAACCGCGCAAACTTCCCACCCTCAACCACACAAACTTCCCAACAGCATGAGAAGTGTTACTCAGAATGACTTCGGAGATGGTATGTAACATCTTTAGCATATGCAAAATTAAATAGTACCCTTAGTTTCCATCTCCGGTGTTCTCAGGTCAATTCGGAGATGAATTAGTGTATCGCTGTTTGTAACTCACCTCTTTACGTGCCCGCCTTCCTCAACCACGAAAACTTCCCAACAGCATGAGAAGTGTTACTCAGAATGACTTCGGAGATGGTATGTAACATCTTTAGCATATGCAAAAGTAAATGGCACCCTTAGTTTCCATCTCCGGTGTTTTCAGGTCAATTCGGAGATGAATTAGTGTATTGGTGCTTGTACCGACCGCCCTGTACCGATCACCACACGCGGGTTCACCGCAACCGTAGGGCGGGCGCACGCCGTCACACTGATATATTGAACTTTTTTTCTTTGTTTTTAACATCACGTAACAACGAGCTCAGCGGTACCAACCGTCGCGTGTGCTGGTTGTCGGAGCTGGGAGGTCTCGGGTAAGGGGTCGGGAATCGGTTCATCACACTCTCGCACCATCATATAGAAGCTGTCGTACCTGTCAAATTCAGCTCATACTGCCACCTCTCGCACCGTCGTATAGGACCTGTCATACCGGTCAAATTCGGCTCATTCTGCCATATCTCGCACCGTCGTATAGGACCTGCCATACCGGTCAAATTTGGCTCATTCTGCCACCTCTCGTACTACCAAGGGAGGCCTTCTATACCTGTGAAATGCAGCTCATCTCCCGCCGTCGAGCGGCACCTGCCATACCTGTTACATTCTGCCATATCGAAATATAGAGTATATGTGCGTGAGGTATTGAGACCACACATGTAACTAAAATTGGCATTCGATGTAAGCATCTGACGAGTTGCCTCATTAATAACGTTATCTGTCACTTTACGGGCATCCAGACATGCAAGCTTAAATGTTGTGTGGCATGACGACATACGGAATTATATATGAAGTAGGGACGTCGGGCCTTACTAGTGAGGTGTTCAGATGCAGGGCTTCCCGGCAAGGTATTTAGACGTCTGGGTCTACTAGCTAGAAGAATGTCAGAACGCACGAACACATGGGATGTATCCAATTATCATGACACTACGCCCGCATGTCAGGACACATTTTCGTTATTCCTGATGTGATACAGTCTGCGGAGATGCTTTTATTCCTGTTCTTCTACTATACAGAGGTTTATGCATTGAGTAGCCTAGACAAGTCTACCTTTTAACTTGGCCTTATATTATCCAGAATGACCTCGGAGATGGTGTATAGTATCTTTATCATATATAATAATAACTAGTGCCCTTAGTTTCTATCTCCGGTATTTTTGGAGCAATTCGGAGAGGAATTAGAATATTAGGTGCTCGTACTGAGCTTTCTCTACTACTACATATGCATAATGTGAATGCCGCTAAGGAGCACACTAGCATCTCCGGAACATGCGCTAGCATCTCCGGCCCTCTTGGCACCCGGAGCTGGAGAGCCCCCATTTCGGAGATGTTTCGTACCAGACTCTCTTCCTTTCGCGAATTATTTAAGCGTGCCAAGAGAGTCTGGGCACGAGAACAATGTATGGTGTTAATTTGCGATGCCTGTACAGTATTCTACACTAAGATAGCATTTAATGACTGGACTGGCCAGGCCACTCACTTAGCTGTGCCAGTCACGAGAAGCCCCGGCAGCCGGAACATCGATATTGCGCATGCGGGTTCATGAATCCAAGCATATTCAAGCCACGTGCTAGTGAACTCTTGTTCGATGAATTTAATTAGTCTCGTAACCAGACTTAGTCAGCGTCGCATGAAATTGGAGTGGCGACGCTAGGAGCGTCTGGGAGATTATCTCCCGCAATTGCTAGCACCAACTTTTGCTGGTGGATTGGTCGTCGGCTTGGTCATTCCGACATCCACAACTGTATTTACGTATCTCCAAATTCAATGACACCAAATCCAATTGAGTGCCGTAGAGGAGTTTCTTCAACAAGACAGAACTTCTGTATTGCCAGTGTAGGTTGATCGGAGCAGAACCTCCATCCACCCTGGACATACAGAATACAACCTCCCCCCTCCGTTTCAGCAACAGCCCACTTCCAGCATCAACCCCCCCATGCTCCTCACAACTCCCTACTCTAGTAGCAGCATATGTATGTATACATCGCCACAGTACTCTAAATCTACTCATCTTTAACCCTATGAGGGTAGTGTAACGAGGCCACATCTCTAATCTACCTTGTTACTAGCCACCTCTATAGACTATCATCACTAGTCTATTGCTACTATAGATTATAGTCCGCTACTACTTCTATAGTCTGCTACCACTATAGAATCTATTGAACTGTTATATATTGCAGGTTACCACAACCGTAGGGTGGGCGGTTGGTGGATATACATACAATATACATATATACAATACATACAAGTGGGTAATGATATAAAAAAAACAAAAAAAACATGCAATATATGACAGCCAATAAAGGTATCGTATGTAATAGATCTGGTAAATACAGAGAGTTATTGGTACTATCCACTAGGTCAAAAAGATACTTAACTAGCAATGCTCACTAGTCCCCTGCATAGCTTATATAGCACTCATTTTGTGACTGTGACGCCTTTACTGTTACATATTGCCTACGTCACATATGCGTGCGTATATCCACCGGCCACTCCACCTATAGTTGCGGTGAGCTCATAACACATAAATAAATGTATGATACTCATGAAATTAGTACTATATGAGCTATACAGAGGACTAGTGAGGATCACTAGTCAAGTTAGTCTTGTAACTATGCACTGACTAAGTAGAGTTTCATATTGGATATGCTCTACTATGATAGGAGTCTAGGAGCATCTAGGAGAAAATCAGCCACTCCGTCTAAATCATTACAACAGACTACAGCTTTCCAGTGGAGGCTTTCCAATGGACAATGACTTTCTGGTGGACTTTGAAGGTAGTAGACTATGGCTTTCTAGTGGACTGGAAAGGTAGTGGACTACAGCTTTCCGGCAGCGGACTACAGCTTTCCGCAGTGGACTACAGCTTTCTGGCAACAGCTTTCCGGCAGCGGACTACAGCTTTCCGGCAGCGGACTACAGCTTTCCGCAGTGGACTACAGCTTTCCGCAGTGGACTACAGCTTTCCGGCAACAGACTACAGCTTTCCGGCAGCGAACTACAGCTTTCCGACAGCAGACTATGGCTTTCCGGCAGCGGACTATGGCTTTCCGCAGTGGACTACAGCTTTCCGGCAGTGGACCACAGATTATAGTTTTCTAGTAAACTACAGTTGCAGTGGATTACAGCTTTCTGACAGTACTAACAGTACTAACAATTCCGGCAGCCAATCAAGCAGACTAGTTGTAAGACTATAGTCAAGTATCTTTTTAATCTAACAGACAGTAGTTTCTCTGCATTTACTATATTCATGACACAAAGCACCATGCGTGACGATCGAAAACTTGTTGAACGAGCAGCGAACGGAGAATACAATGTTGTAATGGTTGGTCCAGAGTTTATCAATGCGCGGGATAAGAGCTTTCAAAAGCTGTTAGGCATAAAGTGCAAAGGTGCACGACGCGGGGCAAAGAGTTCCAAATTTGTGGAAAAGTTGACATGTATTGTGGTTGATGAGGCCCATTTATGTTACACTTGGTAAGTCCCAGCTCCGTTTGATTGCGGAAATGGCGGTGGTTTGGCATTCCTGACAAGCCAACATGCGGCTTTGGCTTCTGGCATGGCGGAATGCGCAGCAGCTTTGGCATTCCTGCAAAGCCAACATGCGGCTTTGGCATTCCTGCAAAGCCAACATGCGGCTTTGGCTCCCGCCATGGCGGAATGCGCAGCGGCTTTGGCTTCCGTCATGGCGGAATGCGTAGCGGCTTTGGCATTCCTGCAAAGCCAACATGCGGCTTTGGCTTCCGCCATGGCGGAATGCGCAGCGGCTTTGGCTTCTGGCACGGCGGAAAGACGATTCCCGAAACAAGGCTAATCAACTGCTTCAGGCGGGAATTCCGTACAGCATACGCGCACATTGGAGTCGTCCGTACCTTTTTTCCCAAGGCCCCCGTACTCTGTCTATCTGCCACATTGTCGAGGCGTGCAATGAGGTTTATACCTAAGGGCCTCAGCCTTCACTCCCCCACTTCATTGATTCAAAATACAATGGATAGACCTAATGTCTTTTTAACTGCGATTCCAATTGCACACGGGAACATCAAGTTGCGAAAGGAATTAGAGTCTGTAATTCCGATGAACTGCTCTGACCCCGGATGCATTCGCAAAACTATGATATTTATTGATTCCCGGCAAACGGTCTGCAGTGTAGTAGACCAACTAGAGCGTCGCCTCGCACCGGTATTGCAAGGAAGAGAAGTCATAATACCATATTAAGTGAACAACGCAGAGAAGCAACCATGTTGAATTTCAAGGATTCCCTAATCCAGCGCAAAAAGAATACTCGTGTTCTAGTGTGTAGAGGCTGCAGGAATGGGATTAGAGGTGGAGGACATTGAAGTCGTAATCCAGTGGACGATTCCTTCTCATTTGAACCTGCCTGGATTTATCCAGAGAGCTGGCAGATGTGCTCGAGACCCGGAAATTCAAGGTGCTGCGATCCTCTATTATAATGCTGCGATAGATGTCAACCTCAGTAAGGTTGCAGGCCCGGGCCCTGGTTTGGGATTATACAGTCAACCATACAATGGCTCTCATGTCATGGAGATTTTACATAATATAGAACTTTTCGATAGGGTATCGCCGAAAGCATGGCTCCGATTGAGCTTCCGCTTCCGCATACTCCGATCCCCGCGGAAACGTTACCGGAGATCGGCAACGACGCTTCCGGTGGTAGAGTTGTCACCGCTGGCGAAGATGCGCAAGTGCTTTAGTCAGGTGAAGGTCAAGAACTAGCCTTGGTTCTAATAGAAATAAATGAAGAAGCGGAAGGTGAAGTAGAGCCTGCATTGGGTGAAGCGGATACACAGTTTGTGGGATTGGGTAAAGAAGACCTTCCAATTCGACCGCCAAAGGAAGTTCTTAAAAAGGTGGACCGAGCACTAGTATGGTTTATCAATACCTCTGGATGTCGGCGCAAGGTTGTTATGAAATACTTTAACGATGTGACATTTCCAGAGCCTCTTGGAAAAGACCCTCGCTGTTGCGACCGTTGCCATCAAAGGCTCACACCAGGGTTGTCTTACTCCGACACCATTGGAGATATAATCCCGGTCCTTACACCGCCACCTCCAGACCCTCAAGAACAAGAAAAAAGCCTGTAACAAAGACGTTAAAAGCCGAAGTGACAGCTGTATTGGAATCCTTCCGTAAATATGTGCATAAGGCCACCGGGGGGTCAGAGAACTCATTCATCGATGAACTCTCATATCTTTCAAATGATGATATCAGCAGAATTGCTAGATTCTGTACAGACATAGACGACACCGCAAGTCTTCAAAAGGTACTCACCAAAGAGCGACATCTCTCATTCTCACCACTAGGTCCTTATGTATCTAACTTGCTTGATATCATACGGACCACTGTCTCTGATTTCCGGTTACAAAACTCCGATGTGGTAATTGAGGTTGACTCTCAATCAAGAATCCACACCCCATATGTGCAAAGTTTACCAGAATGCGCAACTTCCCAAAGTACTCCAAATCTACAAGCTCTCTCAATTCCAAATATCTTCAATGATCTAGATATTAATGGAGATAGTCCACAAGATACTCCCCTATCAACTCCGATTCCCTCTAATGGAGGTGGAAACCCACCGGTATTAGAATATCGCCGGAAATCTGGCAGGCCTGTATCCACAACCAAAGAGTTTATCCCACCAGTATTGACTGAAATTACTGATCCAAATGAACGACATCGATTAATTGAGGAAGCACGCCAGCAACATATTAAAAACGAAGAGAAGCGCTTGTACCGACTAGCCCTCAATCGTGCTTCCGCTCAGCGGAGAAAACTAGCAAAGCTTGCAAAACCACAAATACAAACTCCACAGGAATTATCCAATTCTAATTCCGATTCTGTCGTCAATGATACACCGCTACACCAACCGAACTCGGAACACCGCATTCTATAAGAGATTGAAACTAATATCGCGGATACAAGGGAAATTTCGTCCACTACCAGCTTGACTTCTTCACTTGGGAAACATTACTATGCTGATGGCTCGCCTGCCACTGATCCAACTACTGTTCTACAAAAGCGCATGCGGGTAGACACCTCACCACCCCTAGTCTCGTAACCAGTAGGAACCTTTACCGTGTTCTCAAAATATATACCCTAGCTCAAATTTATTCTTTGCAATATACATTAAAGACTAGTTAGCCCAGTCCTCATATGTTCAAATCTATGTAACTAGTCCCTCACACAAATTAGATCCATCATTATAAAATTCCTCCGTATTATTCTCAACATCTGATGCTTGAGTCCCCATCGTTCCGCGGCTTCTTCTGTGCACTGCATTTGCAAGCGGCATCCCACTACTCAATGCTTTGATGCCTTCACCGAATGCATCAATTCCTGGCTGTATCTCTACAGGGTTTGTTCGAGTGCCGGTGAACCATCTTCCTTCAGCATCAAACCTTGCCACTTGGAAAGCTGTAGTCCGCTGCCGGAAAGCCATAGTCTGCTGCTGGAAAGCTGTAGTCCACTGGCTGTAGTCTACTGCGGGAAGCTGTAGTCCACTGCCGGAAGGCTGTAGTCTACTACAACTGCCATCATAGTCGCTGCCGGAAAGCTGTAGTCCACTGCGGAAAGCCATAGTCCGCTGCCGGAAAGCCATAGTCTGCTACCGGAAAGCTGTAGTTCGCTGCCGGAAAGCTGTAGTTCGCTGCCGGAAAGCCATAGTCCGCTGCCGGAAAGCTATTGTCCGCTGCCAGAAAGCTGTAGTCTGCTGCTGGAAAGCTGTAGTCCACTGGCTGTAGTCCACTGCGGGAAGCCATAGTCCGCTGCTGTAAAGCTATTGTCCGCTGCCAGAAAGCTGAAGTCTGCTGCTGGAAAGCTGTAGTCCACTGGCTGTAGTCTACTGCGGGAAGCTGTAGTCCACTGCGGAAAGCCATAGTCTGCTGCCGGAAAGCTGTAGGTACTGCCGGAAAGCTGCAGTCCACTGCGGAAAGCTGTAGTCTGCTGCCGGAAAGCTATAGTCCGCCACCTTTGCAGTCCCCCGGAAAGCCATAGTCCACTGCAATTGCAACCATAGTATCTCGCACCGTAAAGGGAGGCCTGCCATATCTATTAAATTTAACTTATTCTGCCGTTCTTACGCCGTCAAAAGGGCCCTGGCATATATGTCGATAGACCTTATTCTGCAGTATCTCGTACCATCAAGAGAGACCTATTAACATGTGTGAGCAAGTTGTGTTATGCCTTATCTTGCCTCCACAAGAGACCTTCATACCTCTTTGTCAGACCTCTTGAGTCTATGAGTTAATTTCTGATTCTTCAACATATAATTAGGTATAATTCTCATAGTATCATATGCAAACTAGAAGCAGACTAATCAGCGACTTACTATGCCTAGTCTGATTGCCCTTATGAGCTATTCCAGCTGGTTCATGGGATAGCATCCAGGCGAGCTGTGATATTTCCTAATGGAGTTAATTGACCATCTTCATGCCATTGGGCATATTGAGCAAAGTAAGCATATTGGGCATGCACATGAGAATTTTAGGCATGTGTGAGCATATTAAGTATTTTAAGCATATTGGGTACACACATGAGACATTGGGCATATTGAGTATATTGAGTACATGAGTATATTGAGCATGTTGAGCATACATGAAATGTAGTACTTGGACACATTGAGCACATTGAGCATATTGAGTATGCACATATTGTCTCATTGCACATTGTGACACCAGTGACAGGGTTACTTGCGTAATAGACACTGAAGGTGTAAACTAGGTTTTGCAAAACTATGTTACAGAATAGTTTGAACATTGCGGAAGTCCCGAGATCAGTTGCGGGATCAACCAACTTGGCAGACCAACACTGGCATTGGATCCTATAGGCCTAGCAGTATTTGTATTATTATTATTCCTGGTGCCATCATGAAGTACAACTTTCCAAGTTAGGTTAAATACCATAGAATAGGTGCTTGGGACATAGGTATGGAGGGTTTTAGTCTTGTGGGGGTGTTTACAATTTCCGAAGTTCATTTCGAGTAGCTCAAAACATCAAAAAACTGTGTTGCGGGATGGTTACGAGACTAGTTGCGGAAGTCCCAAAACTAGTTGCAGAAAGCGGAGCACATTCATGCATGAAACTCCGCTTAGTCAGCGTCTGGTTACGAGACTAGAATTTAATTATAATCACTATCAACTCCACAACCGACGACTGGGGACGAGGCTAACCGACGACTGGGGACGAGGCTAACCGACGACTGAGGACGAGGCTAACCGACGACTAGCTATATCGATTATTAGTTTCAGAACCGCTATTGTCTAAGCATCAGCTGCCACGCTTGATTCTCAGCTACAGTCTACCCTTGCTATACCGGACCTCGCTATACCGGAAACCTTGCTATACCGGATGGCCTCTGTCTGCGACATCCGTTCCCCATACAAATCGCCCTTGCTATACCGGACGCCCTAACAATTCCGGACCGGATAGAAACCTCCAGACAAGTACCCCCCTGCCTCCATACAAATAATATTTGCTATACCGGAAACACTAATACTAAGATATCTTATACTACTCCATTTCACACTTGGCTGCCATCACTGCTGCCATCACTGCTGCCACCACTGCTGTCACTGCTTCTGCTAATGCCGTTGCTACTACTGCACCATCACTTACTACAATGTTGTTCGAGTAATGGAAACTCGGCACTTCGTTGCTTCTTGTTCCATGTTCCGAGATTAATTGCTAACTACTTACCACTTTATTTCAAAATAACTGACTAAGTAGATACAGCTACTGGTCAGCTTAAAATAATAAATTAGATACCTCGGATATCAAAGTTAAGAAAGTACAGTAATCTTACCTCAAAAATGTTTAACAAATTCACTTAACTTTTGTTTAGCATATTTTGGTTCTAGTCAATGTTTACATATTTGATGCTTCTCAAGCGCACTTAAGACCCGGCGTTTGTCTATATTTTGTGAGCAATGCATATTGATGTCTTTGGCTGAGTGTGAACAAGTTGATGTTTACTTCGTTCATCTCCTATTTCAGTAATGAATTTGAATTTACAAAATTTTATCACCCCCCTGTCTGCCAAGCCCACAACATCTGACAGTAATGTAGGGAGAAAGAGGTAACATCAATGCACAACAGAACGTTGTCCCGCGATCCTCACTAGTCATGTGGAACAATCAGAGGACTCGAGTATGCAAAATTTACTTCCTAATCTCACTGTCGCTGGTTTTGAATCTCCTGGGCTCCGGGTGCACTTTGCTCCTCTAACCACCGAGCTAGTGACTCTCCCCTCATCTATGAGCTTTTTGTTTTTTCTCAACCATCGAATCCCAGTGATCCGTGCTAACTTCCTGTTTTCGGCTTGCAGCCAATTGCGGCCATTGCCTAGGTTCTTCCTCAGAGCAATTCCATGTACCACGATGGTAATTGGATACAACTCGAGCTGCGTAGCTTACTATTGCTAGGTGTTAAACTTGTGCCAGTCACTAGCTGGTAGGCTAGTGGGAAAGATGCACGTGAGTTGATGATTCATCATTTATAATGAACAAGTCATGAATTTTGGTTAGTGACGTGTTATTCATCATCATGTTTATAAGTTCACCGAGGATGTACATGTACACCAAGAGCATCTTATTCTGAATGCATGAAACTTAGTTTCTAGACTAGACTATGGCCAGGTTTTAGGCACCAAACCAGGGCAAATAACGCCCAGACACCGTGCCAGTGTAAGATAGACAGATAGTATCAACTACTGCCTTGCGATGGACCGGAGCGGTGAGAACTGGCGGAACGAACGTACGACTAAATGCGAGTGCGAGTGCGAAAAGAAGAGAAGAGAAGAAGGTTGTTGATTGTATGTGCTAGAGTACAGGAAATCTATATATATGATATCGCCTCACGTGCTGCCCTTATCTCCACGTGCCTTCCGTGCCAAGCTTTACTTCCGTCGCCGTCACCACACCAGCTATTCATTCAAAAGGAGTACTTTGTGAGTAGATACCTCCTGCGTATTTTGCCTCTGTAATATGTTGTCAGCCAAACCAGCATGGTCATGACAGTCAAGGTATCGTGCTTACCCTAGCGTTCTGGGAATCGAATCCACAAAGATAACGCTGTCAATGACCCTCTTTTCCGGAGAAAGCTTGATGAAGTTAGTTCTTGCTCAAGGAGCGGAGAGAAAAAAAGACAAAGAAGTCTCGGTTACCTGAGATACTGCAAAATCCAATATTTCTTGTTTCAGCTCTGGGGTTTGCTCAACGCCATCCTGCAAAAGCACAAAAGCCTTCGCAACTTGATCCATGTTTGCCCCATCAATTGCTGCCACCACTCCTTCTTTCACCTTCTCATGGCTATGTAGGACTTGTTCAAGTTCAGTGGGCAGAATATTAAGTCCTTTGCTACGGATTTTGATAACTTGATTCTCACGCCCAACAGCTGTAATTGCTCCATTCCTGACTGTTACTAGATCTGCTGTAATGAACCAGCCCTCTTTGTCAATGCATGCAGCATTAAGCTCGGGTAGATTACGATAGCCTCTGAAAACAGAGGGACCACGAATGAGTAGGAGGCCAATAGTATCATCAAGAACAGGAGTCAGAGTCTCAAGGTCAACGATCTTAGCCTCAACTCCAGGCAATAAATAGCCACAGGTGCCCTTGGTCTCCTCAATATCGACAAGCCACTGCGATGTGATAAGACTTCCCTCACTCATGCCAAGACCTAGATGATAGTCCGAGTCAGCTGCAGTACAGGTGCTGTATAGTAAAGAACATATCTACCTTGTCTCACAACAACCTTGGCACCTTGATTGGTGAGTCGTAAACGCATAGCCTCACTAACACTGTACTCAAGGATGCTCCCACAAGAGTATATTTGTGTTAGGGAGCTGAGATCGAACTGGTCAATTAAGGGATGCATGGCCAAAGTGGTGACAATTGGTGGGGAAATGGTGAGATAAGTTACTATTCGATGATGTTTTGTCTTTAGCACACATTTAGTGATAATAGTAATATGAATATGCATCAACTTACTTTTGTATTTCTGAATGCTCGTGAGCATCTCTACAAGATCAAACTCCCGACATGTGTATATTGGAATGCCTGCGCACAAACCAGCAAATAGCATATAGTACATACCATACATAACGCACCAGGGAAGAACTGAGAGAAGCCTATCAGTATTCCAAGACCAACCATAGTCAGAAGTATACGTTCCACTAAGATGTAAGAACTGGAAGGCATTGTGAAGTAGATTTGCATGAGTTAATTCAACACCCTTGGGAGTCCCAGTGGTACCAGAGGTATAGGCAATGATGGCCAACAGACCTGCTGTTTGGTGTCTGCATGCTGGTCGAGGAATAGAGCTTAGCTCCTCATCTGACACAGAGGCTGAGAACTCAAAAATGGTTTGTGCAGAGCTGGGCATAGTGTCTAATTTCGAAAACACAAGAATATTTGATGAAGGAATATTCAGCTCCACTGCTGCCTCTAGAGCCAGTGGAAGCACGGTAGAGCTCACAACAATAGCCTTTGGCTCACAATCTTAGAGTTATGTCAGAAACTTGTAAAGTAGTAAACCATCAGTTAGACAACGTACCCCTGAGTTGAAAGACTAGCTTCTCTTTAGTAAGAAGTGGATTCATTGATGTGACAGCTCCATTTGCCCAGAATGTTCCCATAACCACGATAGCTGCAATATGGAAGTTGTTCACGTGAAAGATCAGCATTGGATGAACTCGAAGTTTGATTTTCTGGGACATAGCAGAAACTTACGAATTTCAATAATATTAGGTGCTACAATAGCTAGCACATCCCCTTCTTGCCAGTTCAGCTTTTGCCGAAGAGAAATGCCAAACCGCTTTGCTGAGGCATAAATAGTAGCATAGCTCAGAGACTTGTCTGTTTCGGCTTGAATGAAAATTACATGATCATCAGGATAGCTATGTAAGGAGGTATTTAGTTAGTGTGCTCATAGCAATAAAGTGCATCATACTATTACAAACCTTCGGAATTTATTCTCTAAGACAAAGCTCCAGAGATCCATATCTGTTGGGATCACCTGCTCAGGATATGGAGATTGGTGGACTTCCATAACAGTTATCTGAAAGTACAGTTCTTTGAGGTCAGGATTAAGAAAGACTGTGAGCCTGAAGTGTCGTTTAAACTGGCAGAATACTTTGATGGATGAGGTGAGGTGAGTAGCTGGGCCTGCAATTGGAGATAGTGGGAGCTTTTGTACTGTAAAGCGGTGGTGCGTGATAGTCGCTCAATGGTGAAACATATCTCTTGGATTCCTGTAAGCCGATGGCGCACAGACATTGATGTTCTGCTAGGAACGTTTTTATTGTTTAATCATGTAACTGTACCCCGCATACAGGCTACCAGTCTATGGAAGAGATTCTAGGAACGTTTGGGCAGTCCTATTCCATTGTCGTGTGACACAAGCAGCCGAGCGCCCCCCACTGTGCCTACGTCTTTTGCAATAGAAGCCGAAGCTCAAAATAGAAAAAATCAAAAGTCATAGAAGTTGGCGAATCTTGTAGAGCTGAATGATTGGACTTCAGCGAATTAGAATCTTTTATCAAAACTGACTTTGGGAAACTTTCTGTTGACATTAGAGATTCTACCGGGAGGTCGGGGGGTGTCTCGGCTGCATGTCTCACAATATGAGATACGAGCTACGCGGCAAAAGGGGCAAAAAAAAAAAAAATAAGAAAAAAGAACTGCAACCATGGGCGAAGTTTAGCTGAACTTTGCTTACCACACAAGCCTCCGTCCATTGAGTATCCAGAGCCACTAATGCAAGGCAACACGATCAGATTAAACTGGTACCCATATCTGAACATTCTAATACGCCAGCCTGGAACTCACGATCGGTGGAGCCATTAATGATGTCACACTCGTATTGTCCAGCTACAGTACCCGCTAGGTAGTTGCTGATCACTAGAAATTGGCTCCTTGCCGGCCCCGTATCATATGACATCAAATATATTGATAGCAAGCTTTGCATAGAGACTATATTCGCTTACGAGGTTGCAGATATGCTTCGTCATATGTATCTGAGCTGCTTTCTGCAGTTCTGGCATTTCTATGATTTCATGAACCCTATAGTGCAAAAAAAAATAGAATACCCGATTTCTGCAATGAACTCTACGCAATTCGGTGCGAGGGTTCAGCTATTCTTGGGTAAAATCACAAAGCGAAATCTGTAGTACATCTAAATAGATTATATGCTTTCTGGGTATTATGATACAGTGCGTAGGCAAAAATCTTCGCGACTATGTAGTATAAGGAAAAGCGTTTTACCAAACCTTGGAGTCACGAGCACGCATCCAAGAGGACCCCCCTTTGGAAAATATAACAACTCAACCAAAAGTACTCCTTTTGAATTGAGAAAGGATACAGCTTCTGTGATGCCCATTCATGTGATCTATTATTTTTTTGCAATTCTTTAGGTACTTTATTGATTTTTTTTAGTGATTTCTCGGACAGTACTGGAAAAAGAGATGCAAGGAGGGTCCACTCAGATGCATGTCTTGCTTTTCCTTATACAGCATAATCTCGAAGACTTTCGCCTACGCACTGTACAATAAATTGTGCCTTAATTAAGTATTTATGGTACAGTTGTAGCCCAATTCTAACAATTCAGGGCTTGATCTGGCGGTCATGGTTGTGTCACAATCGCGGTACATGTTTTGTCACATATGCGAAAGTGCTGGGCATAACTCCGCTTTAAGGCTACTCTAACTGGTAGTAATAATACTACATGCTTGTCTGGTTGAATGTTGCTATGCGTGAGGAATCTGATCCCCCCAGTTAATTAATAAATTAGGTGCGTACAGTACAGTCTACCCTTGGTATACCGGACTGGACAGAAACCTCAGACAAGTACCCCCCTGTCTCCATACAAATAATATTTGCTATATACACTAATAGTAGTACATCTTAGACTACCCCAATTCACACTTGGCTGCCATCACTGCTGCTACCACTGCTGCCACCGCTGCTATCAACACTTGCTACAACATTGTTCAGGTAATCGAAACTGGGCACCTCGTTGCTTCTTTTCCATGTACTATCATTTGAGATCAATTGTTAAGCACTAATCACCTTGTTTCAACATATCTGACAAAGTGGATACAGCTACTGATCAGCCTTAAATAATAGGTTAGGTACTAAGGATATCACAGTTAGGTTATCACTATGGTACAAAATTACTATGGCGGGGAGTAAAACGTAACCTCCTGCGGGGAGTGGAGGGGAGTAAGTTGTTCCACCAATGCGTAACTTCGACAATCAAACGTGCAGTCATGCGTAGAAACATACTCTCCGCTACTTTATGTGAGGTGAGTAAAAATGTACACCTCAAATGTGCATAGGAATGGCTCTACCTACGTAGAGTGCGAATGTATCCTGCATCATTTAAATCTCCTATTCCCTCAACACCACATTATGAACGCATCACCAAGTCTTGGCATGTTCTGCAGAAAACCTAACTAGGAGGTGACCATGTGATTATTAGTTTCCTCTAGATACAGTGGGTTCTGAGTCATGGGTCAGTCAAAGTTGCGATACAGATTTCCCACTTTTGAAGCAAATCTTCAATCCAAATAATACTCACGTAGCATAACACTGCAGTGCTACCCACTGCTGAATTTCGCTGTATATTCATCATTGTATATAGGACTGTTCTCTGCGTGTTTTCCGTAGGAACGGATATCAATTATAAAGAAAAAACAAAGAACAAAACTGTGATCTGCTTGGGCTGACCCTCTTCGAAGGCAGGTTTGGCACTAACACTAGTGTATGAAGATCAGTAGTCTATGCATATACCACCACACTAGTCAATTCACTAGTGTTACCTGCAGCCGTATACTCCCTTTGTGAGTACACGTGACTTCTCCGCCTGCCAGAGTGTAAGAAGTTACCCATAATTTTTGTACTACAGTGCAATCAAACTAGCAGAAAAGGCATCATTTCTAGAGCTCCTCCAATATTGCAGCCCCAAAGTTCAGAAAATCTCAGCTCGTACTATACATAGAGATATTCTGAAACTCTATAACAAACTCGTGAAGGTGTCATTCAACTTTTACGTACACACAAAGAGTCACAAGGAATGAAGGTGTAGAATAGTTTAGATTAGTTATCAATATCATGTAATCAAGGCTCGCAGCTCGCAGGCTCGAGCTCACCTTCTATTTGACGAGCTTGGCTCGAGCCGAGCTCACTTACCCACGAGCTGGCTCGAGCTCACCCTCCAGCTCGGCTCGAGCTAGCTCGTGCCGCTCACTAGCCCGGCCCGAAGAACCCTAAGCAGGTGAAGAGCTGGAGGCAAATTCAGCTTATCAACTGCTTGGGGATGCTAATGGAGAATGGTGATCGCAGATGACCTACAAGATACTACTTTATTTCACAAGGGGCAGTTTGGTGGAGTGAAAGGTAGGTCCACCATCTATGTCTTGTTCCAAGCTATAGTCATTACCTATAGAAGAGTTGCACGGAAGGGGGATGCAGTTGGGTCATAGAAGATGTTAAAGGGAGCTTTGCGAATGTAAGATGATAGGTTGTTAGGGAGCGAGTCTAGGGCTCATGAGCAGAGACATAGTTGCTATGGCTGGAGACCTTCGTTCGAGAGCCGGAGTTTGAGGTTGAGTGGGACAGGCAGGTGAGGGGCTACGAAAAGTCGAACCTGGGGGCGCCGCAAGGGTCACCTTTATTTCCAGTGGCATTCCTGCTCTTCATGGCTCCAATACTAGAAGAGATAGAGCAAAAGGCAGGGGAGGTGACAAGAGAATGCCAATGCGAAGTGGAGCTACCTTCATTCGTTGACAACCTCAACTGGGTAGTGGTAAACTAGGATGCTGAAGGGGGCAAAGATATGAACAAGTGTTTTCACTGGCAACCGGCCGCGCTGGGCAGTTTCAGGTCTTCCAAACCGCCTAGGCTGCCCTGCCATGGCGAACAGCTGCAAGCGGAGTTACGAGATATTAGAAATATATATAAAAAAAAAGAAAAAAAGCCGACCAGGCCGGACCAGGCCCTTCCGGGCGTTCAAGCGATTCAGGGGTCGGAGGGCTGGTTTACAAGGCTATTCATGGGGCCGCCTTCAGGTCACTCGGACGCGGATTTGATACAAAGCTTTCTATTTTCTACCCTCGGATAGCTTTCTAAACCTTTTTATTAATCAGCGCTTTGTGCAGGTATTCCGGTAAGTAATTCGTAGTATTGCTTGGGTTTATACTAATTTCTTTATTAGTGCAGAATGGAGACAGACATTCCAACCACTGGTACCAGAGGTGATGATTCCTACAGTGATCTTTTTTCACTCGTTCTAGTGCAGTTCAAGTTTTGATCTTGCATCGATGCTTCCCTGCAGTCAATATGATGCCGAAATCAGGTCTTCTGAAATTTGGGCTACAAAAATCCAGTGCGACAAAGTTGGATATGACAGTATGATGAAGCTGTGCATGATAATGGAATGCGATACTAGCGGTGCAAGATCTGCAAGAAAAATACTAAACGTTAGAGAATGAGGTATACGTAGAAGTTGGAGTACTTTCTGTATATAGCTAGTCTACTGTATAATCTAACTTACCACTCCAGCCTGAATGGCCTAAATGGCCCGAAACATTCAGGCCGCCTTGAAAGTTGACCGGGCGTGGCCGACCTTACGGCCTAGACGTCTATGACCTGGCCCGGCCCGTTGGGAACACTGGATACGAAGAGGATTAGAGACAGAATCGCAGGAGTGACTAGGGAGGTGGCTTAGGCCCATGGGCTATTACTTGAGGCCTCGAAGGAGGAAATCCTAGTCATCAGCAAGGAGGCCAAGAGCTCGTTGATGTTGAGAAGAGCAAATGGTTAGGAGTAATCTGTGATAGCATCCTTAATTTCGACCATCCATTGGAAAGGCCGGATTGACAACCAGGAAAGTCTTGGAGCCTTATCCGAACTGGGGAATTCGCAGTGGGGCATGAGCCACTATCATGGCGAAGAGCATATAAAGAGTAGTAGCTCTGTGGGGCTCCAAGATTGAGTGGAGAGGCCAAAAATAATGGAGAGAGGAGTTTGAGAGGTTACAATACCAGGCACTTTGCGAATGCAATGGCGTAGTCTAAGAGGTGACTAAAGTAAAAGCGAGACTATTCCCGGAGTAGAGAGTGTAGCAACGATTCTCGATCAGGACCAAGAGAGCTGTCAGTGAGGGACCCCACAGGGATGGGGGAACTGTGACCCGAAAGCTCAGGGGGGATGAGACCTCAGACGCAGACAGGGAAGGTGAGGAGGGGAGAGACTGGAGAGTTCAGTGTAGGTCGCGGCACAGAGAAGAACGATGGATTCAAGTTAGTAGGTGGAAGGATGCCAGCACACTCGAGGTAGATGAGGAGGAAAGTGTCATGGGGGCCGACAGTCACCCAAATGGAGCTAGAGGCTATAGACCTCAAGCTAGGCAAGGAGGACTCCCTAGCCAAGTGGGAGAAGGGCATTAGGGAGGCGAAAGGCAGCTCATTAGCCATCTTCACAAATGACAGCCGCAATGAGGAAGGGGGAGTAAGTGGTCGGTGGTGCTGGCGGCAGGTGGTGGCAGACGAGGCAGAAGGGAGCCGTTGGGTCAGCATGAAGGCGACAGTGTGGTACGGCGACAGCGTGGTATGGCGACAGTGGGGTATGGCGAGGTTGCAGGCATGAGGGGGCGCCCTGGAAACTGGTGACAACAGGGTGAAGGTGCTGCTGCTTGCAGACTCTCAGACAGCTATCAGCGCGGTCAAGGGAGCAGGAAAAACCGGCAAGGTAAGGACTGCGGACCTGACATGTGTGGTGGAGCTTGTGGCAGAAAGGTGGCGAAGGCTGAGGGGTGAGGTTGTGAAGCTTGCATGGGTTAAGGCCCACGTCGGGATAGAGGGCAACAAGATCTTGATATATCACTAAGTTAACCCGAATTCCGAGAGGAGAGGCCTGAATGCATGAATGGCCGAGCTAGCGGTCTCAGTTAGCACGAGCTGCTTGATCAGATGTATACGATGCCAATCTTCAAATATTTTCACTCTTTTTTTTTTTTTACCATCCTATGGCAAGGATCCATATACCCGGGCCAGACTAAAGAGGCTAACCTATCTATCCTACGTACACACATGGGTATCCAACGCACCATCCGACCTTCCGCTAGCCCAGATCGAGGCCGGCGAACCATACCTCGACCGTAGTCTGGTTGCACTACCCCTCGTAGAGGGTCTGGTCCAAAACATTGATTTTTAGTATGGCGCTCGGTTCAGGATGGTGTCTTGGCGGACGACACCAATAGTCTATTAGTTTAGTACACTTATGCTGGTACTCTACACCTGTTCTCTGAGTACGACAACACACCTATTTCCTATTCAACCAGATTACATCTTGTACTAACATTCGATATACTTAATATCTCATGTATGCATTCAGCATACTCATTATGCTCGATACCTTATGCACATGCTTAGTATACTCAATGTACTTAATATCTCATAGGTGTGTTCAATATGCTTAACATGCTCAATATACTCTATATTTCCAATATATCATATGCATACTCAGTATACTCAATATGCTCAATGTTACAGCTTACCAAACTGTAGGGTGGGTAGTCGGTGGATGTATGTACGTATATGTAATTTAGGTAATATATGATAGCAAAGGCATCGCAGTCATGAAATGAGTGCTATATAAGCTATGCAGATGACTAGTGAGCATCGCTAGTTAAGTATCTTTTTGGCCTAGCAGATAGTAACTCTCTGCATTTACTATCTCCATTAAAGTATCTTTGTACTCTACAATAGTTCTTCATACTTTGTAATGGTATCTTTATGGTCTATACTACATCAGCAATAATGAAAATAGTGTCCTGATGCGTGGGTACAGACTGAGCATAATGAGCTATTGATCAGTATACTTCCGGGTTGCTGAGGCATGAGCTGAAACCTCAGTGGTAGGAAATTACCCAATGTACCTATGCGCTGAAAATAACAGTATTCTTCAATGTGAAAAATGCAACAGGTGTAGCAGAAGTAAATGGCCTGAGAAGTACTACGGAATCCTATCAATAGACTCCTGTCTATGCTGCAAGCTGTAGCAGAGTGAGCTCAACTTTACAAGTACGACAGTGCTGAATTTAACAGGTATGGCAAGCCCCCTTCTATAGTGGAAGATGCACTAGTATAATGAGCTGAACTTAACAAGTATGGCAGGTCCTATACAATGGTGCGAGATGAGGCAGCATGAGCCGAATTTGGCAGATACAATAGGCCCTATACGATGGCATGAGATGTGGCAAAATGAGCCAAATTTAGTAGGTATCACAGGTCCTATATGACGGCGTGAGATGTAGCGTTATTTATTTAGCTATTATGATCTATATACAGGTGCCATTTTCACCATTCCGCCATGCCATGCCATCGTATATCGCCCTACCGATCTAGCTCTTTCATGTAAATATAGCCCATATTGCCACAGCTCGCTATGGTGCATCTCGAGCCATCAAGAAAAGGCTGAAGAGCTGCCGTAGCTGTTATATTCTGGCTCATCTCTCGCTAGCATGGAGCCCTGCCATACCTGTCAATAGAGCTCATTCTGCAGTACATGTCGCGCCATCGAGAAGGGCTGCCATGCCTGTTCAGTTGAGCTCATGTTGCCATATCTCGCGCCGTCGAGAGGGCACTGCCATACCTGTTACGTTGAGCTCATGTTGCCATATCTCGAGCTGTCGAGAGGGACCTGCCGTACCTGTAAATTGAGCTCATTCTACTACATCTTGCGCTGTCATGTAGGACCTTCCGTACTTCTCAAATTCAGCTCATTCTACTACATCTCGTGCGGTGGAAATAACCTGTTAAATTGAGGTAATTCTGCTACATCTCACGCCGTCATATAGGACCTGTGATACCTACTAAATTTGGCTCATTTTGCCACATCTCATGCCATCGTATAGGGCCTATTGTATCTGCCAAATTCGGCTCATGCTGCCTCATCTCGCACCATTGTATAGGACCTGCCATACCTGTTAAGTTCAGCTCATTATACTAGTGCATCTTCCACTATAGAAGGGGGCTTGCCATACCTGTTAAATTCAGCACTGTCGTACTTGTAAAGTTGAGCTCACTCTGCTACAGCTTGCAGCATAGACAGGAGTCTATTGATAGGATTCCGTAGTACCTCTCAGGCCATTACTTCTGCTACACCTGTTGCATTTTTCACATTGAAGAATACTGTTATTTTCAGCGCATAGGTACATTGCACAATTTCCTACCACTGAGGTTTCAGCTCATGCCTCAGCAACCCGGAAGTATACTGATCAATAGCTCATTATGCTCAGTCTGTACCCACGCATCAGGACACTATTTCCATTATTGCTGATGTAGTATAGACCATAAAGATACCATTACAAAGTATGAAGAACTATTGTAGAGTACAAAGATACTTTAATGGAGATAGTAAATGCAGAGTTACTATCTGCTAGGCCAAAAAGATACTTAACTAGCGATGCTCACTAGTCATCTGCATAGCTTATATAGCACTCATTTCATGACTGCGATGCCTTTGCTATCATATATTACCTGAATTGCATATGCGTGCGTACATCCACCGACTGCCCACCCTACAGTTTGGTAAGCTGTAACATTGAGCATATTGAGTATACTGAGTATGCATATGATATATTGGAAATATAGAGTATATTGAGCATGTTAAGCATATTAAACACACCTATGAGATATTAAGTACATTGAGTATACTAAGCATGTGCATAAGGTATCGAGCATAATGAGTATGCTGAATGCATACATGAGATATTAAGTATATCGAATGTTAGTACAAGATGTAATCTGGTTGAATAGGAAATAGGTGTGTTGTCGTACCCAGAGAACAAGTATAGAGTACCAGCATAAGTGTACTAAACTAATAGACTATTGGTGTCGTCTGCCAAGACACCATCTTGAACCGGGCCCCATACTAAAAATCAATGTTTTGGACCAGACCCTCTACGAGGGGTAGTGCAACCAGACTATAATCGAGTAATTACTACCGTAAATGAAATAGTACAGCGATACCATTTCCGAGGGGGGCAACCCCTTAGTCAGCAGCCAGAGCATGGCAGCCATACCTCGGTGATACCTAAGACTGATATTGGGAGCGCAGTCAAGATAGTAAGCACGCGGAAGCACCAAAATTAGCCTGTGAAGTCCGTGAGGAAACCGGTACCCGTGGTGGAGCAGGTTTGGTTCATTGGCCGCGGGCAGCACGGCGCAGCACTCGGTGTTGCTCAAGACTTCATGATTTCCGCGATATTTTAGGAGGCGTATATTTCAATGTAGTTCGTGTAAAAAGGGGAGTTTGTTAAAGTAAAACACAGCGACTGTGCAGTAGTGGTATGCAAGATATAGATCAGGACGCGAGAATATATGGAAGATATACTGTATGTGGGTTTTGAGCAGAGATCCCATTCTTCAAGCGTCTTTCATAATTGTTCGTTCCCTCCTACTGCCCGCGCCAAGGCGCCTTTGGTACTTCCTCACCTTTCCCCACTCGCTTTTCTGTTTCCCTTCCCTTACTTCACTTCCCCTTTACATCACCCATCCACCCCAGCTCCTTCAAGAGCCCTTTCGACAGCCTTTTCAATGCCCCTCCTGACAGCCCTCTAGCAGCCACTCCAGCAGCCAGCAGCCTCTACACAGCCTCTCTGCCGCCTTGCAGACAGCTCTCCCACCGCCTCTCGCACCCTACATAACTGCTCAACAACCTCGCTGGCAGTCTCTCCGATAGCCCTTCTACCACCGCCTTTCGTATCTTGATAGCTGATAATAGGATTATAGGTACGATGAGCCCCTCGAGACAGCAACGTTAACAGCATATGACGGAACCGATAAAGTTTCCACTTCCGCCTCTTTCCCTGCCACTAAATCTCACATCGACTCCACAATCGCTTGCCCCTGTATCACCCCCCATCTCTCCTGGCGCCTCTAAGAGCCTGTCCCACTGGCTCTCCCGCTGTCTATTCTGCCGCCGCACTTTTCTCCATGTAGGTCGATTATTCCCATGTGGTTGTTTCTTTTCCTTTCTCTGTTGTTTGCGTTTGATAAATTGCTTTGTTATAATTCATTGGTGGATACAGGGGGTTGTGAGTACATGGGAGCATCGGGCAGGCCAGGTCTATAATATGGTCGACGGAGGAGGCCTGGCTGGGTTGGGCTTTGAACTTCAAATCGAGGGTGTACCCCTTATATAGCTTGTGGATATACGGGGGCTGTGGGCACGGATGGTTAAACTGGCGGGTGCACGGGGGTTCAGTTTGGGAGTGCGCTTCTTCCCACGCTTTAAATTTTCTTTTTTTGTATGTGTATTGTTTTGGAATTTGGTGACGGCAGGTGTGAGCCGTAGGAGGAAACGAAACATGGAAAGGCCCGGTACCCGTATCGCCGCCAGTGTCATTTTCTTATCTCGCTGAGGTCTGCTTCCCGCATGTCCCCGACTGCGCACCAATTCAACAGTATGCTAAAAGTTACCAAGACCCCCCCCTTACTACAAGAGACCACGTACACCTTGCATCCTACAGCTTTACTTGCAATTGACATTCGCTAGCATTCCTCCTCTTCATCCGAAACAAAAATTATGGACCTGCTCACAGCCCCAGACCCCAATGGTAGGTATCGGTGCAATGTGGACCGGCAGAGATACCTGCCCGGAGTCGTCCCACACTGAAAAATAATGATTCCGCTGTCGGATGAATTCATGTTCAGGCAATGACGAGGAGAGTAGACAAGCAACCATGTATTTTGCACTATGGAATTTTTATACACTGATGTGTTTTAACTCACATATTTATGGTAATGCTGAGTTCATAGCTGGAGGACTCTAGGCTTCATTTGCATGAGAGAATTCATATATGTTACGAATTCTTGTACTTAGTAAAGGATATAATGGGAAGAGGAGGGGAGGGCAGGGAATACAAAATACATTAAATTCTATGATAGATTTAATGTACTAACACGAGATGTTGCAGGAATAACGAGCAGACGAGCGGAATCTCCTTCAGGCCCTCGCCCCAAGCATCCTAACTGAACAGCTGGTGCATCCAACTGAGATTTCTGTAAATGAACCAACATACGTGCCAGTAGTTTTTGGAGTAGATAAAGGACATGGCGGAAGATCTGTCGCTTGCAATCTTTAGTCACTTTATTACATGCATAGGGGGTGCAATGTAAATAAATAAAGTCTACAAGCGATTTGCCATATGCTATCATAGCATTGTTGCTCTCTGTTACTTACTGAATATGAGACAAACTGGATCCCGCGAAGTTGCTAGCGGGAAGGAAATACATCCTATTACATCGTATCACCGGATAAAACAAGCACGCTATGAAAAATTAAACAAACACACAAAAACAAACAAACAAACATGAAAAGTTATGACCACATCGACAAACGAAAGTGACGTAAGAAATAACTTGAACTCTACTTGCTGATATCCATGCATGTGAACGTACTGCAGTACCGCATCATGAGCCACATAATACAAAGACGAAGGAAAATAACGAGCAAGATACAAAACAGCAGTCCTCCGGGGGCCTGCATTATGGACAATAATCAATTCATTCCGCAGGTGAATAACCACCCCATTTCGCGTTTGAATAATTACCCCATTCCGCAGGTAGACGAATTTCCAGGGCCTGTTCTTCAGGTGAAAGTTGCGACCAAAGATAGTTTGCCATATCGGGGCTACGGCCCAGCTGCAGTGCAATCTGGTACGGTGTTTGTCCGAACTTATTCAAAGATGCACCATGCTCAACCAAGATCTTTGTAAGTGTGAGAGAATGACAACTAATGGGTTTGTGAAGTGGGGTGTGGCCTCCATGATCGACCTCGTCGATGAGCTTCTACGTTCCATGCTCCAGGATTTCTTTCAATGCCTCGGGGTCTTTCCCTTCCACAGCGCAATGTACTGCCGTCCACTGGCCTTCGTCGCGTGCGAAAAGATCCGCTCCGTTCTCAATCAAGAGACTTGCAATTGCTACTTTGCCATTGTATATCGCCCAGAGCAAAGGTGTCATGTTCCACCGACCCTGTCGTTCCTCGATGTTTGCTCCCATCGCAACTAGCAGTCGTACCACAGTTTCGCTGCCCTGCTCTACTGCAGTATAAATGCGGCCAGTGAGGTCAGTCTGAGAAGTCATCGAAGCTATCGCTCCCTCCTCGCTTGCTGCTCTCTCCAACAGTAATTTGCAGATGCTTTCATTACCCATAAATGCAGCGTTAGCGAGTGATGTTAGGCCCTTTGGATCCATCTCCTCTATATCTGCTCGAATGTAAGCAAAGCCCGAATAACATTCTCGTTCCCTAGGCGAATGGCATAGTGGACACCTCCCCGAGAAGACCATTTCAACTTTCGGCGTGATCTGCGGGGAGTAACAGATACATGAAGCGGAGTTTCAACTTGGTATGGTTGTGGGTCCCAGAGGTCAGATATGCAAATAGGTAACTCAATTACCGAGATCTCCGAAATCGAGAGATCACCCAAACTCATATTCGAAAGCATCGACCAGCTACAACCTTTTATGGAGCTACTTATAGAGAATGAATAATTGTCGTCACTCCTGCACCGATTTTTTATTCGCTTCTAAGGCCTTGAATTTAGCAATTCATCTATGAGCGATGGTAGCATTAATCTGATGGATGGCGAGGCTGATGTGCTCTGAGATGCTGCTGTTCTGAACGATGCAATATTATCATTGTCATCAGGGACCTGGTTATCCTCAATTGCCGATGATTGTATTCTGAGATATCTGTTGCAGGTGGTATGCTTGTAACATTTGGTTGATTATGTACTGTTGAAGACTGGATTTCATTGCTTATTAGAAAATCGAGACGGTTGATTTCTCGCAGTTGGATTGATATCGCATTGTTGGATTCCAATAATTGGTGCACTATTTCGTTAATTTCACTTGACTTTCAGAAGCTTCTGCTGCAGTATGGTTATCAAGAGATCAGCTTTTCTGTATCCCGGTGATAGAGCTAATGCTGTAGACCTCCTAACTTACCATTGAATAATCCCCAACATCAAGTTCAAACTCAACTTGTACTGTTGTATATCCTCAGTAAAGATCGCAACTTCTGCTTCCTTCCACATTACCCATTTAATCCTATTGAGCAAAACGCTTGCTTTTGTTAGGTGGAGGTTGCATGCAGTTGGGATGACTAATTCCTGCTACCTCACTCAGATACTTGTCCAGGCTGGAAGCGATCAAAACACATCCACTCAAAGTTATACCAAGGTGATGAATAATATCATTTTTAATCTGATTTAGTTTGAAATCATAGTTGTCCCGCCAATAAACAGCTGAATCTGGCAGAGGATGAGATCCATATCTTGCATTTCTTCTATTAGGCGGTTTATGGATACTTCTGCCTGCTTCGCTCGCACTCCACAAACATAGAGATCCTTCAGCATGCTTACAATCTTGGCCGACATCGCAACGAGGCCAGCAATTAAAGAAGCTATAGACAATGCGTCAACCATCTTCTTTTTCGTAAACTCCTTAGATGAACGGGGAGTCGAGCGGGGTTTGGTGAAGGGAATATGGCAGTCCTGTTGGGAAATAATTTAAGGAACTCCAACAGTGATTGACGGGAAAGCTAGACTGGTGTGAATTAGAGGATTTGCTTGGTGGACTGGAATGGCCAGCTAGTAATCCTCGTTACCAAGAAGCTCTGTTGTCTCATGAAGCACCTACGACTGCAATAAGCGAGGTGTTATAGACTCTGTCGTACGTCAGAAGGTATGGAAACTACTAATTTAATTTCAACTCTCTTTGATACTGCATCTCAAATTCCCTTAAAACTCAGTCCGGCGAATCTCTTAATTTTGTCGAGACCTGGAGCTTGGAAATTGAACATTTTTTACCGTTACAAGGCTAGTCTCATGCCCTTCGTTTCACGTTTTCCAGGACTGCATGCGAAGGCTTCTAGAAACCATGGAGTCTTGGTATGAGACTACTAGGTGAAGCTGATAAGCAACTTGGATCGAAAATGTAGCAAGTGGTTGGAGGGAATGAAATGCTAGAATTTTCTGCCGCAAAAATTGAAAATGAGTTACTCTGGTTCCAGCTCTAAAATCAAAAGCAAGTCACTCAGGTTCAAACTCCCAATTGATCATCGCTAGAATTTCCAACTCCCATTCTGTCATTGCTCCATCCATACGCCTCGCATAATTTTTTATTGCCAGTTTCCAGGTGGTAGACATGGAGATGAGCGGCAGCAACAGGACCATCAAGTATATGTTGTTCCACCATATTGGATGCAAGAATGATACATTTACAAGTAGACTATTGAACGGAGATTTGCTGCTGCCGTTGAAGACTTGCATGGGGTTATCAATCGAGGGTCTTGGCATTAGATTACTCAGCTACAAAGGCTTCAAACCACATGACCTGAATAATTGGTTGGTATTTGAAAGGCTCACCTCTCCATCGAATCAAGTAACTTCGTTACCAATATAAAAATTGGCAGCTGCAAACTGAACAGGTAACTGCCTTGGTAGGTGGATTCCTGAAAGAGCACCATAGGGGTATGGTATGAGACTACCCCAGCAGCTCTTCCAGCAGCAGCTCGCTCCCTTTCTTCCTGCTGGCTCTCAATCGGACGTTCAATATGTAGCCCCTCGAGCTCGCATAGCTGTCTTTTCCCGGATAATGTAAGTTGCCCCTTGGTAGGTTGACTGTTCCCATGTGTTTCCTTTCTTCGGAATCAGGTATTTTCCTGCACTTCCATTTCTTCCTCGAATCTTAGATTATCTCTTCCGATGACCTGGTCCTTCTCCCCTTCAACGAACGTGTGCAGTGATTTCAGGATCATCAACCCCCCCATGACATCTCTCCTAGTCTCAAATGGTACCGCCGTTATGCCTCTCGTTACCGTACGCGTGTTGTATTGCTACTGCCTAAGTTCTTTTGTCATCATCTACTTTCCTCTCCCGTTTGCACGTTCCTCCCAAGCTCAACTCCCCAAGCATGCTATGGGTCTGCAGAAATTCTTGTATAGTTAGTCTCGTTTCTAGCGGCCCAAATTGATTCAACCTGTTTGCTATTGTCCATACCGCGTTCTCCAGATTTAGCCGCCTCTGGAAGAGAGTGTGTATGTGTGTCAAACTTACAGTATGTTCCCAACAGAACCCCAGCCCCGCTAGTCAGTATTCTAGGCCTTAAATTCAATTATCAGAACTTCCCTCTTCATTAGACCCAGCGTATATTCTTCTTTCTCTATATCCTCTTCGGTAGTCTCGCATCATACACGAACTTTAGATGTTACCTCGCGAGTAATGAAAAAAAAAAAAAAAAAAAAAAAAAAAAAATGTTTAAAAATGTTACCTTAAATCCTTACTTTTTTTTTTTTTTTTCTTTTTTTCTTTGACCATGGAACCCAGCATACAAATCCTTGCTTAAATGTGTGAGGACCAGAGTTTGTCCAACTACAATGCCACTGACGTACAATAAGTGATATACCCTCTGGTAAATGATTGGTACATACACAACAAGTACATAGATCCAAGGCACAAATCGACAAAAACGTGCACACCTTTCACTAGTTCCTTGGCAACAGGAATGATATGATGATGATGCATAGAACAGAATGATGGAGGTTGATTCGGACAGGGCAGAAGTAGAGACAAAGGACACAGACTAGCTTCGAGATACGCCGTGCTAAGTACCAATTGTAAGCTTTAAGCGTAATATCACCACATCTTTATTGCATCCATACTCTATAGCATAGTCTTGAAAGCAGCATATTTGGCCTTCGTAATATCAAATTTGTTATGTTTAAGAATAGATCTGCCACCCTTGCGTGCCATTATTTACTTGCAATATGCGGTTATCGCCGTTCATATTACTACTGAGATTAATATCATTGCCGTTAACGCCGGTAGGAGCCTTTTTTTTTTTTTTTTTTTTTTTGAGGAGCTTGCCAACGCCGTCATGAACTTTAGCAGCTGCCGTATTCAGAGGTGTCCATCCATCAAGGTCAGCCATATTGACGTCAACTCTGTCATCTGCCAGCAGCTCCACCACCCAGTCATGATGTTTGTCAGCCGTAGTAATCAGTGATGTCCAGCGTTCTTTGTCATATTGATGTCAACTCTGTCATCTGCTACCAGCAGCTTGACTACCTTGTCATGTTACTTTTCAGCTGTTATCAACAGCAGCGTGTCGTCATATATGTTAGCCATATTGGCATGTCATCTGTCGGCAGGATCTTGACCACCTTGTCATGTCCTCCAACACTGAGTGCCTCCTTCCACACTTGCTCCTCTCTCCATTAATGACTTGCAAATGCTTTCACGGCCCATGTATGGCATTCGGTCTTCTGAATCGTTCTCCTCTATGTATGTTCCTGAAGTGAGCCGAGTTCGAGCAACATTCAAAACCTCTGGGGACAGGCATCCTGCCTGAGTGCACACTGGCCGTTTGCTCCACTTATGATCGCCTGGTCTCAGCTTGCCCCGAGTCCCATCAAGCCATGGAATTGCCCTAAGATACCGGTAGCCACCGATGTGCCTCAAATGTCATGCAGGTTGAGAGGCTCTGCATTCACTAGCTTTCGGGGTGATGCCCCATTTGATTTTTAATTATGTTTGCGTGTCCAGCTTCCAACATACAGATGTTTCATTGATGTGCCTGAAAGGTTTAACTCGAGCGGCGGTTCTTATTCAACAAGGGGAGACATTCATTGCTTGAGAAGTATGAACGTTTGATTCTTTTTTTCTCCCTGCATTTTGACTATTCACTGTCATTTTTGTTTTTATACATCTTCTCTGTGGGGAAGTGATGGTAATAGCCTGCGCTAACAGCCTAACACTAAATCTGCATCACAGTGAAATGGTAATGTATGGTGTTGATTTGCGATGCCTGTACAGTATTCTACACTAAGATAGCATTTAATGACTGGACTGGCCAGGCCACTCACTTAGCTGTGCCAGTCACGAGAAGCCCTAGCAGCCGGAACATCGATATTGCGCATCGGGTTCATGAATCCAAGCATATTCAAGTCAGGTGCTAGTGAACTCTTGTTCGATTAATTTAATTATACTCACTATCAACTCCACAACCGACGACTGGGGACGAGGCTAACCGACGACTAGCTATATCGATTATTAGTTTCAAAACCGCTATTGTCTAAGCATCAGCTGCTACGCTTGATTCTCAGCTAATTCAATTCCTCGTGTAACTTATCGAGAAAAAATTTTTTTTTTTTTTTTTTTTTTTTTATATATATATATCAGTGATCGCGTGCCGCCCTATGGGCTATGGGGATGTTAAATACATAAAAGATACTTACTTATAAGGAAAATTAAAGGTGTAAAGATAAAGAGATGTAACCCTGTAACGCCCCATTTCCCCCCTTGTGATGTCTACCAATCCATCCATTCCAATATTGCGGCGAGGGTGTCCCCTTGCTCTTGATTCGTCTTGCCCAGTCTGAGCAGTGCCTGCTTTCCCCCGGGCCATCAGGTTTTCCATATCCGGCATCTCTCCAGAAGGTGGTCCGTGGTTTCTGGTCCTTCACCGCACCATCGGCATTCGGGTCCGTCGGATTTCGCCAGTTTGCATTCCAGTTCGTAGGCCTTAACCCCCCAGGAGGCCCGCTAAGGTGGCGACCGTGCGTCCGAGTCTCTGTAGTGGTATGTAGTTCATTTCCAGCCTGTTTCTCTCTTCGGCCCTCCAAGCTTATCGAGAAATGCAGATCTCATTGACACAGTTGAACTTCTCGTAATGATATGTAAAAAAAGACATGGCCGAAGCGCTGGCCATTGTTACCTATATAGGATGTCCTTTGGTAATTGGATATCTTTTTTTTTTCTATACTATCACTCGCATGCCTCCATATAGGCTATGGCGAGGTTAGTTGCATATGAAAAAAAGGAAAATGGAAAAGTAGAATAAAAGTCCGCATCCTATTAACCCACAATCTCCAATAGTAATGGAGGGGAAAAAACAAAACCGGCATAGAACCCACAACCTCCGACAGTAATGTAGGGAGAAAGAGGTAACAACAATGCACAACAGAATGTTGTCCCGCGATCCTCACTAGTCATGTGGAATAATCAGAGGACTCCAATATGCAAAATTCACTTCGCCAGTCGAGGCGTCCGATCCCACTCATACTGGTTGTACTTCAGCCATTTCCCTCCTAACCTCACTGTCGCTGGTTTTGAATCTGCCTGGGCTCCGGGTGCACTTTGCTCCTCTAACAACCGAGCTAGTGACTTTCCCCTCATCTATGAGCTTTCTGTTTTTTCTCAACCATCGAATCCCAGTGATCCGTGCTAACTTCCTGTTTTCGGCTTGCAGCCAATTGTGGCCATTGCCTAGGTTCTTCCTCATAGCAATTCCATGTACCACGATGGTAATTGGATATATTCAGCAACTCGAGCTGCGTAGCTTCGTATTGCTAGGTGTTAAACTTGTGCCAGTCACTAGCTGGTAGGCTAGTGGGAAAGATGCACGTGAGTTGATGATTCGTCATTTATAATGAACAAGTCATGAATTTTGGTTAGTGACGTATTATTCATCATCATGTTTATAGGTTCACCGAGGATGTACATGTACACCAAGAGCATCTTATTCTGAATGCATGAAACTTAGTTTCTAGACCAGACTATGGCCAGGTTTTAGGCACCAAACCAGGGCAAATAACGCGCAGACACTGAACGGTTCTTGTATCCCGTGCCAACTATTCATTCAAAGGAGTACTTTCCTGAGTAGATACCTCCTGAGTATTTTGCCCCTGTAATATGTTGTCAGCCAAGCCAGCATGGTCATGACAGTCAAGGTGTCGTACTTACCCTAGCGTCCTGGGAATTGAATCCACAAAGATAACGCTGTCAATGACCCTCTTTTCCGGAGAAAGCTTGATGTAAGTTAGTTCTTGCTCAAGGAGCGGAGAGAAAAAAAGATAAAGAAGTCTCGGTTACCTGAGATACTGCAAAATCCAATATTTCTTGTTTCAGCTCTGGGGTTTGCTCAACGCCATCCTGCAAAAGCACAAAAGCCTTCGCAACTTGATCCATGTTTGCCCCATCAATTGCTGCCACCACTCCTTCTTTCACCTTGTCATGGCTTTGTAGGACTTGTTCAAGTTCATTGGGCAGAATAATAAGTCCTTTGCTACGGATTTTGATAACTTGATTCTCACGCTCAACAACTGTAATTGCTCCATTCCTGACTGTTACTAGATCTCCTGTAATGAACCAGCCCTCTTTGTCAATGCATGCAGCATTAAGCTCGGGTAGATTACGATAGCCTCTGAAAACAGTGGGACCACGAATGAGCAGGAGGCCAATAGTATCATCAAGAACAGGAGTCAGAGTCTCAAGGTCAACGATCTTAGCCTCAACTCCAGGCAATAAATAGCCACAGGTGCCCTTGGTCTCCTCAATATCGACAAGCCACTGCGATGCGATAAGATTTTCCTCAGTCATGCCAAGACCTAGATGATAGTCCGAGTCAGCTGCAGTACAGGTGCTGTATAGTAAAGAACATATCTACCTTGTCTCACAACAACCTTGGCACCTTGATTGGTGAGTCGTAAACGCATAGCCTCACTAACACTGTACTCAAGGATGCCCCAGAAGAGTATATTTGTGTTAGGGAGCTGAGATCGAACTGGTCAATTAAGGGATGCATGGCCAAAGTGGTGATAATTGGTGGGGAAATGGTGAGATAAGTTACTATTCGATGATGTTTTGTCTTTAGCACACATTTAGTGATGACAGTAATATGAAAATGCATCAACTTACTTTTGTATTTCTGAATGCTCGTGAGCATCTCTACAAGATCAAACTCCCGACATGTGTATATTGGAATGCCTGCGCACAAACCAGCAAATAGCATATAGTACATACCATACATAGAGAACCAGGGAAGAACTGAGAGAAGCCTATCAGTATTCCAAGACCAACCATAGTCAGAAGTATACGTTCCACTAAGATGTAAGAACTGGAAGGCATTGTGAAGTAGATTTGCATGAGTTAATTCAACACCCTTGGCCTTCCCAGTGGTACCAGAGGTATAGGCAATGATGGCTAACAGATCTGCTGTTTGGTGTCTGCATGCTGGTCGAGGAATAGAGCTTAACTCCTCATCTGACACAGAGGCTGAGAACTCAAAAATGGTTTGTGCAGAGCTGGGCATAGTGTCTAATTTCGAAAACACAAGAATATTTGATGAAGGAATATTCAGCTCCACTGCTGCCTCTAGAGCCAGTGGAAGCACGGTAGAGCTCACAACAATAGCCTTTGGCTCACAATCTTAGAGTTATGTCAGAAACTTGTAAAGTAGTAAACCATCAGTTAGACAACGTACCCCTGAGTTGAAAGACTAGCTTCTCTTTAGTAAGAAGTGGATTCATTGATGTGACAGCTCCATTTGCCCAGAATGTTCCCATAACCACGATAGCTGCAATATGGAAGTTGTTCACGTGAAAGATCAGCATTGGATGAACTCGAAGTTTGATTTTCTGGGACATAGCAGAAACTTACGAATTTCAATAATATTAGGTGCTACAATAGCTAGCACATCCCCTTCTTGCCAGTTCAGCTTTTGCCGAAGAGAAATGCCAAACCGCTTTGCTGAGGCATAAATAGTAGCATAGCTCAGAGACTTGTCCGTTTCGGCTTGAATGAAAATCACATGATCATCAGGATAGCTATGTAAGGAGGTATTTTGTTAGTGTGCTCATAGCAATAAAGTGCATCATACTATTACAAACCTTCGGAATTTATTCTCTAAGACAAAGCTCCAGAGCTCCATATCTGTTGGGATTACCTGCTCAGGATATGGAGATTGGTGAACTTCCATAACGGTTATCGGAAAGTACAGTTCTTTGAGGTCAGGATTAAGCAAGACTGCGAGCCTGAAGTGTATTTTAAACTGGCAGAATACTCTGATGGATGAGGTGAGGTGAGTAGCTGGGCCTGCAATTGGAGATAGTGGGAGCTTTTGTACTGTAAAGTGGTGGTGCGTGACAGTCGCTCAATGGTGAAACATATCTCTTGGACCCCTGTAAGCCGATGGTACACAGACATTAATGTTCTGCTAGGAACGTTTTTTTTGTTTTAATCACGTAACCGTACCCCGCATACAGGCTCCCAGCCTATGGCAGGGATTCTAGGAACGTTTGGGCAGTCCTATTCCATTGTCGTGTGACACAAGCAGCCGAGCGCCCCCCACTGTGCCTACGTCTTTTGCAATAGAAGCCGAAGCTCAAAATAGAAAAAATCAAACGTCATAGAAGTTGGAGAATCTTGTAGAGCTGAATGATTGGACTTCAGCGAATTAGAATCTTTTATCAGAACTGACTTTGGGAAACTTTCCGTTGACATTAGAGATTCTACCGGGAGGTCGGGGGGGTGTCTCGGCTGCATGTCTCACAATATGAGATACGAGCAGCGCGGCTGAAGGAAAAAAAAAGAAAGAAGAACTGCGAAGTTTAGTTACCACACAAGCCTCCGTCCATTGAGTATCCAGAGCCACTAACTAATGCAAGGCAACACGATCAGATTAAACTGGTACCCATATCTGAACATTCTAATAGGCCAGCATGGAACTCACGATCGGTGGAGCCATTAATGATGTCACACTCGTATTGTCCAGCTACCCGCTAGTTGCTGATCACTACTAGCTAGTAAAATATGTATTCGGATAGGGGTACTAATGCACATTATGCGCTATGCCCGAATACATATTTTACTAGCTAGTAGAAATTGGCTCCTTGCCGGCCACGTATCATATGACATCAAATATATTGATAGCAAGCTTTGCATAGAGACTATATTCGCTTACGAGGTTGCAGATATGCTTCGTCATATGCAGCTGAGCTGCTTTCTGCTGTTCTGGCATTTCTATGATTTCATGAACCCTATAGTGCAAAAAAAAAAATAGAATACCCGATTTCTGCCACGAACTCTACGCAATTCGGTGCGAGGGTTCAGCTATTCTTGGGTGAAATCCCAAAAAGCGAAATCTGTAGTACATCTAAATAGATTATATGCTCTCTGGGTATTTGATTGAAGATGATACAGTGCGTAGGCAAAAATCTTCGCGACTATGTAGTATAAGGAAAAGCGTTTTACCAAACCTTGGAGTCACGAGCATGCATCCAAGAGGACCCCCCTTTGGAAAACACAACAACTCAACCAAAAGTACTCCTTTTGAATTGAGAAAGGATACAGCTTCTGTGATGCCCATTCATGTGCTCTATTATTTTTTTGCAATTCTTTAGGTACTTTATTGATTTTTTAGTGATTTCTCGGACAGTACTGAAAAAAGAGATGCAAGGAGGGTCCACTCAGATGCACGTCTTGCTTTTCCTTATACTGCATAATCTCGAAGACTTTTACCTACGCACTGTACAATAAATTGTGCCTTAATTAAGTATTTAAGGATTTAATTATGGTACAGTTGTAGCCCAATTCTAACAATTCAGGGCTTGATCTGGCGGTCATGGTTGTGTCATAATTGCGGTACATGTTTTGTCACATATGCGAAAGTGCTGGGCATAACTCCGCTTTCCTACAAGATACTACTTTATTTCACAAGGGGCAGTTTGGTGGAGTGAAAGGTAGGTCCACCATCTATGCCTTGTTCCAAGCTATAGTCATTAGTCATAGAAGAGTTGCACGGAAGGGGGGTGCAGTGTGGGTCATAGAAGATGTTAAAGGTAGCTTTGGGAATACAAGGTGAGAGGTTGTTAGGGAGCGAGTCTAGGGCTCATGAGCAGAGACATAGTTGCTATGGCTGGAGACCTTCTTCCGAGAGCAGGAGTTTGAGGGTGAGTGGAACAGGCAGGTGAGGGGCTACGAAAAGTCGAACCTGGGGGTGCCACAAGGGTCACCTTTATCCCCAGTGGCATTCCTACTCTTCATGGCTCCAATACTAGAAGAGATAGAGCAAAAGGCAGGGGAGGTGGCAAGAGAATGCCAATGCGAAGTGGAGCTACCTTCATTCGTTGACAACCTCAACTGGGTGGTGGTAAACTAGGATGCAGAAGGGGGGGCAAGTGTTCCCAACCTGCCGGCCTGGGCAGTTTCAGGTCTTCCAAACCGCCTAGGCTGCCCTGCCATGGCGAATATCATAGCTGCAAGCGGGGTTACGATATATATATATATATATATATATTTTTTTTAAAAAAAAAAAAAAAAAAAAAAAGAAAAGGCCGTCCAGGCCACCCAGGCCGGTCCAGGCCCTTCCGGGCGTTCAAGCGATTCAGGGGTAGGAGGGCTGGTTTACAAGGCTATTCAGGGGGCCGCCTTCAGGTCACTCGGACGCGGATTTGATACAAAGCTTTTTATTTTCTACCCTTGGATAACTTTCTGAACCTTTTTATTGAGCAGCGCTTATTGCAGGTATTCAGGCAAGTAATTCGTAGTATTGCTTGGGTTTATACTAATTCCTTTTATTAGTGCAGAATGGAGACAGACATTCCAACCACTGGTACCAGAGGTGATGATTCCTACAGCGATCTTTTTTCACTCTTTCTAGTGCAGTTCAAGTTTTGATCTTGCATCGATGCTTCCCTGCAGTCAATCTGATGCCGAAATCAAGTCTTCTGAAATTTGGGCTACAAAAGTCCAGTGCGACAAAGTTGGATATGACAGTATGGTGAAGCTGTGCATGATAATGGAATGCGATACTGGCGGTGCAAGATCTGCAAGAAAAATACTAAACGTTAGAGAATGAGGTATACGTAGAAGTTGGAGTACTTTCTGTATATAGCTAGTCTACTGTATAATCTAACTTACCACTGCAGCCCGAATGGCCTAAATGGCCTGAAACATTCAGGCCACCTTGACCGGGCGGGGCCGACCCTACGGCCTAGATGTCTATGACCTGGCCCGGCCCGTTGGGAACACTGGCATACTAAGAGGATTAGAGACAGGATCGCAGGAGTGTCTAGGGAGGTGGCTTAGGCCCATGAGCTACTACTTGAGGCCTCGAAGGAGGAAATCCTAGTCATCGGCAAGGAGGTTAAGAGCTCGTTGATGTTGAGAAGAGCAAATGGTTAGGAGTGATCTGTGATAGCATCCTTAATTTCGACCATCATTGGAAAGGCCGGATTGACAAACCAGGAAAGTCTTGGAGCCTTATCCGGACTGGGGAATTCGCAGTGGGGCATGAGCCCACTGGCATATTAAGAGTAATAGCTCTGTGGGGCTACAAGATTGGGTGGAGAGGCCAAAAATAATGGAGAGAGGAGTTTGAGAGGTTACAATACCAGGCACTTTGCGAATGAAATGGCGTAGTCTAAGAGGTGACTAAAGTAAAGGCGAGGCTATTCCCGGAGTAGAGAGTGTAGCAACGATTCTCGATCAGGACCAAGAGAGCTGCCAGTGAGGGACCCCACAGGGATGGGGGAACTGTGACCCGAAAGCTCAGGGGGGATTTTTTTTTTTTTTTTTTTATCACATGACCCCGCTTGTAGCTGTTCGCCATGGCAGGGCAACTCAGGGGGGATGAGACCTCAGACGCAGACAGGGAAGTTGAGGAGGGGGGAGACTGGAGAGTTCAGTGTAGGTCGCGGCACAGAGAAGAACGATGGATTCAAGTTAATAGGTGGAAGGATGCCAGCACACTCGAGGTAGATGAGGAGGAGACAGTGTCATGGGGGCCGACAGTCACCCAAATGGAGCTAGAGGCTATAGACCTCAAGCTAGGCAAGGAGGACTCCCTAGCCAAGTGGGAGAAGGGTATCAGGGAGGCGAAAGGCAGCTCATTAGCCATCTTCACAAATGGCAGCCGCAATGAGGAAGGGGGAGTAAGTGGTCGGTGGTGCTGGCGGCAGGTGGTGGCAGACGAGGTAGAAGGGAGCCATTGGGTCAGCATGAAGGCGACAGTGTGGTACGGCGACAGTGGGGTATGGCGAGGTTGCAGGCATGAGGGGCGCCCTGGAAACTGGTGACAACAGGGTGAAGGTGCTGCTGCTTGCAGACCCTCAGGCAGCTATCAACGCGGTCAAGGGAGCAGGAATAACCGGCAAGGTAAGGACTGCGGACCTGACGTTGTGGTAGGCGGCGCGCGCCTACTTGCTAGTTGCTACTTATTTACTAACCGCGCTGGCGCTGGGCTCAGATAACGCCGTAGGTCACGTGGAAGTTCAAGAGCAATAGTGAAGTAGCACGGGCACGTGAGGATGAGGGTAAGCCGGGTTGATTAGAAATAACCGAACGGTCTGCGGTATAAAGAGGTTCTGTTCCTTTTGCACATGTATCATACACAGATATACAATACACACATCATCCATTTGTACATACGCACGATTACTCTGTCTTCTACAGTCATGTAGATATCGCCGCGCCGTTATACTACTTCCTTTTCCTACTTACCACATTCCCGCACTCTTTTATTGTACTTATACATTCTACTCGCTACTGCCATTGCCGAATATACACATATCGAGACTTTCTACTACTCAAGATAGCGATTCGCCTCCTTCGGACAGTGACTCGAGGACCACCTAGTAGAGGAACCGCGCATAGTTGACTGAGCAGCCTCGCGCCCGCTCATAACGTGTGTGGTGGAGCTTGTGGCAGAAAGGTGGCGAAGGCTGAGGGGTGAGGTTGTGAAGCTTGCATGGGTTAAGGCCCACGTCGGGATAGAGGGCAACAAGATCTTTATATATCACGAAGTTAACCCGAATTCCGAGAGGAGAGGCCTGAATGCATGAATGGCCGAGCTAGCGGTCTCAGTTAGCACGAGCTGCTGGAACAGATGAATACACTGCCAATCTTCGAATATTCGGACTCTTTTTTTTTACCATCCTATGGCAAGGATCCATATACCCGGGCCAGACTAAAGAGGCTAACCTATCTATCCTACGTACACACATGGGTATCCAACGCACCATCCGACGTTCCGCTAGCCCAGATCGAGGCCGGCGAACCATACCTCGACCGGGTTTGCGCTCTACACCCTCCTGCCTCCACCCTTTCTCCTTTAGGTCCTCCAAGCGGGACGGGGGTAACGATTTGGGATGGGGAAATGCGGGGCATGAGAATGGGGATCGAAAGAGCAATCCCGGCACCGGCGAACCTGGTGATCCTGACGTATTCGCAAGCCGCGATCGCGGCGGTGAAGAAGGCAGGCAGCCGGGGAAAAGCCAGGGCCGGGGACCTACAAAGAGTGGTAGATTGCATCGCAACGAGGAAAAGAAAAGGGGGGGACGTCAAGTTGATGTGGGTAAAAGCCCACTTCGGCATCGCAGGCAACGAAGCAGCAGACGCGGAAGCCAAGAAGGTGGCGGATAGGATTGGCAGGTCGGTAGTAACGGGGAAGGGGGGCTGCGGCAGAAGTGGAAAAGGCTGCGAGCAGCGGAAAGGTGCGAGCCAGGTTTCGGAGGGGGCGCAGTAATGAGGCGGGGCAGGGGAGCAGCCACCACCTTCGCAAGACTAAGAACGGGGGAGGGGATGGGCAAGGAGTGGGAAATGAGAATTGGAAAAGCAGCGGAGGCGTGTGCGGGTGTGGGCAGAGGCAACGGCGGACCACCTGGCTTTCAGGTGCGAAGAGGTGGCATACCCGGAAGGATGGGGCGAATGGGTGGAACTTGAGAAGAGGAAATGGGTGGAGCAACAGGAGAATGGGGAGGAGGTCGATGTCCTGGAGCAGCTTTTCCACTCGCTGAAGGCATGAGGACTAAGGGCGTCGCGGGATAGGTGGCGGAGAGGGGGGTGAAATCTCGTCTGTTTGAAGGTGGCGGCGGAGGAATGATGTAGCTATGTTTTTATTGCTACGGGGAGGGGTGGCGGGGAGGGGGCGAGATTTTCGTATGTAGAGTAGGCGGCGGATGAGCAGGTAGATATGCTTGCCTCCGAGCATCGAGGGTATCGACCCAGGGGCCCTGCCATGGCGAACAGCCGCATGCGGGGTTACGTGAACATACACACAAAAAGAAAAAAAGTCCTCCAATCACTGCCAGGTGACTTGTGTGCCATCCTTGCACCTCCTCTGGGACCGCTCCAGCTCAGCGCTCCACTCCTCTCCACATGTGTATCGCAACCTCCTCGCCACTGGAGCGGATCTTCCCCGCTACATGGCGCTGCCTTTCCCACTTTGCAGCCAGGTGTCATTCATGAGTGCTCTCCGAAGCCACTTCACAAACTTTCCCTTCCAAAAGCCAGCGTGCTCTCACTCCTTCCTTTTTCGAACCAATCCATGATGCAGCCCAGCCTCAGTAACCTGCCCGTCGCGCGTCATGCGGCTGGCCTCCCTCATTCGCTCTCTCATCTGCTTGTTGCAAGTTACTGTACCCCTTACATTTTTCTGCATATCGCAGTTACGGTAACAGGCCCAGTCCACTCATTTCGGAATCTGTACCACTAGCCTACAACCATTCGTCCTAGCATGGGCGGCCAGGACCACTCACTTTTGTGTGGAAGAATGGCCAGTCCCCCGGATATTTACACGAGATTTTTTCTTGAGTATATATAACATGTAAGCAGCTGGAGGGCGTAAGCACTTTGTCATGTCAGCCGCAGGTTTCTGATTCCAACTACTCGTTAGATAGGAATGGAGGTCGATCTCTCACGTGGATAGGGTGGGCATGCGGACAACTAGCCATAGGTGCAATTATATTGAGACAACATTCTGTGCCAGCCGGCGCTTACTGTAAGGCAGATGCAGCTCGAAAGCATGTTGGACGGCAACTTTTAACAGCATAAAAGCTTTTGAGGACATATCCTTACGCTCCCCAGGGACAAACTAATCCGCACCAATGGTGACAGTTCAGCAAAGTAGGCATGATCCCGAAGTCTGGAAAGGACCCTAAGCAGGCGAAAAGCTGGAGGCCAGTCCAGCTTATCAACTGTGTGGGGAAGTTGATGGAGAAGGTGGTGGCGGATGATCTAGGAGAGGCTGGCTTATTCCATAAGGGGCAGTTTGGTGGAGTAAGGGTTAGGTCTGCCATCGATGCCCTATTCCGAGCTGTGGTCATCAGCCAGAGAGCACTGGCACGGAAGGGAGGGGCTGTGTGGGTTATGGAAGATGCCAAAGGTGGTTTTGGAACTACAAGGTGGGAGATTATCAGGGAGCGAGTCCATGGCTCGCTAGTAGAGAAATGGCTACCAAGGCTAGAGACCTTCCTAGAGTAGGAGTTTGAAATTGAGTGGGACAGGCAGGTCAGGGGCCGTGGAAAGTCGAATGTGGGGGGTGCAACAGGGGTCACATTGTCCCCAGTGGCGTTTCTACTCTTTATGGCACCAATTTGAAGAGATCGAGCAAAAGGTGGGAGAGGTGGTGAGAGAGTGCCAATGTGAGGTAGAGCCACCTTCATTCATCGGTGACCCCAACTGCATGGTGGTAAAGTGGGGCCCAGAAGGAGATAAGGACATGAAGAGAATTGGAGACAGGATTGCAGGAGTAATCAGGGAGATGGCTCAGGCCCATGAGCTGCGACTTGAAGCCTCAAAGGAAGAAGTCCTAGTTAATTATTCGCAAGAAGGCCAAAAAGAGAGCAGATGTTGAAAGGAGTAAATGGTTAGGAGTGATTTGTGAAAGTGCGCTCGACTTCGACCACCATTGGAAGAGCGGATTGGCAAGGCCAGAAAACTCTTGGGTGCCCTATCTGGACTAGGAAACTCGCAGTGGGGCATGAGTCCACTTTCATGGCGGAAAGCATACACTGGCATGGTAAGAGCAGTGGCTGTGTGGGACTCCGAGATTGGGTGGAGAGGCCAAAAACAATGGAGAGAAGAGATTGAGTGCAATATCAGGCACTTTGTAAGTGTACCGGTGCAGTCCAAGGGGCGGCCAGAGTAATGGTTGAGGCCATTGCTGGAGTAGAGAGTTTAGTGATGATCTTTAGTCAGAGCTAAGCAAGGTACGCACTGAGGTCAGTGAGGGACCCCACAGGGGTGCCGGTGGGGAACCTATGGCCTGAAAGCTTTAGGAGAGTCAAAGCCTCAGACCCAGACAGGGAAGGTGGGAAGGGGAGGGACTGGAGGGACTGCAGCCTAGATTACGCCACAGAGAAGAACGATGGGTTTGTGTCAGTGGCCAGAAAGATTGCCAGCACTCTTGAGGTAGTTGAGGAGGAAACAGTGTCATGGGAGCAGGCAGTCACCCCAGTAGAGCTAGAGGTTATAGATCTGCCCTGCCATGGCGAACAGCTGCAAGCGGGATTAAGTGAAAAAAAAAAAAAAAAAAAAAAAAAAAAAAAGGTTATAGACCTGAAGCTTGACAAGGAGGACTCCCCAACTAAGTGGGAGAGGGCTATAAGGGAGGCCAAAGGTGACTCAGTGGCCATCTTCACAGATGGCAGCCGAAGTGAGGAAGGAGGAGTAGGTAGTGGGTGGTGATGGCAGCAGCCTGAGGTGATGGCAGGTGAGGAAGAAGGAGTAGGTAGTGGGTGGTGCTGGCAGCAGGTGATGGCAGGTGAGGCAGAGGGGAGCCGTTTGGTTGGCATGAAGGCAACAATGTGGGATGGTGAGGTTGCAGGCATGAGGGGCACCCTGGAGGCAGTTGACAGCAGGATGAAGGTGCTGCTGCTCGCAGACGTTCAGGCAGCTATTAGCGCAGTCCAGAGGACAGGGAGAACAGGCAAAGAGAGGACTGCAGACCTGGCACATGTGGTGGAGTTGATTTCAGACAGGAGGCAGAGGTTGAGGGACCCAAGGGCAGTGAAGTTCACCCGGGTGAAGGCATACATTGGAATTGAGGGTAACGAAAGGGCAGATGGGAAAGCTTTAAAGGAAGGAGCTGGTGCCTTGAGATATGATAGTCAGGCTACATAAGGTGGCCTGCACCAGGAGTGAGTCAAGAGGAGAAAGGGGAAGGGAGAGCAAAGGGACCTTGGTAGGGGGAAGTTTGTAAAATGGGGCAGGAGGGCACTTACCATTTACACCTGGCTGAGGACTGGGAAGTGCGGTGGTATGTGGAGGAAGAAGATCCAGGGAGAGGGGGCATGCTGCAGCTGTGGAGAGGAATGGAGTGCTAAGCATGTGATGTTTGTGCATTTTGGTAAGCTGGAGTGCATGTAGAGTTGGTAGATAGATTTTTCACCTGACCGGGTCCCTGCCATAGGCCTGTAGCTTATATGCGGGGTTATGTGAACCGAAAAACGAAAAAAAAAACCGCACCAATGCACCGGCAGGAAATCAATCCTGCCTATATATACTACTATATAGTATCTCCCAACAAAATAGTTAAAAACAAGCACACTGTGGGGAAAGACAAAAAAAGACATGAGAGGTCATGACTACCTGACAAACGGCATTGACCCAACAATAACTCGAATGTGATGAGTTCCATGCGGGTGGGCATACTTTAGCAGCGCATCACGGTCACATAATACAAAGGCCAAGGAAGAGTAGCCAGCAAGAAGCAAAACAACAATCCTCAGGCTCCGATTATTCGTATGATCAACTCATTCCGCAGGTGGAGGAGTTTTCAGGACTTTCTCTTCTGAAAATTGTGACCCAAGATATTTTGCCGTATCGTGATGATCATTGCGCAGTACAATCCTGTATGGCGTTTTCAGTCCTTAGCCAAGATATTTGGAGATGCACCATGCTCAATCAGTATCGATTGCGAAGTCCCAGTCACCTCCTGAAGGGCTAGACTATACTACAGTCGTAAATCTTCTGGTAAACCTTGTCAACTGAAGGGGACATATATGCTTGCTTCTGCATGCTTTCTGTATCCCCACTGAGCGGGATGTTCGAAATAGCTGTTACTCGGGACTTCCCCCATATTACCTTGGAAAGCTTTTTTTAATACATATAAGAGTGTATGTGAAGATCGCAGTTCTAGGTCAATTTTTCTTTGATTATTGGTATTCTATAATAGATTGGCTTTCTTTTGAGTGTCAAAAATACCATATTTGGTGTCAGGAGTACATCTGTCATGGCAAACGCGGAAATTCTGATTTTTGCGATAATTCTACAATGTATTCAAGCAGGTGCCAGTGACCTCGATTCGATTGAAACCAAGTACAATAAATTTATACTGGGCTTTGACCAGGCTTTAGTTGACATCCAAGCACTGAATAGCTCTCGTACCCCATACTAACTACCTAGTGGTTCAAAAGGAGCACCCTCCTGAGTACTTTACCCCTGTAACATTTTATCAGTCAAGCCGGCAAGACTATGGAGACTCATAATACAGTACTTACCCTGGTGTCTTGGGAACAGAATCCACAAACGTAACAGTGTCAATGACCCTCTTTTCCGGAGAAGCCTTAATCTAAGTTAGTTTTCACCTGAGGAGTGAGGGAAGGAACAAAAAGACATAAAGAAGTCTCGGTTACCTGAGATACTGCAAAATCTAATATTTCTTGTCTCAGCTCAGAGGTTTGCTCAATGTCCTCCTGCAAAAGCACAAAAGCCTTTGCACCTTGATCCATGTTTGCCCCATCAATTGCTGCCACCACTCCTTCTTTCACCTTCTCATGGCTTTGTAAGACTTGTTCAAGTTCATTGGGCAGAATAATAAGTCCTTTGCTATGGATTTTGATAGCGTCAGCCTCACGCCCAAGGACTGTAATTGCTCCAATCCTGACTGTTGCTAGATCTCCTGTAATGAACCAGCCTTCTTTGTCAAAGCATGCAGCGTTAGTCTCTGGCAAATTATGATAGCCTCTGAAAACAGTGGGACCACGAATGAGAAGGCGGCCAATAGTGTCATCAGGAACAGGAGTTAAGGTCTTAAGGTCAATGATCTTTGCCTCAACCCCAGGCAACAAATAGCCACAGGTGCCCTTAGTCTCCTCGATATCATTGAACTGCTGACTTGTGATAAATAATGCCTCGGCCATGCCATAACCTAGATAATTATCAGCTGTAGCAAAGTGAGAGTATAATTCGTGAAGAACATCTACCTTGTCTTACAGTGACCTTGGCACCCTGCTTGGTGAGTCGTAAACGCACAGTCTCACCAACGTTGTACTCAAGAATGCTCCCAGAGGAGAATAGTTGTGTTAATGAGCGGAGATCAAACTGGCCAATTACAGGGTGCGTGGCCAAAGTGGTGAAGATTGGTGGGACAAGAGGAAGATTTGTTACTATTCAATGAAAGTTTGTCTTCAGCACAAATTTGTAGTAACATGAATCTGCATTAACTTACTTTTGTATTTCTGAATGCTTGCGAGCATCTGTAGAAGGTCAAACCTCTGGCATGCGTATATTGGGATGCCTGCACAGAGGCCAGCGAATATCATATAGTACATGCCATATGGATGGAACCAAGGAAGAACCGAGAGAAGCCTATCAGTGTCCCAGGACCAACCATAGCCAGGACTATATGTTCCATTAAGATGTAAGAACTGGAATCCATTGTGGAGTAGATTTGCATGAGTTAATTCAGCACCCTTAGCCTGCCCAGTGGTACCGGAGGTATAGACAATGCTGGCCAACAGACCTGTTGTTGGAAGTCTGCGTGCTGGTCGAAGAACAGAGCTTAGCTCTTCATCTGACACAGAGGCCGAGAACTCAAAAATGGTTTGTACAGAGCTGGACATAGAGTCTAATCTTGAAAACACAAAGACATGTGATGGGGGAATGTTCAGCTCTGCTGCTGCCTCTAGAGCAATTGGAAATGTGGCAGGGCTCACAACAATGGCCTTTGAGTCACAATCTTGAAGTCACGTCAGAAACTTGTAGTAGCAAATCATCATTTTAGGTAACATACCCTTGAGTTGAGCAACTAGCTGCTCCTTGGTAAGAAGTGGATTTGCTAATGTGACAGTTCCATTGGCCCAGAATGTTCCCATGACAACAATAGCTGTAATATCGGAGATGGAAAATCAGCATTGGATAAACTTGAAATTCACCTTTCTGGGACATGAAACAGGGGCCTACGGATTTCAATGATACTAGGTGCCACAATAGCTAACACATCCCCTTCTTGCCAGTTCAGTTTTTGCTGAAGAGAAATGCCAAGCCGCTTTGCTGAGGCATAGATAGTAGCATAGCTGAGAGACTTGTCTGTTTCCGCTTGAATGAAAATCACATGATTGTCAGGATAGCTATGTAAGGAGATATTTTGTTAGTGCACATGAGTGAGAAAGTCCCTAGGGCTACACTAACTTTCGGAGTTTACTCTCAAAGACAAAGGTCCAGAGATCCGTGTCTGCTGGGGGCACCTGTCTCGGATATGGAGATTGGTGAACTGACATAATGGTATCTCAGACAGGGTCTTCGAGGTTAGGATTAGGAAGATGTTCAGCCTGAAATATGCTATTAAAACTAGGACAACGCTTTAATAGATGTGGCGTGCGTTAGCTGGGCCTGCACTTGCGATCGAGGGAGCTTTTGTACCGTAAGTGGTAGTGTTTCAGCGGTGAAACATATCGCTTGGATCCTGTAAGCTAAAGGTGCACAGACATTGATATATAGTTGTGATGGAAGTCTAGAACTTGTTACTCTGCACCATCATCCCCTGCCGCGCGTACTGAATATTCTCTGCACTTTGCTATCGCGCTGCCTCTAGTGCCCACTTTTCAGTCCATGTGAAAGTGAGAAACGGATCTACATAGGATAATAGCAATGCCTGGAGAGCAGCTACAGTAGTCAATCTATTGTCGAAGTTTGGCAAGTGCGGTGGCGTATGATAAAGCCCATCATATGCATGAAAGATTGCATTTCAAATTAACAAGAAGATCTCGATAGCGCGAGAATTCGGGCCTACAGCTAGCTATCATACCGGTTTAGGCTATATATAGACAATATCCATTTCGAAATTTCTAACCGGTTTGTGTACTAGTGGAGCCAGCACAGTGATGTCATGCTCATATTGGCCAGCTACTCGTAGAAATCAGTCAAGTCTGGCTCTTTGCCGCATGGTACTCGAGTATCTGCGTTCACAGTGCTGTACAAAATCAAATATATTTGATGGAGGTTATAAGCTTTGCGTTGCGTAACCGTTACGTGTGGTACTGTGGCATGACATAAGCAAAAGCTCTTAGTGGGTGTTTGTCGTTACCAAAAGCAACCGATTTTCGTTACGCAAGGTTGTGGTGATAACGCAACGATTTGGCTTGTAACCTGTGTAACGGGGGGGTTATGTAACATTTTTAGCTGCAATGGGGTTATGCAGCCGGTTTTTGACCAAAGGCATATATATTTTCCAAAATTTTTTTTATTTATTTTTATTTTTATTTTTTTATCTTTTGGGTCACGTAAACCCGCATACAGGCTACCAGCCTATGATGGGGAAACCTAAATCAGCAAGATTTTAGACCATTGGTGCATATCACGTAGTTGCGTAGCACAAAGCATCTTAATCCACCTCACGAGCATGTCTAATCTATACATCAAAACTCTCCAGATTTTTACCATCATGAGCCAGTAAAATAGCAACTTGACCTGGAAAAATGAAGAGATTGAGAGGCTGATTGCTTGAATGCTAGAAAATCGAGAGCTAATACATGGAAAACAAATGGATTGGCACAAAAGGGCAAAGAAGCAGGAATTCAAGGAGGATATGCATATAACAATTATCCAACTGCCACTGCTTTTGCTTTCTTTTAATGTGGGAGTGGCACCTTTAAAAGTGGGAAAGGTATCCTGCTTGAACGGCTAGAAATCTGCTCAGCACGATCTGAAAAGGGGTCACTGGAGTATACGCAAGAATTGAAAAAAAAAGAAAGGTGGGTTAATGGATCCAGAATTTTATTCTACTTTTCCATTTTGCCTTATTTTCATATGTTACTAACCTCGCCATAGCCCATTGGGCGGCATGCGAGTAATGATATAAAAAAAAAAAAAAATCTATAGGCTATTGTCGGCCTCGCTAGCATTTGTGCAGTAGTATGCATAAAAGACAGAACTCCTTGCCAAGAAAGTAGGGAGCAAGGAGATCGCAAAAAACGAGCAGTAATTTCCAAGATGGGAAATTGAGCAGGGCTTCTCAGAAGATTTTGGAGAGTGCACTCGAAGTATATAAAGGAGCGCTGAAGCGGCAGAACCATGTAGACAGATCAGTAGCATTCCCGAATACACAAGAGCAAGTGCAATAAATTTAATTTCTTTATCTTATAGATTGTTTCAAAAACGCCTGGAGACGAGCCTATGCTGAGGTGGTGAGGAAGAAAAGGAAAAGAAGAGTAGCAGAATCTAGAAAGCCAATATATGGCTGTACTAGTTCATTACGTGGACGATAAGGCTTCCATAAATATGCCGGGCCTCTTGACCTTCGTGCCCCACGGCTTGCAGGAACGACTCACGTGCATAAAGTTTGCAACACTCGTGGGTGATAATTGATGAATAAAAGATTATGTAACTAACTGAGCTTAAGAATTCACTCGTGACTCGGCTGCTTGGCAGCGCTGCCCCGTGAGCTACTAATACAGCAGGCTTAGCTACAGCGGTTTTAGCTCAACAATCCTAATTCATTTATGGTAGTCATTACCCGATTCGTGCGGTGTCACTTCTTTCGGACAAGTTACACAGCTTTCACCTTAAATGATCTCCGACATACTTAAAACCAGTTCATGATAGCATGCTGTAATATATTTTCCGTTTAATAAAGTACGTGCAAACCTGGTCTTCATTAATGCAGTAGATCGCAACTCACCTTGGGCTTCAATCTTGCTCTCAGCTTTCCTTTTTTGCTTCTGTACCGTTTCTCTCCAAAGCCAGTAACACCATTGGCACCTGGTACCTCCCCACAATGCATTTACCTTCTTCACCAAGCCTCTTGACATGTCATCGTCGGCGCCAATTCGACATGCATGTCATGATTCATACTGAAGATGGCCGATTGTACGCTTCGGCTGCACGAGCTCCTTGGATCTGTTGCCTTAATCTGTAACACTTTAGTATTACATACATAGGAATGCAGTGCAACTGAAACAACTTATAAATGTACAGACGGTTTTCTTTTTGCTTGCCCTTTTTGCCCTCTGTGATATGTGATGTGAACAGTCAGGACATTGTTACTCTACACAGGATGCTCGCAGCAGGATTACAGACCCAAAGGATACCTCAATCGCAACTATGTACTGGCCATGAGCGAAAAAGGTTCCCTCCAAAAGCGTGACGTTGCTGGCAAGGGCAAACCCTGTATATATATACACTGGAAACTATTACATACACCATCCCTGGGAAAACTTGACGAAAAGAGAGGGGAAAAAAAAGGGAGAAATATTAAAGTTACGTAATACAAAGGCCAAAGAAATAACTAGCAAGATGCAAATTAAATAACAACCTCCTAGATCCCTTATAAAGAAATAATCAACCCTATTTTGCAGGTCGAGAAATTTCAGGGTCTTTTTTCAGTTGAAGGTTGCAACCAAAGACATTTCTACACCTCATGCCTACCATCTGCAGTACACTCTCGGTATAAAAATGTCATCCGGCGGGGGCGGGGTATATTCTTAAAACAGATATCTTCTTAAATAGAACTAAGTAGATGAAGGCTCTAATAGATACAGGAAAGGTGCGGAATATAAAAGAGGTGTAAAACAGGTTCAAGGAAATACATGAAACAGAGAAGAGGTCTACAACAAAAGAGAAGAAGGTCTGGAAAAGTGCTAAGAGGATGTTTTGGAGGGGAGAAAATTGGTTATTTTACTTTGTCTATTTTTGCTTTCTTTTCAGCTATTTGAGCGCGCTTTCAATGCGAAGCTTCTCTTTATACAGGTATTTCTTATTGATAAGCTTGCTCTTATAGGCCTAATGCAACAAACTATGTTGGGCAGTTCCTTGGGATGAGCCTTCGCTCAACATTCGAATATATATGGTGGCTAAGCAGAGATCTTAGGAATGTTCCTTACATCAAATATATTCCTATTTTGTATGAGGCGCGGGGGGAGGAGCATTCTTATATATCAAGTATATTCTTATTTTATTTATTTATTTATTTATTTATTTATTTATTTATTTATTTATTTATTTATTTATTTATTTATTTATTTTTTAGTCACATAAACCCGCATACAGGCTACGAGCCTATGGCAGGATTGTATTCTTATGTCGGACATGCTAGTATCGTGAGTCTGCTGCAACCATATAAGTTTCCCTCACGAGCCCTAATCTGTGCCGATACGTGACTCACGGTGCCCTGGCCTGACTTCGACGCCCTCGCATAGTCGTTCCGGCTCTAAGCTACTTGGCCCTCACATGAATCAGGCATGCTGCCGCCCCACGCCGTCACCAACTGCCAAGATATATTACCGTCACCACTTTCATGATAATGAGGCAACAGTGCGCCCTATCATGACAATGACTACCTACCCTACCATCCTCACCATCCCCACTCCCACCGATGTCGCCGATAAGATGCATGTGACTTCGGCGCTCACGCTCCTGTCTAAAGTTTTATACTAAATTTGATTGTCCTGATAATTTACAATTATATGGAAGGAGTCTTGCAGCCTGTATGTATTTTCATATTTTTACTCCTCACCCGGTGTAAATCCGTATCTAACGTAGGTACCTAGGCCTGTTGTGATACTGTAGTTACTGTCTTTATCGAGAGTAAAGGCATATCCTACGGTTTAACGGATAAGTACGTGTGCGTGTAATAAAGGGTACTCAGATATAATATGTGCACGCAAATGGCCATCTATGTGTAAGTCCCTACAGCTCACGCAGCGAAGGTATAACTTCAACTTACACTAATGTCAATACAAATCGAGGGTAACTGACGTGTAACTTCCGCATACCACATAGAAAAATGGCTCTAGTGAGTGGTGTCGACCTTTTGAACCGTTCTCCTCTATATCTATTCCTAAAGTGAGTGGATCTTGAATGAAATTCTGGTTCCCCCCACAGAATGGCACAGTGTTTTATCGCTTCCACGTAAACGAAGGTAGCTTTTTGCTAACAACCTTGACCATATGAGATAGGGGTGGTGGCGGCTACTATATGCCTACCTAATCAGTCAGCAGCAATGAAGTGGTCCTGCATCATTTAAACAAATCTTTCTGCCTAGAAAACCTAGAACAACCCCTACAGATCCCAAGTTCTCCCGAGAGCTATTGCAGATAAACAGTATAGTCTACGTACTCTACATCTCGCGCTCAGTGATCAACTTGATGTGCATCACGGCGGTTCAATCACCTATTTCTGTAGCGCTAGCTGTTAATATATATATTACAGCCTTAAAATTCCTATTATACATGCATCAAACATGCCACAAGTAAAGCCGGACCCACACACACTCCGGACCCTGACTCCGGATATTAACGTCCGCCACCCTTTAGATCTCCCGCACCGACATACATACGTCCCCCCTCCGCCACTTCTCCCCTCCTCCGTCCATTTACATATGAACTAATATATTTAATTTATATATATAGCCACATAAGTACCAGCATATATATATACGTAATATTTCGGAGCTCACAAGAATAAAATTTCAAAGAAGTTTAATACGGAATAATATAAATGTAAATATATTAATATCTCCGGTCATCGTCCAGCTGGGGGGTGACCTATAGCCACAATACTATACATGCAAATTTATCCATATATGGACTACCGGCAGTATGCAAGTATATTTTTACCGAACGCTCTCGCCCACTTGACAGCTCCGAGATCCCCACCCATGTACACACCCCTGAAATCCACAAAGTATACCAGGGTATACCTAACTTCATTCAACGACGTCAACGCAACCCCGAGACTTTTACAACACAAACAAGATATCTCTCTACCCTCTAGTACAGCCACTCACCGAGCCCTCGTAGTTAAGTGTAAATTTAGTAAAGGACCCAGCAGCGATTTATAGCGAGCAGAAAGCCGATATATATTATATCATAGGACAAACTAGCGAAACAAGGGAAAAAAAAAAAGAAAAAAAAGAGGAAAAAATAAGCATTGAGGGCCATGTGCAAGTTGGTAAGAATTTATGAAGCCTCAAGCATCGTGTATGTATTTATAGCATATACTGAAAGTCTCAAGAATAAAAATATTAAAAAAAAGGGACTAGCGAGAGGTATATACGACTTATGACTTGGCCAATAAGGGGAAGGCGTATACTAAGAATTGGGGTTTGGTAGGAAGTAAAAAGGAATGCGGGAAACGACGGAAGGGAACTAAAAGCTAGCCAAGATGTTCCGAATCCAAAAAATCCTTAATTTAAAGGTAACAAGAAGGAAAAAAGATGAAAGGTTAGGTAAGGAAATATATATAGTAGGTAGTAGGGAAACAAATAGTGAAGTATGACAGCAAAGAAAAATCAAAACAACTCCAGAATGCAGCGACCAGATGAATACGAAATACGCAAACGAGGATAGAGACGAGGCAGGGGAAGCGGGAGGGCGAGAAGGGAACAGGAGGGGAGGAGGTGATGATAGAGAGGGAAGTAGGTGATGAGGAAGGGGAAAACAAGGGAACATTATCTCTGTACAGAACGTCAACAGAGACACCAAGACAATAACAGATGACAAGCAAAAGCAGCAACAAATAGCGACAACAAACAACATTGAGATACAACAAAGCTGAATCGTAATTGGAAATAAAAAAGAATAGCATGTAAATGAAGAAAAACCAACACAATCCTCATGTATCCGTTCCACCGCATTATTACCCAAAATCCCATCAAGTCCAACCCTTCAACCGTATACCATCACCTATCAAATTTCCTATTCCAGTCATATCCTTCCTTTCCCAAATCCGTGTCCCAAATCCATGCCGTGTCCATACCAATACCAGTTCCGATATCCCAATCCTTTCCCACGCCATATTCTTAGTTAAGTCCTGCATATATCCTCCAGTAAGAATATATCCTCCAATAAGAATATTTCCCCGTGAATATTCCTGCCCTATCCCCTTGATGCAACCCTAACTAAAACCTCATCATATTCCTCTGTGCCATCCTTTGTTCATTCAAAGACGACCTCCCGCCAGGTATAGCCATTCTCGAACCCGTATTCCCCGGACCTCCGACAACCTCGTCATTCACATCCTCCTTGACCGGCCATAAATTAAACCTTGACCCGTCAGGTGGGGGACTGCCTCCAGGATAAATCCTATTCCCCCACTGATCTTCGTACCCCCACTCACCATCCTTCCAAAAGCTATATATCTTCGTGGCCGCAGGTTGTGCTGGCTGCTTGTAAGAGTATACATTATAAGGCCGACTTCCTCTCACGTTGCTTTCCGCCCTGTACACACCGCCTATCGGAGACGGAGAGTACGGTGGCGAGTATGGCGGGGGACTCAGAGACGAGGTATGTCCTATAATAAATCGTGCGTCGTCATAAGTCATCTCCCCTGGTGAACGGACTCTCGGGATTCGATCCTTATGTAGCGAGTCCGGCGAAATCCTCCATAATGGTGGAGGGTGTAGTGGTTTGTGTAGGTTCTGGCGATGCTGCCTCACTCTCCGCTTGAAGCCTCCAAAAATGTTATCCTCCTCTTCGGAGTCAGATGTGTCTGTCGGTGGAGACACGGGCCGCCTATTCAACTCCTGCCGCTGCTATCCATTCAAATGTATCAGCTTAATCCCCAAACCGCAACACAAAAATCAGAGTACGAACCAAGTGCAATAACGATTCCCTTGGACTGCCGGCTCTACCAAGCCCGTAAATAATTCCAATATCCTTCATCTTCTTAAATTCTATAGTTGACAGCGGTTTTCTCAGTTTAAAGGGTGGGGCGTCCTGTGGAGGCTTGAGCATTCCCGTTGACCTTGGTTCGTCTGTAGAGAGTGGGATAATGTCAACGTTTTCGGACCAATGGACGCTCTTCTTTGACCTGAAGCTTTCACCTGGCTCTGAATCAGACGTCATTGAGGCTTCAGTGACTATAGAGGTATCTGAGACGAGGGAGGGAGCCGGTGATGGGGACGGGGAATGTGCTCCATATGCCAGGAGCGTGCTCAACGAAGACGTGGACTCCTCATCGAAATCCATTGGTGAACCAACCCCCGCATCATCGTCAAGATAGAAATCTGGAACAGGATCTTCCTCCTCCGGAATGACCTTGGGTTGGAGAAGAGGAGTTTTTGGACTTTCACTATTCGTTAAACTCCCCATATTTTTCTTCGGATACTTTGATTTGATTGAAAACACCACTGGGGTATGATAAACGCCGAATAAAAACCCTTTGGGACACAGTACAGTGGCCCGGCCTTCAAGAAAGTATCGTTCAATAGACCTAAACCGACCACAGAGCAAAAAAGTAACGAAAGGCTGGATGAGGGAAAGAAAATTCAAAAATGCCCTCTCGATCTATAAAAGAATATCAACAGAGCTCAATGGGGGTGGGGACCTTTATATTGATTTATGTACCAGTAGAAGGCTGACTCCACCTGACTAGGGAAAGTCGCCGCCTCGTAGTCACCCACAGAGTCAGTTGGAACAAAAACACTTAGACACGGACGAGAACAAAAAGAAATATAACAAGGCTTAGGAGTGGCTTATATTGTAAGCTGTATCAGATCACACAATGGCATACGCAGATAGTGCACGGTTCAGAACGCTGCATCCCTGCTCCACCTCCCATCCCCGCAGTCTCGTCGCTCAACATCACCCCCCCTGCCGGCCGTCATAAAGCACCATAAACTTCAGCCCAATATTAATATTGACCTGTGAATAATTAGGATATAGATACCGTACCACGCGCACAAGCCCAACCCTAGGAACGCAGGATCTTGCTGAGATAGACTTGAGAGGCGCCTCAGGTACTAGCACAGAGGTATGTATGCAAGACCACTAGTTAGAGTCACCGTAGGATGTAGAATCCGCGCAATCAACACTGAGTCGTCAGTTCTTTGCCCGCTGTGAGACTTATCGATCTGCGGGAAGCCTGCATAGCTGCATAGCCCTGAGTAGCCCCGATATGGAACTGAATGTGCTAATGCCAAACCTCTGGCAGAGCGCACACTCGGGGGTGTGGCTAGCTGAGTTCGCTCCAAATAGTAGACGTCCAGTAGACAAATGCCTTCCCGATCGACCCATCCATCTTCGTACCCTGTCTGCAAAATAGAAATCAAATAAGCTAACAAACTATGTGTAAGGAACGAGTAAGAGGCAGAGGGGTATCAGCCTTGCAGTGATGTCATGGTTTCTTTTGCTAGACTTCCTTGATCGTTTGAAACCATCCTCCATCACTTCGGATAGTAATTAATCGGGTGAGCCGTGTCATTCACATCCCCCCTCTCTCTCTCTCTCAGATTACGGGCCAGACAAATCATCTTGACCGTTCTTTCCCCTGCAAGCGCGGGGCAAGTAGAATTATGACAGTGAATGGTGACGCTGAAAGGGTTGATTCCTAATCGGATGGAGGGGTATGGAGCTCCAGGACGTTAGAAGATTGTTCGGATTTGGCTATACATCCCAGGAGGTTTTTCGTTCTGGCTCCGGTATCACCCAAAAGTGGAATATACCATATCGACGCATAATATGACCACCTGCATGTGGTTCCGTTTCCACCAAAGCCCAATCAGAGCGTGAGCTTGTCTGCTAAAACTCCACCTGCAGTAGGTCGTGCAGAGCGCGAAGGTTGCTGATCCATGCTCACGCAGCCAAAATCCCTGCCTAGCCAGCGTACTTGGCGCATATGCTCCGCAGAAATAGGGTCATGTGGGGTTGAGACCTCAAATCAACACCATCTGCTGCTTGGAAATGGGTATTCCATGTGACAGGGGAAAATAACAAACGAAAGAGAAATGAAAAAAAAAAAAAAAAAAAATTAATAAAAAAGAAATAGAATGGGGAAAAGGGTGCCAACCGATTAGCTAAGATGGACTTGGCCGCGTGCCATGGAGAGACAACGAAACAATGGGAAACAGCCGTGCCAGTTTCTGTAGAAAGAAGCTGACAGCAGCTGAGATTTTTCTGCATACAGCAAATTAATAACTAGAAAATTCTGACCAATAGAAGATTACTCCTAGCGGAGACTCACCCGTTTAACGCGATTGCCACCATCTGCCTTCGACCTTCATAAGCAATCCGCACTTCCCCGGTCCCCGCCTTTCAGACTCGCTTGAGAGTTACTAACCGTTCGTCCAAAAGTTCGAAACTACCGAAGCGTTCTATTTGCCTAAAAGAATCTAGTCCAGTAGTCGCCAGATTAAGCTGCCCTGTGGCAAGTCGAGAAAATTGTGTCCTCTGAACCCTTGCCTCGTTGACCAAGACGTGCAGGCCAAATGCGACTGTGTAGTCGATCATTCAGAGTAAAACGTCACCAATCATTAGTTTCGTACGCAGCTCACACCATAAACCCCCCTCCCCGCTCCCTCGCAAACTGTATTCGCCCTGTAGTCAACAGAAATTATCGGACATTATAATTTCATTAGGGAAGTAAAACCGTTGTCCCTCCGCATCATGGGCCATGAAAAGTGTAGCAAATGATCTATGGGGTATCATAAACTGCGATATCATGAAACGGTTATTTCAACGAAAAAAACAGATAAGAGTCACAAGAGAGGCTCTCATGAACTCTAATAGAAAAGGGACCCTTGGCTCCGAAGATACCGTGGGGAGATCCAGATATCACAAGATCCATATTGTTAATCTTTTTGTTGTTGAGAAACGGAACCTTGTTTTCGGCAAGCAACACACTATCTGGAGCGAAAAAAAAAAAAAAAAAAATAGTGAATTCAAAGAATAAAATAAAAATAATAAAAAGATAAAAAAACCGGATTCAACGCCTGGTAGCCTCGCTATACGTTCGAGAGACATTGTTGCAATGGCGTTGAGACCGACATGGACATGATCGTACAAACACAAGTGACAGGGATTCGGGAGGTCAGAAACTGGGGGTAGAATCTCAAGCCAGGCGCTGATAATGTATGTAAAACTTCAACTCCAATGGTAAATCCCAGACTTACTTGCCGCGTAGAGAACGCCCCCATCTGTTTGCTCACACCCTCTCGATATCCCGCACCTACGGGAGTGGGGCAAGTAAACACCTAAAGATTGGTTGTTTTCCTGTAACTTGATTTGTCCGCCTGTCGTCCACCACCCGCACGGATGTGACATCCTTCCACCAATGAAGACACCCAGTTTCCCAGCTTTTTTTCTGAAAAGATTGCTTGCATGATGTAACGCAAGATGGGCAAGCCGGTCGATATGATTGTTCTCTCCGATGTAAACAGAATCTGTTGATGGCGAGTAATTTCTCGGTATAGATTCATTATCTATCTCCTTGATCGTGCAACCAGAAACTAGCGGTATTGTATAGACCTCCCTCTTTTCAGCTTGCATATTCCCTGAAGTTGTTATCAATGGCGGCGGAGTGATCATCCTCTTTTTTAGAACCCAAGGAAATGTGACAGGTGGCGTTCAAAGGTAGGACAAACCCATTTCAATGCTGTGTGGAGAAGACCGCTTATCCCCCCTATTCTGGCAATCGATTGCTGAACTAGACGCATGGCTTGAATGGGAGGCCTTGTACTCCGCCGTAACACAACTCTCACATTCCTCGTTTAATTCTCGTAATACCCCCCCCCCCCCACCCCCACCCCCAACCTCACTTATGAAACTCAGCCTCCGCGATATGCAAAATCTCTCAGTGATAATAACAAATCAAACTTAGTTTCCTGTTTCCCCTGCCGTTTTTTGAGATCCGCAGCTTATGACCAACTCTCTCCTTCCAACTTCGGACTTATAAGCAGGCTTTTTCAAGTCTTGATTGTCGGAGGAAAACAAAATGTCGTAATTTCTTCGTCACCGCAAGGCTGGCTTTCCCACGAAATTCTCTCAACTGGACCCGTCATAAGATGTTGAGGAAACTGTTTCCTGTTTATTGGCTGTCAATTTTTTTTTTAATTATACTTGTAAAAAGGGACAGGGCAATGCCAAGTCCAAGCCAGGCACGAAAAGTTTTTTTCCCCTCCTTCCACGGGACCGACTTTCGTTTGGTTCAAGCGCTGGTCAGGTCACGCCTTTGGATTGTTTGATTATGGAAATCTTGAACATGACAAATGCCAAAATGTAACGGACCATTGGTGAGGGAGGGGGATGGAATCGGATATTGTGTACCGATGGAAAATCAAGAGCGAATACGAAGTAAGGAAAACTGCTTCTCACGTCGGGTTTTAGTGGGAGGTGCGAGTAACGTTCTTCAAATGCCAACCGTCCTGGAATTCTCTGACAAAGAAAATCAATATCGGTGTCTTCTGCATGTGTGTTCATGTTTCCATTCCGCTAAGTTATCTTGACCTGCGATTCCCTCAAATTGGGGGAGGGAAGGGGGTAAAACCATAAGTAGTATATATCCATATATTAGTAGGTGAGTTGCTTCGTGCTGATAACGACGCCCTGTTCCTAAACGCTAGGTAAAGAGTATCTGAACTGAACCTATATTTGGTGCTAATGGGAATAGCCGTTAATTGTTAACAATAATGAAGTTAGCAGATGTTTCAAAGAGTCAAGAACGCGTGGTACAATGTAGGAAAGCGGATAGATATAGTACCAACATCGCAAAAGCAGAGCCTCAATGGAAGTAATAAAAACCCAGCAGCTGATAAAAATTCAAAAAACATAACGCTGCGGATTCCTTCAAGCCTTTATGGTGAGCGAGCGGAATGATTGCTTTCAACCCTACATACTTCTTTTTTTCTTGTCGACCTGTTGTGCATTGAACAAACTCGCTGTCATAATTGCAAAAAAATAATTTATTACCGTGCTGTGACGTGTCAAGCTGGGATGGCTTGCCTCATTGCCCTCATCGCATCCGCTCCGCATCGCTTGAACTTTCTGGCTAACACATACATCCTATTAGAAAGCTTGATTGAAAAAAAAACACGACCAGAAACGGCAGCCCCCAGACGTGGGGAGACTTGGCGGCACCTTTTCTCTCTCACATGGGGTCAGCAGAAATAGCGAACAACACATACCTACATCACGTCTCGTCAGCACAAATGATTATTTTGGTTTTGTTATTGGTTCCTTACTTTCTGCAAACTTGGAATTGAAAGATGATGGGCATTGTTAGAAGGTTCCGTGACTTTGCAGATCGGTTTGAATTCCTTCTAGACTTGGTCTGGAAAGAAAAAAAATTAAAAAAAAATAAGATAAAAATAAAAATTAAAAAAAAAAGGATAAAAATAAAAATAAAATGAAAATAAAAATAAAAAATAAAAATACGTCTATCCAGAAAGCTAGGCCATGAAGCCAACGCGTAGGGAGGAAGGGCGCCATACCTGTTGCCATATATCGGAAATATATACCCGAACGATATCCCGCCTGAATGAAGTTTTTTGATGTAGTACAAGGAGTCTTCTGCGCGACGCAGGCACGTGTGTTTTTATTCAAAACGGGACACACAATTGAT